>CM053626.1:214329431-214352536 GCA_028646595.1 Phalanger gymnotis
CTGCTTCCCTCTGCCACTTTGTGGGTTCTGCAGCTCTAGAATTGGTTCAGAGCCATTGTTTTATAGATTTTTGGAGGGATTTGGTGGGGAGCTCACGCCAGTCACTGCTTCCCAGCCGCCATCTTGGCTCCGCCCCCCTCTTCTCCTCCTTCTATTCCTCCTCTTCCTCCCTAGAACAAAACTCCCTTCCCTGGTTAGCTCTCCCCTAAATGTATTATCTTCTCCTATTAGATTGTAAGCTCCTAGAAGGCAGGAACTCCTATATTTTTACTCTTTGTATCTTGAGTTTTTAGCATAGTTCCTAGCATAAAGTATGCACTTAATAAATGCTTTTTTACTTTCATTCATTCATTCATTTTCCTCATATCAAGCATAAATTTCTCTCTATTACAACCTGTACCCACTTTTCCTAGCACTGACCTCTAGGTCCCAGAAGAACAAATCTATTTTCTCTTTCCCATAACAACCCTTCGGATATTTGAAGAGACCTATCATGTTTCCTAAATCTCTCTTCAAGGAGAAACACCCCCACAGTTCCTTCAGATGATTTTCATATGACATGGTCTCTAGTGGGTTTCTTCTCTCCAACAGTGTACCCATTATAATCCAGGTAGGGGAACATCATCATGTCCCTTACCACTTAAGTTTGCTTTTGACTCTTTACCACTTGGTTGCTACCAGAATGAACAGAAGTCACATCTGGCATTTCTTCTCCCCAGAAGCCTCCAAGTTAGTGGCTATTTCAGCTTCCCAATATTTCAGGCTCTTGGTTCAGAAGAAATTGTTGCATTCCCATGTTTGTCCTGCTACATTCCCTAGTCACCTTCCAGACAGGTTGCCACTCAGAATACAGCCCCTCCCAGCATTTATAAGCCCCAATACTCAGTGAATACAAGAATAGCTGTATCACACTTTATGTTTATTATTGACCCTTTAAAGCTACAGCTCCTGAAACATCCCTGTGGAGATAGCAAGGGGTAAGAATAACTTTTTTGTTTTCCTACTTATTACTCAGTAGGGGATCTCCTGGATCTTCTCCAGTTTTAATTTCTGTGATTTTCAGAGTAGCTGTCCCCAATAACTTGCTGCCTTCCACATGTGCATGGTGACAGCCTGGTCTGTCAATATTTATTTTCAAGCTGCTAATATTGATGTGTTAGAGCCAACAGCCATTCTCTGTCTGAACTTAATGGTGGGGTGGAAAATGAAAGTAGACGGCTTAATAGGAACTACGGCCAGGAACTAGATTCTGATCATTAGACACACACACCAGGATACTCTGATTCTTTTCCACTGTGTCAATTTGGGGCAGTTATTGCTAATAGTACAAGACACCTGGATAATGGCAGGGACCATATCATATTATCTTTGTATTTTCTCCCTTCTGCCCTCTCCTCATTCCTAGCCTAGTACTAGGTCTCACATACAGTAGGTACTAAATAAATGGTTATTGAAAGAATATGTATGAGTTATATACAGAGAAAATAAACAGTACACCACCTCCAGAGTTTAAACCATTCCCATAGCTGGTCACTATATATACATATATAAATAGATATAGATATAGATATAGACATATATTTAATGATCCCTATATCCCACACAACTAATTGCTCACTCTGCCACTGCAAAGAAGAGGGCTAGCTCCAAGATGGCTCTGTTTCAAGATCGGGGGGCTATAACAGATTAAAGAGTGCCTTAATCTTCTCAAGGATAACTTTTTGAACCTTTTTACTTGAGGGAGGTTCAATTGCTCCATAGTAAATGGAGAATGCCCCTGAAAGTAAGGGAAATTAAGGATATTCTGAGGTAGTGCTTTTTGCACATTCATCCCAGATTGGCCATCTAGAGGAAACGTTTATTTACCAATTTCACCAGAATAGGATTTGGCATTTCAGGGCTGGTACCAAGTGTTGAAAGCCTAATTCAATCTTTCTTTCTCCCTAGTGTCCACATATGCTGTTCTTTAGCACAGTAGAGACTTTGTTCTTCTTTATCTAGCAAGATCCCACCTGATTTATTCCCCAGACAAGCACTGGGCAAAACACTAGTAACGTGGTTATGCTGCTTTTGAGTATAAACCAAGTCCCTAAGTCTAATTAAAGCCCACTGCTACTTATCCCACCACTTCATAAATGTTGTGGTCAAGACATTCAGGTCAATTCGTGTGGTCCTTGTTGTTCATCCTTTGTTTTTGGAAAGGACCAATGACATCATGGAATGATGTCTTGACTTGCCTGTGAATTGGACGTGAGGCAGAGGTGCACCAAGTCATAAGCCTCACTCTCTCTTCCAAAGTCATCAAAGTCCAGTGACAAGACAAAAGCCAGGATAATTGGGATGGCCTGGGATGCAGTGAATGACTTTGGTGTTTTTGATATCTGACCAAGCTTTAAGCACTCTACAGTGCCTGCTTCAGCCACCTTCATGGACGTCAGAACAAATTGTTCTCATCCGCCCATGCAACCAGGGGAAGTCTTCACATGCTCGGGGTAGACATTACCCTAACTCACTTATGGGTTTGAGTTCTGTCAGTTACCCTCAATTTGGTTTAGCCCATCTACCAAGATGGTTTTACCAAGGTGTGGCTGCTGTGCATGCTACAGCTTCTTGGAGTCACAGTTGAGAGTTGGGTGAAAGGTGGACACCAAAGTTGGATGAGCAGCCCACGAGACCTGAGGAAAAAAAATGCCTTATTCCTCTTTCTTTTGTCTACTCTACTGTTTCCTCTTCATTCTTACCTATCTTACTCCTTTCTGATATCAAGGCAAGTGCAATTTAGTTATCAACCTAAACAGAGCACTTCATTACCAGAACACTTACTTTTAAAAGCTCAGAATGAACAAGGCATTGGACTGATGTGCCCATGTGGTACTAAAAAGGCCCCGCAGGAACATAGAAGATTTTGAACTAACAGGGACTTCCAAGGTCATCTCATTTTAACTCTTAACTTATGAATGAAGAAACTGAGGCCCAGAGAGGTAAAATGATTTCTTGAAGGTCAAACAGATAAAAATGACAGAACCAGAACTTGAATCCATGCCCTCTAACTCTACTTCAATATTTATTTCTATACACCAAAGACCATCTATCTCTGTGTCCACTCAGATTATCCTTATGAAGATTAACCCTTTGCCAATGATAGCCTAAGAAATCCTAACCCAAATAGGAATTTTAAAAACTTCACTTCAGTCCCAGAGGAGCACCCACAGAATCTGAATTTTGAATAGCAAAAACTACTTGAGAAGCGATCTGGCTCTCCTACAGTATCTTGTCAGGCTATTCTGTTCTGATTTATCTCCTTCCTCAAATCTTTCCTGCTTCCAGTCCATTCTCCACACAGCTATCAAATTATTCTTCCTAACATGAATGTTTGATCATGCCATCCTCCCTACTCAAGTAACTCCATTATTTTCTAATTTCCTCCAGGATGTAATAGAAAATGCTTCATTTGGCTTTTTATAACATGGATCCTTTCTGCCTTTCCAGTCTTACACTAATTCCCTTGAGGACCATCTCCAGTTGTCCTGGTCTCTCTCTTGCCACTGGACCCAGATGGTTCCAAAGAGAGTGAGGCTGGTGACTCTACACAGCCCTCCCTCACTTAAATCCAATTCACTTGCATGTCATGGCTTCACCTTTCTGATGTCATGGTCCTCTTTGAGAATGAAGGACAAACAACAACAATCCCCTCTTCCTACTTTGATTTAGTAACACTGTTCTTCTTGCTCACTCATGACACTTCCATCTCCTGATTCTGTCCTTTTTCATTGGCTGTCCCCATACTTGGAATGCTCTCTCTTTTCACTTCATGTCCTAGATTCCTTGGCTTTTTTTAAACGCAGCTCAAGTCCCAGCATCTACGAGAGATCTTTCTTATACCCTGTTAGTGCCTTCCTTCCAAAATTACCTCCTTTTTGCATTGTATCTTGTATTAACATAGCTGTTTGCATGTTGTCTTCTTCATTATGATGTGAGCTTTTTGAGGTCCAGGACCCTGTTTTTTTGCTTTCTTTATATGCCCAATACATAGTAAGTGTTTTATAACTACTTGTTGGCCGACTATGCCTTGACTGTGTCTTCTCTTCAGCACTCTTGAATTCTTGATATTATTACAGTGGACACATTATGGGGATAGAGCTTTGTGGGGGTAGACCATTTGTTAATGCCAGTATGCCAACCCAAATAAGAAGTTAGAGAAACTAATGTCAAGAATTTGTCTAATCATACACTAGAACAGCTTCTTGGCTGGTCTGATAGGATATGATTGGGGTGGTCATAAAAGATCCTTTTCCCCCTTGTCCTATCACCTCCTTGCCAAACCCTTACCCTGAATTACTACCACCATCTGCATCCAACACTTTTATTTGCCTCCAGTCTGCATAGCTAGAGGAAATTAAGAAACAATGCTGATTGAGTTCATTGTAAATTTACTTAGTTTATTTTAAATTTATACTGTCTAATACCAACTAGGCAATCATCATTATCACCCTCACAGCAAAGCAAACATTCTGTTTCCCTTTAATCAATTTGCTATTCCAATCTCCAAAGCAATTGTCCCAAACTTTGCTTTCATTAAGCCTCCCATAGTACTCCTTCTCCTCATCCTTCCAGCTAAAGACCTTATGTATGTACTTTACTGAAAAAAATAGAAGTTATTTAATGAGAGCTCCCATTCTCCCTTTTTCCTCATCTCACATTACTAGAACATCTTCCACCACTATCTCCTCCTTTATACTTATTTTACTTAAAAAGGTAGTTCTTCTCCTAGCAGAAGCCAACCCCAATACATGCACCCTTGATCTCACCCTTTCCTGCTTATCTAATAGATGGCCCTGTCATTCCTGCTCTCTCTTATCTTTGATCTCTCTCTCTTTCTACTAGTCCTGCCTACAAATATGCCCATGTCTTCTCCATCCTTAAAAATCCTCACTTGATCTTACCACCCCTACCAGCTAATGTCTTATGTCTTTCTTCCTTTTCCTGACTAAACTTGAGAAAACCTTCTATAGGGATTTTCAGTTCCTCTTCTATCATTCTCTTCTAAATTGCCTAGATTCTAATTTCTGACCCCATTATTAAATTGATCATTGTCTCCAGATTTGAGCGATTTCTTAACTGCCAAATCTGATGACTTTTCTTATTCCTCATCCATCCTAACCCCCTCTGCATCAAAACTGCTGACCATCCTTTCCTCCAGGATACTGCCTCCTCACTGGGCTTTTGTGATGCTGCTTTCTCTTGATTCTCTTTCTATCTGTTCAATCACTCCTCAGTCTCTATGGATGATTCTTTATCTGTCATGCCCAATAACTGTAAATGTCTTATAAAGTTCTATCCTGGGCCCACTTTTCTTCTCTATATGTACTATCTTGCTTCTTGGTCTCAGCCTCCATAGGTTCAATTATCATTTCTATGTAGATGACTTCCAGATCTCTATATCCAGCTCTAATCTCTCTCCTAAGTCACGGGCATGCATCTCCAATTACCTTTTGGACATCTCAAACTGGATGACCCATAAGCATTTCAAACTCAACATGTCCAGAATGTAACTCATTAGCTTTTCTCTCAGATACTCCCTCCTTCCCATCTTCTAGATTATTGTTGATGGCACCGCTATTCTCCCAGTGAACCATGTGTGAAGCCTTGGTGTCATCCTTGACTCCTTGCTCTCATTTACCCCTCCCCCCATATTCAATCTATTTGCCAAATCTTGTCATTTCTATCTTAACATATCTATCTGTCTATCTATCTGTCTGTCTGTCTGTCTGTCTATCCCGTCCACATTGGGGGAAGGGAATAAGCACATATTAAGTGCCTACAATGTCCTAGCCACTGTCCCAAATGCTTTTAAAATATCTCATTTGATCCTCATAACAACCTTGAAAAGAAAGTGTTGTTATTATCCTTATTTTACTGTTGAGGCAACTGAGACAGATAGAGGGTAAGTGACTTGCCCAGGGTCACACAGCTAGTAAATATTTGAGATGAGATTTTAACTCAGGTCTTCCTGACTCCAGGTCCAGAGCTCTGACCACTGTGACATCTGGCTGCCTGTAATTTTTTGGCTCATAGGCTTATAGAATCATACCCTAGATATCACCATTTCCATAAGTGTTCCATTCCTTAATTAGAAACTCTAACATTCCTGTATCTGACCATAACCTTCTATCATTCTATCTCTTCCTCTGCCTCACCTCTCCTAAACATATTCTCTACCTTTATTTAATCTCCCCATCTATCATTTAGTATTTTCTCAGCCCTGTTCTGACTTCACTTTCCTCCTTCTCTTACTGTTAATTAAACCCTATACTGTCATCTACTCCTGAATCCCTGGCCCCATTGTCTCATCAAAGTTCATCCTTTGCCAATCCACCCCAAATTTTTCCACCAACCACCACTTTTGATTCTACCCAGGATGCTGAATAGAGCTGTAGGAAGTCACACAAGTATGATGCCTAGTTTTACTATAAATTCATATTACACAACTTCAACTGGACCCTTGCTACAACAAAGCAATGCTTTTATTCCTCCATCATTGATTCCTTATCTGATTCCCCACAGAAACTATTCCAAATCTTTTCCTCTCACCTCAAGCCTCCCACACTTCTGTTTCTCACACTCTCCCAGAGGGAGACCTCCCTTCTTACTCTTCTGAAAAAAATTGTACCATTTGCTCTTCTTCTTTTCCCTTCATCTCAAAACCCCTCGATACTATCCTCTACTCTTTCCTACTTACTTCCAGTCTCTGACAAAGAGATAGCCTTTCTCCTTGCTAAGGTTAGCCCCTTTATATATTCCACTGATCTCATTCTCCCTTGCCTTTTCCAGAAGATTACTCTTTTTTTCTAACCATCAACCCCTCCCAATTTGCTAATTCCTTCCTTTACTGCCATCATTCATGCCCTAGTCCAGAAGTGAGGAACCTGTGGCCTTGAGGCCACATGTGGTCTTCTAGGTCCTTGGGTACAACCTTTTGACTGAGTCCAAGTTTTACAGAACAAATCCTTTTATTAAGGGGATTTGTTCTGTGAAGTCTGGATTCAGTCAAAGGGCTGCACTTGAGGACCTAGAGGACCACATGTGGTCTTGAAGCCGCAGGTTCCCCACCCCTGCCTAGTCTTACCCACCTCTAAAAAAACCCCAAAGACTTTTAAGATCCTACCATTGCCACAAGCTACTGTCCTGTATCTTTCTTCCCTTTCTCAGAAAAACACTTAGAAAAAATTGTCCATACTCACTGACTCTACATCCTTTCAGTTCACTCCTCAGAGCTTTACAATCTAACTTTCAACCTCATCACTCAACTGAAACTATTCTGTCCAAAGTTAGCAATGATCTCTAAATAGCCAAATCTGATGGTTTTTTCCTCAATCATCATCTTCCTTTAGCTTTGTGCTGTATTTGACATGTTGATAACCCTCTCTACTGGATAATCTTTCTTCTTTAAGTTTTTGTGACCTTAATTTCTCTTAGTTCCCCTCCTACTTGACTGACAGCTCCTTTTCGATTTCCTTTACTGGTACATCATCTATAGTATATCCCCTGTCAATGTTCCCCTATCCTAGGCCTCCTACTCTTCCTCTTCTCTTTATATACTCTCTCTCTCTCTCTCTCTCTCTCTCTCTCTATATATATATATATAATATATATATATATATATTATATATATATATATATTCTCTCTCTCTCTCTGTGTCTCTCTCTCTCTCTCTCTCTCTCTCTCTCTCTCTCTCTCTCTCTTCCCCCCCCCCACCCCTGCCGTGACCTCATCGGTTCCTATGGGTTTTAACTGTCATCTCCATGCAAATGATCGCCAGATCTAGCTTTTAGTCCCAATTTCCTCTGAGTTTCATTCCACATCACCATTTGCCTATTGGCCATTTCAAACTGAATGTCCTGGAGACATCTTCAACTCAACATGTCCAAAACAGAATCACTATCTTTCCTCCTAAACCCATTCTTCTGCCAGACTTTCCTGTTTCTGTTGAAGGTACCATCATTCTTCTAGTCTTTCAGATTTGTAGATTTGGCATTTTTCTCAACTCACTCACCCTGACCCCACATATTCAATCAGGTGTTAATTCATATATATTTTTTTTTACTTTCTCTACAATATCGCTTTCATCCAACTTCTTCTTCCTATTCATACAGCCATCACCTGAGTTTGGACCTTTATCATCTCTTGCCTGGATTATTGTAATGGTCACCTAATCGGTCCCCTTGCCTCAAGTCTCTACCAGTTTCAGTCCAGCTTCCACACTGCTGCTGCCAAAGTGGTTTTCCTTAAGTGCAGATCTGACCATGACACTTATATACTCGACAAATTCCAGTGGGTCCCTATTGCCTCTGTGAAAAGGTATAAACTCCTTTGTGTAGTTTTTATAACCTGTCCCCAACTCATTTTTCCAGCCTCATTGTACATTACTCTATCTTCCATATTCTGAGATCTAGAACTGGTCTTCTCTCCGCTCCTCACAAATGATACTTCATTTCCCTCCTTTGCACTGGCTATCTCCCATGCCTAGAATGTGTTCATCATCTCTGCCTCATAGAATCCCTTCAAAATACAGTTTAAACACCACCTTACTACATGAAGCACAGTAAATAGAGTACTGTGACTGACATATAATAGATGCTTAATTGATTTTTATCGATGGATTAAAAGTAGTTGGACTAGGAGATCTCTGTGGTCTGGGTTCAACAACCTTTCAGCTGTATCCAGAGTACAGATGTTTGCATGTATGTAGTTGATCCCAAAGTTCTCTCTATAAAAACATAAATATATCTTGCACAGTTCATTATCCAGCACAAATGCGACTTAAGGGGTTTGTGAACCATGTAACGAAAGCAGAGTTATGGTGCCTTGAAAGAGAGCTGCAGTGTTGGGGGGGGAGAGAGAGAGAAGAGAGGAGAGGAGAAAAACAAAAAAAGAAAGGAAAGAAAGAAGAAAGGAACAAAGGTAAAGAAATAGAAGAAGGAAAAGGAAAGAAAGCAAATTAAAGGAATCATCATATCTTAGCCCAGAGTTGGTCTATTCACCTCATCTTAAGCTAATTTATCCTTAACTCTCAGTCAATGACAGATTGAACAGCAGCTGTTTTGAGCACTTTGCTTCCCAGAAACCTCAAAGTTTATATACGTACATATATATGTATATATATATATATATGTCTTGTATGTGTGAGAGTGTGTGTGTGTGTATATATATACATATACATACCTATATATGTATATATATATATATATATATGAGTAACTTCACACTTATTCAAGCTCTCAGTTGAAAAAAAAAGTGCAGTATCCTTAGATCTGCCCTGCCACAGGCTCTGGAAGTCCAGACAGGTTTATGCCTAGTGTTATAATACTTATAGTTGACATCTGAGGTAATGTGAAGCAATCAGTGTGACGGGACAAAATTCTAGATCCCTCAGCAAAATTGCAAAATGAATCTTTTTCTTCCCCTGAGAGATACCCTTTGTTATTTGCCTAAAGTCTCAACTCTTTCATAGATCTGTAAGACCTGCAGGTGTTGCCAGACAGTAATTGTGCCTATGGAAGAACTTTTACATGGTTCCCAGGAGTCTGACCCAAGCATTGGTAAACACAGGAATCCAGGTACAAATTAAAAATTTCATTGTAGCTCATAATAGTATTCTCAGGGGCTTTATAGATTATTACCACATCCATTTTGACAGAGGAGAAAACAGGAATGCAGAGGCCAAATGCCTTCAGGCATATTATCAAAACAAGTCTGTGGCAGAAGTCCTGTCTCTCTAGATCCCTGGTTTTCTAGGACATGTACTCTTTTGTATCTGTGCTGGCTCAGTGGGAGCAGCAATCTCAGGGCTGTGAGATGGCAATTAAAAAATATGCCATCTGCTATTCTCAACATATTCCAAAGAGCTCCTAAAGAAGCATTCATTTACAATTTAGTAACTGTTTCAGAGATCAATTCCTATCTCCTTCAACTCAGGGTCAAATTAACTCTACCTAACTGACCAGACACAATGCCAAGATGCCAAGTGCCTGCGTGAATTATAAGAGAATTTATGATATCCTGTGAAATATCACAACAGGCCTGGAAGTCACTAAGTTCCTCTCCTGAACTCCCTGGTTCCCAGTGCCATCCTGGTATTGATGAAATCACTTTTATGTTATTTTTATCTGTATGTGCCCATGTTTTCCATCTCCAGCCCCTACCCACCCCACCCCCACCCCCCGTTAGAATGCGGGTTCCTTGAAGTCAAGGATTTTTTTCCCTGTATCCTTAGTACCCACCAGAGTGCCTGGCTTACAATAGATAATAAATGCCTGTTGCATGAATAAATCAGAGCTCATCCTTACCACCATAACAGTGGGGTTCCATGTCCAAATGTGCTCTAAAGTGGTTTGTCCCTTCTTTAATTTTCTTTAAGTCAGAAGCATTCATTGGAACTGTTAAGCCTCTTCCTTGTGAAAAGGTGTTTGTTGAGATCAGCAGCTTTTTCCACTCCTTTGGAAAATGTGCTAATCGATCTTTCCTCAAAATAGATACAAGTGCCAAACATAGGCCTCATCTGTAACCTCAGGATTATACTGATCAGAATCAAGTTCAGTGAAATTCGAGTATACCAAAGCCAAAGGCTGATGAAAGCTTTATATAACAGATAATTGAGGACTGCCAGGGTTTCAATCTTCTACCCCTGAAACCTATAGAGGCAGATATTGGATAACTAGATTTGGTATAATTTTAGGGGAGACTCTGAAAGTTTTTATAAGACTATGGGAGGAGATGGAGCCTACTACAGGAGACTAAGTTTTTCTAAAGAACTCAGCTTTCACAATAGAAAGCTGGTTGGAATTCCATCTTCTAGTATGCATTTCAAGGGAAGACATCCTTACAGCTAGCAACTAAATTATGTACACTCATATACAAAGCAAATAAAGGTAGTTGTCAAAGTATCCAGCATTATGGAAAAAGCATGTTTTTCACTAATGCAATTAATATGATTCTTTTTTTTTTATTTAGTGTGATTAATCAGCCCCATGAGGCAGTAAGTAAGGCATCAAAGCATCATTTCCTGCCCTGTCAGTGCCTTGTCTTTGGAAGTTTCCTTGGACTTTTTTTTTTTTAAAGAAGAACTTAAGCTGTAGAAGTTTTATCAAAATGAAAAGATTTCTACAGATATGGCAAAGGCCTTGTGTCAATCATCCAAGGACGTAGCAAAGTTTATTGTCACAGTGTTGGTCACCAGGTACTAACTTTATTTTGGCCACAGTAATTTATGAAGGCAATTTACTGAAGTATAATAGAGTTATGATCTGCGTTAAGGGAGCGAATACTTATGCTGACAAAAACTCAATTCCTCAGTGTACTAGAGAGCATGACAGCTCTTAGGTCTAACAAGTATTTTTCATTTGTCCTCGTAATTCTGTCCGGAAAGTAAGAGCTATGAGATCCATATAATTGATAGGAAAACTAAGGCAAGGAACTGAAGTAGCTTTCCCCAAGACATAGAAGCCCCTCCAAACATGTCCTATGAAATGATTCATGAGCTCATTTAAAAGAGCTTGAAATCTTTGTAAAGTCTAACTCTTTTGATCACCTCTTCTGTCTCCCTTTCCTTCGCACCATTCTGAGCTTTTAGAAGACAGCACTCAGATTTACTTCTAGAGAGGAGTATGAATTTTACAGTCTCCAACAGATACTGCATTTAGAAGTCATGTTTCCTGGTCTACTAAATCCAGAAACTCTACCTACCTAATCAAATGTCATCTGATCATAGTCTTACCTGTTTGCTTTTTCTTATTTGTAATATGAAGAAGAGAGTTTCAGCCACTTATCTTCAAGCAAATGAATATATAAAAAGTATGATTGTTGACAGCCCTCAACCATTCCTGATTATATATCTCTTTCTTTTTTCATTTGCCTCCTGATTCTCTTTTCTACTCCTTCCTCTAAATCTACTTTCTTTCTCTTCTTTTTCTCTGTTTTTCCTCTTCTCACTTTCCACAGCTTTCCTTTCTCTCATTCTTCCTTTACTTTGCCCCCTTCTCATATGCCTTTCTCCCATGCACTGCTACTCAGTGGCGCCCACAGATAGTTTTAACCCTGTTTGCAGAATAAAGGTTACCGTCTAAACCAAATAAACAAAATATGTAAGTAAAATAAAGACAAGAAGATCAGTTTGGATAAATTAGTAATTAGAAAGTAGTAATTAGTAACAATTATGGTGAAGTATTCTGCTTCTAAAACACCAATTCATTGCAGTCTAGTGTAGATATTTTACCCAACACAAAGCTATTTTAGCACTACTTAGATAAGTATGCTAAAATTTACAAGCTCGTTCTTTCCCTGGGCTACAGGATCAGTTAAAGAAATATTTTTGCCTCTGACCCATGGTTATCTGTAAGTCTGGCACTACCATCTTTGGGAATGCCATTGGTGTAGTCAAACCAGACATTAGCAAAATAGTCAACAAAGTCTCTCAAGGCATTGTAATCCCAATACACAAAAACAAAAGCATTATTCTTATGAAAAAGATGGAAAGAAGCAGACAAAATGCTAGTACAGTTAGTTGGGTTTAGAACTAATTGAATGGTTGCTGACTCAAAAAAATACTCATTTCTACAATAATTTCAAGAAATTCTTTAGAGAAGAGCTCCATGGATCTGTGCTTGGCCCTGTTCTATTTAATATCAGCAGCTTGGATGAAGGCATAAATCATATAATTATCAAATTCCAAAATGGCACAAAGCTGGGAAGGACAAATTGAGTGACAAAGTCAAATCCCCAAATGATCTTAGGCTAAATCACTGATCTGAATCAAGCAAGGTGAAATTTAATAGAGAAAAATTTAAAGTCTTAACTTGAGTGGGAACAATTAATTTCACAAGCATACCAAAAGGAAGGTGTGGCTAGAGGCAGTTCATTTAAAAATATGTGGGGTTGTGATATGTCACAGTAGAAAAAAATTCTGGCTCTAGAGTTAAGAGAATCTGGGTTCAAATCCCATTTCTGATACTCCTTATGTGACCTCGAGCAGGTCTCTTAATCTTTCTAGGCTTCACATTTCTCATCTGTAAAATGGTAGGCTTAGATTAGAGGGCCTCTGAGGTCTGCTGTAGCTCTAAATCTGTGATCTTTGTGTATTTTGTATGCTACAAGCTCCATAAGAGTTAATATGTGATATGGTAAGCAAAAAACTATGACAATCTTATGTTGCCTCGATAGGCATAGTATTCAAGACTCGGGAGGTAATAATTTCACTGTACTCCCCCCACCCCCAACCTGATTCATCACCAAAACCTGAGAACAAGCTTGTTCAGGTTTGTCATTGGATTTGGAGGAGAAACCTGGAGAAAATCTTTTTCTTTAATGAATGTTAGAAGATCTGATCATATATTTTTTTTTTAAAAAAAGAAGGCATTTCCATGGCTGGTTTTAATTGATTCAAAAACTGATTCAAATTTATTAAGCATATTTACCATGTACCAAGCACTATAAATGCTTGAGGAGTTTATAAAGTTTAGATAAAACATGGTTACTGCCCTCATGGAACTAATTATCCAGAGGCAGTTGAGACACAAATAGAGATAATAATAAATAGTATTACATTCTATATAATACTGAATTAGGGAGTTCAAAAATCAGAGTGCTATGTGAATTGTTAGCAATAGGGTCATTATCAACAGGATGATTAAGGGAGGGTTCACGGAAGTGGCTTCTGAATTGGGTTTTTAAGGGAGTATAGAACTTGAGTTTTTAAGGAGCATTTAAAATTTTATTACTGGTATATACCCTTTCTCTTCATTGGACAGTAAGCTAGTATTTTTTAAAATGGCCTGTACCTGTGATTTCACCTCAGTATAGAAAACTCCTAGTATGTAAACTTCCTTCCTTCCTTCATATCAGCAACTAATCTACATTTTACTCTTAGAGAGTTGACTGGAACCCCAAGAGGTTAAGCAACTCTGTATTAGAGGTAGGGCTTGAACCCCACTCTTTCTGACTGCAAGTTGGCCCTTTATCCACTGACCAATGATATTTCTTGAGCTCATCATCAACTAACTAGTTTATTCTCTCCCATTAGATGTCTGAAATGCCATCACACTAGGTACTCTCCCTTTATCTTTGTGTTGCAGAAGTCACATATCACCAAAGTAGGAGTCTCTTTAGAAAGACAGCAAGGAATTAGCTATCATCTTACTTTAAAAGCATACCCTGCATAGTCCTTTTCAATGCAGTCTTCCTCTCACACTGTCCAGAATTACTAGGGGTAAAGAAATGGGTAATACTTGAGAAACTAACATACCACTGGAAAAAGGATTAGGCATTCAAATTTCAATAGTGGACTTGTGATACATGGCTTTCCGAGACCCATAAGAAAATGCCTTTTCAGAGATTTTAGGATAAGAAACTTACTAGCAGTAATGAAATGCAGAATGCAAGTTTAAGATGAAGGTAAAAACTACATATGGAGCAAGTTGGAGGGTAGTGTTCTGCATATAGGAAAATGGGTTGACCTGATGGGCCTGTAGTTTGAGGAAAAGCTAAGGAATATTTTTTTTTCACCTGGGAGCAGGGAGAAGTTAGGCATTTTCTTGGTGCTATATGAGGAAACTTCAATTTGATAACCTAAGGAAGATCTTGTCATTGGGTTATCGCAGGAATTTGGGAATCAGATATGGGTGTGAAAGCCATTTCTTTGCTTAAACTAGCTTTCTTTGGAGGGTGTGATCTCTGCCCACACTCCTTCTTGCTTCATTCTTGTAAGTAAGAAGTGAAGGAATTCCTCCCAGGGTTAGCTTTCCATCCCTCCAAAACTCTCCTTTTCAGAACTGTTCATCTCTTAGCTGTGTATTGGCCCCTAAGAGATTTCTATTTGCTGCTCACCTTGTGCAGTTTCCACATGGCTCCTAGAGGTTTGACTTCATGCTTGCCATGTCTGCCCTCCTCCAGACACTGGTAACAGACAGGGGTACGACAGCTCACACAGTACATACTGTAGTTCTCTAGCTCATGATCCGTGCATGTGGGAAACTTACGGACCCCAGTCCCCCCTGCTGCTCCCGCCCCAGGGCCTGGGCTTTTGCTGCTGCTGCTGCCGCTGCAGCTGGGGGTTCCTTGGGCAGCACCTAGAGGTGCAGAGGCCGCTGGCTGTGGCGGCGGCGGTTGCACCAAGCGGTGCTTGGCAAAGGGTCCTCTGGACGGATGGCATTTGATCTGGCAGGCAGAGCAATAGAGTACATCGCACTGCTCACAGAGCGTAGCTGCTGGCTCTGGAGGGGTGCGGTCGCAGAGCTGGCAATGGGCAACGACAGCTGCTGCGGTTGCTCCAGTCCCAGAACCCCGGCTCTGTTGATAGCGATGTACAATGGCCTCCAGCAGCCGGTTGCGCTGGAAGCCACGGAGGCCGCGGTGGTCCAAAGAGGCGCTGCGGTGGCATTGAGGGCAGGTGATGGAGCTGGAGGAAGAAGAGGACAGGGAGGAACAGGCGGCTCCTCGGGCAGCGGCGGCTGAGGAGCCTGGGGGTGCGGGCACCATAGGTAGTACTCGCACTCCATTAGGGGACTTAAGGCTGGGAGTGTAGGAGCCATAACCGCTGTCCGTCTCGCTATGCAGGCTCAGCTTGTCAGCATGATCCCCTCCCCCAACGACACCACCTACACCGCCGCCGCCGCCGCCGCCACCGCCACTACTGCTGGTGCCTCCACCACTACAGGCTGGTCCGGTCCCAGTTTCATATTCTGGTGGAGGACCTGCAGTTGAGCCCGTGGGCAACGAAGGGCCCCGAGTATGCAAGAGAGGCGGAGGCAGGTGTTGCTCGCTGTCAGGAGTCTGTACAGCTATGGTGCGGGCACAAGGCAAGCAGACATTGTGGGAACAGGGCAAGATGATGGGCTCTCGGAACAGGGACCCACACACTGGGCACTTCAGCTCCTCTTCCATCTCGGCTTGGGCGGCGTTGGTTGCTCAGAGACTGGCGGCAAGGCTTGAAGCCCTGGGAGTTGAGAGGGACGAGATAGTGATTAGCACCGTGTAGCCACGAAGGTAATTGACATCAAAGAGGCATGGTTTCCAGCCCCGCCCCCACTTTGTGGTGCACACTTCTTTCTATTCTTTTGCTGTGACCGCCCTTACGCTTAGGGCTCCAGCACCCGGCTACTTTCACTCCCACTGCCCGGGCCTGGAGTGACTTCCTCGCTCTTCTCCGGGTAAAAGCCTCCAAGTAATATGTGATGAATCAGCAAGAGCGCCTCCCTGAGTTGCAGAGCTCGCTTTTCATCACCCCGGTTAGGGGAGCAGGCAGCCTGTCTCTCCTCGCTCTCCCTCTTTTGCTGCAGCCCCTTGACTGCTATAGGTAGCTGTCAGGGGCCCTTCACTGAGAGGAAGTGGAAGGTATAGGGAAAGAGTTAGACTTGCCTTGAGGCAGAGCTGGATTCAGCACCAGGACCCTGTTGGACAGCGCCCTACTAGCAGAGAATGCCTCTATCCTTTTGAGATAAACGAGGCGCAGTCGGCGAGGTGGGAGGAGGTCGGAATTGCTGCTGCTGCTGCTGTTGTTGCTGCTGCTGCTGTTCCCGACTGATAGAGCGCTGCTTGGGTGGGGATGATCCGGCTACGCCTCATAGGGTTGCTGCGGCTGCCACTGCTGTCGCCTTCAATCCCAGGCTCGGCAGAACAAACTACCTTGGTTTTCCGCTACTACTCCCGAAGCGCCGCTGACCTTGGTCTAGTCGAGGATGGCAGCCGGCTGGCTAAGGGCGTGATCCCGGATTGCACGGGAATTCCCCCCTTCCGCCTCCTCCCTCGTCTTAGTCTAGGTGCTGGTGCATGGTGGAGTTGTAATTTTCATAGCAGAGCGTAATGGGGATGGGGGGGTGGGGGGGGAGAATCTGCTTAGCAAATAAATGCTTGCTTCACATGGCCGGCAGGGCAAAGGGAAAATTTAAAGAGATTCGAGGAAATTGGACCATTATAAATTACAATTCATTATTTAGAGGGAGAGCACATTTTGGAAGGAGCACCGCCCTAGCCTCCCATCATCCCCACACCTCTTTTCCCTGCTTCCTCCCCAAAAATAAACAAATGAGGAAAAATAGGGCTGTCAAAAATCTGCAGCTTAGAATGGATTGGAGACACAGATTGAGGGTTTCTTTTCAAATCTATTATGGAGTTAAAACGCTGGTCACAAAATGTCGGACAGCATTAAACCAAAGGATGAAGCTTTATTAAATTATTTAATATAAGACGTTTTGTCTATTATACACATCACCCTCTGAGCCATGGCCTGATAACATAGACTAGTCCTGTAAAAAGCGGGGCTTAAAGGGAGGAAGTTCCAGTGACCAGTGAGATGTAAAAAAAAAAAACCACTAAATTAGCACGTACCACTGTCAAGAATTAAGCACCAAGACTATGTATAGGCTGTGGTGGAAGGGGGAACCAAGAGGACTGGAAGTGTCCAAGAAGAGCAGGGAGCAGGATTGTAAGTTTTGTGAATGGAAAATTCATCACACCCTCATATGCAAGCCACTAGCGGCGGGAGCAGCCTACCCACGCAACCCTCGAATCTCAGTCTGCTCTGCAGATCTCTCGGATTTCTATGTATTGTGGTGCAGACAGAAGGGAAGAGATCACAAATAGGAAGCAGTCTGCCTACGGAAATTTCTCTGTAGCATGAATCAGAAAAATATTTAGATACTATTTACTTAGAAGTTACATGAATTTTCTCCTTCCCATCGCTTCCTGGATATGCAGAAGCAAAAGGCCTAAAGACAGAGTAATTGCATGCAGCATCTAAATCATCAATATCTTAGCATCAGTGGCCAAGGTGGTTGTTCTATTTCCACTCCTCAGCAGAAAAAGGAATCAGTTTCTTCAACCATCTAACTATGGCATTCCAGCCCCTTACTAGCCACCTGCCCCCTTTCCCCTTTGGCTTCCCACGATGCAGGTCGTTTAGGATAAAAAAGAAATCTGAGAATGAAAGAGTAGAGAGCAGGTAAACAGTATCTCTCCTCAAACCTCACTTTAGTGGTTAAAAAAAAATACCCCATGTGGATTAATTATCAGGGTGAGACCTGATATTTGAAAGCTCTGTTTTGTTCATTGCTTATCTGTCTGCTATCGGTTTGCTTGACACATTTGCTATAGAAAGAGCAATGGAGGGGGTGCCTTTAATAGACTTCATACAGTTAAATTCAACAAACGAATCTAAGCTGTGTTCAGAAAAAAAGAGCTAGGCTGGGTGCTGGGGGGGTGGGAGAGAGGTGGAGAAGTAGAGATGAATTTAATTAAGACACAGCATATAAGCAGATAACTATAATAAGTAGTGTGTGCTAGCAAGATGCCTAAACAAGTGATATTTCATTTCAGAGGAGGTAATTGTTCCTTACAGAGGATATCAAAGAAGCCTTCGTGAAAGAGATTTTTTTTGAGTTAGGCTTTAAAGAATGAGTAGGAATTTGTCAACCAATGAGTGAGGACATTCCAGTTGCAAAGAAAATTGCAAAGGCAAAGAAATAGGAAGAAGACGGGTTAGTGGCCTACCACATCAGTGAGCAATTCAGTTTGTCTGGAACCTTTCAAATGTGGAGCGGAGTGCTATGAAATAGGATGGGAAAGTGGTGTCATATTGTGGAGGGCTTTGAAGACCAGGCAAAGGAATCTGAGTGTGAACTTAACCATAGGGAGCCACTGAAATTTTTTTGAGCAAAGAAGTGGCATGGCCAGATCCTAAAGATTAGTGTGACAGTGGTATAAAACATTTATTGAAAAATGGAGTCAGGGAAGCCAATACAGAGTCAAAAACAGAATCTTGGATACTGTTTCCTTTTTTCCATTGGGCGATTAAATCCTATCATATTAACCAGGCTTCAGCAGGGCAGAGTGTAAGTAACATTGACTTTGGAGACAAAAAAATCTGAGTTCAAATCCTACATACTACTTACAAGCTATGTGCTCTTGGGCAAGTTAGTTAATATTTTGATTCTCAATTTCTTCATCTGTAAAATGGAGATAATAATGTTTGCATTGCTACTTCACAAGGTTGTTGTAAGGAAAGTACAGTATTATATAAATGTGAATTATTATTAATACTTGTTTGACAGCCTCTGCTCTTAGTTGCCTTCCAAAGATACAGCCAGAATGAATTGGATCCTGCCTGAAGAACATAGATAAGTCTCCTAAAAAGTTGCCCATAACAACCTACTCGGTGCCTTTACATATGACACTGTCTTTTGTCGCTCTGTCCTTAAATATCTTTCTTCCTATTGCTGGAATCTCTTCCTCCTTAACTTGGAGTTACTCTTGGAATCTATAGTTTTCTTCAGGACTTGGTTCAAGTACCATCTTCTGTGAGAAGCCTTTCCCAGTCCTGCCACAGCTAATGTCTTCCCCCTTAAGGCAACCTTGTACCTACATTGCATATATGTTGTAAATACCTACATATGTACAAGCTGAGGCCTAGTATTATTCCCCTGTATCAAGCCAAAGTCTGCTGTGGTTACTACCACTCAGACTCTCTATAGCCTTTGACATTATTGATAATCCTCTTCTCCTTGATATTTTCTTCTCTCTAAGCTTTTGGAACATCATTCTTTCCTGGTCTTCCTTCTACCTGTCATGCCCCTCCTTCTCACTATCCTTTGCAGAATCCTCATCTGGGTCATTCCTTCTAATTGTAGGTGTCCCACAGGGCTCTGGCCTGAGCTTTCTTCTTTCTTCCCACTATACTTTTTTACTTGGTGATCTCATCAGCTTCTATGGATTTAATTACCCTCTCTACATGGATGATTCTCAAATCTACCTATCCTGTCCTAATCTTTCTGCTGACTTCCAGTCTTAAATCTCCAATTTATATCTTATATCTCCAACTTTCAGACAGCTCAAACTGGATGTCTAGTAGACATCCAATTAAACTCAACATCTTTCAGTTAACTCATTATTTTTCACTTTAAACCTTCCCCACCCTTGTTTCTTCCATATTATTGTAAAGGGCAATATCATCCTCCTAGGCTTCCAGTTTTTCAGTCATTCTCATTTCCACTTTCTTTCACCTTCCATATCCAATTAGTTGCCAAGGACTATTGATTTCACCTTTGTAACCTGTCTCAAATATTCACCCTTTCCTCCTCTGATACTGCTATCACCCTATTGCAGGCCCTCATCACTTCATACTTAGACCACTTCAATAGCCTGCTGGTGTGTCTTCTTGCCACAAGTCTCTCCCCATTCTAATCCATCCTCCATTTACCTGTCATTTTCCTAAAGCATATGTCTGACCATGTCTCTCTCCTACTCAAGTGGCCCCCTATTGCCTTCAAGATCAATACACAATGCCCTGTTTGGCATTCAAAACCTAGACCTCCCTCTACTGCTGCAATCTTCTTACTCTTTATTCCCAGCCATGTACTCTTAAATTCAGTGACAGTGGTCTCCTTGCTGCTCCTTAAACAAGACCCTCCATCTTTCAGCATTTTCTCTAGATTTCTACCATGCCTGGAATTCTTGCCTTTCTCATCTCTACCTACTGGCTTCCTTCAAGTCCCAATTAAAATTCCATATTCTACGAAAGCTTTTCCCAACCCTTTTAATTCCAGTGCCTTCCCTTTTCAAATTATTTCTCATTTATCCTATATAAGGTCTGCTTGCACATATTTGCTTGCTTATTGCTTATTATTTGTTGCTCCTCCCATTAGATTATGAGCAGGTTCTTGAGGACAGGGGCTGTCTTTTGCCCTTTTAAAAATATATTCCTGGAGCTTAACACAGTGCCTGATTCATAGTAGGGATTTAATAAATATTTATTGACTGAGAGACTGCTACTACCCCTTCGTGCTGGGGCCCACCTATACTCCTTTTGTGCCAGGTCCTGAGTGCTGTTATCAAGAGGTAATGTTGGTCAACAAACATTTATTAAGCACTTACTGTGTGCCAGGTAATGTACTAAGACCTGGAGATAAAAAGAAAGTTTTTTTAAATGATTCCTGCTCTTAAGGAGCTCACATTTTATTGAAGGAGAAAACACACAAAAAGTTACATATAAGATACATACAGTATAAATGGAAAGTAATCTCAGAGGGGAAATACTAGGGGTGGATTAGGCACTGAGAAATGTTCTCCTGTAGAAATAGAATTTGAGGGGAGGGAAGGGGAGAAAATTTGGAACTCAAAATCTTATGGAAGTGAATGTTGAAAACTAAAAATTAATTAATAAAAAATAAAGAAAATAGAATTTGAGCTGAGTCTTGAGGGAAGCTAAGAGGCCAAGGTGAGAAAGAAGGGCATTCCAGGTTTGATAGAAAAACAGTGAAAAGGCATGGAGTTTCATGTGAGAAATAGAGTTTCATGGAGATAGAGTTTCATGTGTGAAAAATAGCAATAAGGCCGGTGTTGTTAGATGTAAAGTATATAGAAGAAGTAAAGCGTAAAAAGATTGGAAATGTAGAAAGGGGCTTGGTTGTCAAAGTTAGCATCTTGGGATCACCATTTATGCTCAGCAAAAGAGGCGAAAGCAGAAAAGGTGGATAGAGACTCATCCAGGCCTTCATGGCTCTCAGTACCATATGTGAGCAGCTGTTATTTCCCCTGGGGTAGGGCAAAGTACCTTGAGTCTGCACTGGGGCTCCCTCACCTATTTTTCACTTCAAGTTCCAGAGAGAAAAAGTTCTAGTTCACAGTTTTGGAATAGAAGAGGAAGCTGTCTTTCCTTTTACTCTGATGCAGCATCTCACCCCCTGTCTTCAGCAAATCAAGTGAGATACACTTGACCTATTTGTCCATGTATTCCATTTTGGAAAGATTTCTAGTGTCCTGGGGGAGAAACAGGCTTCCTTTTATGTGTCTCA
Source organism: Phalanger gymnotis (assembly GCA_028646595.1). Classification (NCBI taxonomy): domain Eukaryota; kingdom Metazoa; phylum Chordata; class Mammalia; order Diprotodontia; family Phalangeridae; genus Phalanger; species Phalanger gymnotis. Next base: position 214,351,269 of record CM053626.1, read on the forward strand.
CACAGTGCATTACACTTAGAAATCTCAACAAAGTCCACCCTTAGTGGCTTCCTAGATGTCATGTAAAACCCCAATTCAGTTCATTTATTGTATTAGACAATCCTCAAAATTACAGTCTTTAGAAAGGCCCAGACCTATCTCACCTGGCGGTCCTGGAAATCATAACAAATCCCTATTCCATTTAAAATTTTTGAGGTAAATGGCCAGAAACACGGTAGCCATGGGGTGAGAGGCTCCAGCCTTTGACTACCTAGCCTTCCTTTCCTCTGAATAACTGTTATTCACTCACTTTAGCCACAGGTCAGATTCAAGGTAATTCTGAGCTAAATCTGTTGACTAATACCAAATGTAGGATCAGCTGACTCTCTTAGGCTAGTCTGGTTGTTTGGGTTCAGAATTGGAATGAAATGAGGCAATCATAGACCATCTAGTACTTAACAATAGCAGGGAGATTTGTATGATAGTGTGGAAAGGATATTCAGCAGGCACTTATTCAGTTAGATACAGCTTTCCTGACTCGGCTTTTGCCATTGTTGAATATCAGGCAGAAGCTTGAGTTAATCCTCATGTTCTGGCTTTTTTATTCAGGCAGGTAGGAGGTGCAGTGGGTAGAGTGCTGGGCCTGGAACTAGGAAGACCTGGGCCCAAATGTGCTTTAGAGATGATACTTACTAGCTGTGTGACCTTGGTAAAGTCCCTTAACCTCGGTCTGCCTCAGTTTTCTCATCTGTAAGTGGGGGTAATAATATCACTTACCTCCCAGGGTTATTGTGATAATCAAATGAGATAATATTTATATAAAGCACTTAGCACAGTGCCTAACACACAGTAGGCACTATGCAATCACTTGCTGTTATTGTTGTTGTACCTAGGTGACCAGAAAGCTATGTCAATTACTCTAGAGACCACCTCTAGCCTTCATGAGATAGAAGTTGTTCCTACGACAATTTCTCACTGTATACTTTTGAAAGTGATTTTTCGCCCAACTCAGTAATAGGACTTGACATTTAACCCTATTGAATGTCATTTTATTAAATATGGTCCAAGTTAGGTAAGTTTGCAACTGAAAAATTTTTTAAATTAATTTATTTATTTTTAGTTTTCAACATTCACTTCCATAAGATTTTGAGTTTCAAATTTTCTCCTTTCCTTCTCCTCCCCCTCTCCAAGATGGCATGCAATCTGATATAGGCTCTACTTATGCATTGATATTAAACATGTTCACATTAGTCATGATATAAAGAAGAACTAGAACTAACGGGAAGAAC
>CM053626.1:214353036-214430445 GCA_028646595.1 Phalanger gymnotis
AATTTTTTAAATTAATTTATTTATTTTTAGTTTTCAACATTCACTTCCATAAGATTTTGAGTTTCAAATTTTCTCCTTTCCTTCTCCTCCCCCTCTCCAAGATGGCATGCAATCTGATATAGGCTCTACTTATGCATTGATATTAAACATGTTCACATTAGTCATGATATAAAGAAGAACTAGAACTAACGGGAAGAACCACAAGAAAAAAGAAACAAAACAAAAGGAGAGCAAATAGTATGCTTCAATCCATATTCAGATTCCCAAGTTTTTTTTCTGGATGTGGATAGCATTTTCTATCATGAGTCTTTTGGAGTTGTCTTAGGTCCTTGCATTGCTGAAAAGAGCTAAGTCTATCAAAATCAGTCATTACATAATATGATTGTTGCTGTATACCATATTCTCTTGGTCTGCTCATTTCACTCAGCATCAGTTCATATAAGTTTTTTCAGGTTTTTCTGAAGTCTGCCTGCTCATCATTTCTTATAGCACAATAGTAACCAATTACATTCATATACCACAACTTGTTCAGCCATTCCCCAATTGATGGGCAACCCCTCAATTTCCAATTCTTGGCCTTCATAAAAAGAGCTGCTATAAATATTTTTGAACATATGGGTCTTTTTCCTGTTTTTATGATCTCTGTGGGATACAAACCTAGAAGTGATATTGCTGGGTCAAAGGGTATGCATAGTTTTATAGCCCTTTGGGCATAGTTCCAAATTGCTCTCCAGAATGGTTGGATCAGTTCACAACTCCACCAACAATGCATTAGTGTTCTAATTTTCTCACATCTTCTCCAGCATTTATCATTTTCGTGTTTTATTATGTTAGCCAATCTGATAGGTGTGATGTGGTACCTCAGAATTGTTTTAATTTGCATTTCTCTAATCAATAGTGATTCAGAGCATTTTTTCATATGACTACAGATATCTTTAATTTCTCCCTCTGAAAACTGCCTGTTCATATCCTTTGATCATTTATCAGTTGGGGAATGATTTGTATTCTTATAAATTTGGCTCAGTTCTCTATATGTTTTAGAAATGAGACCTTTATCAGAGATACTGGTTATAAAAATTCTTTCCCAGTTTTCTGCTTCTTTCCTAATCTTGGTTGCATTGGCTTTGTTTGTGCAAAAACTTTTTAATTTAATGTAATCAAAATTATACATTTTGCATTTCAAAATGTTCTATATCTCTTCTTTGTCCATAAATTCCTCTGTTCTCCATAAATCTGACAGGTAAACTATTTCTTGCTCTCCCAGTTTGCTTATAGTATCAGCCTTTATATCTAAGTTGTGTGCCTGTTTTGACTTTATCTTGGTATACAGTGTAAAATGTTGGTCTACGCCTAGTATCTGCCATACTATTTTTCATTTTCCCAGCAGTTTTTGTCAAATAGTGAGTTCTTATTCCAGAAACTGGAGTCTTTGAGTTAATCAAACAGTAGATTACTATAGTCATTGACTGTTGTTTCTTGTGTACCTAACCTAGTCCACTGATCCACCACTCCGTTTCTTAGCCAGTACCAAGTAGTTTTGATGGTTGCTGCTTTACAATAGAATTTAAGACCTGGTATGGCTAGGCCACCTTCCCTTGCATTTCTTTCCATTAATTCTTTGATATTCTGGGCATTTTGTTCTTCCAGATGAATTTTGTTATTATTTTTTCTAGTTCTATAAAATACTTTTTTGGTAGTTTGATTGGTATAGCACTGAATAAGTAAGTTAATTTAGGTAGAATTGTCATTTTTGTTGTGAGCCCAGCCTACCCACAAGCAGCTGATGTTTTCCCAGTTATTTGAATCTGACTTTATTTGGGTGAAATGTATTTTGTAATTATGTTCATATAGCTCCTGGGTTATTTTGACAGATAGACTCCCAAATGTTTTATAATGTTTACAGTAATTTTAAATGGCATTTCTCTTTCTATCTCTTGCTGTTGGGCTTTGTTAGTAATATATAGAAATGCTGATGATTTATGTGGGTTTATTTTATATTCTGCAACTTTGCTGAAGTTGTTTATTTCAAGTAGTTTTTCGTTGATTCTCTAGCATTCTCTAAGTATATTATATCATCTTCAAAGAGAGATAGCTTTGTTTCTTCTTTGCCTATTCTAATTCCTTCAATTTCTTTTTCTTCTCTTATTGCTAATGCTAATATTTCTAGTACCATATTGAATAACAGTGGTGATGTTAGACATCCTTGTTTCACCCTCGATCTTATTGGAAATGTTTGTAGCTTATCCCCATTACACATAATGCTTGCTGATGGTTTATGGTAGATGCTACTTATCATTTTAAGGAAGATTCCATTTATTTCTATGCTCTTTAGTGTTTTTTAATAGAAATGGGTGTTGTATTTTCTCAAAAGTTTTTTCTGCATCTATTGAGATAATCATATGCTTGCTGTTAGTTTTGTTACCAATATGGTCAATTATGTTGATAGTTTTCCTAATATTGAACTTCCCCTGCATTCCTGGTATAAATCCTACCTGGTCATAATGTATTATTCTTATGATAAGTTGCTGTAATTTTTTTGCTAATATTTTATTTAAATTTTTTGCATCTGTATTCATTAGGGAAGTAGGTCTATAATTTTCTCTCTCTGTTTTGACTCTTCCTGGTTTAGGTATCAATACCATATTTGTATCATAAAAAGAATTTGGTAGGACTCCTTCACCTATTTTCCCAAATTGTCTATATAGTATGGAATTAATTGTTCTTTAAACATTTGATAGAATTCACTTGTAAATCCATCTTGTCCTGGAGATTTTTTCCCTAGGGAGTTCATTAATGGTTTGTTGGTAAGTTCGCATATCGACTTTTATACAGTATATTAACTATCCTTCCCAGCTTATGTTATGTGCAAACTTAATAAGCTCACCATTTGATACATTCCCTCCTTATAGTCTTTTCCTTTGTCTTTCAATGTAAAAGAGTTCCTCTCTGAACTCTCTGTTTCTTCTATTATTCACCTTTGTCAGGCTAAGATCAGTACAAAACATTTGGGTAGGGTGGATGGGAGAGGGAGAGTTGAATATTTAATCTTTCCTCTAAGAAAAGAAAGCTTGAAATTGAAGTGACAAATGTCTCTAATCTTAGCCTGGGATCGTTTCTTCAGAAAGAATACTTGTTAACACATATTCTGTGAATTCTATACAGTATTTAGGGAAGTGTTATGGTACTGTGGGAGGAAAGAACATTGACTCCTAGTATTTTCTAAGTAAACCATCATGTCATCAACAAATACGCATAATTTTATCTCCTCTACCTATTTTCACATCTTTGACATCTTTCTCTTGTCTTCCTGCTATTATTGCTAGCATCTCAAAAACAATAGGGGAGAAGAGCATCCTTGCTTTACTCCTATATAGATTAGGAAAGCTTCTAATGTATTCCTGTTGCATAAGATGTTTCCTTTTGATTTTATGTGGATGCTTTTTGTGATATTAAAAAGGTCCCTCTCTGCCTGTACTTTGTAGGGTATTTTTAAATATAAATTAATAGTAAAAATTTGGTACGAATTAGTGTTATATTTTGTCAAAGGTTTTTTTTTCTGTATCCTTTGAGATAATGATGTATGTTTTTCTTTTTGATGTGAATAACTATATTGATTGTTTTTTAGTGATGAACTATCTTTGCATCCCTGGCATAAATCCAACTTAGTCATAATAAATTTTTTTTGTACGAATTACAGTTGTATGTTTGACAAGATTTCATTTAAAAATTTGGATTAAGTATTCATGTGATATTATTCCATAGCTCTCTTTTGCTTTATTATTCCCTGGGTGTTAGAAGTATTTTGTTTCATGAAAGGTATCTGGTATAGTGCTTCCTTTCTCAATTTTTAAGAATAATTTGTATAATGTTGGTACTAATTGTTTGATAGAATTCTCCTATGAATACATCATGACCAGGAATTATTTTTCCTTTGGTAACTCTTTTACAATTAGTTTTATTCCTTTTCTGAGGTTGGATTATTTAAGATATCTATTTGGTCTTTTGTCATTTTGTGTATTTTATATTTTTGAAGGTATTCCTCTATATCTGTTTATTCTTAATTTTGTTAGCACGTAACTATATGTAGTAGGTTCTAATTGCTCACCTCTTTTAACTGCTTTGTAAGTCTCACAATTGATCTTTATCACATGACAAACTATGCATAATCATTATAGCAAGTGCTCAACGCAAAGAATGAATACCATGACATTTTTATGTTATTCAAATTCACACTACATATTTCCACTGGGTTGGAACCAGTTACCATATTTATAGCTTTGAATGGTGCAAATTCAAACACATGTGACCACTTTATGGAATTCATTATTTGTACTAATTTAGGTTTAGCTATACTGACTTTTATTACTTCTCTACTGACACTTATTGCAAAATGTTCCTTGTGTCAACTATTGGAACTCATTCCTAAATGGAAATCGGATACTGGGTCAAGCTCTAGGAATGAGAGAATGGTTCATTTATTCTTTCTTTTTGAGGAGCAATGAAATACAATGGGGTGTATATCAGGCTGGGAATCTAAAGTCCTTGTTTCTAGTCCTGGATCTATCAGTTTGAGCCTTAGTTTCCTCCTCTGTAAAATTAAGATAATAATGTATCCTTCCTACCCCCTAACCTACCATAAGAGGTTGATGTGAGAATCAGATGAGCTCATGTATGTGAAAGTACATTGAAATCATAAAGCACTACATCCAAGTCACTGAGGGCTCTGGAAGAAAGACATGAGGATTGTGAGAGTAAGTAGGGGCCATCTCCAGTTGTCCTGATCTATGTCTTGCCACTGGACCCAGATGGCTCCAGAGGATAAAGTGAGGGTGGTGACTTTGCACAGCCCTACCTCACTTAAATCTAATTCACTTGCATGTCATGGCATCATCTTCCTGATGTCATGGTCCTCTTCAAGAATAAAGGACAAACAACCCCCGCTAGCAGTGCTAGGTGGTACTGATAAATGGCGATGGAACTGTTTGCCAAAAATTCAAAAATATCCATCTTCCCTTTATCATCCTTTCCCCCTTATCCTGCCCCCTGTACAAGCACACATTCCTTCACATTGAAAGATATTGAATATTAAGTAAAGCCTTAATGGAAGCAAAACTATTCTGAAAGCAAATAAACAAATTTGATTTCCATGGGAATTTTGTCTACCTGACCTTCCTCATTTCTTTTATTTTTTTAAAACACATTTCCCCTGACAGATTCCCTCTTTTCTCATCTGCCCTCCAGTCTTCTGCTGTGCGACATATCTTGCGTCGGAGATAGCCTATATGTAATTCCTGCTCTTAACTATATAAAGAAGTGTCTCCAGCATCATCCCAACTCCCACTGTTATTTTTGTAGTTGTTGTTAAAGTATACATTATCATAGGGTTTTTTTTTAATGTACTTAACAGAACAAGGAAAAAACTCTTCCCCAACAGTAGAGGAAAGCAGTTATAATGTATCATTTTCAATACTGTGCTCAAAGGATGCATTTTATACCATGAGAGTCTCAAGAGGTATGTAATACTATTATACTCTCCCAACTTGGGGGAAACAAGCCAAGATAGAGGAAATGATTTACTTAAATTCACACAACAAAGTAGTAGTTGAGTTGGCTGAGCCTGCAGTTCCCCTTTCTGACTGGAGCCCCAAGTCATATTGTGATTGAAGACTTTATTTGCTAGGCAAAAATAGGTACTATAACCTGAAGGAGGTACTGTAATACTGTGGTTGGAGACGTAACCACTGAGTCAAGAGTTTGGAGGTTCAAGTTTCGCTTCTGACCTGTTGTTGTTCATCCTTCATTTTTGAAGAGGACCGATGGCATCACAATGTAGTGGATGATGTCTTGATTTGCATGTGAATTGGATTTTAGTAAGGCAGAAGGGCACAAAGTCTTCATCCTCACTCTTCCAGAGTCATCTAAGGCCAAAGGCAGGACAAAAGTCAAGATGACTGGCAATGGGCTGGGATGCAGTGGATGACCTTGGCATCTTTGATGTCTGACCAAGCTCTAAGCACTCCACAGCCTCTGTTTCAGCTGCCTTCATGGCCTTTGGAAGAAATTGTTCTCATCCATTCAGTCCATTGGGGAAAGTCTTCACATGCTTGGGGTAGACATTGCTCTAACTCACTGTTGGGTTTGAGGCCTGTAGGTTACCCTCAACCTGGTTTAGTCCATCTGCTGAGATGATTTACCAGAGTTTGGCTGCTGTACATGCCACAGGTGAGAGCCAGGTGGAGTAGGGATGTGTGCAATGATCATGGAGGACCAGAATTTTGGGTATGAGGACTGCCTGAGACCTTTTCAGGGCTGCTCATGCACCTTTTGTGTCCACCTTCTGACTTGTAGTGGCTATATGACTCCCTCATATTTCGCACTGCTTTAGGGAACTCTCTAACACCATAAAGTTGAGAAAATTGAGTTGCTGTTTGCCTCAGGCTTCACCATGTAATGGCAGAGCCAACAATAGAATTTAAATCTCTACATTCTTAATCCCATTCTCTTTTTTGTATTCCACACTTCCTCCTATACTACAACTCCTCAGTACTTATCTATCTCAGTTATCTATACTGTACTAATCCAATAACTCGCTCATTATTGAAATTGGTCTGTTTCACAACTTGCCTCCTTGACTTATCCCCTAATTGGATTCTAATCTTGGCTTAGGATCATCTTCTGACCTTCACACTTTTGTGGCATTTTCAGTGCAGACTGGACTGGCTTCTCAGTCTATTGAACTAGCTTTGCCTTTTCTTCTGCTTTTAATCTTACTGATTCTAATGGGCCTTTCACTCTCTTTGATTTAGCTCTTCAGCTTTCTTTCCTTAACCACTTTATAAACCACATCTCCACAATGTCTCACTCTGTGTATTCCACTCAATATTCTATTTGATTATGAAGTCAGTAGATTGTTAGGTTGTAGATGGCAGCACACTTCTGCAAATTCTTTCTTCTATACATTCTGGGTCATTCTGTATCAGACAAAAATGTTCTGGTCTAGATTTCCTGCATTCTTCTTTTTCTTCATCTTCATCTTATTCTCCTGCTCCTCTTTGTTTTCCTTTTCCTCCTCCTTCTTCATCTTCATTTTGTTTTAAAATCCTGGTTTTGTGAATGGGTCCATTTAGGGGAAAAATATTTCCTATTAGAAAGAGCAAAGCATTAGACAAAATTGTATTCATATAGCACTTTAAGATTTGCAAAGGACTTTCCAAATATTATCTCATTTGATCCTCACAACAACCCTGGGAGGTAAGTGCCATTATTATCCCTACTTTACAGATGAGGAAACTGCCAACTATAATTATCTTAATGCCCATACGCATAAAGCAACTCTGTTCTCAGGAAAGGGTCTGTTCAGCTCCCAGAAGAGGAATAGGAAGTCTGCATATAATCATCGATGAGGGGTAACAAACCAAGACTTCCTTCTAACATTAGAAACTTTGTCAAAATGAAATATTGATAGTGCAAGCAGTTTCCCCATTTCTCTAACTCATTAATTTATTTTTAAAAAATCTCTGCAAGCATTTGTGTCCCATACATTGTGTTATACAACTGAGAATTCACCAGTGAGCCTGTCAGGCTGTGGGCTGGAGAGTTCGAACCCACAGCAGTACTTTGCTTCCCAAAGCAACATATTAGAGTTAGTGCTGCTCAAAATTTTTTTCTTTGGAAGGAGAGCAATATACTAATACTCCAGGATGGCCCCAAAGAACAGTTCAACTCGCTTTGTCCTAACAAGCTAAGCTAGGGACTTGTTTTAGGGGAAAAAAAAAAACAATGGCTGGGCTGAAATTGTATTGACCATTGATTCTTTAAAAGCTTTTTAAAAGCTCTGTCTTAGTCTTAGGCCTGTAAATATTTAATCTTAACTATTTATTAGCTTTAAAACAATCTGTGATTCATCTCCTACAATATAACCTTATCTTTCAACAAATCCTGCTGGAATAGCAAAAACAATAATTTTTAAAAATCTATGCTACAGAGACAAGGTATTTATGTACCCAAGGCAAAGTTTGAAAATTGTGTCCCTTCCCTACCTCCTCAATGAAAGACAGAGATTTCTTAATAAATCATCTCTTCTAACAGTTCGGGTATCACAATGTATATTCTTGAAGGTATACTTCTATCCACTGGAAGCTTCTTTGTAACACATTATACTTGTAATATTCTAATACATACAAGCTGATTTATCACAAAGTAAATGTGCTATGGAGAGTCAAACTAAGTCAACAAGCTTTTATTAATGTGTCAAGCACCATGTCAAGGGCTAGAGAGTAGAATACTCTGGAAGTATGGTATAATGGATAAATAAGTAGCCTTGAATCTAAGAAGATCCAAGTTCAAGTTATGTGTCTTATGTATACTGACTGTATAATCCTAGTCAAGTTACTCAATCTCTCAGTGCTTGAGGCACCCCTCTAAACCTATGTGTCACAGAGGGTGTTGACTTGTATTGGTTGAGGGTTTCCTCACTAGAAGATCTCTATGCCAGTAAAATTACAGGCCAATTATAAAAAAAAATTCCCAAAGGTAACATAGATTATTCTCCTGCTCTTCAACATTATATCAAATTCGATGCCCATTTGTAAAGTCTGCCAAAAACAAATATACCGAAGGACTGGCTCTATGGGTTATTGGTCCAATTGAATATCATAGTCTGGATAATAAGCATTCTTTATCCTCTTGCATGTCGTCAAAAAGATGTATGGCTAGAGGGAAAAAAGATGGACTTGACTGGTTGCCTAGAGAGAACAAGCAATACATCACGGGCAACCTACATACTCTGTTGGCAACCATACAACATCAAAAAAATCTAGAGGAAAACCATTAGTACATTTGATGGAGCCCCCTGTGGAAGATTTATAGGAGAATATAAACAAGGTTGGACAGGTTGGATAGGCACAGGTGAGTTGTAAACTTTAAAGGTAATGCCCACTTTGGTGAGATCACAGATCTATCAAAGTATATGATCTGTGGCCCATGCAGGAGGTTATCTCCCACAAGAGTCTCTGGTTCTGGGCCCACACAAACCAGGTTCATCCTGGGTGTGGATCTAAACAACCCTGTGGCTCTGAGAACTCCCATTTAAGGCAAGCACCCACACTAGCCCTGTCTCTCATTCTTATCCAGGTTGCATCCAGGACTTCCTCTGTTAGCCTTCTTTCCTCCGTTAGCTTCCTTTTATGTGTTGTCTTCCTCCATTAGAATGTAAGCTTCTCGAGGGCAGGGACTCTTTCTTTCTACTTGCATTTATATTCCCAGCACTTAGCACAGAGGTTAGCATGTAGTAAGACATTTAATAAATGCTAGTTGACTAAGTGACCAACAATCTGCTTTTTATTACACCGTTTTAAATGCATATTTGAATCCTGTCTATCCTTCAAATCCCAGCTCAAGTCTCACTTTCTTTCTGGTCACTGAAAGCTTACTCTGAATTTTCGTAGTATATTCTATTTGGTGAATGATGTGGCATATCAGCTGTTTAGCTACCAGCTACATAGTCGTATTTTCTCCCTTCTCGAGGAAATCAGGACCTGGCTCACAGTCTTCCAACTCCTTCTCTAATACTAGAAGATCTCAAAATAGATGTGGATTTTCCCTTAAACACGTTAGCCTCCCAGGTCCTCAATTTCATTAACTCCTATGACCAATGCTGAAGAGCTCAAGATATATCCAGTGGGACATGCCCTGCAAATTTGAACCTGATCATTAATGGGGGAAAAATGAATGTTCAACAAAAAAGAGGCACTCAGAACATCATTAGAAAGAAAACTGGAACTGAACCTATTATTTGCTTTTTAAACACCACAGACTATGTATAAAAGAAAGGTAATGTCAATCAAGAACAACGACAACACGGTAACAATACAGAGGCCATTATGAAATTTCTCACACAAAGAGACAAACAGAAGACAAATAGAAGTAATGGCTTAAAACATCACTAATTAAACCTTACTACAGGCAAGTGATGGGGTGCTATAACCCTGCCTCAGAAGTTAGTGTAAAGCTCCCAAGCCTTCTAGTCATCCAAATAGATTCCAGCACAGAGGATAGGGAGACCTCATGAGAGAAAGGTCTCTGCACAACTATCTTCTATTCAAAGAGATGAGGTGGGCAGGGCTTGACCCTCTTTACTATACTTAAAAGCCAATAGACATTTCTACTTAAGTATAAAAAGAAGCAAGTGAACCTAGCTGAAGCAGCAGAGCACCTTTAGGGGGAGATAGGAGGCATTATATGCCAGGCAAGTCAAATATATATATATATCATCACCACCACTACCACCACCATCTTGACTACCATCTCCTCTCAGACTCATAGAGGCTGCCTAGGATCTTGAGCCCAAGGGTCTTAGGAATAGCGGTGTCCCTCAGATCACCCACATATCCTCCACAATATTCACCTAGAAGCAACTATTTTGCAGTAGATAAAGAACTGGGCCTAGAGTCAGAAGAGACATTTATTAGCAATGTGATCCTGAGCAATTGGCTGCTTCAGTTGTCTCACCTGTAAAATGAGGATAATAATAGCAATTACTTCACAGAATTATTGTGAGAATCAAATTGTTGAGGAGATAATATTTGTAAAGCATAGTGCCTAGCCCATAGTAAATGCTTAATAAATGCTTTTTCCCTTTCTCCATTTCTCTCCATCACTGAAGGGAGAAATCATTTTGGATAAGGGGCCTACCTTATCTCCTTATTGCCTATCTACCTTATCGCCACCAGCAACAACTGATGGCTAATAGATAAATGGAAGAGCCTGGGAGTGGCAGTATTGCCCCCCCCCATTGTTCCTGCTTCTAGAAAAGCTCTTGAAGCCATCATCTGGGGAGAATGGCTCCTTCAGAGAAGTGGACAACCATCCCTACCAACTGCCACTGACAAGGCAAACAAGCAACAAGGCACCTTGAGAAGAGACAGGAGCCAGAATGTGCTAGGCAAGTCAAACCATCACCTCCACCACCACCACCACCACCACCACCACCACCACCACCACTACCACCTTAACTACTTCCCTTCAGACCTTGATGGATATAGCCCAGGATCCTGAGCCCAAGAGCACTGGAAATAGCAATTGTTCCAGTCTAATGTCCAGTCCCATCATCCCGAGATGGGAAGAAACCCCTGTGAAGAAACAGCCTGTCAACTGCTCCCACAGATGCTACAGCCATATATCTACTGAAGATTGAGAAAAGAATGTTCTTATCACCAAAGTCCTGGGCATTGTCAGATGATTAAACACTAGAAATTGAGATGATTTTGTCAGCAGAAATTACATTAAAGAAGAGGCATAATCATCTGCATTACTGCTTGTAGCTGAAATTTTCCACATGTGCTGTCTCCTTGAGAGCATGGACTATCTTAATTTTTTTATTTGTATTCCCAGTGATTACCATAGTGCTTTATACATAGTAAGTGCTTAATAAATATTTTTTTCTGTTATAACGTATCCCATTCTAGCAGAGGTATGACAATCATGGGATAATCTTGCCATGACCCACAAATTCATGATTTTAAAACAACAACAACTCTGAAATTCCTTTATCTGATCATAAACTCCTATCATTCCCTCTCTCCTTCTCCCTTCCTCCTAAAGCTCTTATTTATTATCACTATTACCGCCCTGGCCTCCATATCTCAGTACCCTCCATAATATCTGCTGTCTTCACTTTCTTGCCTTTCTAATTTTGACAACGTAGTTAACCAATTATACTATCATCTACTCTGGAATCCCTTGCTTCCTTATCCTATCACTATGCATGTCTTGTCAAACCACAATACTGGATTACTCCCACCATCCATATCCTCTGCTACTTACTTGCTGCTGAATGTCTTTGGAGGAAACTCCACAGCCCTGATGACTAAATCTGTTATCTAAGTGCAGTTAGGATCTCATTGAAGCAAGGAGATTCTTTGACTCTTCCATATTTGATTCTCTACCACATTCTCTATAGTAGCTATTCCAAACTTTTTTTTTCTCCTCACCACATTATATCTTTCCCTAAACCTCTTAGTAGAGAACTTTTCATCATATTTTACTGAGAACATATAGATCATTCTCTGTGAGATTCCTTTTTTTTTTAACTTTGTATCACAAAACCACTCAATATCATCGTTCTTTTCTCTGATGAAGAAGTAGATCTTCTCCTCTCTAAGATCTTCTATTTGGTACCTCTGATCCAATAACCTTCTAAATCTTCTAACAGATTGCTGCCACCATTAGTCTTTTCCTATCTATTGGCTCATTCTCTGATGCCTGCAATAAGCCAAGGAGTCCTCCATGCTTAAAAAAAGTCATTTGATCCTACAGTCCCCTCAACTGATCACCCTTTATTTCTTCTTCCTCTGATAGCCAAAATCCTAGAAGAAGTCTATAATCACTGCTTCCACTTCCTCTTCTCTCACTCACTTCTCCAGCTCTTATGATCTGGTTTCTGACCTCATCATTCAACAGAAACTTCTATCTACAAATTTTTTTCAGTCTTCATCCTTCTTGACCCCTCTGGAGCTTTTGACATTGTTGACCACCCTTTCTTCTCCTCCTTTCTCTTCTCTAGGTTTTTTTAATGCTGCTCTATCTTGGTCTCCCTCCTTCCTGTTTGACCACTGTCTCTAAATCTCCTTTCCTGGATCATCATCTATATCCTACCTCCTAATGGAATCAATCTTCCATGGCTCTGTCCAAGTACCTCTTCTCCTCCCTCTCTAAATTTTTTTTCCCTTGATGACATCTATCGACTACCACCATCCATTCATCATCTCTATGCAGATTATTCCCACATCTCTATATTCAACTCAAATTTTTCTCCTGAGTTCTAGTTCCACAATACTAACTGCTTCTTAGACATTTCAAAGTCAACATATCAAAAAAATAGCTCATTATATTTCCCTCTATCCCACTCTTCTAAACTTCCCTGTCTCTGTCAAGGGAACCACCATTCTTATAGTCACATAGGTTCACAACTTCTGAAACACTTTCAGCTCTTTTTATTACACATAACTTATTATATATCAATCAATGACCAGCTCTTCTTTCTACCCCTATGCAACATTTTTTCCATTCTTCACCTTAGCTTTACTGACACAGCCACCACTCAAGTTCATACCTCTTCATGCTTTACCTAGACTATTGTATCAGCCTCCTAGTTGAACTCCCTGCCTCAAATCTTTCCCCGCCCCAAATCATCTTGTACACAGCTGCCAAAACGATGTTTCTGAAGCATTGGTCTTGCTACATCACTTGCTTTTAACCACATTTATTTTAATCATTAGTTTGTCTGAGATCATGACTGCCATTGCAGCTTTGTGAGATTTACCTAAGCCATAATATATTCTATCTCATGTCTACATATTACTGACTATAAGGCCAATTTGAGCCTATCAAGCTGGAAAGGCTTTGAGTTTGGACTCAGGAATAAACTGTATATTTGTTGTCTGCAAATCAACCTAACTAGGTTTGGAGAGCCTCAACCAGAAGGTTGGTCAACAATTAATTTTTTTTTAAGCCACAGCAACTCATGAGACTGTCTAGTATGGTGTTGAGGGGTTGAACTTCCTCTAAGACCAGAGGGAAGGATGAGGAAATAGATATAGAGAAAACTATTTTGGCATGAAGATGTGGTTTGTCATATGAGATGGCTTTAATTTCAGTGAAGTAGGAGGTAATGTAATGTGTTGAGAGGAGAAGAATGGGAATAGCACTGGGAGCTTGAGCAGAGCAGAGCAGAGAAAGTCAGTTACAATGTACTGTATTTTAGGAAATCAACAAGAAAGCAATAAAGATTTGCAAAGCATGGCACAGGGGCCCAGTTGAAGTTGGATAGCAGCTTTGATGACTTAGAGACATAGCCCAAATGGCCCAAGCATGGTGTGGCAAGTGCAGTGAGTCTCTTACAAAGGCACACTCCTTGTGTACTTAATCATGGTGTATCCAGATACCACCACACAAAGATAGAAGAACTGCAGGTATTTAGACCTAGTCTGAAAAGCAGCAGATATAATTAGATGTCTATATTTGAACAAGGTTTTGTCTTAGATCTGAATTTAAAGGGTACTGATGGCATTTGCAGTCCTTCAGCAACATAAAATAATAGAGGTAAGCATTTAGTCAGCAAGAATAATTAGAAAATATAAGTAGTGGCTGAGGTGAGGTCCTGCCCCTCCCTCATCCACCAGAAGTCATTTGAAGGCATTTGAATTACTTGTTTAGGGTGCTTTTCAAGGGTACTTAGCTCAGGTGGAAGCATTTGATAGATTATGGGGCTTTGAGTCTCATCAAAATACTTCTCTCACTGTCAGGCACAGTACCTAAAATTCTAACACTAGAGCAGGGTTTCTGAATTTTGGATTCATAGACCCAAGGGGTCTGTGTATAGATTTCAGAGCATCTGTGAATTTTTCTCATTCAATTTTATTTTCGGTTTCAGGTACTCTCTCTCCTCTACCCCTTATCTAACCTACTGAGAAGTCAAGAAATACAAAATCCATTACAAATATGAAGTCATGCAAAATAAATTTTCCCATTAGTCATCTTCTGAAAAGAAAAAAACAAATAATTAGTGTCCCGATTTTGCCACATCCCCTCTAACATTTGTCGCTTTCTCCTTCGATCATTTTAGCCAGATTTGCAGTTTCATATGCAGCCATCTTTTTTAAAAATTCTACTATGTTATGGAAATGTTTGTTTTATTTCATAAATTAAAAATAAAATAAATAAAAATTAAAAAAGAAAGAGAAAAAATGCTTCAGTCTGCACTGAGTCCATCAGTTCTCTATCTGGCGATAGCATTTTTCATCATGAGTCCTTTGGGACTGGTAGTTCACTGTACTGATTTGAGTTGCTAAGTCATTCACAATTGGTCATTGTACAATATTGCTGTTACTATGTAAATTGCTTTCCTGGTTCTGCTCATTTCATTCTGCAGCAATTCATACAAGCCTTCCCAGGTTTTTCTGAAACCATCCCCTTCATCATTTCTTACAGCACAATAATATTCCTCCACATTGATACGCCATAACTCGTTCAGCCATTTCCCAACTGATAGGTATCTCCCCTGTTTCTAATTCTTTGCTACAGCAAAAAGAGCTGCTATAAATATTTTTGTATTTACATGTCCTTTTCTTGATCTCTTTGGGGTATAAACCTAGTAGAGGTGCTGGGTCAAAAGGGTAAGCATAGTTTAATAACTTTTTGGGCCTTGTGCATCTGTGAATCTGGATAGGAAAAAATTATATTGTTATTTCCACTAACCTCTGACTGAAATTTAGCACTTCCTTCAACTATTTAAAAACATTATTCTGAAAAGGCATTCATAGGTGATACTATTCTGCCAAAAAGGTCCATCCCTGTACTAGAGACTTGCTATTTTGGATCTTAAAGGCTATGGGATCTTTAAGAATCTTCTACTAAAATGCAAACACTCCTAGGAAGGGATAACACCTTGAGCCTCGGGAAGAATCAGAATTAAAGACTGTTCAAGCATAAAAGACTAGAAGGGACCTTAGGCACCATTTAGGCCAAGAGATTTAACTCATATATGAAAAATCTGAGGCCCAGAGAGGTCAAATGACTAGTAATTTACAGAGGCAGAACCAGCACTCAAGTCTTCTCATTTTTAGCTAAGCTAGGTGAGATCAGGACACTGAAGGAATGGGAGAAAGGATATTGAGAAGGTGGGGGTAGGGGTGGTTCAAGAGAAGTAACTTAAAAGAGAGGTAGGAGATCGCTGAAGACAAACTTTGCCTAGACCTGACTCTGGTAGCCATGATCATAAGGATACATGTGTGGCCTATGTTGAATTGCTTGCCTTCTTAGGGACAGTGAGTGGAGAGGGAAGAGGGGAGAAAATTTGGAACTCAAAATTTTAAAAGCAGATGTTCAAAAAAATTGTTTTTGTATGCAACTGGGAAGTAAGATATACAGGCAATGGAGCATAGAAATCTATCTTGCCCTACAAGAAAGTAAGGGGAAAAGGGATGGGGGGGGGGAGTGGGGTGACAGAAGGGAGGGCTGACTGGGGGACAGGGCAATCAGAATATATGCCATCTTGGAGTGGGGGGGGAGGGTAGAAATGGAGAGAAAAATTGTAACTCAAAATCTTGTGGAAATCAGTGCTGAAAACTAAAAAATATTAAATAATAAAGTATGGAATTAAAAAAAAATAAACCAGAATCCAACAATATGTTGTTTACAAAAAAATGAGGGATGCACATAGAGTAAAATTAAAAGGCTGGAGTAGAATATATTATGCATCAGCTGGTAAAAAAAGCAGGAGTAGCAATTATGATCTCAGATAAAGCTAAAGCTAAAATAGATTTAATTAAAAGAGATAAACAGGGTAACTACATTATGATCAAAGATACCACAGGAAATGAAGTAACATCAGTACTAAACCTATATGCATCAAATGCTATGGCATCCAAAATTTTAAAGGAAATGTTAAATGAATTATAAATGGAAATACATAGCAAAACTATCATAATGGGGGGGGGGGGAGAGGGAGCTTTGACCTTCCCCTGTCAGAACTAGATAAATCTAACCCAAAAAAAATCAACGAAAAGTCAAGGAGATGAATAGAATCTCATATAAGCTAGATATGATAGATATCTGGAGAGAGTAGCAAGATATAAAATAAACCCACATAAATCATTAGCATTTCTATATATCACCAACAAAACCCTGCAAGAAGAGATAGTAACAGATACTTAAAATCATGTAAAGTTATACTTTAATCATTTAAAATGATATTTTAAAATCATTTAAAAACATTTAAAATCATCATAAACAACGTAAAATACTTGAGAGTATACCTGCCAAGACAAACACAGGAGCTACATGAACATAATTATAAAATGCTTTTTATACAAATAAAGTCAGATTTAAATAATGGGAGAATTATTAATTAATTGTTCATGGGTAGGCAGAGCCACTATAACAAAAATGACAATTCTATCTAATCTATTTAATGCCATCTCAATTAAATTACCAAAAATAATTTTATTTAGCTAGAAAAAATAATAACAAAGTTCATTTGGAATTACGAAAGGTCAGTAATATCAATGGAATTAGTAAAAAAAAAAAAAGATGTAAAAGAAGGTACTTTAGCAGTACCAGATCTTAAACTATATTATAAGGCAGTAATTATCAAAACTACCTAGTACCAGCTAGGAAATAGAAAGGTGGATCAGTGGAATAAAGTAGGTATACAATACAAAGCAGTAAATGATTATAGTAACCTCATATTTGACAAATGTAAAAATTTAAACTTTGGGGATAAAAACTCACTATTTAGTAAGAATTGTTGGGAAAACTTGAAAGCAGTCTGACAGAAATTAGGTATAGACCAATATCTCGCACCATTTATTAAGACAAGGTCAAAATGGATACATGACCTAGATCTGAAGGGAGATATAAGTAAATTAAAAGAACATGGAACATATTCTGTATCGGACTTATATGTAGGAGAATTTATGAATAAACAAGAAAAAGAAAGCATTGTGAGATGTAAAGTGGATAATTTTGATTATATTAAACTAAAATGTTTTTAGAGTGATTTTTGTTTTGTTTTGTTTTTATAAATAAAACTAATGTAGCCAAGATTAGACAAAAAGCAGAAAATTGAGGTGGGAGAGGGATTTCTAGGTTGTTTCTCAGATAAAGGTCTCATATCTCAAATATATAGAGAACTTTGTTGAATTTATAAGAACATGAGTCATTCCCCAATCAATAAATGGTAAAAGGACATGAACAGAGAGTTTATAGATGAAGAACTCAAAGCTATACATAAATAGTCATATGAAAAAAATGCTCTAAATCATTATTATTATTAGAGAAATGCATATTAAAACAACTTTGAGATGTCATCTCGCACCTATCACATTGGCTAAAATGATAGAAGGGGGAAATGACAAATGTTGGAGGCGATGTAGAAAAATTGTGACACTAAGACACTGTTGGTGAAACTGTGAACTGATCTATTTGGGAGAGCAATTTGAAATTAAGCCTAAAGAGTTATGAAACTGCGTATAACATTTGATCCAGCAATACCACTATTAGGTCTGTTTCCCAAGGTGATCTGGGAAAAAAGAAAAGACTGTATATGTTCTAAAATGTTTATGGCATATCTCTTTGCAATGGCAAAGAACTGGAAAGTGAGAGGATGGCCATCAATTGGGAAATGGCTAAACAAGTGTGGTCTATGATTGTGATGAAATACTACTGTGCTATAAGAAATGAGAAGCAGGTTGAGTTTAGAAAAGAACATGGAAAGACTTGCATAAAATGGAGTCAAACGAGAACATTGTATACTGCAATTGCAATATTGTTCAAAGAGTAACTGTGAACAATTAAATTATCTTGAATATTATGTTCAAATCAACTACAAAAGACCTATGAAGGAAGATGCTATCTACCTCCAGAGGAAAAAAATTGATAAATGGAAGTATGCATATGTATGGTTTTGCATTTACATGTGTGTGTGAAATGGTTGCCTTCTCAAAGGCAGAGTGGGGAGGGGAGAGAGGCAAGGAAGAAGACAACTGTGAGCTTAAAATGTAACAAAAAATAAATTTAACTTAATTTCAAAAATTTTTTCCTTGCAACAACCTTGGGAGGCAAACATTGTTATTATCCTAATTTTACAGATGAAGAAACTGAGGCAAGCAGAGGGGTTTTTTTTTTTGGTTGTTTTTTTTTTTTTTTTGGTAATTGCTCAGGGTTGCACAGCTAATAAATGACTGGTGCATGATTTTAACTCAGGTTTTCCTGACTCTTTGTCTACTGTTCTAACCCATCTGTCACCTATCTGGAAAGCAACTATAAATCTTGGATGCTAGTAGTATAAAAGCCCAAAGCCCTTAATGTAAACTTGTTTTAAAGTAGTGAGGGAAAGGCTTTCCTTTTACTCCTTCTCTGCAGCAAAAGAGAGGGAATAGTGTCCTCTATTCCAACATTTTCTAACTAGGGAAAACAGAGGTACAGATTGGTTAAGCAGCTTGCCTCCAGTCACACACATGTCAGGGATTAGAACTCACAGCTGCCTTGTGCTAACTAAGCAGCTTAGCTGCAGAGCTGCAGCTCCTGCCTTCTTAGGCTCACTTAGGCATTACAGTGTGTTACACTCCACCCCTGGCACAATGGCCTCCTGTAGCTTCAAACAAAATAAAGGCTTCTTTCACTGAACTCATGTGTGCTACAGGCTGTGGGTTTTCTAAACATGGCCACAGTCTGTCCTAGAACTGGCTGCATTTCAGAGATGAAGTGATTCTAATATTTATAGTTCAATTGAGGGTTTGGGGTTATTGGTATGGAAAATATTATGTAAACTGCTGCTCTTGGAGTGAAATTCCATCATAACATTCCTGCATACAAAGTGATTTTATGGAAACTCCTGACCCAAAGCCCATGTGCAAAGTTTCTTTCTATGGCCCCTTATACATTTCCTTCCCCTGAAAAGCATTCTAAGGAGCTTCTCAGAATTTATCCTCTAAGGGTAAATTCTCAGCAGTAATATACTCCTACCAACTCATATTTTACAGTGCCTTAGGGTAACAAAGCATTTTACCTGATTCTTTCATCTTATCCTGACAACTTTTGTTATTGTTGTTCAGTCCTGTCTGACTCCACATGGCCTCATGGACATTGTCCATGGGATTTTCTTGGTAAAGATACTGGGGTGGTTTGTCATTTCCTTCTCCTGTGTGCCCCCATTTTACAGATGAGGAACTGAGGCAAATAGGGGTTAAGTGACTTTCCCAGGCTCAGACAGCTCGCAAATATCTGAGACTGTGTTAGAACTCAGGTCTTCCTGACTGTAAGCCTCGTACAGTCCAGCTTCATACAGCTAGCCTCCACCACACCAGCTAACTGATACTAGATAGGAATAGCAAGGTATCTTATTTTTCAGATGGGGAACTGAGTCTCATAGAGGTTAAGTGCTAGTAAGCGGAAGAGCCAGCACTTGAAACCTGTGTTCTGCATCTGAGTTCAATGTTTTCTTTCAACTAAAGACAAGATTTCTGTGTTTGCATCCTAATATTCTAGTGCTTTCTAAAGACCTGTGAAAATATTTCTTAACCTTCCCGAAACTCAGTTACTTTGTCTGTAAGACCAACCTAGAAATGACTTACTTCCTTGTAACACTGGGTTTCACTAATGGATGAGGAAATGACTCATTGTAAGTGGTAGGCAATTGCCCCTAAGATGGCTCATTTGTTGCATGAGGGCAAAAGAGAGAATTCAGTGAAGGGGCTAAGGCTAATAAAGGAGAGCATGATGGCAAAGAATCTTTGAAATGGTTGGATGTTTGAAATAGAAAGAATTTTCTTTAATATAGCAGAAAGGAATAGATGAAAAGCTTCTTGCTGGTTGGAAAATATGGTCACAGGACAATGAACTGAAGGCTTTAATGCTTTTAGATGTATTTTAAAAAGAGAAAATAAATGATTAGTTTGGCTACAGGGCTAAGAATGAGTGCTTCTACCCAAGATTGTAGAAGAAGGGATGGTTGAGATGGGAAACAATTCAGAACACATAATATCATTGTAAATTTGTGATGGCGAGTTTTTGGATACTTAGAATTAATCCAGGCCTTATACTTTTGAGAACCAGCACAATTAAGTCAATTAACAGGTTGGTTTTGTCCTTTGAGGATTTTGTCCTTTGAGGAATAGCTCCTGGTGCCACAAGGATCTTGGATATGCAAACAATAGTTGAGAATTTCAGGTCTACCGTATTTCACCTCATAGTTGTTGCAGATTTTATACCAAATTTTCGCAAAAAGTAGGTGTAACCATTATGTGAAGCTTTAAAAATTGTTTCAGTGTTACTTAAAGATCATTTAGTACTAAACTATCTTTGGTCCAAGATTAGGATGCATGGAATACTCATGAATATATGTTAAAATTGGGAAGATGCAAGTCTTACCATATCATATGACTTACTCACGAAAGCTTCGCCTACCTGCCTGCTCCCCTTGCACCTCAGACTCTTCGCTGGTTGAGTGACAATAGTTAGTACTGCAGTGCTCTAAACAAAAAAACACAACTTGGATTTTGGAAATATACCAACAATGCATGTGTGTTGAGAATTCTAGGCTTGTGGCTTACAATGTGTGAGAGATAAATGTGTATCCACATGCCACGGGTGAATATATTGCTGCTTTGTTTACCTTTTAAGTGGGCATGCTGAACAGAATTATACCGTGTGACAATTACTTGATGAAAGGCTATAAACTAGCTTTTGGCCTGAAAAAAAAAACAAACACAAAAAACCAGAGCATAATGATTATGCGGTGGTGATGATTGTGTGGTGAAATATCGTAGTTCAAATCTTACTGATAGACAGGGGTAGAAAATATCCTAGGATGGCCACACATCAGAAGCACCCACCCTAACCCACTAGCAAGCAGCTCTCTAAGCTAAGCAACCGTGTCTTAACCCGTCCCAGGTAAAATGCAAATCATAGAATATAGATTCAGAATTGAAAGAGACCATTTATTCTTACTTTCTCATTTTATAGATTAGGAAACTGAGGCCAGAGAGATTAAGTGATTTGCTCATGATTACACAGGGAGTAAGTAATAGTGCCAGGATTTGAATGCCAGTCTTTTGATTTCAAAGCCAATACATATTTTCCCCTCTTTGGTTCCTAAGAGAGCGTTCAAGTGCCTAACCTGCACATACAATGGGAGGCGGACTGTTATTGAAATGAAAGTCCAGGTAATTTTACTACTTATTTTCTTGATGCGTGTTCTTTGATATTACAGTATCTGGGGCTCAATAACTCTCATCTAACACCAAAAGTTGAAAGGAACTTATCTGAGAACAGAATTTCCCCCAGATAGAAACCCATTGGGAGAAAAAGGTTGGTGGCAAAGCGGGGAGAAGTAAGGAAAGCCACCTTTTCTTAACTTTGTGATTTCACGGGGCGGGGGGGGGAGGGTCTTTATAAAAAAAGTATTATTTATTTTTAACGTTCTATTCTTTTTAAATTTTGAGTTCCAAATTCTCTCTCCCTCCTACCCCTCCCCCACCCACTAGGAAGGTAAGCAATCTGATATAAATTATACATGTGAAATCATGCAAAACATATTTCCATATTAGCCATATTGCAAAAAAAAAGCAAGAAAAATTTTAAAAAGTAAAAAAAAAATTCTTTAATTTGCATCCAGAATTCATTTTTCTCTTTGGGGATGGATAGCATTTTTTATTATGAGTCCTTTGGAACTGTCTCAGATCTTTGTATTGATTGGAGTAACCAAGTCTTTCTCAGTTGATCATCATTACAACACTTCTGTTACTTTGCACAATGATCTTGTTCTTCCCATTTCACTTTGCAACAATTCGTATAGTTCTTGTCATGTTTTTTCTGAACCCATCGCCCTTGTCATTTCCCACAGCACAATAGTATTCCATCACAATCATATGCTACAACTTGTTTAGCCATTCCCCAATTGATGGGCATGCCCTCAATTTCCAATTCTTTGCTACCACAAAAAGAGCTCCTACAAATATTTTTGTACCTATAGGTCCTTTTCTTTTGTCTTTGATCTCTTTGGGATACAGACCTACTAATCGTACTGCTGGGTCAAAGGTTATGCACGGTTTTATAGCCGATTGGACCTAACTCTAAATTTTTCTCCAGAATTATTGCACCAATTCACTACACCACCAACAATTCGTTAGCATACCTATTTTTCCCTCATTGCTTCCAGCATTCATTATTTCTGATAAGTGTGGGGTGATAACACAAAATTGTTTTAATTTTCTTTTTTCTAATCAATAGTGATTTGGAGCATTTTTCATATGACTATGGACGGCTTTGATTTCTTCTTCTGAAAACTGTTTGTTTATATCCTTTGACCATTTGTCAACTGGGGAATGTTTCTTGTTTTCATAAATTTGACCTGGTTATATTTGCAGTATATCTTTGAGAAGTGAGGCCTTTATCAGAGAAACTTGCTGTAATGTTTTTAACATTACTTCATTGTCTGTGGTACTTTCTAACAAAATGTAGTTTCCCTGATTGTCTTTCTAAATTAGGTCTATTTTTGCTTTTGCTTGGTCTGAGACCATGATTGCTACCCTTGCCTGTTTTTTTTTTCTTTTTTTAATTTAGCTGAAGCATATTAAATTATGCTCCAGCCCTTTATTTTAACTCTCTGTATGTCTTTCTGTCTCAGGTAGGTCTCTTATAAACAACATGTTATTGGACTCTGGTTTCTAATCCTTTCCATTATCCAACTCTGTTTTATGAGTGAGCTTATCCCACTAATATTCAGAGTTATGATTACTGTGTATTTCCCCCTATCCCATTTTCTTCTGTTTCTTCTCTCTCTCTTTTTATCCTGTCCCTCCTCAAAAGTCTATTTTCCTTCTAATGACTGCCTCCCTTCATCTGTCTTTCCTTTCATCATCATCCTTTCTCTTATCCCCTTCCCTCCCTATTTCCCTACTAGGCAAGTTACATTTCTATACAGAACTGAGTGTGCATATATAGTCTTCCCTCTTTGAACCAATTCTAATGAGAGTAAGGTTCAAGCATTGCCTGCCAACCCCCACCCCACCATTTCCCTCCTATGTAAAAGCTCTTGTACAGCTCTTTTATGAGGGAAAAATTTCCCCATTCCTCCCAACCCTTCCCTCTTCCTCCCCATCAGTGTATCCCTCTTTCTCATGCTTTCATTTGTTTTGGAGATCATTCCAACATAATTCACTCATACCCATGGCCCCTGTCTATATAAACTCCTTTTAATAGCACTAATAATGATAAAATTCTTAGGAGTTACATGTATCATTTTCTCATTTAGGAATATAAACAGTTCAACTTTATCAAGACTCTTAGGAATACTCTTTCCCATTTACCTTTTTACGCTTCTCTTGAGTCTTGTATTTGAATGTTAAATTTTCTATTCAGCTCTGGTCTTTTTATCAAGAATGCTTGAAAGTCCTATACTTCATTAAATATCTATTTTTCTCCTGAAGGATTTACTCAGTTTTGCTGGATAGGTTATTCTTGGTTGTAATTCTAATTCCTTTGCCTTCTGAAATGTCACATTCCAAGCTCTCCACTTCTTTAATGTGGAAACCACTAAATTTTGTGTGATCCTGACTCCACAATATTTGAATTGTTTCTGGCTACTTGACGTATTTTCTCTTTGATTGGGAGATCTGGAATTTGGCCATAATATTCCTTTCATTTTGGGATGTCTTTCAGGAGGTGATCAGTAGATTTTTTCAATTTCTATTTACCTTCTAGATCTAAGATATCAGAGCAGTTTTTCTTGGTAATTTCTTAAAAGATGATGTCTAGGCTCTTTTTTTTGTAATGATTTTCAGATAGTCCAATAATTCTTAAGTTATCTTTCCTTGATCCATTTTCCTGATCATTTTTTTCCTGATGAGATACGACACATTTTCTTTTATTTGTTTAATTCTTTTGACTTTATTATTTCTTGATGTCTCATGGAGCCATTAGCTTATACTTGCCCAATTCTAATTTTTAAGAAATTTTTTTTCGATGAATATTTGTACCTCCTTTTCCATTTGGCCAATTTTGCTTTTTAAGGAGTTCTTTTATTCAGTGGATTTTTATGCCTTTTTTTTTTTTTTTACCATTAGGCCGATTCTATTTTTAAGGTGTTATTTTCTTCGATAATTTTTTGTTTCTCTTGTACCTAGATGTTAATTCTATTTTCATAATTTTCTTGCATCATTCTCATTTCTTTTTCCAGTTTTTCCTTCTACCACTCTTACCTCTTTCTTTAACTCTTCCAGTAATTCTTGTTGAGTTTGGATCCAATTAACATTTTTTTCTTTGAGGCTTTGGTTGTAGCTTTTTTTCACATTGTTGTCGTTTTCTGAATTTATGTCTTCATCTTCCCTGTTACTGTAGTATCTTTTTATGGTCAAGTTATTTTTCTACTGTTCTTTGTTCATTTTTTCAGCCTATTTCTTGACTTTGAACCTTATGTTAAAGTTGGACTCTGCTCTCCTGGAGGTGGAGAGGCTCTGCCCCAACCCTCAGACTTTTTCATGCTGCTGTTTCACAGCTAGTTCTGGGGGACTGCAAGTTTTTGGTGTCTCCAAGGTGGTATGAACCTGGGAGAGGTATGGCCACTGCTCTCCTGGTCTGTGCTCTGGTCTTTATTTAGAAAAAGATGCTGATGTCCTTAAGCCCCAAGCTCTAGCACTCCTCTTTGCCTTGGAATTGAGACCAGGGCCCCTGCTCTCTTGTGACCAATCCCCAGTGCTCCTCTTCATGCTGAAATTGGGACCCAGAACTGTGAATGGGCAATAGAATTGCCAGTCACTGCCAGTGGTATCCAGTGCCAGCAAAGGGTCCCCTGTAATCTCTTTCAGACCAGTTGTGTGACCCCCTTACTATCTCTGAGCTGAGAGCTCCTAAAACTGCTGCTGCAGCAGTCACTGTTACTGCCACAATGTGCGTGGGCTCCAGACAGACTTCCATCCTGACAAATTTTCAGACAAACTAAGTTTTTCTTAGTATTCTTACTTCCTAAGTTTTCTTAGGCCAGAAAAAATGTCTCACCCTGGCCTTTTTCTGGTTCTGCCACTCCAAAATTTGATTTGAAGCTATATTTTAAAGTTGTTTGGAGGGGAATATTGAGAGAGTTCAGCCAGGTTGCCTCTAATCTGCCATCTTTGAATTGAATGGATGTGACTCCAAGAACATTTCAGGGATGAGTATACTTTGATTATACTACTTTTCTTTGACTTTGCAACCCAGAGAACATCCTGCAAAGCAATCATTTTCAATGGTGATTGATGGTCCATGATCATTGGTATTATGAGCCCAAGGTAAGCATGAAACAAGCATCGGGCAGGTGCATTAAAGGTTTATGGACTATAGGATCTGATTTCATGTTATATCTCACAAATAGGAGATTGGATCTGGGAGCTCCTATTTGAGTGTTTGCATCAGCTAGAGTTTATGTTGGATGGAATCTCAAAAGGGTTTAGCTCCCTTAAGGAAGATAGCACAGAAAGGTGTTAAATCTTCTATTTTCTAGTATGGAGAAAGGAGAAATCTAAGAGTTAGAATAATCTATCATTCTTTCCAAATGAAGATCCAAGAATAAAAATTAATTAAATATCCCTCTTACATGCAAGACAGAAAGGCAGTATGGTATTGTGGATAGAGATCAGGCTCCAGAGGCATTTAGATCTGTGTTCAAGTTCTGTTTCTGACATATACTGGCATTGGTAAGTCACTTAACATCTCAGGGCTCCAGGCAACTTTCTAAGACAAGGGCGAGGAACCTGCAGCCTTGAGGCCACATGTGGCCTTCTAGGTCCTTGGGTGTGACCTTTTGACTGAGTCCAAGTTTTACAGAACAAACCCTTTTATTACAGGGATTTGTTCTGTGCAGTTTGGGTTCAATCAAAGGGCCACACTTGAGGACCTAGAGGGCCACATATGGCCTTGAAGCCACAGGTTCCCCACCCCTGCTCTAAAACAATCAATTACAAAGAAGGTTCTCATCTACATTAGCTGAGGAAATTGTTCACCAAGAAGTTCCTAAACTGATAAAGTCATGGGTCCAGTACAGGAAGAAATCTACAGGGCATCTTGCTGGATGGTGGAGATACAAATGTGAAAAATGGCAGCTCCATACCTTCAAAAAAGCCTTATAATCTAACAGAGGGAGGCAAACATAACACGTATATAAATAAGTATAATATTAAGTAGAATGTGATGGAGACAAAAGTGAAATCCATATAAAGCACTATAGGAAAATCAAGAAGGCAGAGATTGTTTTTAGCTGAATTGGGAGTTAAATGGAAGAGGTCATGCCTGAACCAAATCTTGAAGGGAGAAGAGGACTTCAGCAGGCAGAGATAAATATACAATATCCTAAGCATGGGATACAGACTGAATTGGCACCCAGAGGCCAGAAAGAGCAAGGTTAGATCAGGGAACAGATAATAATCCAGTATCTTGCACAAATTGAAACTCTACCATGATTCAATGCAACCATGTTACACATGGGGTAAGAGCTATCGTTGGAACAATTGGGAGGTTTTCTTTTGTGAGCCTTAAACCTACTGGCAAATCTAAAAAAAAAAACCTCATATTAATAAAACTGTCTTCATCTGAGCAATAGCAGCTGCAGATTTACGTGAGAGGAAGCAAGGGGCTTATAACAGAAATTATTTTGGGATTGAAACTGTAACACTTGCAGTGAACAAAGTGTATTATAACTCATGTTATCAGAACTGCTGTAATTAAGGTTGCTGCTGTTTCTCATCTTGCCTTTCTGCTCATAGGTAGAGCTATAGCTAGCAATTCATATACTCTTGTCAAATACTTCAAAATGCTACTTGGGAAAGTAAATGGGGGTGCCAATGGGTAGAGGAAGGGAGACTGTGGGGAAATTCCTCATACTTCAAGCCACAGGGCTTAGTTAGGGGAAAATAAGATACCATAGGATAGGGACTTTGGCCGCTGACCCCAGGATATCATAAGGCTGCTGCTGGGGGCGGGGGCACTATCAGGGTAGCAAGCAAAGCAGACTAGGCCAGGTTAGAGAGGAGCTCACCTGGGGTGAAGCAACTAGGTAGCTTCTTACTTGAACCAATTATTCTTTTTTACAGGTGATATGCTCAATCATTTCTGCCTACTGTAGGGGTAAAGTGCTATTAAGTATCCTCTAAATGTCAGCAACCTGGGTAAAATCCTTATTTCCTTGCCCTAGTTACAGCCTGGTGGGGGCCATCTCCATTCATCCTGATCTATATCTTGCCACTGGACCCAGATGGCTCCAGAGGAGAAAATGAGGCTGGTGGCTTTGCACAGCCCTGCCTCACTTAAATCCAATTCACCTGAAAGTCACAGTGTCACCTTCCTGATGTCATGGTTCTCTTTAAGAATGAAGGACAATGGGGTAGCTAGGCGGTGCAGTGAGTAGAGCACTGACCCTGGAGTCAGGAGGACCTGAATTCAAATCTGGCCTCAAACACTTGACACATCATTTATTAGCTATGTGGCCTTGGACAAGTCCCTTAACCCCAACTGCCTTGCCTTCCCCCCTCAAAAAAAAAAAGAATGAAGGACAAACAACATTACAGCCTGGCTGAGAGGATGAGTGCTGGTTTTTTGCTTGCTTGTTTGTTCTTGTCCCATCTTTAGGATGTGCCTCTTTTAGACTTTGGCACTCTTGATAATTAAGGCAAACGCAATGACAAATGCAAAACTTGCAAATGAAAAATAGTAAGAGAGCAGTCCATGGATCACTTACCCAGAGCGAAGGCTGATCTCAGTGCCTTGTTTCCCAATTGCCCATCTGCTCAGACTAACAGAACTTTGGAGTTACTAACTGGACACCCTGAACCCCAGATCTGTTTTGTGATTATTGGAGAAATGTACACTTCCTGGTTATGGCTTAATCAGCAGAGATGAGGACTGGATGATGTATTGGTTGGTCACCATAAAATAGAGTGAAGTTTCTCACTGAGAAGACCAAGATATGAACTAGGAAGAGTTGGCCTAAGACCTTGGAGTCAGTTGAAAGAAAGGTTATGCCTCTCTGCACTGCCACCTGCTGTCTGAAAAAGCTGGTTGAGGAAAGAAACGTGATGTCTTTCTGCCGTCTGTTGCCTGCGAAGTAAGAACCTCTCAGAGCTCATCCAAAGGAGCAGAATTGGAGAATCCAACAAAGATCCTAGGCTCAGTGACTCTGCCTTTTCTGAAAGAATATAGCACTACCTAAATAGCAACAAGGCCTATCACAGCAGAAGAGCAGCCTAATGCTACACAGGAGAGACCCTTGACTGCAGCAATATGGCAGTGCAGCAGGAATCAGTCTTACATTGGAGCAGCCCAGCTCGACAGCAGGGCCGCTCATCCAATACGCGTACCACATTCATTTCTGAACTCTGTAAGGACAGTCTCCCCCCCCCGCCCCGTCCAAAAAAAGTACGTCTGCCCACGGTTCAAGAATTGGGAGTTGCTCTGGCTACATGTGTTCTTTATGTGTGTAGCTCACTACCATGCTTCTTTAAGTTTGTACCCACTCTATAACATGGTCATATGCACTGGAGGGGAGAGTATCCTCTAAGTTTATGAGTGGAATAGGGTACAATTATTGTTCTTGTTTTGACTTTTGAATAAATGATTTCATTAATAATTACTTGGCTCAATGGGCTGACTTATTCATAGGAAGCACAACAGCTGGGGCTCGGGCTACACTGTTATTAGAAGAGGATCCCCCCTTATAAAACTACCCTTAGGACCTTAAAAGCATTGCAGCAGCCTCCTCCTCTGGAAAGTTCCAACCTTGCCAGCAAATGGGGAAAGAGAAGATGATGGAGGAGGAGAATCTGGGGAGGAAGGGGGATCATTGGCACCTAAGTTATGGTAGGATTACATTTTTTGTTTGTTCAAATCGCGAGAAGGCAACAAGAACTTGACTACTACTGTCTTCATATAAAAGCCACCTTTCCTATTAAGTACCCTTTTCCAAATCTTCCATAATAGAATATTCTCAAATCGAATATTCTCATAACCCACCAAAAGAGCGGGCCTAGTACCTTATGCCACAAGACTGTAAAGAACAGCCTTTTGGATACCGTAAAGAGACTCTTGGCAGCTACCTTCATAATAATTTTAGATAATATATTATAGTTAATTTTCTCAGAAATATCATAGTACACGCTATTCCTTATTAACCAGTGATATTCAATAGAGTCATTATTCCTGCCTCTTTTTTTTTTTAACAGATAAAGGGATTGGGACACAGAAAAGTCAAATGACTTATTAAGGTCATACAACAAATATGTAGCAGACCCAAACTTAGAAATCATAGTCCATGAGAATCCTCTCTCACTGAGTCACAGAGTCAATACATAGATCCAATAGGGGTATGCACTAGCTTTTTCCACACACATATATAATACATACATATATATGTTCCAATGTGTTGGATTCACTATAATATATATATACATATAATGAAAAGTTTACATATATATACATGTGTATGTGTGTATATACCTATTAAATTTAAATTTAAAGATATATATGCATATATTTTTACACACACACATTACATATATATGTGTATGCATATATGTGTGTATGTGTATGTATGTGTGTGTATATATGTATATATATGTATGTGTGTGTGTATATATATATACTGGATCATTTATATTCTCAGATCTAGAATACCAGTGTTGAAGCAGTGCATATTGAGTAAGACTGGTCTACCTGCAGCATGTCTATTTTGCAGCAGACAAAGCAAGTAGAACTTTGAAATTCGGGTGCCAGGCTCTAGCTTAGTATCAGGGACCAGTTGAGAAGCAAGCCTTTAAAAACCTGAGGAGGCAGGGTTAACAGGTTCCTTTAAAACCTTTTAAAGGCACTGATACCTGTCACAGTGTCAGGGGGCCAGTGCAAGAAACAGCACATTGCAGTGTACATGGGGGAGGTAATGATGGGAAGCAAGCTGAAGGATGTTCTAGCCCAGAACCCCATGATACTAAGGAGGTTAATCCAAGAAAGTAGCAAGATGGGAACAGAGAGTGAGTAAAGGTACAAGAATGCTAGAGGGGATGATCTAGAAATCATAGGAGCATATGATTAGAAGGGACTTTAAAGATAGGTCATCTACTTAAACCCCCACTAAGATCCTACAAATGAGAAAGCTAGGGTTGGAGGGATTTGCCCAAAGCCATTAACTGGGGAATTAGGCCTGAATCCAATAAACATGGATCGGTCAGAAACTACCAGGGATAGGTACTCGGCTAA
This sequence comes from Phalanger gymnotis, assembly GCA_028646595.1. Lineage (NCBI taxonomy): Eukaryota > Metazoa > Chordata > Mammalia > Diprotodontia > Phalangeridae > Phalanger > Phalanger gymnotis. The sequence continues at coordinate 214,383,811 of CM053626.1, forward strand.
GTTTTTAAGGGGGCAAGCACATTTCAGCCATTGTCTTTCAGTTCCTTGGCTGATTTCATGAGTGCCTCACCATTTAGCTCAAACTCCTTAAATGCCTTAACCAGAGTGGCTGGTGGGCCCACTCAACATACGTATCATTCATAAGGCCGGAAGTAGTTCCATTTAATCTTATTCCTTAAGTAGGTCTTGTGGCCATTTTGTCATTCTTTTAGGATTTCTATTTTGATCTTTTTTTTTTTTGCCACTATACACTATCACAGTGAAAGTAATCCTGGCTCAAGCCTGCACTGTGGCTTTGAATGAACTATAATGAATTCTATTGAGTGAATATAATTAATTGAATGAATATAATTATAATTAATTACGTAATTAATTATAATCCATTCTCAATTCATTCTCAATACATTGGATTTCCTAGAGCAAGAAGAGAACTCAGTCTTGGAAGGTTATGTAGACACTGTTGTCCCTGCCCGCAGTTACTGCCTGCTTATCAGTGCTGGCAAACATAAGTATAAGCATATAATTTGTTCTCCATGATTTCATGTGACTGAACCTTTTGCATAAATAATGACTTGACATTTAGACGGTGCTTTAGGGAAGAGCTGTCAAACACTCAGTCCATGGGCTGTATGCAGCCCACAACACTTTTGTATGCAGCCCAGAACCAGATGAAACTGTAAATGGGAAATACTTAACAAAAAATTTTAAAATATATAACAAAACAAAAATAATGTAAATACAGTAAATGGTTTTCTAAATCAATATACAGCCCACAAGGATTTTTATGTACAGCTTGGTGGCCCTTATTTCTAGTTGAGTCTGACACTCTTTCTTTAAGGTTTATAAAGCCCCCTAATGTACATTATCTCAGTTGATCCTTATATCTGCAAGAGAGGCTCTACAGACATTATTAAATCTCATTTTACAAATGTGGAAACTGAGGCTCAGAGTGTTGAAATGACTCACTCAAAGTTATGCATCTAATAAATTTCGGAGGATGACATCTTCCTGAATTCCAGTTAAGAATTTCCTATAGTTGGGTCCTTTCCAAAGAGATCTGGGTAAATTATATATTTTTTAACATTGTCACAAATGTTTATTAAACATTTAAGTTTACAAATTAATGTGCACCAATTACTGGTATCGATGTATTTGGAGAGTACCGCGCCTTCTCCAAGCAGCACGAGACCTTTCAATGGTATGGTGGAATTTGTGACCCTTTCCAGGGTCCCGGCTCATCTGGCCAGCTGAGGTAAGCCCTCGCGTTCGTCTGTGTCTCTGCACTGGCTTGGTGATCCATTGAGTGTCGGTGTTTCGTCTGATAGCTTTATGAAACGGCTCAATGAGGAAAATCTCAAAGAATTTGTAGGTTGAATCTTCTCCCAGGAGTTCAAGACCCTTAGGGCCCCATAGTGGCGGCCAGCACGTTCTTCTGCTACACACTGAAGGCTCCTAGCAAACTTCAGCTGATTGGCTCCATGGTGCACAGGTTTACCATAGGTTGCACACTTGGGAACTGGACGCTTTCACTCACCACGACGAACACGAATACGGTAGATGACGTAACCTTGCTTGGCCAGGTAGTAGGGTCTGGTTGGCCGGGACGTGCGCTCAGTGCAGGGCCGACTGCTGGCGGTACTGCCGGCGGCAGAAGATCGGCATGACATCCAACTTCTTCTTCCTCCACAGCTCCTGGATGTACTTGTGGCCACCATCCTGGCTCACGCTTAGACTGACCGGAAAGCTGGGTAAATTATATTAAAGGAGGCTTTCTCTCCTCCCCACCCAATATTTTTATCCATGTGAAGGACAGGAATCGAACCTGTGATTTCTTTGGTACAGGGCATGTCCAGATGAGGAAACTCCCTTTACCAATGTAAGCTGCACGCTCCCACATTCTGTAGCCTTAGGGAGATGTCTAGAGCCACGAGAAGTTCAATGGCTTGCCCAGGCTCGCACAGCTAGCGCATGCCAAAGGAGAAAATGAAACTCGGGTCCCTCTGACGCCAAGCCCTGCTCTGTATCCGTTAGGTGTTACAGGTAAAATCTCATTAAAATGAATATTAGGGCAACCTTGGAAAGGATAATGTCACAAAAGTGCAACCTGTAGCCTTAGAGGCCCTCTGTGGAACAGGAGGCAAGAAGCACTTTTTTCTGTTGGGGAAGACAGGGTAGGAATTGAAAGAAGGAAGTCTGTGTTTGAGTACCAGCTTTGCCATTTACCATTTGTGTTGGAGGCAAATCGTAGCACAGAATGAAGGTAAATACTAAATAGTAACTCTTTGTCTTTTGGCCAAGAGGGTCTTCCCCTCCCAGTTTGATTTTTTTTTTTTTTTGAGTCTTGATTAAACGGGCCATCCCTTGATTAACTTCTTAAAGAGGCCCATTCATTGAATGGGCATTACCTCACTCACAGTGAGCACCTGAAAAGACCTTAGCCTAGAAGGGCCAGGGTCTCCCAGTGCATCCTAGGCCATCTCCAGGCATCCTGGTGAATATCAGGCCACTGGATTCAGATGGCTCTAGAAGAGAAAGTGAGGCTGGTGACCTTGCACAACCCTCCCTCACTCAAATCCAAGTCAACTGCAAGTCATGTCATCATTTCCCTGATGTCATGGTACTCTTCATGAATGAAGGACAAACACAACAACCTGGGGGCAAACCATTTAATCTCTGGAATTCAGTTTTATCGTCTGTAAAACAGTGCTCATAATTCTTGCATTACCTACCTTGCAGAGTTGTGTTTGAGGAAAGTATAATCTATGAAATACTTTATAAATGTGAGTTGTGATTATTATACCTTTCTGTATTAAAGTCCTTCTATCATCTTATGCAGATGCCCTTGGGTTCCCAAAAATCATGCTAGGTGATTACAAGTTCCAGGAGGTCGTAGAACAGCTTCCTGTGTTAACCTAGAAGCACACTGTATGCCTGTTTTCTGAGAATCAGTCCAGCTAAATTTAAGGAGGCCAGATAGTGGGCCATAACAGCTTATAAAACTGTCTACTAAGATATAGAGGTATTGCAATCTGTATGAATGGTGGTAGTATCACATAAATACTAATAAAGTAAATTTATTTATTATACTTTAGGTCTTTTTTTTTAACCAGCTAGGGAAGCAGTGTTTTTCACCATCTTGGCTGCCTTTCTGAGTAACTACCCAGAGCCAGCAGAGTTCCAGCACCTTCAAAGAACAGAATTCACAATCACTGCTCTGTACTATAAGGACGACTCTGTCTTCTCTCAGGCTTTATGAGCAATGATCTCTCTTCACCTTAGAAATTCTGGTAGCCTTAAGTATCTCATTGTCTTTGGGGAAACATTTAACAGGATGACTTTCATTTTAAGTTTTTAACGAGTTTACAAAAAAGCACCTTCAGGCCAACTCTTCCCACAATGTCACTGTTGACTATAGTCAGGCACTGTGACAATGTAGTATTTGTCTAACTGTAAACCCAGCTTCAGAATGTAATGAGAGACGAGTGTGCTTGGGAATCTGCTGAAAAGTGAACCTATGTGACTGTGGACAAGTCTCTTTATAGAAGCCTCAGATTCCTCATGTATAAAATGAGTAGATTAGACTCAATGATCTTTAAAGTCCTTTTTAGCTTTTCACTTGGATGGGTAAGTACGCTCCCCTGGAATTTTCTAGGGATATGCCTACTGCCTTCCTGGTGTCTCAGGATAGTTATTTTTCCACATGTGAGGAGTTGGAGTCTGTCCCTAGCTGAGCATTAAGAAAGCTAATTCTCAAGATGTTACTGGCAAATCTAGGAAGGGATGTCCCTGGGTGCTGAGACAAAAAAAAAAATTAAGGAGAACAATTCTTCATAGGTACTTAAAGCCTACCATTCAAACAGAACATTCTCTAGAAACTGAACCAAAGACCACATCTAGAGCAATGTTCAGGATAAACCTTAGGACTTATTTATGAAGTAAAAGAGTGATCAAATGTATTTGGTAAATCTTACTTTAACTTTAGGTTCTAGGATTTTGAAATGATTCTCTAGGATATCCCACCCTTTTAAAATTTTTTCAGCATTTTAGAAATGTATGCCATGAAATTATCTTTTATTTCTTGGTAATTCTCTATACCTTTACTGATAAGTAGGGCCTCAGAACTATTCCATTGGACAAGAGTCTAATTTAATGAGTCTGAAGTCATTTCTCACTATAGCTATTGACCTCTACAACTTGGCTAGCTTCAGACTTGCTCTCAAAACCCTCCTGCCCCAATGCAAATACACAGAGACTAGAAGCCTCCTGCCAGAGATCCATATGGTCTGAAGGACATATAAGATGAAATAGTGTTCTGCTGAAAGGAAATACACACACACACACACACACACACACATATGAAGGGGTGGGTAGTACTGATCCCTGGACAACAATAATTGCCTGGAAAAGCTAGGGTAGCCAGGTAAAGAATGACCAACTTGGAGAAGATCTTTGTGCTGGGCTCTAGAGCTACTATGATGAAAGACTGTAGGATGGGAAAGGTATCTCCTGTTAGAATGTGGATATAGCCAAGATAGGAACAGTTTATTGCTTGGTCCTTGAGAACCACAAAAATAGGGTACCAGTACCTTTCAAACCATACCTTATATTACTCTTCTCCATGAATTCTGTATTCTGGTTAAACTTGAACACTTTCTTTCCTCTTAAATATGGCCTGTGCTTTCCTTCTTCCATGTTTTTGCTCAGCTAAGTAAGTGGCACCATGGATAAGGCCCTGGACCTAGAGTCATGAAGAACTGAATTCAAATCCTGCCTCAGATACTAGCCGTGTGATCATGGACAAGTCATTTAAGCTGCCTGCCTCAGTTTCCTCATCTGTAAAATGGGCATAATAATAGCTCCTACTTCCCAGGAGTTGTTCTGAGGGTAAGATGAGATAATATTTCTAAATCTTTTTGCAAACCTTAAAGCACTGTATAAATTATCTAGGCTCTAAAGCCAAACACAAATCTACTTTCTCCATTAAGTCTTCCTGACCTCCACCAAGGTAAATGCACCTATTTTATTATGATGATGATATTATTTTTATATTATTATACTACTTTGGATCAGAATTATCTGAGTATGTGTCATGTTCCCCACTAGGCTGTAAACTCCAGAAAGGAAGGAATAATATCTGTGTCTTATCTTTGTGTCAGCCTCAGCACCTAGCGCGGTGCTGTGTGTCCAGTAGATACTTAATACATGTGTGTTGAATTGAATTGAACTAACTCCTTTCCTAGCATAAGGGTTCTTATCTAGACAGGATAAGGGGGGAGAAGGGCAAAAACATTAATCCCCTCAGTTGCATATAATGTACAGCAATATACAAGTCTTGTATCTGCCATCATCCTCCAACAACCCCTTGTTTTCATTTGTTGTGTTCCGAGAGGAATGGTAAACAGTCATTAAAAAGCACATCATGGACTGGTCTCCAGTAGCCACATGTCCATTTCTGACCTAGATTCAGTCAAAACATAGAAGAAACCACTCCATCAGCTGGTCTTTAAGCAGAGTCAAAGGAAAGGGGCCAAAACAGAGACATAATTTGAAGTTTAAATAGCATTCTTTATCTGTAAATTCCTTTCAACTCTCTCTCTCTTCTTGCTGGAGGTTTTGACAGGACAGGTGCAAATACTGCTGCCATAAGGGAGTGTTGGGGAGGGGGCGAGGAGGGAGAGAGTAGTAAAGCTTCTTGGAAACTGCGTACAAATCTGTCCTCTAGTATCACAGAAGGACCAAACGCAAAGCAAAAATGGCAGCGAATCAAAGGAAATAAATCATGCAGACTCCATAATGATCTAATTAAAAAGCCACTCTATCTGCTGCCGTTTTCTATTTATAGCTAGAATATGAACATTCTTGACAGGAAATATGAAATATAATAAGCCAAGTGGTTTCAAGTCAGTAGGATTCAGGCCTCCAAATGTCTAATAAAATCACCATCAGGCCCACAGCACTGGGAGCCTCTTGTAAGGTTATTTTCCTCTTCAGTAACAGCTCGCTTATGTTGTTATCCTTGTTGCTAGGTGAGAACATAGGTCTATACAGTAAACATTTGACATTCAGGAACTTGGGGGTGTGAGAGGAAGGGGCTGCTATTGTAGGAAGGCATTTTGCTAACTCTGCAGCGCCTTTCTTTTCCCCTTTATGTACAATAGCTCAAGGAAGGTTTTTCTTTTTAACATCTGTTAATGTAGGTGTTTTTCTTTGGAGGGTTATTATTATTAGAATGCTATTTTCAGAAATGGCAAGAGAGGCTTTATTATGTGCTCCTACAATCTCCACAAAATCACCCCAACAGTTAGAAGTTGTTTTAACCTCTTTCTCCTTTTCTCTTTGTCTCCCCCTTTCCTAAAGACACACACCCAATTTCCCCAAGCCCCTCATTTGAAGAGGAAAGTATTTTGGGATGATAATGGTAACTCAAAAGAGATTGGTTTAGTAATTCACACCAGAAAAATCAAGTGGATGAAAAATGCTCATGACCCGTACTATGACATATAGTCAGAAGGTCAGTTCATTGAGTTAATCCATCAGTACGTGTGGCTTATACAGACGTTGAATGCAGACAATGGTCTGGGCCCAGAATTAAGCAGGAATAAGAGAGCTGTCTCGATCACACTTGTAACACTGGAGGTGACACAATTGTGTGGGCTTTGAGGGATCAATGTACAAAGTACTCAAAGGAGGTAAAGTTATCAGAAGTATAGAACAAATTTCAAACCTAACTAATAGATTTTTTAAAGGGGCAACCAGAAGAAGATCAGCAACTATTGACCTTCTTTCTCTATCTACATAAAGTCTTTACAAGATGCCATATATGCATTAAGGATGTCTTCTGTGAGGTTATTAGTGGAGAACAGTTGAAGCTTTCATAAGAGATGCTAGGCAACAGAGTCCATCTTGACCACCTCACAGTTGGTTCAAAGATATAAAATACAAGATCCATCATCTACTTACTCTTTGTTGATTATGAAAAACCACTTTATTTAGCAAAGCAAAATGCCACTTTAAAGGCAACACCTTAAAGGCTTAAAGCTTAAAGGTTCTCTTCCAACATGGTGTTTCCCATCCACATATTATTAAAATTCTCTGAAAAATATAACTACAGAAATAAATTTATAACCCTTTGATCAGAAACATCATGCAAAATATAAAACTGGGAGACATATGTTCACCACAATTGTTCCAGGCTGTATTGGAGGAGATCCAGCACAGAGTCCAAGTTGAAAAGCATTTCCCTATGGATGGTGACATCCTCCAGATACTCTTGTATGCAGATGACATTATGCACTTCAAATGCTGTTGATTGATTGCTTCTCTCATCAAGCCCTGTAACATTTCTTCTCCTAGAAGAGATCTAAAACCACTCAAAAGAGTTTATCTAATGCATAGTGAACTTTGCCCCTTTGTGAACTTAATAGGAGCTTTCTGGAGCATGGTCTGTGCTATCCCAGAGTACTGGGAGTTACCATTTGTAATCCTGATTCCTGTGCCTGGGACTCATTACCATTGTACTTTAAGCTTGTACTCACTTTCCTTGTCCTCTCACAGACTCTCTGGGTATTATAGGGGAGTGCACCCAAGGTTTTGGGGAAAATGCTTTGCTGTGCTATACACCTTTTCTAACAAATAAAATAAAATAAAATAATTGACCCTTTTGGCTACCTGCTAAGAGAAAGCACACTGGTGGAAGCTTTTGTTATAATCAGATAATTATCATGGTGTTAGGAGGATAACTATCCACAGGGTTACTTACAGCTGGGAGTGGGGAAAAGGAAGTGTGGGGAAGTGGCTGGATGTATTCTTTGGGAATTGAATCAAACACTGAGTTTAAGTGATTTGTATATGGTCACATAGCCAGGATGTGTCAGAGCAGGATTTGAACCCTCTGAGGCTGAAGATTACATTATATTGCCTGCTTCTCAACACAATAGTGCAACAAGTATTTATTTCACTGTGCTAGGCACTGGAGGTGTAAGGACACAAATGAAACAATTGTTGGCCTCAAGTAGCTTACATTCTAGGAGAGGGGAAAGGGTTCAACATGAACCTCACATATTATTAGAGGGAAGCCCATAGGGTTGAACCCAGGCTGTCTTGTTCAGGGTAGAGGGGTCTAGGAATCTAAAGCTATAAATCTAAAGTATGATTCATATTTAAATTTGTATAGTTGTATGGGACAGAATTTTTAAATAATAGGAGAGACATCCTTAGGAGAAACAAAGTAAATTTATTTCACAAACCTTGCAAGATTTGGGCACACCTCCATAATGGAGGAGGCGAGGTAAAAAGGAACCTGCCTTAATTTATACTCTTAATGAAAAAGATTCCCACCCCCCTCTATCCCTTCTCACCATTGGCTGGGAGGTGGGCTTACAGTCTAGGCACAAAAACTACACAGAAGACCAAGGTTGATAGGGTCCATTCAGGTTTTTCCCTATCAGAACTCAACTGCCTGGGTGGAGACTGAAAGTCTACGGGAAGGAGAGACCTTCCTAGAGCAAAGAACAAATAGCTCACAGGAAATTCATTATCTTCTAATATCTGAGAGAGAGGGGGAAGGGCATGCCTTCCAAAATTACAAGGCCAAATCCCAAAACCTCTCCATTAGACATACCCTGTGAAGTCTTCACAATTATCCATCCCATTCATAGTGATTTAAAGTTTATAAAGCAATTTTATGTATATTACTTCACATAATTTTCACAACCCATTCCTAAATTGCTGTTTCATCCTGGGGCTCCCTTCAGTGCCTGGGACCTCCTTTTCCTCCATTATTCAACCATCCTTGAGGTCTTCTGACCTTGGAATATCCTTCCACCAGACTCACTCCCTTCTCTCATTTAATGAGTTCCTCCTGGGGTCTCTATATTATGGAGGAGCCCAGGCCTGCCAGATCTCATTTCCCTTGTGGCTGTGATACTGACTTCCAAGCTTAGAAATCATGCTCTTGAACTAAGTATCTTCCCCCCAACCCCACTCAAAAGTGGATATTTTTCTTCCCCCAGTAAAATGTAGAACCTTGAGGGCAGAGACTGACTTCTTTTTGCTTATATTTGTATCCCTACTTATATTTGTATGCTTAAGTCTTGCGTACAGTAAGCACTGAATAATGTCTTTCTTCCTTTTTTTCTTTCTCTCTTTCTTTCCTTCTCTTTCTTTCTTTCTTTCTTGCCTTCTTTCTTTCCTTCTCTCTCTCTCTCTCTTTTTCTCTTTCCTCTTTCTTTCTTTCCTTCCTTGCCAATATTACTGTTAATGTGACATAGAAGAAAGAATACCTGTTTCGGAGTCATGGAATCACTTGCTCTCAGAGTTGAAAGGAAATTTGGAAGTCATCAGGTATTTCAACCTATACCTGCCTAAACAAGAATTCTTTTTACAATATAACTGAAAAGTGGTCATCCAACTCTATGTGAAAACCTGAGGGCTGCTAGGAGCAACAGTGGATATAACACTAGACCTGGAATTAGGAAGACTTGAGTTCAAATCTAGCCCTGGACACTCACTAACTAGGCAACCTTTGGCAAGTCATTTAACTACTATTTGCCTCAGTTTCCTCACTGTAAAATGGAGCTAATAATAGGACCTACCTTCCAAGGTTGTCGTGAGTTTCAAATGAGATAATATTGTGAAGCATTTAACAGTGCCTGGCACATAGCAGCTGTTACATAAATTCTATTATTAATTATTATCATTATTACCTCCAGTGAGAGGGAACCTGCAGTTTCCTAAGATAGTTAATTTCATTTTGGGATTACTATAATCATTAGAAAGTTTATCCTCACATCAAGCTGAAATTAACCTCTGTAGTGGGTACCATGATCCCACGGGCACATTGTTAAAAAACTGTTACACAGAAAAAATTATACTAGGCTTGCAGATAGCAAAAGAACCAGGCAGTCAGGCACCTAGGTGCTCACATGATAGGATTACCTCGCATTATTAAAAATCAAACTCTAATTGGCGAAGGGAAGCCACATGAGCTCATGGGAAGGAATAGCTTGAGCTAGAGTTTCTAAGCAGAGCAGGACCCCAGGTTGATAGCTTCTCTGACCTGAGAGAACCCCAGGTAATGAAAGTGCCTCTTAAGTAGGGGCATATGAAAGAAGGGAAGTTTCCCTCAATTATTCTGTCTCTTTAGCAGTTTAGTGGTTGTTTGCTGTTTACTGAGTGTTTTATTTGTATCTTTTAATAAACTGTGTAAGTGAGACTTTGTCCATTCTCATTGTGATGAATCCCACAGACAACTTCTTTTCAATTTCCTATCATTGTTCCTACTTCTGTCCTCTGGGGCCAAGCAGAACAAGTCTACTTCCTTCTCCATATGACAGCCTTTGAAGATAGTTATCATGTCCACCAAAAGTCTTCTCTTCTTCAGTCTAAACATTCCCAGTTCCTAGGGTGGGATGGGATTCGAGTCTAGAAAGTTTTAAAGCCAGTCACATATATGCAATAAAAGCAAGAATTTGAACTAAAAGATAGAAAAAGACAATATATCTGGGGACTTTTGTCTCAGTGTATTCTGGCCTCAATTCTTTTGTGTGAGAAATTGAAAAGAGTTTCTGACCCTAAGTCTGAGTGAGGTGGGGTATCTGCTTCAATACTTGGTAAACAAGAAGTTGAGGTCAAACAAACAAACAAAAAACAGACTTAAAGACTACTTCGTTGGGTAGATGTTTATATGAATTTGACAAGAGATTTCCTTTTGACTCAATTGGGTATCTTACCCTACAGGAAAGTAGGGGGGAAAGGGATAAGAGAGAGGGTATGAGAGAAGGGAGGGGAGAGTGGGGAAGGAGGTAATCAAAAGCAAACTCTTTCAAAAAGGGCCAGGGTCAAGGGGATAAAATTGAATAAAGTGGGGCAGGATAGGATGGAGGGAAATATAGTTAGTCTTTCACAACATGACTGGTATGGAAGTGTTTTGCACAATGATATGTGTGTGGCCTATGTTGAATCGCTTGCCTTCTCAAGGAGGGTGGGAGGGGAGGGAAGAAGGGAGAAAATTTGGAACTCAAAGCTCTAAAAACAAATGCTCAAAAAAAAGGATGTTTTTACATGCAACTGGGAAATAAGATATACAAGCAATGGGGTATAGAAATCTACCTTGCCCTACAAGAAAGCAAGGGGAAACAGGGTAAGGGAGGGAGAGTGGGGTGACAGAAGGGAGGGCAGACTGGGGAAAAGGGCAATCAGAATATATGCCATCTTGAGGTGGGGGGAGGGTAGAAATGGGGAGAAAATTTGTAACTCAAAGTCTTGTGGAAATCAATGTTGAAAACTAAAAAGTATTAAATAAAGAAATAGAAAGAGAAAAGAGAAAAAAAGAAGAAAAAAGAAATTTCCTTTTGGAGAGGAAATGCCTATCACAACCAGTGGTCTGAGGATTGATAGATTCTCCTCGTGGGTGGAAACAATACTAAAGTTTTTTTCCCCAATTTAATGACTGGGTATATGAGGACTCCTCCCTTCTAAAAGAATTATAGTTTAGGACTCTGGGCTTTAAATTATAAGAGAGATAGGGCTAAGGGTAATGCTTCAGATGAAGCAAGGAGCTGAAAGCTGAAAATGCCACAGTTTTGTGCCCAGTAGAGTCATATCCAATAGTGCCTAGGGACCAATAAAGCAACTTCAAGCATCAGCCCCTCAAGACCAGAATGGAGCACTTCCTAGCAGAGACTACTTACCTGGCAGTGACTAAATGTTACACAAGAACATCAAGGAGCACGTCCAAAACAAGGAGCATAATGACAGGCATTATAATGTCAGCCCTGTAGTGTCAGAGGTCTGAGATACCTCATCTATGTATGGGTCCTGGCCCCATGTATTCCTTACATGTGTTGAATCATAACACTCAAGGTGAGTGTATTTGTGGGAGAGTATGCCCCAGGTTCATAGGGGAATAGCTTTATTGCTTTTTTTCTTTCTTTGCTATCTCACTAAATGCCTTTGCTATGAACTAATCGTCCTCTGGCTCACTAGCAAAAGTAAACACATTGGTGGAGGCTTTTAAACTATAGTGTAGGTGGACTCAGACCCACTGAGTACTTCAAGTGGCTTATCTGAAGGGCACTCATATGTAAGGTTAGTAAGGACGTTGCTCCCAGGTGCTATATTTCCCATAACCTACATTATCCTCATCTGTAAAATGGGCATGAAAACACTTGCACTATTAACTTTATAGGGTTAGAGCTAGAAGAGACCTTACAAGTCACTGAGTCCAACCTCAGTATTTTACAGAAGAGGAAAAGGAAAATCACCGAGACTGAATAACTTAACCCAAGTTTACGTGGCAGAGCCTGCCTTTGACCTGGCTTCAAATGCAATGCTCTAACCTGTGTCCTATATTTCTTGCTTGATTGCTATGAGGAAATACTGTGTCATAAACCTAAAGAAGTTACATAAATGTGTTGTTGTTGTTGTTATATTACCGTTATTAAGGAAACTGAGACTTATAAAGGTTAAGTGACTTGCCTATTTTTTTCAGTTTTGTTTTCTTTTTTTCTTTTGTTACTACAGTAATTCCCATTTAACCATTTCTTTCCTCCAAATTAAACACTTTCTTGTAACAAAGAAAAAATGTTTTAGCAAACCCCAGAAACCCAGTAACTACATCTGGCAGTTTTCCTCATACTGGAAATCTAGGTGACTTGCGACTTTAATCCATTATGGGCTTATAAACTGAGCTAACTTGTTTAGGCAAACGCTATAATAATATTATAGGACAGGACTGTCCAAAATGTGGCCCACAGTGTGATTTATGTGGCCTGCCTACAAGCACAGAAATTTACATAAATGCTTTAGTAAAGGAAGCTGAGCTACCTTAGAGCTCTCATTAAAATGGCAAATCAAAATATATTGTCTCTTGTTTCAATAAAAACCGAAGGTTGGACAGCCCTGTTATAGGATAATATAAGCACCTAAATAAGTATTGATTGATTGACAGCATACATATAAAGTCTTAACACATATTTTAACAGGGATTTCCACACATAGTCTTCTCCCCTGAATTAGTTTCAGTTATTCAGTTTAAACTTGTTAAAGTTTTTAATGGGAGGCCTAACAAGTTAACTATTTTACCAGACATTAAAGCTCCTTATTTAGCTCAGCAGTTGTCTGCATTGTAGAATGTGAGTTATTCCCATGCAAATGTGAAAAATACTCCCTTAGCTCCCCCAGGACCCAGCTCTGCTCGTTCTGAGCCAGCTTGAAAACCTCAGTGAACAAAGTGGAAAGTAATGGATCAACAAGGAGCCGTGCAGTGAGAACAATATCCCTCGGGAAATAACTGCAGGGGCATCCCTACATAGACAGCATGGGTCAAGCAAAACAACTTTTCATGCTTTCTGCATGACATCAGATGTCTTAGATTTTTCTCTTCCAAGTTAGACTTATTTCATTCCATTCCCACCACACACATCAAGAAACCTGATGGAATGCTTGGCAATCATAGAAACAAGATGGTATCTTCCAGCAATAAAGGATATTTAAAAAAAAAAACTTATTTTGAACCTAACTTAAATAATAACAAAACTGATTAAAACACACATGTGTAAATATTGAAACTTTTTTTGTTACGTAATACTTTTTTCCCCAATTACATGTAAAACTATTTTTAACATTGCTTTTTTTTTTAATTTTGAGTTGCAAATTCTCTCCTTTCCTCCCTCCCCTGTCCCCTCTTTGAGAAAGCAAGCAATTTAATATAAGTTTTATATATATGCAGTCATGCAAAACATATTTCCATATTAGTCATGTTGTGAAAGAAAACAGACCAAAACAACAAATAGACAAACAAGAAAAATAAAGTTTTTAGATCTGTGTGCAGACTCCATCAATTCTTTCTCTGGAGGTAGATGGCATTTTTCATTTAAAACCCTTCAGAATTATCTTGGATCATTGTATTACTAAATAGCTAAGTCATTGAGAGTTGCAGTTACTTTGTACAATGTTAGCCAATCTGATAGGTGTGGGGTGGTAGCTCAGAGTTGTTTTAATTTGCATTTCTCTAATCAATAGTGGTTTAGAGCATTTTTTCATATCACTATAGATAGCTTTGATTACTTTATCTGAAAACTGCCTGTTCATGTCCCTTGGCCATTTATCAATTGGGAAATGACTTGTATTCTTAGAAATTTGACTCAGTTCTCTATATATTTGAGAAATGAGGCCTTTGTCAGAAAAACTTGCTGTAAAAATTTTTTCATAGTTATGATTACTGTGTATTTACCTCCATTCTATTCCCCTCCATATTTATCTTATACTCTCTCTTCTTTCATCCTGTTAATCCTCAAAAGTGTTTTGCTTCTGACTACCACCTCCCCCAATCTGTCTTCCCTATCAGCCCCACCCTTTTTCTCCTTATTCTCCTGCTTTCCTGTAGAGTAACATAGATTTCTATACTCAACTGAATTTGTATGTTATTCCCTTTTTGAGGCAATTTCTATGAGAGTAAGGTTCAACCACTCCTCCCCACCTCCCTCATTTTCCCCTCGTCTGTAAAAGCTCTTTTGTGCATCTTTTATGTGAGATAATTTACCCCCATTCTATCTCTTCCTTCCCTTCTCCCAGTGCATTCTTCTTTCTCACCCCTTAATTTAATTTTTTTTTAGATATTACCCCATCATATTTAACTCCCAGCTGTGACCTCTGTCTATATATATGTTCCTTCTAACTGCCCTAATAATAATAATGCTCTTAGGAGTTACAAGTGTCATCTTCCCATGGCGGAATATAAACAGGTTAACTTGATCAAATCCTTTATGATTTCTCTTTCTTATTTACCTTTTTATGCTTCTCTTGAGTCTTGTATTTGAAAGTCAAATTTTCTATTCAGATCTGGTCTTCTTATTAGGAATGCTTGAAAGTCTTCAACTTCATTAAATATCCATTTTTCCTCCCTAAAGATTATACTCAGTTTTGTTAGCTTGTTTCCCCTCTGGAATATCATATTCCAAGCCTTTTGATCCTTTAATGTAGAAGCTGCTAAATCTTGTGTTATCCTGGCTGTGGCTCCATGATATTTGGATTATTTCTTTCTGGCTGCTCACAATATTTTCTCCTTGACTTGGGAGCTCTGGAATTTGGGTATACTATTCCTGGGAGGTTTCATTTTGAGATCTCTTTCAGAAGGTGATTGGTGGATTCTTTTAATTTCTATTTTATCCACTCAATCAAAGCTATCAGAGCAGTTTTCCTTGATAATTTCTTTAAAGATCATGTCTAGGCTCTTTTTTTTTTTATCATGGCATTCAGGTAGTTCAATAATTCTTAAATTATCTCTTTGATCTATTTTCCAGGTTAGTTGTTTTTACAATGAGATGTTTCATATTTCTTTCTATTTTTAAATTTCTTTTTATTTTGTTGTATTGTTTCTTGATGTGTCATGGAGTCATTAGCTTTCACTTGCCCAATTTTAATTTTTAAGGAATTTTTTTCAGTGATTTTTTTAACCTCCTTTCCCATTTGACCAATTATGCTTCTTAAGGAGTTCTCTCCAGTGGACTTTTGAATTTGAATTGAGTTTCCTCTATGTTAGAGAAATTATACCAAAAAGGTGTAGAAGTTGGAGGGAGAATTGAAGGGGGAGGAATAAAGAAGAAGAAATGGGAAGTGGAAGAAAGGGAGAGTGAGATATGGAGGAAGAGTCAGAAGAAGCCAAAAAGATAGAAGTAGAAATATCATTTGGCCTATTCTGCTTTTTTAAGGTGTTATTTTCTTTGGTATTTTTTGTGCTTCTTTCACCAAGTTGTTGACTTTTCTTCATGATATTCTTGCATCACTCTCATTTCTTTTCCCAAATTTTCCTCTACTTCTCTTATTTGAATTTTAAAATCCTTTTTGAGCTCTTCCAGGAATGGGGAGCGGGGGAGCTAAAACCAATTCATGTTTTCCTTTGAGGTTTTGAATATAGCAGTTTTGACTTTGTTGTCTTCTGAGTTTGTGTTTTGATCTTCCTTGTCATTGTCATAAGTTTCTGTGGTCAGGTTCTTTTTTGTTGTTTGCTCATTTTTTTTTCAGCCTATTTATTGACTTAATTTATGTTAAAGTTGGGCTATGTTCCAGGGCTAGGGAAGGCATTCTCCCAAGCTTCAGGGTTTTTGTGCTGCTATTTCAGAGCTAGTTGGGGCAGGGGAATGGTCTGTAAGTTTTTAGTTCTTCCAAGGTAGTATGATCTAAGGAGAGGTGTGTCCCCTTCTGCAAGCTCTAGTGTGTTAATGCCTTGTAGCATCAATTCAATATCCACAGTGCCTACGGTGGCTATGAATATGTCAGTGTAGTTGTGAATCACAAAATATAACAGACTCTCTACGGGGAAGACAGAACGAAAACATTTATTCAAACACTAGAAAACTGAATCGCAACACCAGAAAGCCAATTCCATCATAGCAACAAAGAAATCTATACACATTAGCAATGCAGAGGGCACCATCATCCCCAAGCCTTCTCTCTGT
Organism: Phalanger gymnotis; assembly: GCA_028646595.1. NCBI lineage: Eukaryota > Metazoa > Chordata > Mammalia > Diprotodontia > Phalangeridae > Phalanger > Phalanger gymnotis. The sequence continues at coordinate 214,400,268 of CM053626.1, forward strand.
TAGAGCCTTCTCACAAATGAACACCCTCAAGCAAAATCACTCCCTGGCTCTCACTCACACTAACTGCTGCTCTCTCCAACTCTCTCTCCAAGCTCCAACTCCCAGCTCTGACTGATTTCCTCTCAGCTCTGCTCCACCATTCCTGCTCCACCCCTTCCTGTTCCACCCATTCAGCAAGCTCCTCCCATCACAGGCTTCATGTGACTCAAACTCACGTGACATAGGCTTCCATATGACTTAAACAAGGCACATGGGCCTATTAATGGATGGGAAAGATCTTCCCATTGCATTAACAATATATTCAACACATTAACAATACATGCCCTTACTTACCGTGGAACTGTGACCTGGATTCCATATGCACAAAGCAACAGAGTCCTGCACCTAGTGCCAGCAAAGGGACCCTTGCAATCTCCTTCTGACCGGTTGTCTATCCCCTCACTCTCTATAGGCTAGAAGCTGCTACCCAATTCAGTTGCCCCCAATGCCTGCTGCTAGATTGCTGGCACATTGCCTGCACTGGACTGGCTTCTACTCTCACCCTACTACAACAGACCTTTCCTGCTGACCTTCTAAGTTATCTTGGGCTGAGAAATTGTTTCACCTCATCCTTTTGTGGGTTCTGCCACTTTAGAATTTGTTTTGAGGTATTATTTTAAAGTTGTTTGGAGGGAATTTGGGAGAGCTCAGGTGAGTCCTTGCCATCTTGGCTTTGCCCATCCATGATTACTTCACTATTTCAACTTTCAAAAACTACCTTTAGTGTATAGATATCTTTAATAATTTAACTGTTAATCTCTTCATTTGAAACAGCTTCCATTGTCTTTTTTGACCTATATACTTCTTATTTTTGTAGATCTGTGATCTCATCAGTAAAGGGTCTGTCCATCACAATCCATCCATATTGTTGTTCAGTTGTGTCCAATTCTTTTTGAGCTCATTTGAGGTTTTGTGGCAAAGATACTGGAGTATTCCTTCTCCAGCTCATTTTACAGATGAGAAAACTGAGGCAAACAAGATTAAGTGACTTGCTCAGGATCACACAGCTAGTAAGTATCTGAGGCCACATTTGAGCCCAGGAAGTTTAGGAAGAGTGAGGAAGAGTCTTCCTGACTCCAGGTCTGATGGTCCATCCACTGTGCCACCTAGCTGCCCTCAATCAATCCATATCTTCTCTTTACCTGCGAGTTTTATACGTGTATATACAAATTCTCCATAGAATCTAGATCCTTTAGATCTCTTGATGTTGTATGACTCCCAGAGGAGAACACAGGCAGTCAGTCCATCAGGGATCTCTCACTCTTGCTGCATGACCTTTTCTGGAATGCATCTTTAAGATGCCACTACTTTCTCATGTTGACATTTTAGTTATTTAAAAAGACAAAAGAAAATAAAAGAACATTATATGAGAGAAATGCTATTTGAGACAGGTCTCAGTACTTGAGAGAAAACAGTCTGTGAGATAAATGTGCTGAAAGGACCAGTTGTGCAAAAGCATTGACTGAAAGCAGGAATGTCTGTGTTGCATGAGTATCTATGAGTTCATTTACATCTGACTTTTCAGTTTTGAAGGCTATAACTGATATACTTTAAACTAAGCATTGCTTGGGGATTATGGGGAAGTTGTATATTATTTATTTGTGCTATGGCTCCATAACCTAAGTTGGAGATGAGTCACTTGTGAAAGACCCTAATTTGCCCACCACAGAGTTAAATAGAAGGACAAGTAGGAAAAATATGTTGCAGAATTCTCTTTAGGGGAAGCTGACAGAAGGGAAATAACACTTGCTGCCTCCTGCTAATTGAAAGAGGAAAGAGGTGAAAACTATCTTTGCACGTAATTGGGAAAAAAATAAATTCTACGAAATGGAAGGGGAAGAAAAAGAAAGAGGAGGGAAGAATCGATGTTTTAGAAGAGCAGCTTGGGTAGGAGTTACCAGATAGCTGACTCTAGCCGCACAGGCTCTGCAGATGCTACATCATTGGAGAAAAACATGGCAACTACCAAGAATTCATTGAATAAAACAGTATTCTGCGGTGTGAAGAGCTGGCTGCATTTATCTTTATTACTCTCTTAACACTTGGCTATAGTGAAAACTGAGGATATTTTAAGTGCCACAACTGATCTGGAAGCCGTCTTCATTGGACAAGAGTTCTGTAGCTACTGGGAGCTCATTGGATAAAACAGAATCCTGTGTGAAGAGTTGACTGCATTTGGTCTATAATGTTGTCTAGTGCCTGCTACCCCTAGGAAGAAAAGAAACTCCTCCGCTGTTTGATTGTTTTTTCCTTTGCTTTTCCCTCTGGCTTGAGATGGAGAAATTCCTCAGAGCTCAGACTACAGATCTGAATGAGAAATTTTGTGGTTCCCTGGTTTGAGGGGGCTGTTTATCACCAAAATAGTTTATATCACTTCAGTGAACTGAGCAGATCTCACTCTTAGAAGTGCTGTTTCACTGAAAAAGCATAATGCTGCTGTTTTATAAAGACTTAATTCTCTCTGCATTAGTGAAAGCGACATCACAATGCCTTGATGTCACAATAGATACCACATCTATGTAAGCAGGTCAGTGACAGGTCCAGGCTGCACATCTCTATTGGTACCTTTTTATGCTGCTTATTCACTGTTCTCACTGAAAATATGTTGAAGACTTTTTTTCTTGGCCAGTTCTATGTAACTGTTATGTCTCTCTGCCTCCCCATATTTAAGTCCTCACTGATATATGAATTTTAACCTATTAAAAATAAGGCTAAGTGATGAACCAAGCCTTGTGTGGGATGAACCATGAGATCTGAAAGACTGCACAAGTTCTGCTATGTCTATGCCTCAGCTGATCATCAGGCCTTCCAAAACCTTTGATACCAGATCAAAAAGCATGAATTTACTGATAATGTATACTAGAAGTATGACTTTTTCGATGTGTGCCCATCGATTGGGAAATGGCTGAACTAATTGTGGTATGTGAATGAAATGGAATATTACTATGATGTAAGAAACAATGAATATGAAGAATTCAAAGAAAAGTGGAGACATCTGAATGCAAAGTGAAGTAAGGAGAAATGGAAAAACAGTTTATATAATCATGGTAATGTAAAAGAAAACAACAATGAAAGACCTGAGGACTCTCATGAATACAATAACTAAACATGGTTTTAGAGGACTGAGGGAAGAAGTGTGCCTGCTGCTTAAAAGAAAAGTTGTGGATTTTAAGTATAGAAGGAGGTATACACTGCTAATGTATAGCATATAATAATATATAATACACGGTATATATTATGTATATAGCTTACTGTGTTGATTTGTTTCACTTGACTGTATTCTTTGTTACAAGGGAGGTTCTGTTGGAGGTGAAATCATTGGGAAATAACAATTATGTAAAAAGAACATAATATTTTAAGAGAAAAAAAGTGCAACCTTTTCTCTGTGTAAGCAAGAGCAGTCCAGCCTTGAATTACACTGTTGCCAAATATTCACTGCTGCCTGCCCTGCACATAATGGAAGTTCACCATCTTAGTGGAGAAATGAAGATTCATCTCAAAGTCTCATTCCAGTACTCTTTTCCATCATATTGCTACCTAGCTGGCTATACTGCATCCTTCAATAAATCCTATTGGATATGAAAGTTTTGTGTTGGACTCTGCTTTCACTTTTTTCCTCATAGAATGGCAACACTTAACACATCTCCATATATTTAGAGAGCAGTTATTGAGATACTAATAACCTTTCCACCTCCAAATCTCTGAAATTAGCTCCTAGGACCAAGGATACCAAACAACTCATTTTTATATGTGTTTTCCTTTTATGTAGTTAATGTCAATGTGTACAGGGGACTTCCAGTCAGGCTGGATGCCTGAATGGAGATAGATGGTTTAGCATTCCAATAGCTACTCCAGGAACAATGTAAAATTATACCAGATCTAATAGTGATTTTTTAAAAAATCCAGTGGAAAACTACAGTCAGTTACTTCTTCTACCTCAGAATTGCATGCACGTGCATGCGCACGCGCACGCACACACACACACTGTCCTGTCGTCATCATCATCATCATTATCATCATCCAGAAACCTACATGCAATAGAGGAGGCTAACAGCAAAATCAACAGGTGGTACAAGCAACCAACCTGATAACTTCTCAATGAGGCTATAAATATGTATGGCCTGTAAGACTGTATTTGTAGTCAGTGAGACTGAAGGGACCCTGCTAATAAACCAGGAGTGAAGGGCAGTCAGTAACCCACAGTGTGAACCTTGGAAGCCACAGGGAGCAATAGTGACCAGTACTGGCTTACATCAGAACAACCCAGGGCTCTGAAGTCCTTAGTACTCTATCTTGAGACACAACAGTAGTCCCTAAAGATCTTGTACTCAGTACTTCAAAGATCTAGGAGGAATTTAACCTGGGACATAGAGGTGAGCACAGGAGCCTAGGTCCTGAGATAAGACCAAGCAGGGTCTGCCCCACATAAAAGCATTGCAGGGGACAGAGACTACTTGCCACTGGAGAGATAAGTAAAAGAAGAGAACACTGACCATCATAAAAAGTTATTATAGATCTAAACATGCCCCAAAATTCAGTCTAGGAAGAGAGAGTAACTCCATAACAACCACAAGCAGAGACTCAAAGGAAAAAATGAATTTTCCAAAAGAACTACTTAAATACCTAAAAGAAATAAAGCAAGAAATACAAATGAAATAAATGCCCTGGAGTAAAGGATTGGAAGGAGTAAATAGTTTAGAACAGAAATTGATGAACCTTACCCAAGTGATGGGTAACAACAGCCCAAACAGAAATTGATGATTCCATGGGACATCAAGTAATAATGTAATAAAATTAAAAGTTCAAAGAAATAGAAGAAAACGTAAGGCATCTAATATAAAAGAAAATCTAGCCTGCAACACAAGTAAAAGAATGCTAATATAAGAATCATTGAGTTTTCTGTCAATAACAAAAAGCCTATTTTTGGAATATTTCAAAAAGTCTTAAAGAAAAACTGCCCAGATGTATCAGAATCAGAAGGCAAGACAAATGCATTGATCACTTCATAGAAGCCATTCCAAAAGAGTTGTTATGGCCAAAATCCAGAGCTTCCATTTCAAATAAGAAATACTACAAAAATCCCAAAGAATGAGTATAAGTACCAAGGAAACAAACTGAGAATCATACAAGACCTGGCAACTTATTTTATGGAGATTAGGGAACACAATATTCCAAAAGGTGAAGGATTTAGGCTTACAACCATGAATAACTTACCCTAAAAAACTGAGCATAAAGGGAAAATGGATCTTTAATAGAATAGAAGGCTTCCACGGGTTTTTGTTGAAAAGATTAGAGCTGAATAGGAACTTCAAAATAAAAACAGAAGAATCAAGAGAAACCTAGTAAATTTATTTGAGCTGTTGAAAGGTGCTGTGTGATAATGCCATGTTAACATTTTAATAAAAGGAGAAGAATTATGTCTCTTCAAAAGAAAAACAGAAGACCTGTGTGTGGATTGGTTCTATTTTAAGGATTTTAAGAGGGTAAAGAGAAAAGAGGGTAAAAAGAATTTTTTTTTTTTTGGTATAGATGGGAGAAGAAAAATACCTTGCTATTTTTCATAATTGGGATAAATGAGAAGATGCATATATAAATATGGAGAAAGGGCATCAGAAGAATCTCATTCTTATCTGAACTAGACAAAAGAAGGTTGAACACACAAAGTTTAGCATAGACATACATCAAATTCAATAGGAAAACAGATAGGAATGGAGTGGGGTTAAGAGGGAAGATAATACTGGGGAAGAAATAGTCACAAGTAAAATAAATTCCTCTTTCTGAAGAGGGGATTAAAAGGGTAATTAGAATTTAAATCAGTAACCCATCGACTGGGAAATGTCTGAAGAAACTGTGGTATATGAATGTAATGGAATATATAACCTTATAAGAAATGATGAAGAAATAATGTGAACTGATGCAGAGTTAAGTGAAGCAGAACCAGGAGAACAATTTATACAATCAATAACATTATAAATAAAAACAGCTCAGAAAGACTTAATAACTTTGACAAAAGTAATAACCTTACTTTGAGGACCTGATGAAGCAGGTTGTCTGCTTTCTGACAGAGGTGATGGACTCAAGGTACAGGAAACATATATTTTTGGACCTGGCCACCATATGGATTTGCATATTTATTTATTACAAAGGATTTTTTCCTTATGTTTTGAAAAAGAAGGAGTTGAGAATTGAGGGGAAGAGAAAGGTAGAGTTGGCTATAGTGACACCGCCCAAAAAAGGGGCCATTGAAACTTTTTTTGAGCACAGAGGAGAACCAAAGGAATTTCAGAATGAAACATAGACAAGCACAGTTTTAAAAATTATGTGTGGAATGCATAGTGCACTTTTCATTTAAAACAAAGCAAGCAGAATGTAATGTAAATTTGTGATTTTATATAGAATCCTCTTTATGTTCTGTGTAAATGGAAATGCTCCTTTTCAGTTTTAAGTTCAGAATAAAAAATAAAATTTAAAATGAACACAAAGAATCAATTTACATATTAACATTTTGGTTCTTCTTTCTTCACTTAAAATTATTTAATGTGCCTCTCTAGTCTTCATGATTTTTGTCCTAAATTATATTATAGAATTTAATTAATTACCACAACTTGTTCAGCTATTCCTTGAAGGACAGAAATTAAGGCTGTTTTTTGAGAGAGTGGGTAGAGCATAATACTTACAAATAATACTACTATAAATATCTTTGACCAGTTAACCCTCTTCCCATATTGGCAATGTTATTAACATGAATTCCCAATAATGACATTATTGGGTCAAGAGATATGTTTCTTTAAAAAAAAATTCTTGCAATTAAAATTTTGTTTTCCAAAAAGGTCACTCAATTTGCAGTTCTACTAGCAATGTGTAAGTGCATCTCAGAAACAAAATCAATTTCATTTGATTCTGTACAGAAAGAATTTTGCGAAGTGGTTTCTCTAAAATTCTGTCAGTTTTGTCATATCTGTCTATTTTTAATCAACTTTGTAGATAGATGCTATCTCAGAATTCTTTTAATTTATGTTTATTTTATTATTAGGAAGATTAAATATTTCTCAAGTTATTGCTTGCCATTTGTTCTCATTTATAAATTATTTATATTCATTAACTAGTTATCTCTTAGGAATTGGATATATCAAAAATGGAAATTTTTTTCAACTTAAATAGAGGTACAAATATTGTATGCCTATAAAATAAGACTGGTTCCATAAGCCACATGAAAAAGTCAGTCACAAATTCATCTTGAATTCTATTGGACCCTGACAACCTGGGAAAAATCCTTTGAATTTCTGAAAGAATAACTGGGACAAGGTGTTAAATTAAATCATTACCCTACTCAGCCATTTTGAATCCGTCAATTAGATAAACAGTTCCAAGGGAATTATTTGCACTGGATAGGACCTACTTTCCTATGACTGGAGGTGTTTAGTTATTGACTAATTCAGTCATTGAGTTATAGAGTTCTAGTTTTCTTGTAGAAATTTTTAGAATCATGAGGGCTTTTAGGAAATTCCAAATTTACCATCACAGAATAAACCTTAGGACTTACTTATCTGTGGAGGCAACCCATACTTTTTGGCATTTTCCAGGCCTAGGGAAAAAGCAGTAATAAAACACCATTTACTAAAACTCTTGACTATTTTGTGGATGTTTAGTGTATTAAAAGGCCTCTCTAATTAGTACTCTATCGATAAGGAATTTTCTTGGTTCCATTCAGCCTTGGGGTCTCTATCAGAAATTTAGTCGAAACTAGACAGTGGATTTGCAGTAGATTCATGAAGCCAGGGACACTGAGAAACTGGATGTGCCAGAACGATTTTACAAATCCCTTTTCTATAAGAAACCAGGTTTAAAAAGATTTTATCCTGAATCACTGTCAATCAAAATGCATAAGCATAGCATCTGAGTCAATTCAGTACAGTACAGTACCTGCCAACTAGATTATCTGAAGCCTAGTTAATTTGGATCAGGATTCCTGCCTGAAGGTGGGGGGAGGGAGAGCTGCAGCAGTGACAAGGTCATTGGGGTCTCCTGCAGACTCAGAGTGGAAGTCATTAGCTCCATCTGCAGAGAGCTGGAATAGTTTGGCAAGTTGAACAAGGAAGCAGATAGAACTGGGGAACATTAAGCACAGCCCCTCTGGAAAGGGAGATAATTGCATGCTTTGATAAATCCTTTTTCTTCAGAAGAAAAATATAACATTTCCTGCATCTGTGCTTCATGGTATCTTAGGAGAATAGCAATAAAGTTTGCAGCTTTCGTTTGAATATCCATAAATATCACTTCCTGGGAATTGCTCCATGTTGGCAACCTTACTCCCTTTATGCTAGAGAGCAAGATGTGCAGGCAGGAGACTTTCTGAGGTGAAAAATGCAAAAAGAAAATTGTTTGGTGATTTTTAGTAAGACATCCCAGTCATTTATGCCAAGTTTGCCACCAAGATAAAAAGAATTGACCAGTGAACCATGGACTAGTCTTCCTTAAAGCCTTTTATCATCTTTTATTAGGTAATGTCCATAACACTTTTGTCAGGTAATAATTATAATCACCTCTCATTTAAAGGGGAAGTGATAACTGAGTGCATATATTCACACCATTTAGGATTCACTGGTTAATCCACACCCTGTGAGGTAAATCCATGTAATCACTTTGTAATATTTTTTTGGTAATTGAAGAAACTGAGGTTCTAGGAGTTGAAATAATTTGCCTCAGTTACAGCAAATTCTCAGTAAGTCTAACAGAGACCATAGAATTCCCAAGCAGGACCTGGCTCTTCTGTTTCTGTTTCATTCTGTAATCATAGAATGAGAATCCAAAAACATTTCAGAGATCATCTAGTCTATACCCTCTTCCTTCACCCAGGACTGTCTGAATTTGCTTTGTCTTGTGCTTTTAAGATATAAGTGAAGAGTATCTATGGTGGTCTTCACTATGGAAATGTGTGAATGGATGAGACTTCCCTCTTTGTTGGGAAGGAACCAACTACTTATAATTTAATAGATTAAGTGTTACAGTGTAGCATTCAAGATTCTGAGTAGCTGCAGGGCATTCTGGGAGGTTTGGCAATGATCACATTTACTGGCATTCTGACAAGAGAGAGAAAAATTCACTCATTCAAAAATACTAATGGACTATAAAATATAAAGCAATGGGGCCACCTAAAGTGAAGAAGAGGTGATTTTTCCCCTCAGTGAGTTTGTTGTCTAAGGCCATAGCAAAGATCCATATAGAAACTACAGAATGAATGAGTGGGATAAGTACATAAGGAGATACAGATATGACATGGAGGGTGAATACTGACATCAGATCCTTTAAAAAATCCAAGTTCAAATGTTGTGCGTAATTTATCCTGGCCATACGATCATGGGAAAGTCACAGCTTCTTAGTGCACCCAAGTAATTCTCTCATACTAGGAAATTACAGATGACTTAACCATATTGGTCAAGGGACTTTTCAACATGGAGAGTTCCCCACATCAAAAAAATTATAGGTCTGCATAAGGAATATTTTTTGTTTTTGTTCAGTTGTGTCTGATTCTTTGTGATTCCATTGGGGGCTTTTTTAGCAAAGATATTTGGAATGGTTTCCCATTTCCTTTTCCAGATCATTTTAGAGATGAGGAAACTGAAGTAAATAGGGTTAAGTGACTTGCCCAGGGTCACATAGCTAGTATGCATCTGAAACCAATTTTGAACTCATGAAGCTCTGTCTTCTTGATTCTAAGTGTGGCAACCTATCCACTGCACTGCCTAGCTGCCCCCCCTCCCACAAAAAAACCAATTACATTATCTCTAAAACTGGAAGTGTTTAAAGAGATAGAACCACTGCTTAGAGTGGATGAGACAAAGATAATAACCATGATGAGAAAGCAGAACCACTGGATTCTTTTCTTCTGTTTTCTTTATGAGGCCAATCATCTTCAGACTGGAAAAAGCAAAGGAAGAGGAATTGGAAATAGAAGATAAGTAAAAAGATACCAAGAGTACCTTGAGAGTACTCTGAATTAGATCAGGTGATCAGTCCTGCATGAGTAAATACCAGGGTGCTAAAAGAACTGATGTGTGATTGTTGAACCACTGTTAATGATCTTTGAAATATAATGGAGGTCAAGAGAGGACCAGCAAAGGGCATTTGAGCCTGCCAATTGCGTACTGGAAGGTTGGCTTCAGTTCCTGGCAAAATTCAAGGACCAATCATTATTTCATTAATGTGAGAACTCCCATTGTGGGATCACTTCCCATAGAAACTCCTTTTACCAATGCAGATTCTGATGTTCTAACAGTTGTCATCTCAGAAAACTCCCTAAGACTCAGAGAAGTTGTAATTCTCCTATGATCACAAAATAATCTTTTTAATTCTGCAGTGACAATAACAGAATGGTGGTAAAGGGGGTAGAGGTTAGGAAGAGTTACAGCTTTTGGACCATGTATAAATATTAATTTAACTGCTGTCACTCTAAATGTGAGATCTTTGTCCAGAGAAGTCCACATACCATGGGAGGAATTTTATAATAGCAATATTAATATAGTATCAGTATTAACAATATTATTATTAATTTTATAGCAATCAACATTAACACAATATCCCCCATGCCTCAAATGGACTCCTCTTAGAGTCTTAGAGTCACTAGCTTCTTCCAAGGCTCAGGCCCACCTTCTACATGAAGTCCTTCCTGATCCCTCTCCCATAACCCTGATATTACTATATACTTACTTCTCTGTGTATATAGTATGACCAAAATAGAATATATGTTCCTTGAGACATCTCTGAAATCATAGGATCAAAAAAGCATCAATTTAGAGCTGGAAGTGACCTTTGATGTCATTGAGTCCACCATTTTACAGATGAGGAAACTGAAGCTGTGAAAAGTTAAGTGACTTGCCCAGGGTCACACAGCTAGTGAATGCAAAAGTGAGATTTAATCTTGGGTCTTCCTGACTGCAAATCTAGTACCTTAGCCACTATTCCATGCTGCCTCTAATAGCATCTCAACTTGAACATGTCTAAAACAGAAATCATTATCTTTTCCCCAGACCCAACTATCTTCTTTACTTTCTAATTCTTTTGAGGGCACTACTATCCTTCTAGTCACCCGAGTTCACCACCTCGAGGTCATCCTGAACACTTCATTCTTTAGCCCACATATTCATCTCTCACCATAGTCAAAGTCCATTCAAACTCAACATCTCTCTCATCCATCCCTTCTCTCAACTCACATAGCCATCATTCCTCAATTGGACCATTGCAATAGCCTCCTAATTGGTCTCTCTGCTTCAAGTCTCTTCTCTCTCCAACCTGTCCTCTACATAAAAGGTGTTAAACACTCAAGACCACATTGCTACCAACACTCCGTAGTGCAGCCTGAACCAGATTAAAATGAAGAAAAATACAACGAAGCATTGATATCTTTAATATATGGTTTTCTAAGTCAATGTGAAGCCAGTAGGGATCCTTGTGTATAATTTAATTGTCTTTTTTTCTATTTGAGTGTGATACCACCACTCTACATAGCCAAGCACAGACCTGACCACATTAATCACTTGTTTAGTAAATTTCATTGGCTCTGTTACATATAGGATCAAGTACAAGTTCCTGTTTGGCATTTAGATTCCTTTACAGCCTGGCTACTACCTACCTTTCCAGACTTGTACATTATTCTTTTTCTAGCCAAACTGACCTCAAAGTTCCTAATATAAAACATTTAATCTCCCATCTCTGAGTCTTTGTCCAGGCTATCCCCTGACTATTGCCTTGCTGATACACCCCACTCTTGGAATACAGTGCCTTCTCACTTCTCTTTCCTAGAATACTTAATTTCCTTCAAAGTACGGGTTTTTTCCTTGATCCCCTCAGTCATTAGTACCTCCCCCATTACCTTGCATTTATTTTATATAATTTTGCATTTAGTTATATCTGCACACGTGACACCCTTCCCCCCAATAGAATTTAAGCTCCTCGAAATCAGAGATTATTTCATTTTTCTCCTGTGTTCCTAACACCTAGCACTGTCTAATGGCATTGATTGTATTACTCCTTCCTTATTATTCCTTACAGAAGAATACAAAAAAATAGAGTGGCGCTGAATGTAGCAGAATTTAAGACCCTACGAAAAAGCAGTGCCCACAGGAAAGAAAGAATAATTGTATTATTTATGGGCTGTTGTAAATCCCTTACATATTTTCGGCAGTTTTGAGACCTCTGAGCCCTTTGTGTCTTTTGCATTTTTTGTGAGATTAGGAAAAGGCTATCCTTTAAGTGATGGATGCACTGTTACTTTGAGATCATTTAAGGGATCTAGGTGACCCTTTTATGGATACCCAGGGAGACTTTAGAGACAAGTTTATTCTAAGATTTCCCAGAATAAACTCTTAGCGACAGTATAATGAATAAATGAGACAAAGATAAAGTGGTATTTTTAAGGTATCTCCAGGATCAGACCCAGTGCGAGTCCAGGATTTGGGATACTAAGCCATGGGTAACATCTTGGGAGTTTAACTAGGATTGGCTTATTAGGGGAAGAGGGAGAGCAAGACTTCTTGCCCTAACTTGGTAGGGTCAGAAACTCATGTTGTTCAGGCCATAGGATGATCACAAGCCTGCCTCAGTCATGAGCCTCTCTAAACCTACAATTAACCATTGAATTCTGAGGATCGTTCCTTGTTGTTCTTGTGGTCCTTCATTCTCCAAGAGGACCAATGACATCAAGAAGGTGATATCTTGACTTGAAGTGAATTGGATTTAAGTGAGGTAGAGCTACACAAAGTTATCAGCCTCCTTCTGTTCTCCAGAGTCATCGGAGTCCAGCGGCAAGACATAAGTCAAGACTGCTGGAGATAGCCTAGGATGTAGTAGGAGACCTTGGCCTTTTTAAGCTAAGGTCTCATTTTTGGATCTCTCCTAAAGAAAGGAAGAGAAAAGGAAATGCCTAAAGATAGGCTTCCATCTTCTTTTTTATGTTAACAGCACAAAGGGATGGCTTCTCCCAAAACAGTCAGTTCCAAGATGGGAGTGAACCACTTTATCTTGGGGCTATCCATCAGGAAGCATCAAAGTACCTGCCTATAACCTTTATAAGAAGATATAGTCAAAGGCCCCATCCAAAGGCTCATCGGCTTGATCAGGTTGCTATTTTAACTCACCTAACCCTCCATATGTATCATCTACCTTAGATAGACACTGAAGATGGGTAATGATCCAGGCCTAAAATGAAATAGGGAGATCATCTCTTTAGAGCTGGAAAGGAACTCAAAGGCCACCTCATCCAACCCCATCATTTTACAGAAGAAGAAACTGAAACTATGAGAGGTTAAGGGATTCTTTCAGGATCACACAGCTAATATATCAGAAGTAGAATTTGAACTCAGGTCTTCTGACTCCTAGCCCAGTGGTCTATATACTAAATCTAGCTACCTTAAGGAAGAGAAAATGATGGATTTTCATTTGGTGAAGAACAAATGCAGAGATCTAGAACCAAAGTCCTTTTGCAAGGCCATTTGGCCTCAAAGCAGAGAAGGGTCTCACAGCCTCTCCTCCTTTAACATTATTTCTCCCTGAACCTGGTCAGCAAAGAAGTCACGGAATGAGGTTGAGAGGAAGTGGCTGATGCTGACAGGCTTGTTCAAATGTCTCTGTAGTCAATCCACGAGCCTCTTCTTCAACATGTGGTTAGCTGATCAGAACCAGGCCTTTGCATTTGTTGTTTACCAAGTGAAAATCCATCTTGCTTAGGGCAGCTAGGTAATATATATATAGACTACTCACCTAGGAGTCAGAAAGACCTGAGTTCAAATGTTACCTCTGACATAGCTGTGTGATCCTGGGAGAATCACTTAAGCAATAGGTATATTTTTAATAGTCGGAAATAGGGGTGGTGGTAGAGTACAAGAAGAGAACTGGTATAAGCAAAGAAAGGAAAGCACAGGACATGTTTGGGTATGTATAGTGTAAGGTATATAAAAACAAAGCTGAAACAAGGCTGGGTAAATCATGAAACCTGTGATTAGTAAAAGATGAAATGACTAAGGAAACAAAGGTTTGAGCTTCTTACCACTTTTAATTTATTAAGTAATGCATACCAATTGCCTAACAAATCAGGACCAGGCCCCTTCCTCAGCTTAAGGCTAGTCCCCAAATGCAGGGGGAGATAGACTTTTATACATTAAAAACAATTACTCAAATAAGGTCAATTAATTAAAAGGAAACAATTAACCAGGATACAACATTAGGTCATCTGATTTCTAATTGGATGAAAGATTAGGGACTTTCCAAATTGGGAGGGGGAAAATAAACAAGTACAATTCCTTGATGTCAGAAAAAGAGGTGTCCCACACCACCTAAGTGTCTGTAATACAATCAAAGGAACATGGAAATGATAACTGATTGATCAGTAGAGAGCCATTTTTCAGATAAGACATTGTTGCATTTGTCCTTCATTTTCAAGGAGCACCATGACATCAGGGAAATGATGACATGCCTTGCAGTTGACTTTGATTTGAGTGAGGGAGGGTTGTGCAAGGTCACCAGCCTCACTTTCTCCTCCAGAGCCATCTGGATCCAGTGACCTGATGATATTCACCAGGATGCCTGGCGATGACCCAGGATGCAACAGGAGACCCTGGCCCTTTTAGGCTCAGGCCTTTTCATGTACCCACTTAGAGTTAGGTATCACCCATTCAGTGAATAGGCCTCTTTAAGAAGTGAGTCAGGGGATGGCCCCTTCAATTGGAAAAAAGAAAAAAAAACAATCAAACTAGGAGGGGAAGACCCTCAGGGTTTCTGTTCTAAAGAGAAGCCGTTACCATTGACATTCACCCTAAGCCAGGAGGGCCCAAAATACAAGCCATTCATTAATCGGAGCTTAGGAAGGGACCTATTGTGGTCCAAACCATGAGCTTCAGAGTGAACTGGGTTTAAGGTTTTGTAGAAGGAAGGAAGGAAAGGTAAGACATATAGGTTTCTTGATATGTATAATTATGAGAAAACTCTTTGCATCAATCTTTAGATCTGACCAGGTTTCTGGTCAGCATAACCTAGGTCCTTAGTTAAGGGTCTCTAAGTAGCAGGTGGAGATGTCCCAGCTTCCCAGCCATGCAGGGCTAGGTTCAAACAATGCAATAAGGTTTTCTCCCAATTCCCACAATTAAATAAAGTTTTCTTATAAGAAAAAAATTGGACTAGACCCATAATTGAATAGAAAGGGAACTAAGCTAGCTCCAGAATTGAGTCACAAGATGGAGTCAATGCGATTCACTCAATTTCCATGACCATTTGCTGCCCTAATCACCCCAGTTCCCTCAATTTACACAATTTCCCATTTTGACTTAGAGGAAGTGGGTAGTTCCCCCACACACACACATGGATTACTTGTCTATAAGCCGAATCTATAAAGTTTTTCATATACTCATAATTGGAATTACATGTCAGGTTACAGATCAAACTACTTAGCAGACTCATGGTAGACTAATTTTGAGAAGGGAGATTTACCTGTCACCAAGGTTACCAAGAAAACTTAAACATAAAACACCATGAAACAAAAGGGCAAAGCAGTACAATAATCGTCAGTACTAACTACTATCAGGTCCCTTGTGTCCTAATAACCCATTCCCAATGTCCATTTAATCAGCACATTTTGAGTCCCAGATGTCTCATGTAGTCATCTGGTCCCTGGATATCTTCTCTTAGACATTCTGGAATAGGCTTCATTCTCAGAGCAACTCTGAAAGATGCTCTGCTGCTTCTCAGCTTCCAAATCATTTTTCCTTTGTAATTCCCCTAAAATCTCCCAGTAACAAGACTTAATACAATTTAGTATGATCTCTTAAATTTGGTATTCCAGTAACTAGTTAATGTGGTGAAAACTGTCTCAATCCATATGGAGCTAATCCTATTAGCAACAGAGATATAAACATCAAATTAGGAATCAATAATTCTTCTGAAACTTTAGTGAATTTTTGCTTGTTTTTTTATGTACCTGTTGCTATTTTTATCTTTTACCTGTACCTGACATAAAATTCTTAAAAAACAAAGAATAAGGAATCTTAAAAAACAATTCATGAGGGTCTAACTTCTTTTAAAATTATCAGATACTTTTAAAATGGGGAAATAATTTCAGTTTCTTCATAATTATCAATGCAGTTTTATATACAAATCATTAATCCAATTTTGAGAACTTATTACTAAAACATACTCAGAGTCTGAATTTCCATGTTAGATATGTTTGGAACCCAATCATACACACATACACACACACAAACATGTACACATACATACACGTATGAATGTATGTATGTATAATTCTTAAAGAAAACAGTCTAATCCTGTTGCTTTCTCAAAATTTTACATTCTCTATATTTTTCACCAGCTAGCTGAAATCCTTCGGTGGGATGCAAGCAGTGTGTGGGCTGCAAGCAGTGCCTGGGCTGCAAGAAGCCCACAATGTTGTGCAGATTTGTTTTAAAGCAAAATATACGCCATTAAATAGTTAAGGTTTCAGGTATTGCTTTTTATCATTTTCTTTTAAATGGTTAAGGTTTCAGCTATCGATTCTTATTATATTCTTTTAAAAGCTCATTATAGTCTAACAGCATCCAGATTTTTTTTAAAAAAAGGAAGTTATTTGTCTAATAGGTTTTCTGATATAATTGTCTCAAATTTCATAGTATAAGAGAATTTAGAAACCCAATAATAACACACATAATATCATTTAAAACATGAAACAAAACTTATTACCAGATGATATCAGTTAATCTGAATGTGCTTCCAAATTATCCTACATGGAAATCATTAACCTTTGGTGCTTTATACTAATCACATCTAAAATCCATTTTAGAGTTGTCAAGTGTGGAGTAATTATATTCAGTTAAAGAAATAATAGTAATAATAGCCAACGTTTATACAGTGCTTACCACATGCCCATCACTGTGTTAAGCACTTCACAATCATTATATTATTTTGATCCTCACAACAACACAGGGAGGTGAGAACTATTAATATTTTTCTCTTTACAGATCAGAAAAGAGAGGCAAACAGAAACAAGATAGCTTGCTTAAGATCACACAGCTAATAAATTTCTGAGACTGGAATGTAACTCAAGTTTCCCTGCATTTTTCCAGCATTTTGTTGTTGTTGTCCAATACCTTTATTTGGGAACCTGATCTGGGATGAGAGAGGTTAACAGCGTCAGTGACAGAGAGTCTCTGAGCTAGGGGATCCTGAAAGGGGAGCATCTAGGCTCATGGAGTAGAAGTTAGGAAAGCAAACTTTAAAAGAGCACTTAGACTGCCTTCTCCCACCCCTCCCCCAAAGCCCCCACATTTATTTATAGTGATTTGCATAAAGTGATCTTTCAGAGGAGGTAACTATTTTTTCTTTTTCAAATGTTCACTAGAACATAATGAGCTGCAGAAATGCACTATAACTGTATCATCCCTAATGGATAGTGTAGATACAGAAAACTGGCACAAATACCATTTATTTGTTTATTGTTCTTTTGCAGCAAGTGAGGCAAGGAAATGAGAGGCACTCTACCCTTACCCATTTATTTCCACTCAAGCCATATTTCCATCCCTTGGAAAAAGGGAAACCTGAGTGCTAACAGTTGGAGCAAAAGGAATGCAGCACTTCCAGGTCATAGCCAGGCCTTCATTTTCATGGATTTTTCACATACCTTTCTTTATCCTTCTGTGCCTGTCATTTCTCTCTCTCTCTCCCTCCCTCCCTTTCTCTCTCTCTCCCTTCCCCCCTCTTCCCCTCTCTTCCTCCCTCTACCCTTCCTCTCTCTTCCCCCCACGCCCCCACATTATGTTTTACCTTGGCATCCTCTTTAATCCACCTTCTAGGGAGCTTGAGCCTCTGCTAAATTGTCTGGCCCATTTCCAGGTTTAAAAACAATGCTCTTAAATCCACCCTCATTTGACCTCAGCTAAATCTGCAGAATTGCAGCAAATCTCCCCTGGCTCTTTCCCTAGTTTAGCCTGGGCAAATGGGGAGTCTAAATAGGATTTGCTCTGGGAGTCTCATTCAGACCTACAAGAGCTAATCCTGGAAGATTGAAGGGAACAAACCCAAACCTGAAGGAATTCGTGTTTGTGTGTGTGTGTGTGTGTGTGTGTGTGTGTGTGTGTGTGTGTGTGATAAATGACACCAAGCTAATCAAATATGAGGGAGAGGCTGGCAGTGTAATGCAAAGACATTGTTTGGCATTTCCTAGGAGTATGAGAATGGGCAAGTCACTCACCCTCTCTGAAACCCTTTTCTCATCTATAAAATGGGGATAATGATCTCAATGCTGCCTTCTTCGCAGCATTGTGAAGAAAGTGCTTTCTTGACCTTAAAGTAACATGGAGTGTAAGTAGTAAGCTATTTGTATTCAGTTGCAAGTGAGGGTCCCCAAAGACAGAGTTCATAGAGCTGATAGGAACACTGCCCACTGAACACCACTCTGTCCACTGTAACAATAGCTATCTGTTACATAGCACTTTTAAAGTCTTTTTATTCTCCCAATAACCCTGGGAAGTAGGTGCTATTATTATCCACAATTTACAGATAAGGAAACTGAGGCAAATAGAGATTTGACGACTTGCCTATGGCTCCCCACCCAGTGTCTGAGGCCAGATTCATACTGAGGGTCTTCCTGACTCCACATTCAGCACTCTGTCTGCTGTATCACTTAGCTGCCCTATGACAAAGGAAAGGATTTCTGTGTTCCTGACGTCTATGCCTCTGAGCTCTCTTTATCTGTTTTTGTCTTTCCTGAACTCCCCTCAAGTTGGCTTCATTCTGCCCCCCAAACTTATTTGTTTTAAAAAGATTCTTAAACCAATACAGTTTATCTAAGAAATTTAGACGGTCCAGTAATTTGATGTGAATTAAATGGACTGTCCAAGAAAGAGTTCCAAGTAGCCACCAGGAAGTGATCAGAAGGACTTCCCTCTAACTTTCACCAGACTTGATCCAATAAGTGAGATATGTTTATTAACAGATAAACTCAACTACACTTTGTGAGGTAAATTTCTTCCAAAATCATATTTTTGCTTGTTTTGAACTTAGCGATCTTCAATATACATAAACATTAAAATATTCAGGTTGTCCTAGTAGAACTTAAAACTGCACTAAGACTTTTGGGACATGTGGGATAAACGAAAAAGAAAATTATCTAAGAAATGGTGAACCACAGTTGTAAGTAAGGTTTTGGTTTTTGAGTTTCTTGTTTTGGTATTAAACTTTAACAAGATAATAATAAAATTTGTCCCCTTTTTGTGCTTATTTTTCTGTGCATTTAAAAATGTTTTATTGAAGCTTTCCTCTTAGGGGGAGGCTAATTTTTTACTGAAGCAGAATGAGGTTGGTTTATATAGGAAGGGCCTGTGTTACAGCTAGTTCTTCATTTTTTAATTTTTAAAGAAGCAAACTGTTTCCAGCCACCCAGTCTGTTTTCCAGGCTCTTGCACATCTCAGGACAGGGATTTGACCTGAGAGGCACACAAGCCTGTTAAAGGCTCCCAGGGGATGTATTTAAAGGCAACAGGGGAAGTTCTAGGATTGCCTGTTTCTGGTTGCTCTGTGTTCCAGGCCCTGGTTATCCTCCTTGGCTATAGGAAATGGCTTTAGGCCAGTCACAGTGTTGGGTCTTTTCATATGAAACTGGCTGTATCTTCAGCTCATAACATAGTTGGGTCTTTTCAAATGAAACTGGCTGTATCTTCAGCTCATTTACACGGTTTCTTTTTTCAGCATCAAGGTTTCAGGCCTTGATTTATCTTCTCTGCACCCTTCTTTTTTTGCTTTTTTTTTCGTTTGGCCCAGCCTCCCTGAACCACCTTGCAACGCAATGATTGAAAGGCTGAGTAGGGACGTGAATGAAGAGTGTAAATGTAAAGATTAGCCAGCATTTGCATGAAACAAACCCCAGACTAAATTTCCTGTGGTTGTGTTCAGGGAAGGGAAATAAAATGCCTTTAGATAAAGTCTGTTGATGGTAGATAAAAAAGCAACAGGTTTATTATGTAAAATTCCCATACTGTCAGTTCCAGCTGTCTTATGACATGTTGAGGCCTTCTGGGAGGAGAGGGACTTGAACAGACTGCCTAGTTTCTCAAGCATTTTTCCCCAAGGAAATTATGCACCGTCCCGTCCCCCCTCACCCTAATTGGAGGAGTATCAAATGCAAGAGTATCACAGGCAAGGTCATCAATAGTAGTTTATCATTCTAAACCAATCACAGGGACTCAGGATGGTAGGAAACTGGAGAGCACCAGATTTCTCCTTCACAGGAGCCAAGAGCTCATATTCTTGGCTGTCAATTGGGTAAGGAAAGAGAAAGCAGAAAAATGAATATTTGAGTACTTTTTCCTTTGCATAATATTCCTCTCCTGTCCCCAGGCTCTCCCCGTACCACATCATCCCATCACATCCACCTCTCATTTTCCCCTGTCTCCATTCCTCACAATAAAGAGCACTAGATTTGAGATCTGGTGGAATTTTCCTTTATTAGGTCCTGCATTCATAACATAATGACTGCCATCAGCCAGACAAAGCTGACTGGAGTGTGAATAAGAGAGTGCAGCTGTCTTACGGAATGGGAATGATTTGAACAGTGAGAAACGGGCCTGAGGGATAGACTTTCAGAATATGTCCTCAAATAATTCCTTTACTCTTTGCATAATTGACATTTATATAGTGCTTCAAGGCTTGTAAGATACTTTGCATTTCCTCTCCCATTTGATCCACATGACCACCTGGTGAGGTAGGTATTACAGGAAAACTGAGGAAACTGAGGCTTAGAGAGGCTGTAACTTGTTCTTGGTCCCTAGTATGGCCCCAAGGGAAGATTTGCATTTCCATCTCTCTTGACTCCAAATCCAGTGCACTTTCCCACTCTCCCAACCTGCTTCTCCTTGCTTTTTTTTTTTCCGCCCCTCATGAAATAATAAATTCATCTTTAGTCCTTGGGCTCTCTCCCTTACTCTCCAATCTCACCATCACTGGGCCATTCCTTTCATCTTGACTTATGTCTCGCCACTGGACTCTGATGACTCTGGAGGAGAGAGGAATTTTCAAAGCTCTGACTCATCTAAATCCAATTCACTGACAAGTCAAAACACGACCCTCATGATGTCATTTGTCCTTTTTAAGAATGAAAGATGAACAACAACCTCCCCATCATCTTCTACAATAATATGATTTCAGTGAGGTATCCTTTGTAGTATCCCAGAATTGTTGTTCAGTATTTTTCTGTCATGTCCAATTCTTCATGACCCCATTTGAAGTTTGCTTGGCAAAGATGCTAGAGTGGTTTGCCATTTCCTTCTCCAGTTCATTTTACAGATGAGGAAACTGAGGCAAACAGTTGTGACTTGCCCAGGGTCACACAGCTAGTACAATCACACAGCTGAGGCTGGATTTGAACTCAGGTCTTCGTGACTCCAGGCCTATCTACTGTGCCTCCTACTTGCCCTATCCAAGGGTATCAAGCTAGTAATAAATGGAATATGTGAGCAGAGCCTTTTAAACTAGAGAGTTCAGGTTTGTAGGACTCTTGGACTCAATTAGTCTGATTGACTATATCCACATCATCTTTCAGCATCATTTTCCCAGATGCTACAATAAGCATCACGGAATATCTTTGTTTGCTTCACTCAACAGGATGTTGTGCCTGTGGAGAATTTCTGCCTTCTCTCATGGTACATTTTAAAATATTCAGTAACTTACATTTTAAAATATTCAGTAATGTATTTACTCTGTGCTATCTCAATGCTTTATATGTCATCTTTGCAGTTGTTTCCAAGCTGTTTCCTTTGCTGTCTTATCTCTCTGCCTGCGTGGTGAATTTTTCAAGTTCAGGAGGACTATTTCTTTTCCCTTTTTTTCTTCCTTCCTCCCTCCCTTCCTTCCTTTCTTCCTTTATTCCACCCACATATCCACTACATTATTTCACACATATAGGATATTCAATAAATACTTATTGATTTAGTGTTGCTACTTTACTTAGTAATTATGGAAGTCAAGGCCAATACTAGAGAAAATTATAAGGTAGGTTAAAGTTGTCTTAGATATCATTTACTTGTCTTGGCCCAACTGCCCAGTGCACTTTCGCAATCTTTCACTCATTGCCACGTGCCCCAATTCTTTAGATGGATCTCTGCTTCAAACTTCTCCTCAATTATAGGTTCATAATATCACACCAATGAGTGTCAATTATAGGTTCATAATGTTACAACAATGAGTGTCTCTGTGGATTGTGGGATTGGCTGGCCAGTATTCAGTCCTTTCTACTCCCTTTTCCCTACTGGATGGGTAAAGAGCCGAATATTTCCTAAACCTTTCCTATCTCCTTCCTGGAGGGTTGGGTTAATTCAATCTTTTTTTGAGCCCCCACCCTCTCCTCCCCACCCCCTTCTTTCTGTAGATTTAGTCAGTCACACCCTTTTACTTTTTATAACAGTTAGCTTAGGGGCAATATGATGGCTCGATGGTCCCTGGGGTTTCCCCCCCATGCTGTTTTATGAAGTTTATATCAGTTGAAAAGTTAGTGCTATCACAATAGATCAGAGCCCACTGATTAGGAAAATTCCTAATATTCAAACCAAGATTTGATTCTCTGGTGTAATTAAATTTTTTATTTTTCTCACTTAAACTCTGGTCTCTATGTTTGAGGCAAAAGTCAGGATAGAGGAAAAATTTAGGTAAAAGAAGCAAACGGAGTATGATATAGTGTCCATTAATGGACAGGCACAGGGAGGGGGAAACTGGGGAAAGAGCAGACCTTTTGGTAACTTTTTTCAGTCCTTGAAAAAGTGAGTATAACCAGCAGCTCCAGCCAGGGTGATGGGCTTCCTCAATCTCTCCCTTCTCTCAGGCAGAACAGCCCGTTTTCATTTTCTCCTTTCACCTGCTGATTCTTTCAGATCAGCTCATTAAAGTCCCAGGGGTGCTGAGTAGGTTAATTCCCTGCTGCTGTTCATTCCCCACTCCTTCCTCTCAGTCCTTGTCTACGAGACTATGTTTATGTCTTTAACCACTTCTGGCTCTGACTCTGGGGCACCTGTATAGTCCCAAATCATTCTCAGGGCTAAGAAAGAGTGATTGCTTGACTCTCTGAACTACAGATTCTAGGCTGTGATTCAGTTTTCACATCCTTTTTAAATAGGATCATATATTTAGACCTTGAAGGGACCTTGGGTGAGCATGTGCTGGGTGGCTCAGTAGATAGACTGTTGGGCTTGAAATCAGGAAGACCCATCTTAATGAGTTCAAATCTGGTCTCAGATGCTTATTAACTGCATGACCCTGGGCAAGTCACTTAACCTTGTTGGCTTCAGTTTCCTTATCTTGAAAAGGAAATGAATCTGGTCTCAGATGCTTATTAACTGTGTGACCCTGGGCAAGTCACTTAATCTTGTTGGCCTCAGTTTCCTCATCTAGAAAAGGAAATGGCAAACTACTCCAGTATCTTTGCCTTTAAGTTTTCCCAGAACCTCAAAATGGAGTCCTGTATAGTCAGACACAACTGAACAACAACATTTAACTTAGGCAGAGAGGTTAATTGACTTGTCTAAATGGGCAGTAGGCTAAGAGAATTAAGAACCCAGATTCTCTGACACCAAATCCATTGTTCCTTTCACTGCCCTCACCTTAAAACTTACTTGTCCTGAGTCTAGTTCCTTATCATCCAGTTGTCACTTTAGAAAGCAATCTGAAAAATGAATTCTTATTAGGATGTTAATCATTTTGTAAGTCTACTAGGCTTTAGGAGGAAAGAGGATCCTAGATTTAAAGCTAGAAGGAACCTCAGAATCTATAAACCCCTTCCCACTAAAAAGTACAAATAGTACTTTGTAGTAGTATATGCATATATAACATGTATATATGTATGTGTACATACATATGCAATATGTATATATGTGTGTATAGTATGTGTGTATGTATGTGTATATGCATATATGGACACAGAAAGACACACACACACATACACACACACATATGGCTCATTCTGCCATCCCATATTCCAGCTGACAGGTTTGGTGCTCAGAACAAGGCTGGCTACTCCCTTCAGGATTCTAGTGGTATACCTGAAGAGTTAGGGTATTTTCTACTAATACTATCACTATTAAGTCCCCATCTAGCGTGTTCTAACCCGTCCCTAATATCATTGCCTGTCTCCTCAATATGTCTCTGACTTAAGATCAAATATTATTTTGTCTTTCTCTCATCCTTTAAAATTTTCTCTTTTATTGTAATTTTTATGCTATACACAGTTATTAATACAGTAGTACCTGTATATCATTTATAAATAAGTAAAAAAAAACCACATATGTTAAAAAAAATTTTTTAACTGATACAGGCATACAATTTAAAAAATTGGAGGCCACTAATTTAGAAGATATAGATAACTCCAAATTGGCTTTTGGTAAGTGCAACTGCCTCCAAAATGATAGACTGTCTGAGACTCAAAAAGAAGATTATTATCAGAAAAACTCTCCTCTCATTTCACCTCCACAGACAGTCTCAGGAGGTTTGGGTTCATGATCCTTGTCCAAGAATTACCTTTGTGGGCGAGGTGGGCAAATATGCCTGCTTCTGCCACGTACAGGAACTTTCCGCTGCCATCTCTTGGGTTAAAAAACTTCACTAACTGTGAGTAGGAACGTGTAACTATTGTGATTTCCTAATCCAAAGAAGACATAACCAATTCCTGATGGGGAGGAGACTATGCATACTCTATAGAAGAAAAGATACACTCAAATTGGAGTGTGTGTGTGTGTTTGTGTGAAAAACCTCACTTGATTATTGCTCCCACACACACACTTAAAAAAAATCAGTTAAGAAAATTTCCTGTAGTAGAAAATCTGGAAGAGTTAAAAGCCCCCAAGTTAAATTTCCTTCCTATTCCTGAAATTGCTTTAATCTTATCTTAGCAGGTAATAAACAGAATTATCTTTCTTCAATGAACTCTGCTGAGAAAAAATGATTTTCTCAAAGGAAGGCCTATAGTTTTTTCTATGTTTGTTTATTAGTAGTGAGAGCCTCTGAGCCCCTTACCCATGTCACCTCATACTCATATCTTGCTGCTTTCTCATTGCCAGCAGTTGCTTGATGTTGGTACATGGCCAAGTTTACCCAGTTTTACTCAAAGAAAGCCTAGGCAGAGGGCAAGGTATATAGCAAACATGTTTGCTTTTATATACTGTTTCATAGATTTAGTGAATCTTAGGTTTCTGTTTCCTGGGTTTCCCTTGAAAGCAGCTTTGTCTTCTTTTGGGACTGAATAAATGTATTTGTTTTAACTACACAAGAGAGCTAACGCTGCTGTTAAATAGTGAAAGTTTCTCCGTTGAGGCTACCTATAATGAAAATATCCGATCTGAATTTTGCCTTCTTGTCCAATTATTTGGTGGCTTGCAACCCCGATCACTTGCCTATATTCATTACTTGGTTATACTTCATTAGTTTTTTCAATACAAGCCAATAAAAATAACAATTATTCTTAATACCTAGAATTTATATAGTGCTTTAAGATTTACGAAGTACTTTCCATGTGCTATCTCATTCGATAACATTTATTACATAACTACCATGAGCCAGGCACTTTGTTAAGATAAAAAGATGAAAAATATGAGATAGCTCCTGTTCTTTTTTCTTTAACCATCTACGTAGGGGCCTTGGCCTTGGAATCAGGAAGACTTGAGTTCAAATCTTTTCTTAGGTACCCACTAGTTGTGTGATTCTTGGCAAGTCACTTAACTTTGTTGAACTTGGTTTCCTCATCTATAAAGTGAGAGAGTTAGCCCCAGGGGCCTCAGGTTCCTTCCAGTTCTAAATCTAAGATTTATGATAAATTCTTAGAGTTACAAGAAAAGGCACTCAATCCACCTCAACACATGGCAGCTAAAGACATATTCCTTGATCCATTCTGACAGAATCCACCAACTAAAAGTACTATATTCTGTGAGATCCTAGCCTAAAGATGGACTACTCACTGTGCTCTCTTGGCAGAGCTTTATAATTTATGCATGTGAATGACAAATAAAGAATGAAGAAATAGATCTTTTAAGCACTTATCTTCCTACTAATGGGAGAGCATGAAGACGACCACTTAATGGAGTTAGAGGCTCAAGAGGAAGTGCTTCATATCTGAAGCGAATATTTATCTCTGAGTAGCACCTACTAGACCAACATCTACAACCAGAGGATATTTTTGGTTTTTTCACTTGTTTTATTTAATGGAACTCTAACCAGCCAGAGGAATTGGCCATTACAGACTTCTGCAATCTACCAAAAATATTGTCTAAAACATGTCAGTGTTTCAGGACTGAGTATGTTTTCTTCTCATGGACACTCAACCTACAATTTTCTTTAATTGTTCTTTTTTTATGTGTACTTTCATCTGCTGTCTGACCCAGATAAGAACCCAAATGCAAATGCACTTGGTGCTTAGGCTGCCTCGAGTCAAATGAGCTATAATTTTGTAACCTGGTTGATTCATAACTTTGTACCGTGACTAGCTTGTTTGCAACATAACTGTACAAACATGTCCTTCTTTGGGAATTCACTAGAAAATGAGGATTATTAGAGCACTCAGTAAGGCTCTTCTTTACTTTGCGATACTAGACAGCTTGACTTTGCAATGCTAACGGCTGATTAGTTCAGAACTGTATCTTTTGCTCACATTAAACCTAACACATTCGTCTAGGCCAGGGGTGGGGAATCTGAGACCTTGAGAGGCCACATGTGGCCCTCTAGGTCTCTAAGTGTGACCTTCTGACTGAATTCAAACTTCACAGAAGAAAATTGCAAAGTTTGGATTCAGTCAAAAGGCTGCACTTGAGGACCTAGAGGGCACATGTGGCCTCAAGGCCACAAGCTCTCCACCCCTGATCTAAGCCTTCATGGCTGTGTCATTTTGCTTTAAACAATGGGTATCCCAGGCTGCAGATGTATCAAAGCCAGAGAAAAATCCCTAATGGTGTCAAACTCAGATTGAACTGCGATGCTAAACACATTATCTACCATTCACACAAATTATCTGCCCACTACTTTGTGGAAGACCTCTGGCTCTCACCAGAAGCACAAATTGCCAGGACATACGATAGTGTGCTCAGGAATCTAGGAGCCAAAGGTAAGTATGGGCAAAGCGCACATGTTCAGGCTTAGTATCCTTACTAATAGCCAGTCTAACTGGACCAAGTGAGTGTAGATACATCTTCCTTGGCTCAAGCCTGAACCTTGAATAAAAGTCCTACTGAATAATCCTAGTAAAACAGAACTTTGCTAGCTCAGTCACACTAGCACACTAGCCCAAGCAGTAATCTATTTGGGTAGACTAAGTCTTCTAAATAATATTAATGTCAGAGAGAAAGGAGTAGTGCAACGGAAAACATAGCAGGGATGGGAGTCAAAAAGCCCTAGGTTCTGGTCCTGATTTTGCTAATAACTCACTATGGAGCTGTGGCCAAATTGCTTAACATTTTTGGGCCCCTGTTTCCTCATAGGTAAAATGATCAGGTCAGATTAAATCATTTCTAAGGTCCTCTCCAACTTTAAAGTCCTCTGATTCCATGAAATTCAAAAGTAATTGTTGCTAGCATTTATATAGTACTTTAAGGTTTGCAAAGCATATAAATATCTCGTTTTATTCTAACAAAAACTCTATGAGGTAAATGATGATGGTGGTGATAGCTAGCATTTACATAGTACTTCTCGCCATAAACTCTGCTAAGATCCTCACAGCAACCCAAAGAGGTAGATGCTTTATTATTTTCACTTTACAAATGAGGAAACTGAGGCCAACAGAGGTTAAGTGACTTGCCCAAGGTCACAGGTCTATTAAGTGTCTGAGGCAAGATTTGAACTCAAGTTTTCCTTACTCCTGGTCCAATGATCCATCCACTATACCACCTACCTGCCTTAAGTAGTTTTAAAACGGTGCTGTTTATCTCTTCCTGATGAGAATTATGGATTTCCAAACTGGAAATTATTAGAAATTATTGATTTGAACTCCTTTAGTTTATTACTTCTCTGCATATTCCTTTCTTTCTACCCCATCTTATGATTCCATTTAAGGAAAAAGTAAAATGGATGAAAAAAAGGGATGGAGAAGGTCAGAGAGAAGAATGGTGGAATGGAAAAGGGGCAATGCTGGGATCCAAAGTCAAAGAAAAATGGATAGGGAAAAGGAGGAAGATCATAAAGAAAAGATCTGGGTTTTAAAACAAAATTAGAAAATAGCTGTTTCCCAAGAACTGGTGATCTGCATGGTATGTTTCCAATCAATGAAATGTTGAAAATCAGAACTTAACATGATTTGTGCAAAGAGATTTGTCCCTGTCCAAGAGTAACAATATGTCCTCTTTGGTATTGCAATCCTCCACAATTCTGTACATCCTTGATATAACTAATTGTTCTCTTCACTTAAGTCACAGAGGCCTTACCCTAGTCTTGGCTATAGAGGTAGTTATGTGGCTAGATGGTATAGTGAATAGGAGTGTTGGACTTCTTATTGAATCAGACCTAAGTTCAAATTATGCTTTAGACATTCACTAGTTGTGCAACCCTGGATGACATTTACTCACAGTCTTACTCACAACTTATGAAAAGCATAAGAAACACTGTGATGTAAAACACTGAATTGTAGAGAGATAAAATGACTGTCTAAATCTGGATTACTTTCATAGTCCACATGCCCACTAGGGTTACAATTCCATGCCACCATTCACAATCCCACTCATCATATGTATCAGATATTCCAGGACAATGATTTACACCATAGTGGCTCGCCTCACCCTTATTGTTGCCATCAGTCCCTCAAAATACCATAAATATTCATAGCTTCATTTTCAGAAAGTGTTTTCAATACTAGTTGATAGTTTATACCCGGAAGTTAGGATACATTGAACAGCTCAGTATA
Organism: Phalanger gymnotis; assembly: GCA_028646595.1. Lineage (NCBI taxonomy): Eukaryota > Metazoa > Chordata > Mammalia > Diprotodontia > Phalangeridae > Phalanger > Phalanger gymnotis. The sequence continues at coordinate 214,429,204 of CM053626.1, forward strand.
ACTCCCCAATAATATAAAATTCAAGAAAAATTGAAAATGTCCTTTTAAAACAGTGGATTAGAACTTTTTTCATGTGAAAAAAAGACCCTTTATAGAAAGTCCTGATAATGATACTCATTTTCATGAAATCAACAATTTTAAAAATAATTTTTGTTGTGTATTATACAGAAGTTTAAAATGTGTGTTTTTAACATAACTTTTTGTTTTGGCAGTATAAATAACCTAGAATATGAACTATTGATACCATCTTTTTGAAACCACAGATACAGTAACTCTTCCTTTCTTAAAATTAAAATAATAATCACTTTGTATTACATATACAAAATGCTTCAAAATTATAGTTTCAGAAAAAAGAATCAAGTGAAACTTTTATTTCAATTGTTGATATAAACATAATATTTTCATGTTAAAATTGCATTACAACTCTTTTTTGTACTATTATTATAGACTGAGCATACACAAACACAAATAGTATAAAATAAAAATATTGTAATCTATACACAAATTATCCAGTCTCTAACTTAATGTTAGGTGAAAAATGTGGAATATGATGAGCTAATGCACATCCACAATCAGATGACAACCATCTATCTGTCCCTTTAGACAAGAAAATTTTAAATTTTTTGTTTATTATAGTTATAACATTAGTACTTGTGATATGTTTTTAAAACAATTTTGGATAGTGGTTTATTTTGTGAATTAGGAATTTGGGTAAAACACTCTCAATTTTAAAGCAGGTAATGAAAGATATAGAAATTCTAAGAAAGAAATAGAGGATATCAAAAGCACTTAATTGCTCAGAGCATAGAGTATGCTAGTAACTATTAATACTTAAAGATTAATATTTTTAAATTGTAATGCATTTTCATATTGTAAACTTGAAATGTACATGGAATGTCAAGAGATAATCTTTAAATATAACAATGATATTTTGATACTTACTTCGGGTTTTAAAAAGTGGAATATTTACTGTCCATATTGTCTACACTACAAGTTTTTTGCTGCAACTGACTTCTACCCTAACATCATTGATTGTACCATATCATTTATAAAGTAGCATCATATAACAATGTATAGCATTCTTATCCACATGTTGTTACATGTGTTAGTGTGCATTTGTTAATATTCAGGGCATCAATTGTTGCAATGTATTCATTCAATAGTATGTGTTGTACTTTTAAGTGATTATGACAGTTAACAATAAGCAATAAATCTGTAAGCACATAGGCTAATCAATGAAAA
>CM053626.1:214430945-214447141 GCA_028646595.1 Phalanger gymnotis
CATTTATAAAGTAGCATCATATAACAATGTATAGCATTCTTATCCACATGTTGTTACATGTGTTAGTGTGCATTTGTTAATATTCAGGGCATCAATTGTTGCAATGTATTCATTCAATAGTATGTGTTGTACTTTTAAGTGATTATGACAGTTAACAATAAGCAATAAATCTGTAAGCACATAGGCTAATCAATGAAAATGTTGGTCAAGTAGAAGTTCCATTTTATGTGTAGAATATGTTGAACAAATATGGAACATTTTCTTGGGACTGTTATATGGGGATCCAGGGCTATTGGAATCCAGAACAATCCTGTCTAATCCAAGACAACCAGCTGGTTTCATTTAAGTATACTCAAATGTTTCCATATCCTAATACAACATATCTCATACAAATATGATAAAATTCATTTGGTTGTGCAGATTTTTAATAATTATTTTTATTTTGTATATTTTAATCTTAAATGTTTGTGCCTGTGATGAGCAAGGTCCACCAAAGCAAGTGTGGTCACCCTGGTCCCACACTCTTTTGAACCTCTACTAGAAGTACTTCTGCCCACCATGTCACTTCCCAATAGATTTGCCCTAAGCTTCTGCAGAGGAATCTGGGTGATCTAGAATAGCCTCTTATTTGGTCTTGGAGGTCCATACCTGAGAACATGTCCTGGAGCTAGTCATAACCAGTTTCACTGATTGCTCTCTCTCTCTCTCTCTCTCTCTTTCTCTCTCTCTCTCTCTCTCTGTCCCTTTCTATCTATGACTGTCTCTCTATGACTTTCTGTCTGCTATCTTCATCTAGAAAAATTTTATCAGGCATATCAATTCTATGTACTCAAGACTGACTTTGTTCAATCAATGACAAATGACCCTGTATGTCCTTGTCATATACCAATACACTGGTCACTTGGGTCAGGCTGATACTATTCATCTACTCCAAAGCTACTTTTCCTTTGACTACTGGCCTCTGAAGCATTCTCTCCACATATTGGTTGGTTTTTGTACTTTGTTTTCAAAGAGGACCATAATGACATTATTATGTGGGGTCAAGGGTCTGACTGTGGTTGATCAGACCAACCTGAGCTCAGCAGGCCCTGCCACAGGTTGGGCACAAATAGTCCACATTAACATTTGGAGTAGAGCTGTCTCTAAATTTGCACATTTCGTGTTTCCTTTGAGCTACTACAATTCTGCTTTGCTCATAAAACATAACACCATCTTTGATGTGGGTATGCCATGCTGGGCAGTCCTGTGCCAGTGTCTCCCATATTTCATAATCGATTCCAAAGTTCTTCAGATAGACTGTGAGAGTGTCCTTGTATTGTTTCTTCTGACCTCCATGTGAGCACTTGCCTTGTGTGAGTTCTCTGTAAAATAGTCTTTTAGGCAGATAGTCTTTTAGCATTCGAACAATGTGGCCAGCCCATTGGAATTGCCCTCTCTGCAGTAAAGTCTGAATGCTTCACAGTTGGGCTGGAGTAAGGACCTCAGCGTCTGGTCTTTTTTCTTGCCAGGTGATCTTCAGAATCTTCCTAAGACAATTCAAATAGAAGTAATTCAGTTTCCTGGAATGGTGCTGGTATACTGTCTAGGTTTCACAGGCATACAACAATGAGGTTAGCACAATGCTTCAGTAGACCTTCAGTTTGGTAGGCAGCCTACTACCTTCTATATCTTCCTTCAGAGCCTCCCAAACACTGAGGTAGCTCTAGCAATGCATGCATCAATCTCATCATCTTGTACATCCCTGGAAAATATACTGCCAAGGTAAGTGAACTTAACCACAACATTCAAAATTTCTCCATCTGCTATAACCAGTGGTTCCATGTACGGATGGTACAGATGGTGCTGGCTGATGGAGAACCTATGTTTTCTTGGCATTAATTGTTAGGCCAAACTTAGCACAAGCAGCAGAGAATCAATCCATACTTTGTTGCATCTCAGCCTAGAGGCTGCACTGAGTGCACAATCATCTGTGAACAAAAAGTCACACACCAGCTCTCCTTCCACTTTAGTCTGGTAGCTTTTTTAAGTTAAATAATTTACCAATAGCACGGTAGCTGACCTTAATGCCACTTTCAGCTTTGTTGAGCATCTAACTACATCGCTGAAAACAGCATGCTAAAAAGCATGGAAGCAAGCACACAACCCTGCTTCACTCCATTGGGTAACACCAAGGCAACAGCCTTCTCTCCTTCATGTTGAAGACATTGAGGTATTTTGCATTGGCACGTATATCCTCCATGGCACCATATTGTCCAACCAGTTTCCATAAGTATTCCAGATCTGTGATTGGGTACACTACATTTTTAGAGAGTACATGAGGTCCTCTGGTCTTCCCATCAGTCTCCTTCATTTCTCCATATCAGTTTCCTTCCACGGCTTTATTACTTCAGTGGTATATCCTAGCCAAAACTCAAAGGGTTCCTCATCTGGTGGATGATGGTGGCCCCCAGAAAAGGACCATGGCGTTACAAAATGAGCCCCTTGTATTTGCACGGGTAGGCTATCTGCACTCTATCTTCAATTATTCCAACTATATTACCATCTGTTTTGCTGCTGCTCCCTAAGGATCAAGAGTCCTTATATGTGACTTGTAGCTGAAATCTCCTAACTGCACTGTCTCCCCTGTGAGAGGTCCTTGAAAACACAGATCATCTTACCTTCAGCTTTTATCACCAATGCTTAGCATAGTGCTTTGCATACAACAAGCATTTAATAAGTGCTTTTTCATTCATTCATCCTGAACAGCCTAAAATGATGATACTTCTACTTCATTAATTGAGGAAGATAGTGGTATCATTGAATCATGAACATGAGCTACAAGTGGTATTCTTAGCATGCTCCTTACTTTGTCTTTAGTCCATTCCTATCATTACCAGGAACTTATCAAGCTTTTTCACCATCTCCTTGTCAATAGTGTAGAACAGGGAATATGGGAGTAGTTAGTAACTTATTTAAGAATAATAACCAATTTCATAAACAGACTTAGCAGTTAAAAGCTAATTTAATAATAACTAATTTCCCCAAATCCCCATTAACAGGCATCTCTTTGAAGATTTTAGAATGTGCTTACTACCAATTATAGTTTTATATGTGAAAAAATCCTCAGTGTGACCTTGCAAAGCTAGAAAAAATAGCTTCAGCTTGACTCAATACTCAAAATAACTCTTCTATGCAAGGGAAGTGATCAAGGGAACTCTTTAATTTTTTTTGTCTGAGGCACTTTCTATGGAACTGAACACGAGCTCCAGCCTCGTTCTATAGGACTGGCTCCCTATTGAAGAGTCTGTGCCCTGCTGAAATGACTAAGTCTCTCCTTATTGGTGGTTCCTGTGACCGAAGGTATGTGTTGAAGATAACTGGTGACTGAGCCAAGAATAGCCAATTACTCTGTGGAGTATAAGAGGAAAACCAGTTCTACCTTTTTCAGAACATGCGCAGAACTCTAGGATGTCTGCTCACTGCCCAGCGGTAACAGAGATCCCAGTAACATAACCGTGAGAACATGTGCCTACCTAGGAAAGCCTGAGTCCTTGCCTACCTTCTTTTTACCCTGAGAGCAATGTAATTTTCTTCCTTGACCAGCAAATAGTAATCCTGAGAAAATGATATTTCTAGCCCTGGAGGTAACCTCATAAGTTCTGGAGGTTGAGAGTTTATAGGATGCTGGCTGCCCATTGGGAAGTAATTTCTTCAGGTGTTAGAAGTAAAATTTAAACCCAGGTTTCTCCTGACTCTAGGTCCAGTACTGTTTTTATTATGCCGCACCAACTTAAAAAGGGGAAAGTTCCACCTATAATCATTCCCTTGCTACTTGAGCGTGGAGGTGTGTCCCATTTCAGTTCTTTATTTGCTTAGCAATAAATGTTTATATCTAAATGTTTCTTACAGGCTTGCAAGGAGGGACTGAATGCCTCTAGGGAAAACCAGAAATGATCCAAATTCAAATGTTCCCAGGGAAGATTTCAAGGTGAGGGCAAAACCAAGACAAGCTACATCACTTTAGGGAAGAATTCTCCAGAATTGAACCCCACCCATGTGCTAACAGAATGGAATTCGAGGAGCTAGTATGACACAAGTTACAATAGGAATGGTGATTAGAAAGGGATTAAGTGCATGAGGGAGGAGTATCAGGGAGGGTGGGGAGATGACCATCCTGTCCAAGGAGCAGAAGTTCTACTTCTTTTGTCAGTTCTGGGAAATAATTATTCTCTATAGTTCTTGTATCTTCGGAGGCAATGCTCTGAAATTCTTATAGAGGAGACACCTCCTCATTAACCTATTTGTACTTTATACTGATCACACTACAACCTTTTTGATTCTGGTCTTCTTTGTGCTTTAAAAGAATTGGAATGTTTATTGTTAATGAATTAGGGTGTATTCCTCTCCTTCTTGGAATCTATTGTCAAAAAGTAAAAACAAATCCTCCTTCTTTGTGTCTTTGGCTTAGAATAGAACTACTTGAATTTCTGTTTACTTTTCCTAAAAGGTTATCCAGAGCAGTTTAATTTATCTGATAGTTACAACTTAACAAGAAAGTCTCGTTTGTGCCTGACTAGAAAGGTTAATGAAGAACCCTTTTTTTTCCTTCACATTTCTCTTAAAAACACAGTTCTGACCCTAGGAGCATTGGACTTAGGAATCGAGAGACTTGGTTCTAGTCGTGGTTCTGGAGTCATAGTCTATCCTGATAAAATGGATGACTTCAGTGAAAGTGTTTTAAATATGTTGTGTTGTTGTGGATTCAAGCTTTTATTACTTTTCTTCCCACATAAAAGGACACATTTAGACTACTTAAGATAATGTCACCCATGTGAAAGAGCTGGAGACTTGTTTCTGGGAGACAAGAGAGCTGGTATATTCATGGTCTATCTGTGTCGGCTTACCACATGCACATGGTTAGGAACAGCCTTTTTTCATCGGCTATATAGCTGTAACTATCCTTAAACAGCCTAATTTAGTGTAGTCTGGGCTTTGCTACATCCTTGTCTGAAGGTGAAGGACTCCTTAACTTACAATCATCGGTAAAGAGGAGGACCTGAAGGCCAGCTCCTCCTTAGGCTGGGAGACCCGGGAAATGAGTGGGCAAGCTTTGGCCTTGTGCTTTTGTGTTCTAGGTATAAGGAATATACTCTTCAACCTGGGAGCCCCTGGAACCCAAGCTGGATGTTGCAGTCAACCCAAGAGCAAAGCCCTGAGGAATATCTGGGGACATTTGCCCAATGAAGCTTTGATCTTGAATTTGATGAAATGAATGCTATGTAGGAAGACAGATAAACTATGAGCTTAATTCAACCCTCTACCCTCAAGTGAGATGGTATGGGGTGATTATGTCCTCAGCACTTGGGGAAAATACATGTTTGTTCTTACTATATCTTTGAAATAAATAGCCCTTTGTAAAAGCAGTAAGATGTTAAGTGGTTAAAAATTGAGGTGCTAGTTACTGGACTCCTAAAATGGAGGGAATACAGTTGGTTGGAGCTTGAGTCTGCAGAAGAGAAGAGTGACTTCTCAAATCCCTCAGGATGCCAGAGAACACTGTGCAGTAAGTAAATGTAATAAGCCTAACTCTGAGAGAGTAAGTCCAGAGTCAACCAGGGTGCCTTAAGATTTCTGATTTCTCCTAATAAAAGGTCAATTCCATAAACTACCTAATTATTTCAGTATGTCAATAGAGGATCAATTCACATAGAAGGTGTTTGTAATGTGGGTTTAAACCTTAAGGAGAACAGAACAGTAAGCAAAAGATTTCAAGATTTTAAAGGCAAGCCTAGTACTTTTTAGTTGACTAAACCACAGGCAAGTTGTTCTGGGCTGACAACAAATGAATTCACCTATGCTATTCATTAACTTAAGTGTAAATCATTATCCCTTTTTTACAGGCTGGGAAATGGAGACCCAAGATATTTGTGTGGTTTGTCCACTCCAGTAATAGAGAGTTAGTGGCAATGCTTGGGTCAGAGTCTAGTCTTACCAGTCTGCTAATTTGGCATTCCTAGCTTGTAAAATAGCACTTCTCTTCAGCCCTATTTCTGCCTGTATTTATAAAAATCAAGTACTCGTTTCTTGTCACTGAAAGACAACTACATTTTTTTTTCATTAATAGTAACTCTGGGTGGAAAAATCAAGCCAGTCTCTCTCTAGTAGAATGTAAGTACCCAAAGAGCAAGGATTGTTTTGTTTTTTCTTTATGATGTAAACCATTAATATACTTGTTAAATTGAAATGATTTTTATATTGACCATTATGCATGGCAATATCCTTTTCTTTTAAACTAAACCTCCTACACCTCAACGAAAGCAGGGAGGGGGAGGATGTTTGATCCAGAAGTGCAGGAGTAAGAGTCAAATGGAAACTCACCACAAGGTATGAATCTGTGGATGGTATAGAACAGAGGTGGGGAACCTGCAGCCTCAGTGCCACAGGTAGGGAACCCCTGGTATAGAAAGACAACCCCCTCCTTCCAAGAATCATCTGAGTGGATAGTAGTCTCCAGAGTAGGCTGAAAGTGGCTGTAAAGTTGTGCCTACTCTGAACCATTTTTATTTCCTCCTTCACCCAAATCTCAACCTGCCTCTCAAAGAACTACTAAACTCCCTTAAGTGACCTTAAAAACCTCTCATTACAGTTAATTCAAAGATTAAACCAAAAATTTGTTCTTCATTCTCCCTAATTCCCTAATTCCCTGCCTCACTGTTACCACCTTCCCGCTGAGATTATCTTCTATTTACACTGTATATAGCTTATGTATTTACAGGGATAATAAATACTAATTGACAGATAGAGATAGTGTTTTTGCTTTTCTTTATATTTCCAGCACTTAACAGTACACATAGTACAACAGCACATTAGAAATGCTTAAAGGTTTCTTAACTATTAAAATAAATATGCTACCTGGAAGTGTGAGGAATTAACCAATTCAAATGCTATCATTTATCCTGCCATATTTTGTCATCAGGAGACTGCACTGAAGCATCTAGTCCTTGGTGCCACATTTGGGAAGTGTATAGATAAGCTGGGATAGATATGGAGGAGGGTAACTAAAACTTTCACTGGATTTCAAACTTTGTCATGTGAAGATTAGTTGAAGAATTGGTGATGTTTAGCCTAGAGAAGAGAAGACTTAGAGAGTACTGAAAGTTAGGGTATCGTATGGAAGAGAGATTATATGTATTCCACTTAAACCACAGAGAACAGAATTGGGAGCCATGAGTGGAAGCGACAGGAAACCATATTTCAGTTCAATATAAGGAAAAAGTGTCATGGGTGAAATCTGAAATAACTGAGGAAACAAAGGTTCAAGATTCTGAGCATACTGATTTATTAAGCAAAGCACACCAATTGCATAACAGCAACCACACTGGCATACCCAAGATAGCTGCTAACACAGGTTGCTTTTCTAAAGGAAAACAACTTTAAAGGGGTCAACAATCTTACTTTAATTAAACATATATATCATTCATTTAGGTCAGGGGAAAAGTCAGCACCCTGAACTTCAAAGAAAATACAAACAGAGATTACAAACAGAGAAAATAGCACAGATCAACAGACAGGGCTTCTAACTGTCTAAGAAAGCGATACATACATAGTTAACAGAGAGAGAAGCACCAACATCTGGGTTTTCAAAGCCAGGGGCTCCTTAACACCTACAGAGGGTCTTGTCTGGTCAAATCACACAAGCATTCTTCCAATGATTGAGCCCCAAAGCAAAATACTAACCTTAGAGTATATATACACTTTTTAGAGCCAGAGGGCATCACAACCCTCAGTGACCCAGTGCCTAATTAGAAATTAGCAAAAGGTGTGAGCCTTCCTACAAACAAGCCTCCCCAGATCAAATTTCCCTTAATGGGCTCCACATGAGGGCTATTAAGAGGTGGGAAAGATCTTCCCATTTTATTAACCTTACAATAACAAATTGGGACTAGGCCTTCTCAGCTTGGCACTGGACCCTGAATATAAGAGGAGACAAATTTTTATATATCAAAAGAAAATTATATAAACCAGGATACAAGACTGGGTAATCTGATTTCTAATTGGAGGAAAGATTAGCCCAGGACTTTCTGAGTTGGGGGTGAGTGAGTTTTGAGAGTAGGGAGGAAGGAAAGCAAGCAGGTGGACTGTTCTGGATGTGAAACAGGATTTCATTCAATTCCCATAATTAGCAAGCAGGTGAAATTTCAGGAAAATGAAACCTAGGTCTCAAAATGGAGTCAGTTTTATTAGATGGAGTCAGTTTGGTTCACACAATCACCACAATTCTCTCAAAAACTGTGGTACAAAAATAAAATTAAAAAAAAAGACAATTTCCTAATAATTTAAGGTGTCCAAAAAGTGGAATGCATTACCTCAAGAGATCTTCACTGAAGGTTGTCAAGTAGAAGCTATTACTTCTCAGGAACATTGCAGATGAGAGTCCCATTCAGGTATGGGTTGGATTTCTGAGGTATCTTCTAACTCTAAGACTCACGATCCTAAGACATAAAGATTCTGATCCTAATGGGATGAGTTTAAAGGAAGAGAAGGGAATAAGTATTTACGTATTGCCTATTACGTTCCAAGCACTGTGCTAAGTGTTTTATAAATATCATTTCACTTGGTCTTTACAACAACCCTAGGAAGTAGATGCTATTTACCTCCATTTTACAGTTGGGGAAGCTGAAGTAAACAAAGGTTAAGTAACTTGCCAAGAGTCACATAGCTAACATGTGTCCGAGGCCAGATTTGAACTTCAGTCAGTCTTCCTCACTCCAGTCCCAGTATTCTATCCACTGTACCACTTAGAAGTGGAACACTCAAAAGTCTTCATGTTACCTTGTCTAAGTCTACCTTGCACATGTGGCACCTCTAGGAGAAAGGCAAAAGGTACATCATCATTAATTTTAACACAATTAAATAAAAAGCTAAATTCATTTTTTAAAGAAACCCTATTTTCAATCCAGTAACTTTGTTAGATATGTATACAAAAACAAAACAAAACAAAACCAAACCCAACTGTTCACTGGTTCATTAAGTATCAATACCAAATGTTCCAGTTCAGTGGCCTGGAAAGATCCTGCTTTTTTTTCTTGTGGGATTTGTTAGAGAGTTCAGTTTGGCTATTCAGACAGTAGCAGAAAGTGAATTTCATCTTCATACTATCACAGAAAACACTGCCAACTCTGCCCAGATTCCTCCTACTATCAGCTTCTTCATGACTCAGATTTCTGTCACATATTTGATACAATCTCCCCTTCACTCTTTGCTGATTTCTAGCCTACGTCAAATTTTTGTTCAGTGACCCATAACTTCCTCATTCAGGGTGGACTTTAAGGGTCTCTAGTTCTGAGTGGGGGGAAACTCCAATATTTCTATCTTTGAGCTTCAGTTTCAGTTATGTCAGCATTTGGAAAAAGTTTGTAACTGGTGGCACAGCCCAAAAGATTTCCCAGAAGTGATGAAGTAGGTGGTTTTGTCAGGCTGCCTTTGTAATTCTTGTTTCAACTTGCATCTCATCAAAAAACACTGCTTTTAAAATATTTTATTACAAACTACAATATTTTATAAATTATAAACTCAATACCCATCAAAACCAAATAACCTAACAATCAGGAAAAAATAAGGAGGCTGCGTGGTCCAGTGGAAAGCACATGGATTTAGAGTCAGAGAACCTAGGTTCAAATCTCAACTCTTCCACTTTATCCTATGTGATACTAAACACTGGCCTTTTGGGGGCATGGGCTTCTTCATCTGGGAAATGAGGGGGCTAGATTAGTTAAGTTCCCTTCCAGCTCTAAAATTTACGATTGTGTGATAAATCATACCTAAAACCCTTAATTTTGTGTACCAAACATTTTCACAAAGTTTCATTAAAGGAACAACCAAAAAAAAATGTTTGCAAAGCACTTTATTAGTTATCTCATTTTACCCCATACACAACCACCTTGGGAGATTGGTGTTATTATTATCCCCTTTGCACACGTGAGAAAACCGAGGCAGACATTAAATGACTTGCTCATTACCACATAGCTAGGATGTATTTGATGCTAGAGTTGAATTTAGGTCTTCCAGATTCCAGGTCTAGCACTCTATGCATTGTGCCCCCTGACTGACTCTACATGCAGACCCGGCATTCCCACCACATTCCTTTCTGTTTCTTTTTGGTTGACTTACAACTTTAATTCTTTGGAGATGGTGGTATTCTATGAAAGCTATATAGGGACAGCTAGATAGCACAGCGGGTACAGCATGGGGTCTGGAGTCAGGAAGACCTGAAGTCAAATCTGGCCTCTTACACTTATTAGTTATGTGACCCTGGGCAAGTCATTTAACCACTGTTTACCTCGGTTTCCTAAACTATAAAATGGGGATTAATAATAGCACATACCTCCCAGAGTTGTTGTGAGGATCAATTGAAAAAATAATTTTAAAGAACTTAGCACAGGGCAAATAGTATATAAGTATTAGCTACTACTACTACCACTACACCACCACCACCACCACCACCACCACTACTACTCTACTACTACCACCACCACCACTACCTACTACTACTACTTCTACTACTGCTACTACTACTGCTACTACCAGCACCACTACCACCACCACTACTACTACTTCGACTACTACTACTACTACTGCTACTAGTGCTACTACTACTACTGCTACTCTACTACCACCACCACCACCACCACCACCACTACTACTACTACTACTACTACTTCTACTACTACTAGTACTACTACTACTGCTACTACTACCACTACCCACTGCTACCACTGCTAAGATTATTAGTGTCTCCAGGGGAATGTTACTACTAAAAAAAGTGTTCCTTTGTTTCTGGGAAGAGCTTGGGATTATTGAAAACACATTTCTAAATTTAATCTATCCTGCTCGCTTCTTCAATTTTAGGACTAGCTCATTGTCCATCTACAGTGTCTGTCCAATACTGATATATTTATTGATATACCAGCTATTTAATTGTCCACCTAACTGGATATTATACTTTGAACAATAAGCATATTTAACCCACTTGGTTTGTTTTTTATTTTCCTGTGTGGGTAGTTAGGTCAGACTCTTGTGAATAATTACAAATCTTATGAACGAGTCTGTGCAATGTTCCACAGGTTGATGTCATGCAATGTCATCTAAAGACAAGAGCATCTAGACCTCACCATCTATTTTGGTGTTTTCCATTTGAACTCTACACTTGTCATCCCCCATGACAGTGGCAAAAACCTTTAGCAAATTTATATCTCCCTGTTTTGTGTTATATTTGATGTTCATAATCAGAAGGTTATTGAGCAGAGTTATCACTACTGTTATATCTTTCAGAGAATTTTGTAGAATTTTGACTGATGCTTGAGAAACAACTTGTTGAAGGAGGGCTTTTTATTCAGTGTTTTATTTTACTAAAACATTTTTTTTCATTAAACAATAAGCACAGAAGGACCTTGTATTCTCTACCTTTCAGTTCAATATGTAACTAAAAGTGGTCTGTTGTAGAATGCTATCTACAAAAGCCCACTCTTCCCATGATCACCTTCATTAAAGATCTCTTTGATGCACATATAGATTATTCTCATAAAGATTTTATAGAAATGGGAATGTACATATATGGTTTAGTGGTTATTTGTTATTTTTCTCAGTTATCTTTTTTAGGGGTAATAATAAGACCTGGGCTTTTTTTCCCCCTAAGTGTTTAGAAACCTCCCTGCTCTCAAATATCTTAAGAATCTATTCTTTAACTGACTTTAAAATACTGTTGCCTCCAGATCAGACCTCCTCCGATCTCCCTTATATGATCTTTCCATCTTCATGTCTTCTGGTGCCATTTCTCCTTCCTTGCAGCACATCCCCAACTGCCATATTAGGAGCTGAGTATGGTTTCCCTAACATCTTTACAGATCTTTTGCATTGTTCTTTTGTTCATTGTTCATTTTCCAGTTTCTTCTTTAAATACCCTTGATCTCATCTGAGTCTTATACCAAATTTTCTGCCAACTTATTTTTCCACTTACTGCTTCTCACTCTTTTATGGTGTGATATCGCTGATAATATTTAATTATCTTACCTGATAAGGTTTTGCAAACGAATTTGTATTGTTAACTAGTGTTACTCTTGGTTTCCATGTCTGTCTGACTAGCAAGGGGAACACACGTTTGCTGACTATGGTGGTTTCTGGGCTCTTTTGGCCTTCCTGTTATGACAATTAATTTACATTGTTTAAACTTCTGTAAGAAATTGTGACAGTCCACACTGTTGTTTCTTTATCCAATTCTCATTTTCAGCTTCAACAGATGGCTTAAATATATCAGATTGGAGTTACATTAAATATGTATCTTATTATCTACTCATTTTTTTCCTTTCTCCTAATTTGACATTGATTTTGATCATTCTTTATATATCAATAGTCTCCCTATAAAGACAGCTAATTTATAAATGATTCCAATGTTAGCAACCAGTTTTTCCAATCTAAGATAATGTTTATGTCATTTATTTTTGTGATACTGATTGTTTTTTGGGTTTTTTCCATGTCTCACAAATTCCAACTCTCTTCTTGAAATATTCATGAAATAAATAGGTATGATGCTTCCCCTATAATCTATAAGCCTTTATACTTTCAGTTCTTGATCACATCTTGCCATACCTTAACCTTGCATTATTTCTACCATCTGCTTCTAACCTTGTATTATTTCTACCATCCACTTCTTTTGCTCCTATTCATACACTGCTGAACAGAGCTGGAGAAAATAATGAAACCACACTGTTTGGATCCACTACGAATTTATGTTACATCATCTCAACTGGGCCCTCACTGCCGGAAGTCAGTTCTTTTACATATGCCTATTTGACTGTATATTCCACTCACCACAGTAACTTTTCCTGATATTTTCATCCCTTCTCAAGCTTCCCAAAAGACTCTCTTCTTTCATACTTTCAGCTGAAGACTGGCTTCTACTTCACTTAAAAAAAAAAAATTGAGATAATTGAGCTAACTCACCAAGAGTTCCCTTTCCTCATCTTAAATCATTCAGATATCTTTACCCACTATTTCCTTCACCGTTGCCTCACATGAAGAGGAGGCCTGTCTTCTTGTCAAGGCAAAACCCTCTACTTGTACCCTTGACCCCATCGCATCTCATCTTTTCCAGCAGACTGACCCCACCATCATCTCTACTCTCTCATCATTCTTCAATCTCTCCCTATTTACTGGCTCCTGAACTGTTGGCTATAAATACACACACACACACACACACACACACACACACACACACACACACACACACACACACACACCTCCTTTATCTTAAAAAAAAAACAAAACCTCTCACTTGATCCTACCATCCCTACTTGTTATTATACTATATCTCTCTTCTATTTCTCAGATAAACTACTTGAGAAAGCTCTCCACACTAGCTGCCCTTATGTCCTCTTCTCTTATTCACCTCTAAACCCTTGGCAATCTTTGTTCTAACTTCATCATTCAACTGAAATTATTCTCTCCAAAAATACCAATTAGCTCTTACTTGCCAAATCTCATGGCTTTTTCTTAATCCTTATCCTGCTTTGTCTGTCTTCAACCTGTTTCTGTTGATCACCATTTCCTCTTGGATATATTCTCTTTTCATAACCCTGCTTTCCTCTGGTTCTCCTCCTCCTGTGTGTCTGATCACTTCTTCTCAGTCTCCTTTGTTATAACTTCAACCAGATTACACTCACTCACCATGGTTATCCTGCAAGGCTCTGTTCTAGGCTTTCTTCTCTTAGCCCTTTATACTGTTTTGCTTGGTGATCTCATTAACTCTCATGGGTTTAATGATATATATGATGATATGTAGATATAGATATGGATACAGATATAGATATCTTCTGAGCTCCAATCCTATGCCAACTAACTTTTGGACATTTTAAATTTGATGTCACATAAGCATCTCAAACTCAATATGTATAAAACAGAGCTTTATTCCCCCCCCCCAAAAAAAAACTCTTTAATCTTTCCAACTTTTCTATGAGATTGTTGAAGAAACAACTATTTTCCCCAATCACCCACAGTCAACCTCAAGATCACCCTTGACTTCTCACTTGCATTCATCCCACACATGCAACCTGTTAAATCTTGTCATTTCTACTTCCACATTTACCCATTGTCTCCACACACACAGCTACCACCAGTTATAGGTCTACATCATATCTGGCCTGAGATATTATCATAACCTCCTAGTTGGTCTCTCTACCTCAAGTATTTCCCCTTTCCAGTTCATAAGACATACACTGCTTAGCTGCCAAATTAATTTTTTATGAAAAACAGTCCTGAGCATGTTACTCCCTACTTGATAAATTCAAGTAGCTTCCTACTACCTGCAAGATCAAATAAAAATCCTTGTTCTCATTTAAAACCCTACACAACCTGGCCTCTTCTATTTTCTTTCCATTGGTCTTACACTTAACTCACCTCAGATCATATAGCAACGCTGACCTGCTTGTTGCTTCTCACGTACAACATTCCATCTCTTGACTCTATTCATTTGCATAGCATATCCCCCATGCCTAAAATGTTTTTCCTCTTCACCTCCAAATTTTAGCTTTCTTGGCTTCTAACTCAGATTCAACCCCTACTTTCTGCAGGAGGCCTTTCTTGGTCCTGCCTTTTCTTCCTACTGCCGTGCCTCTGAAATTACTTTTATTTATATCATATATATCTTGTATGTACATAGTCGTGGGTTTTTTTAATGTTGCATCCCACATTAGAATGTCAGCTTCTTGAGGCAGGGATCATGTTTTTGCCTTTTTAAAAAAATTTCCAGTGTTTAGCACAATGTCTGGCACATAATTAGTGCTTAATAAGCATTTGTTGACTGGCTGAATGACTTATCCTGGAGCCATAGTTTGGAATGTATTTTCCCCCATCCTCTCCTATGCTCATCTTTGCCCTGAAGTAACCAAGATTTAAAATATAAGTTGATTTAATTTGGAGAGTCTTTTCTAATTCTTCAGATAATTTTTCTACCCTCTCATCACCTGTAATGGATATCGGCTCATATATTATCAACATATGATATATTTTTCTTGCTTATGCTGATCATGAATACTATGAAGTAAATAGTGTCTCAAAAACAATGTTTCTTATTAACTTTGGTAGTACTATAAAATCAATTCTAGCAACTTTTATATTTGCCTCTCCAGGGAAAACTTGTGATCTGTCTTTCTATTTAGCTCTACTTTCCTCATATTTTCTCATTTTACTTTCTACCAATATCTGGACCAATGCTGCACAAGGTCTTCATTTTTGAGATAGAAGATTCCTGAACCAGGGCACAGAAATAATTATAAGTGGGCCTTAATATAAACTTAGGAGAGTCAGGGATATCAACCCAAGTGATGCAAAAGACAGTACAGATATAAGGAAATTCTAAGATTTTTGTTGGATTTAGAGGAAAATAGAGACATATGTAGGAAATTGGTATTGTAATAGAAAGTCATCGATTTTGCATAAATGGATGACTCTTATAAATGTCAACTTAGCCACAAAAATGATGCAAAATTAATCAATGTAACATGTAAATACATTTAACATGTAAATAAAACCGGTCTGTGTTTTGAACCCTGTGAGTCTGAGTCTTTATCAGGAATGATTGCATCTACCCTTGGTGACTGATTCTGAAAAAAAGAGTCAGAGATGGATAAAAGTAATGACATTGGTTCTGGTTATTGCTATTTCTTAGAAATAATCACTAAAACAAGGAGGCCAAAGAAACACGCAGATCACTTCAGCCAGCAAAAGTTGATTTCCTTGCTAAGTAACCTGTTAGCTAAATAAGACATCAGTTGAGGACACAAGCTGTTGGTGAAATATTAGAGAACAGGATAATAGAAGATTATAAGCAATATTGCCTCACAAAAAGTGAAGAATAGTGGGATCACAGAGTCTCAGAATCAGAAGAGACCTCAGGGAACATCTAATCCAGCCTATACATCAGGCATCACCTCCTTCTTAAAGCCTTTCCTGATACTTCCGTTGTTACTGCTCTTTCCTTCATAAAATTATTTTGTATTTACTCATCTGCATATGTGTATCCCTCTAGTAAAATATAATCTCCTTGAGGGCAGCAATTCTCCCCTTTTTATCTTTGTATCCTTAATGCTTAGCATAATGATTTATACCATTTTGGGGGGCAGGACTAGATTTGATATTTCAATGTAGAAGGAACTCCCAGTGCA
>CM053626.1:214447641-214481598 GCA_028646595.1 Phalanger gymnotis
TACTCCTGTGTTCAGTGCCAGACTGAATCAAATGTTTGTTTATTTTTTGACGTTTTAAAAGTGGGCAGAGTGCTTTTCTTGGCTGGTGCTTATGTAGCTGAATATTTAAAGTTTGCGTTTAAGGTCAGGGAGACCTGCTGTGAAGGACTGAACTTTGGGTTTTTACGTCTGTGTGTTTTGCTTGACTGTTATTCAGATTTAAGATGGGCACGAGCTCTAGGATTTTCTGTTATGCCTGTGTTTAGGTAGGTGTATGGAGGGAAAGAAAGCCTTAGGCATCACACTTTCAACAGACAGGAAGAAGGTGGGAGTCCTGTGAGAATTATTTTTCAAATCTCTAAAGGCCTTCCCTTTTCTTTCCTTTTAATTTGCCTGATCCCTGCTACAAGCAAACAAAACATCCCAGGCTCTCTCCCTTCCGAAATAACTGCATTATTTTGAATACATACTGTATCTTGTATCTCCTTATGGACTCACATGTTGTGACCCCCTTCCCCGGGGATTATTTTGTTTTAATATCAGCAGCCCTTGCACATTTCTTTGCACATAAAATGTGATCAATGTTTGTTACATTTAATTGAACTGAAGCAGTGACAGCTGCCTATGAGTTTGGAGTTTCTAGAGAAAGGAGTGACTGTGATCACATGTGCTGATGTAGCTGTTTTAATGGGCTCTTTCTGTCTCCTTTTCCTCTCTGGGTTTGAGAATGGAAACTTTTTTTTTTTTCTGAGAGCGACTGTGCAGACCTGAAATTAAGATTATCAACTAACCACTCCACCTACCACGAGTAAGAGCCTTTAATTACCCATGACTGAAACTTCCAACAGAAGGAATTTTATAATCTAATAGCATGTAAGCACCTTGAGGGCAGAGCTTACTCTATTTTCGTCCTTACACCTAGGTGCTTAATGAATGCTTGTCTGGTGTGAGAGTATGGGGTGACGGGGGTGGGTACCGCCTCTAGCTAGGCGCGATCCTTCCAGCACTTTACCCTTCAAAAAAGCCCGAGCGCAAATAAACTAATACAGGTAGAGTGAGGTAGGAGTAGAGAGTGGAGGAAGGACCGAGAGGACCCAGCTTGGAGAGCAGAGAGGAAGGGGAAGCCTGCGGAGAGAGGGAGAGTAAGAGGCCCGAAGAAGGGAAAGGGAAGTGGGCGGGGCAGGCCGGGGGCCGGGGAAGGGGGCGGGCCCGGGGTGAGCCTGTCCCTCTGGATTCAGGCTGAGGCCGCAGTCAGATCGGGGCTGGAGCCAGAGTCAGAGCCGGCTGCTGGGCGTGTGCTGGCGCGCGTGCTGGGCTATGGCCGGGGTGAGCGGCTCGGGGACGGTCGAGACTGCCGGCGGGAGCAGCAGCAACAGCGCCGTTCGAGGACTCCGAGTGGACGGGTTGCCTCCCCTGCCCAAAAGCCTGAGCGGACTGCTGAACTCCTCGTCCGGCGGGGGCGCGTCCGGGGGCTGGCGGCACCTGGAGCGGCTGTACGCTCAAAAATCCCGCATCCAGGACGAGCTGAGCCGCGGAGGGGCTGGGGGCTGCTGCGGCGGCGGGGGGCGGACGGCGGCGCTGCTACCCAAGCCGCCCAACCTGGACGCCGCCCTGGCTCTGCTCCGCAAGGAGATGGTAAGCGGCGGGCTCCAGGGGATCCGAGGGGAAACTGGCTGCAGGCTCCCCCTTCCTCCTCTCTCCCCTTGGCTCGTCGCTTCCAGCCTCGGAAAAGTTTGCTATGCTTACTTACACCCCGTTCGTTTGAAACAAACCTTGTTGAGCAGGAGGGAACTTCCCTGGGAGCGACTCGATCTCCTCTGGCGCCTTCTTTTTCCCGTTGCTTCTGTTGTCTTCACCTCTGCAGGCTCACCCTTTCTTTCTCTCTCTCTGACCTCCCGACCTTCCGCTGCCCCAGGCACCCGCTCCAGAGTGGGGGAAAAACTCCCCTCCCCCTTCTTTAATTGCCTCCTGCAGTACGCGAGATTGGTTCCAGTGAGTGTTCCAGCTTGTAAAGGACTGTTTTTGGAGCTGTGGCCAGGGACTCTGGGGACAGTTGTGGGTGACTTTGGAAACCCATTTGGGAAATGGTTTCACCTCTGGCCGACGACCATCATCAGCCAAGACGAGTGTGTTGGGGGCTGGGTATTCAATGTTTAAGAGTCTCTCTCTTTTTGTCTTTTATCCCAGAGTGAAATGTATTCCCCCAACTGAGGAGAGACTTCCAGTTCTTCTGGGTGGGTGGTTGTGGGTTGTGAAGCTGAGTGGTTGTGTTTAACCTAGTCTGTGGAGAAAGGCTTTTTGTCCTGCAGTGAGTGGAGACAACAGATTGGAGAATACCTCCCCCCTTTCCTCTGGGGGCCCCTCGGAGAATCCGATTACAACTCTGATGCTCCTGCCCCACAGATGGCTGTGAAAGCAGAAAATTAACCTTGCAGTCTGGTAGTGGCTTAATCTCATTCAGCTCTTATAGAACTAACACCCTTTCCCTCCCTTAAAACAAAAGGTGCTATCCTCCCAGCTTCCCTCCGTATGGGTTTCTTGTTCAGTGTTAAAGTAACAAAAGAAGGGTGTGGAGGTGGCTATAAGCACTTAGGTTTCCCAAGTTCTTTTCGAAACATATGTCATTGGTAGACGGAGGTGTTCCATTTGTGCTATGGTTAACATGGATATGCTTCAGCAAAGGGAAGCAACAAGGAATCTTTTCTGCGTTTTCTCTTACATGGGTGGACCATGTTAGAGGGAAAACAGGGGAGATTCTGGTGGTTTAGCTACAGTCAGCAGTAGGTGGCCTACCCAAGCTTCTGGAGATTTTTTTTCACTCTTTCTCATGCCTCTTGCTCTGTCTCCTATTTTACATTTTGTTTTCCAGAACACGTGTAACCTACTTTAAGCAAACACAAGAAAACAAAATTTTCCTCTAAAAGTAGAGGAAAGAAAGGGATTCTTTGTTTTTAAACTGACCTCCCTATGGAAACCCTTTGAATACTAAGCTCCCTTAGTATATTTAAGATGCTAGGCAGTTAGGTGGCACAGTGGATAGATAGAGTACCGGACCTGGAGTCAGGAAGGAACCCAGGCAAGATCCAGACCACCAGCTCTTGTTAGTTACCTGACCCTGGGTAGGTCTCTTATGTCTGCCTCAGTTTCCTCATCTGTAAAATGGGAATGATAATAATAATGGCATCTACTTCCAGGGTTGTTGTGAGGTTATAAGGAGATAGTATCTGCAAAGCATGCTATACGAAAACTAGCTGTAGTTATTACTATTGACAAAAATTCAGTTTCTGTACCCATCTGGTCATAAGGATCATAAATTTTAGTGTTGGAAGGGACTTTGAAGGTCATATAGTTGAACTACCCTTTATACAGGTAAGGAAACTTGTGGCTTAGGAAACTTCAAGTCACTTGCCCAGAGTCACACAGATAATGAGCCTCTGAACCAGGATTTGTCACCAGGTCCTCTGACTCCAGAGGTAGTGTTCTTTCCCTTCTTTCAAGGCCCACCTCTAAATGGAAAAGAAATATCGAAAGCATTTTTTAGCTCTGATTTTTGTCCCCAATCTTGTGGCTTGTTATGTGAAGGATTTTCCATCCTTAATGAAGTCTATCCTTCTCGCTTTTTTTTCAAACTAATTCCATGCCAATTTTTATATTAATTTTTAAAAGTCAAGTGCCAACAGCGGACAAGGTGATAAGTTGGCCCATAATTTTGTTGTTGTTTAATCTTGTTCTGCTCTTTATGACCCCATTTGGGGTTTTCTTGGCAAAGATACTGGAGTGGTTTGCCATTTCCTTCTCCAGTTCATTTTACAGATGAGGAAACTGAAGCAAACAGGGTTATGTGACTTAGCCATTGTCTGAGGCCAGTTTTGAATTCAAGAAGATGAGTATTTGTGACTCCAGGCTGGGCTCTCTGTCCACTTCACCTAGCTGCCCCGGCCTATAACTAGATGGCTATAACCATCCGTTTGACTGAGCCGAGGTAGGCAGCAGAAACATGGGGTGAAGAAAATAAAAATAGCCAGGTGATATGTTTAAGTTATATGTTTGAACAAGAACCTAGGATATCCAACAAACATTCTTTTTTTTTTTTTAAATTATGAACTTGTAGTTTGTAAGTATGTCTGTGGAGTCTTGCCATATTGATGTGAGATCGTGTTCTCGGGGATAGATATTTTCAGGCCTCTGATGGAGTTGAGTTTCTCTTCTAGCGCAACATGAAGAATGGACTATAGCATTATCCTTATAATTATGCCTTCTACCTCAGCCTTCTCTAAACCTGATTATTTGCAGCACTGAAAAACAAACATCTATTTTTGGTTCGTCTGATACCCAGATGTGATAAAGATGAGTATGACTGTAGGCCTTGACAAGTATCTTTCAAGAAATGCCACTGGAGCCTTAAAAAGTATTTTGTTCCATTCAACTGGCGTTTTAAGAATATGTTTTTTAAAAGTCCTATAATTTAATGACGTGGGTGGAGGGAGGTGTCCCTGTCCTTAAAGGAATTTACAGTAAAGGAGATAAGAAATGAATGTAGCTAACTATAATTTGAGGATATACTCTGGAAGATTTATGACAAAATTTCATGAATAAAACTCAGGATAAAAAGGCTGTCTGTTGTTCTGTAAGGGAGTGAGTGGCTACAGTGATGAGATCATAGGTCTACAAAAATACAAGGCACTATGTAATAAGTGCCATGAAAGAGGTACAACAATCTTAATGGAATTCCAGGGAGTTAAAGCTCACTTTTGGTTGGGGTGTTAAGAAAGGCTTCATGTATGAGGTGGCATTGGCATCAACTTTAAAGGATGAACATAATTCTAGTAGCTGGAAAATTGTGGCAGTAGAGGACATCCCAAGTGGAGGAGACAGCTTAAATGTATTGAGGTGGGAGAAAGCACAGGGACCTCTTGAGGAGTGGTGAGGTTCAGTCTGATTGTAGTGTAGGTGTCTGAAGAGAAGTAGAAAAGAAAGAAAAAAATGGGTTGGAAATAGATGGTGGAAAGCTTTGAAAGGCTTTATTTGATGGGTAATGGGGAGCCATTGGTGCTTCTTAAGTAGGGGAGTGGTATGACCAGATCTATACGAGAGGAAGGTTAGTCTGAAAACGCTGTGAAATGTGGACAGTCAATAAATATTTATTAAGCACCTACTATGTGCCAGATACTGTGCTAAGTGACTAGAGAGAAGGGAAAGACTGGAGATGGGGAAATCAGTTGGGAGGCTGCTGCAGTACTTCAGTCTAGAGGTAATAACCATGGCTTGAACTAAAGTGGAGGCCTTAGAGATAGGAGGGAATTTGTTTTGGGGAAGTGTTTAGTAGGAAGTAGGAAGGAGTTTAGTGTTGTGAAATGCCCTCCAGGATGTGAGGAAGCTCACAAAGGAAGAAGTTAAGCATGTGCTTCCTAGGTTTGGTAATTAGGAGAATGGTAGTACCATAAATAGGAAAGTCAGGAGGAGAAATCTTACCACATGGAGTACCCTGGGGTTTTCAGAGGCAGTGCTAGCAGAACAGAGCCAGTGGTAAATCCTATGCTAGAAAGTATGGACTTGGTGAGAGACTGTATACATCTGTTTTTCCTTTGAGAAAAGAAGCCCAGGTTTGGAGAGGTTCATCAGTAAGTGGACAGGGTCAGAGGTGGGAGGAATAAGTTCAATTTGGGACATTGATTTCCAATCCACATATAAGCACTGACAGCATATAATTCATTATATTAGTTGCAGGTGCTATAAAGATGAACCAGACAAAGTCCTCATCATTAGGGAGCTTTATAAGAGCCATTTTAAAAAATTGATTTATTTGGAAAATTTATTTTTTTTATTACTATATATTTTTTTCATTAAGATCTGTACTTACCATCAAGGTTCCTTTTACTAGTGCAGATCCCAATGCCTTAGACTTAGTCAATGGTTTTCATGAGGTGCTTTGGCAAAAAAACAAAAAATCATTACCAGATGGACATTTTCTGGTGATGAGCGTCTCTGTACTCAACCAAGCTTATCCTCAGACATCATTGTCACAGTCATACTGGGGCAGTTTTTATAGGACTTACCAGGCCTATGCTATTGATAAAGCCTTAAAAACCTGGAGTTATCTCCATGCTATGAGGTTTTACAAAAGGGAGTGTAGTGGATGTTGAAGTTAAGATGCAAGCAGGACATTTAGGCAGACAAATGTTCTACAGGCAGTTTTGATGCGGTTTGGGAGTGCTGGGAACCCCAAAATGTAAGGGTATACTGTGGGTCTGCCTTAAAAGAATTTGACCACCCAAGCTTTCTTTCAGTCAGAGTAGTGAGGTTTTATCATAACACCAGTTGGGCGGGCAAGATTCTTAACGAATCTGTAGTATTTGTGATGCCAATAGAAGCAGGCCAGATTCTAACAATCTTTGCAATTTAATGGGGGTAATTGATCAGTTTTATCGTCATGAACCTGATCTGGTTAGGATTGGAAGTAAAAATGTGATATCCAGGAGTACAGAGGATCAGGAGAGAAGAAAAGTAAAGGCAGAACTTTGAGGGAGTACCAGTATTCAGAGGGTGGGAAAAAAAAGATGAACCCCAAGCAGCTCCAAGCACTCTTGGCTCCTGGATGGTGATGATTGATGCTTTGCTCTGCACAGAGGAAAGCAGTTTTGATGCAAAGTATAAGAGGTCTGTTTTGTTGATGTATTTATACCCGACTTTGTGGCTTTCCTTAAAAATGGAATCATAGCAGCAACTGGAAAGAGGCATGACAGTGGTCAGTTTTCTATAGAAATAATCCTGAAGTGGTAGGGTATGTCACATAAGTTCCAAGGAATGCTTCTAGAACATACCATTTTAGCATTTCTAGAACTCTTCTTTGGAAAATGTGGCTTGAAGAAAATCAGAATATTCTTTGCACAGAATTATATACAGACTATTTTTCCCAGGTGCATTGTAACATACTTAAAATAAATTAATATCTGGATTTCGTAGAGGAACAAAGGAGCTTGGAATCATAGGCTACAGAAACCAGAAGAGGAAGAACCTTTGGCCTCTGGAGCCATTAAACCTCTCTGGATATGCCTGGGAGCCTAGTTCTCAAGCCAACATCAAAAGAATTTTATAGAGATGTGTCCTGGAGTTTTTTCCCCCTAAGGCTACTACTACTCTAGGCTTTATGATGTAGGAATAGTGATTTTGGCCTCCCACCTCTACTTGAGTCGGAAACATTAAATTTGTAGAGAACTTGGAGTTCCTGGAATGAAAGGGCCTGCCGAATGACAGCCTTTCTGTTGAAAGTTAAAAAATAAAAGTTTGGCTTCCATAACCGGAATTGCTTTCTTATCCTTCCTGGATCACTCACTGTAAAGAAAAATATGCTTTCTTGAATTTATCTGCCGTTAAATGCATGGAGTGGAACTATTAATGAGCCTCTCAGATGCTTCCTGGAGGTAAGCATTAGCTTGAATAAGCAACTACCCCTAGAGAAATACTGTTCCTTGCCCTGCACATTGAGCCAATATCCTGGGGGAGTTTTGATCCCTAAAAGGTAAAATTCCATTCCCAAGTCTGTAAAGGAACAGAATGGGTTGTTTCCTGAGGGCCTTTTTGTATTGAATAAAATAATAAGAGAATTTTAGGTGTCTTTTGAAACTGCCATTTGCTTAAATGGTTACAAGAGAGGCCTTTCATTTTTACTGCAAAATGTGCTCCCCTTCTTACTCTGTACTGTGGTAGAAAGAATGATACGATGATGAGATCAGATTAGATGACCTTAGGTCTCTTTCAGCTCTAAAATTCTACACTTTTTTCACCTACTGTGCCTTCACGTGATATTTCTTTTACCTAAAGGAGAAGATTGTTTTGGGTTACATGATGGCCTGGCACTGGAGGGACAATATTATCTGCCCATTAGATGCCTTTGTGAAAAGCTGTCCATAGGCCCCTGTGGATATTTTCACAGTGATTTCCTTCTAGTGATGAACTAGCTTAAATACAGACATGCCAGAAAGGTCTCTGGTGTTCAGTCCTTCCTCATCAGTGCTGAGTTTTTCTATCTGTACCAAACTCCTGAAATCTTTTCCTAGCCCAGTGATGCTTTAAGTTTTATAGCCTAGGAGGCTGTAGGAACCATTCTCCATATCTCCACTCAACAGAAATTAAAAGGGGGTATGAGGGCACAGGAGGGGAAGGTCTAGTAGTTCTTATATACACCAACAGCAGCCAACTTTTTGATGTGTTGTAGCGCCTATCTTTAGCAAGATAGGGGAAGGGACCTGAAGAGATCGAGTTAGGCTTACCTTGTTCACACACCTTTCTGTTTGCTGTTAGCAAACAGCTGTTTGGAGTTTTGTTGCATTGGTCTCCAGTGATTCCCCTGAAACAGTGCCCTGAGTGTCCAGTTCCTTCAGTATGAGAAACTTAAGTTTCTGATAGTCCAGTGACTAGGAAGATCCTATCCCCTGCAAGCCCTCCTTAGGAAACCAGTCCTGATGCAGTTTATCTTGGATATTTCTCCCCATTCTTGCTCAGTGTCATTCCTGAGAGATCTTGCCTCACTTCTCTCTCATTTCTTTGTTCACACCCTCCAGATGTTTGTAAATGATAATTAAGTATGGCCCAAAGAAAGGTTGCTCATTTTTTCCTGTGGTCAAAACACTTGATACAGAGATGTATGTTGGGATCATCAGGGGCCTCTGGAAGTTAAATGGGAGTTTTTACTCTATTGTGACATTCTCCTGGAGAAAAATGGCCTTGTTGGGGGCAAATTCTGTTTTTATGATCCCTCTCTCCTCATTCCCTTGTTGGCTGAACTATAGCACCCTTCAGAGAGAGGTACAGTGCTTGACCAGTCTTGACAGTGAACTTAAGTCTGAAACTCCATAAAATTAGGTGACTGGTTATGCTTCCTTAATCAGAAAGAGTTTGGATTGTCACAGGCAAGACAGCTATGCCTTTGCTCTCAGGTCCAGCCTTCTAACCACTGAATCCAGTATGTCTCCTGGAAAAAGTCAAGTGAGAGTTGGTGAAACTTTCTGCACTAAATCTTTCTAGGAGAAAAGCTAGGATGGGAATGGAGAAACAGGTGGCTGAATGGGAATATGGGGAAAAGATAAAATGGAAAGATAATGTTTGGTACTTCCATGAATTGTAAAATGTGTATGTGTGTGTGTGTGTGTGTATACATATGTACATACAGCCGTGTGTGTATATATACATACGTACATACATCCATTTAGTCAATGAAATCATTTATTTAGTGCTTACTGTTTACCAGGTACAGTTCTGCAGATACAAAGAAGGAAACAATCCCCATCAGTTAGGAACGTACATTCTAATTGGGGAGATAAAAAGTACATATATTCAGTTAATGACAATAAATGTCACCAAGTTATACTTGGATTAGTTGTGGAAAAGCTCAGGTGTTTGACATCCCTCTGAAATAGCTTCAGATCTAGAGAGCCTTCACCACATTTTATCCTACTGGGGAGAGGGGAGAGCCTTTGGAGTTGGAGGAGATGGTGACTTCCATGGCCATTTCTGGATTTCATGGATATATCCAGGATGACTTCTTCTCTGGGCCTCTTTCTTTCCAGAGATAGAACATGTGACCGAGCAGTAGTTTTGCTCATTTTCCTCTGGTTTTGTGCACATTTGGGAAGAGGAGGGTATTTTTATCTACACTCTGTAAATATCTTAATCAGCCACTTGGTGTTTGGAAATCTGCCTTATTATTTTTAAAGACTCTTTATAACTCGCCCATAGACTCTTCTGTTTCAGGGATACAGCTGACTATTAGTGATACAGATGATTAATCTCATTATTCCCTCTTGTATGCTTTTCCTACTGTAGATGAATATCACTGAACTTTGGGAATCATCATGGTGCAGTGGAAAGGATAAAAAATTTGGAATTAGAGGACCTGAGTTTGAACATTGCCTCTACAGTTTACTGTCTGTAGGATCTTGGATGAGTCACTTAACTTCTGTAGGCCTCAGTTCCCTCATCTGTAAAGTGAAGGAGTCAGACTAAGATATGTTCCAGCTCTAACTCTATGGTCTTATTATCACAGAAGTCAAATGACGTGAGTTTGTCAAGCACCGGTCCAACTATGTCATGAAATAAACTTCAGTGGCTCCCTATCACCTTCAGGATCAAATACAAACCCTCTATTTGGCATTTAAAGCCCTTTATAGATAGCCCTCACCTACCTTTCCAGTCTTCTTGTCACTTGTACCCTGCCATGTACTCTTCAGTTCAATGACACCGGACTCCTTGCTGTTCCTTGAGTAAGGCTTTCCATCTCCCAACTCAAGATATTTTCCCAGTCTGTCTCCCCATGCATGAAATGCTTTCCCTCCTCATTTGCATCTCCAGCCTGCCCCGGCATCCTTCAAGTCCCAACTAAAATCCTACCTTTTACAGGAAGTCTGTTCAAATCCCTGTACTCTAGTACCTTCCCTCTTTTAATTAATTACTATTTATCCTGTATATACCTTGTTTGTACATACTTGTTTGCTTGTTGTCTCCCTGTTTAGACTGTAAGCTCCTTGAGGGCAAGGACTGTTTTATTTTTCCTTTCTTTGTATTCCCAGTGTTTGCCATGGGGCCTGGCACATAGTAGGTGCCTAATAAGTGCTTATTGACTGACTGTCACCAGCTTTCTCACCTTGGGCAAGTTGGGTGATCTCTCAGTTTCTTATCTACAGCATGGAGTAGTCTATCAAGCACTGGCCTTATAGTCAGAAAGACCTAGGTTCAAATCCTTTCTTCGATTTACTGTGTGACCCTCAGGAAATTATTTAACCTCAGCTATTTCCTCCCTAGTAAAAGGGGGATAACAATAACTATAGTTCTTGGAGGATTGTTCTGAGGCTCAGTTGAGATAATGGATAGGAAGCGCTCTGGAAGCCTTAAAACGCTATAAATGTCATTTGTGATTTTATCTGTAAAATGAGAGTGAGTGGCCAGTCTCCTTTACAGGTTTGTGAGGATCAAACGAGTTATTTGAAGCATTCTGAATGCCATCAATTGCTGTAGTCAGTCATTAAGCATTTATGAAGTGTCTATTAAGTATTCTACTAAGCATTGGCGATACAAAGGAGAAAATGCCCACATGGCAAAAATAACCATCTGTACAAGGCCCTCACAATCAAATGGGGGAGACAGCATGCAAACAACTATGTATAAACCAGATATCTATCTACCTGTCTATCTATATGTGTGTGTATACACAGATATATAGATATATGTATATATAAGTATATATGTGTGTGTGTGTATACACAGATATATAGAGATGTGTGTGTATGTATGTGTGTGCGTGTATGTGTATACATACAGGATAAATTAAAGAGAACCAACAGAGGGGAGTCACTGTTATTTAGACTGTTTCTGTAATTGCTCTTTGAAAAAAACTAAACAGAACAATTTCATAAAGAAACCACCCTTCCATCCTGACAACAGACCTAGTAAAGGACATTTGCTCTAGGCCTGTACATCCTGGAACCAGATCCCAAGGAGTGTGTACTTCCCTTCCCATTTAAGTATCTTGATGTGGCTTCCTTTGTCGTTTTTTAAAGTTCAAAAGGAAACAGAGTGGTAAATACAATTTGAGTCTGGTCCCTTTGTGAAAGTTCTACCATACTAGGACACCACCTGTTTTCTAAACTCTTTTTATGTGTATGGGGGAGAAGAAGAATCCGTGATCAGACAGGAAGGAAGCTGGAAGCTTAAACAAAGAGAGAGGAAGGAATTGCATTAACACTTTTAAGCAATAGAAATTAGTTGATTGTTCCTAATTGTTGCTAAAATTTTGGGGTTTTTCAAACCACAGACCCTTTAGAATTCTGTTTTTCTTTGGGATGAAATTAACTTCTGTTTTTAAAAACAAAGCTACTTTCAATAAGAACTTGATTTCTGAAGTGCAGCAGTTACTTGGGAGGCTGAGCTCCCTGCCCCAAGAAAAATGGGTTTAAATCACT
The DNA here is from genome assembly GCA_028646595.1 of Phalanger gymnotis. Taxonomy (NCBI): domain Eukaryota; kingdom Metazoa; phylum Chordata; class Mammalia; order Diprotodontia; family Phalangeridae; genus Phalanger; species Phalanger gymnotis. Next base: position 214,459,575 of record CM053626.1, read on the forward strand.
AAGAAAGCAAACACCCCTTAAGGAATAAGTATTAAAGAACTGCTATGTGTGTGATTTTTTTTCTCCTGAAAAGACATGAATTTTTATTAATATTGTCCATATGTTTTAGAATATAACTGTAGATTTCTGCTGAACCCCCTTGCTACCCTGTAATAACACCTACCCTCTTATTCAGAAAATGAGTTCTTTGGACTAGAGGTTCTTAACCATTTTTCATGTAGATCACTTTGAGCCTGAGGAAGCCTCTTCCCTTCTCCAGATGTACCCCTTCTCCAAATAATGCTTCTAAATGCATAAAATAAAATACATAAGGAAACCCATTATATTAAAATACAATTATCAATATATATGTATGTATATGTGTGTGTGAGTGTATATATAAACATACAATATGCATATTATATATATGTGTGTGTGTATATATATATATATTTTTTTTCTTTAAGTTCATGGCCTCAGGTTAAGAACTCCTGCCCTAGACTTTTAAAAAATTTTATTTATTTTATTCTGAACTTAAGAAATGGAATAAGCATTTCTATTACAGAATGGAATAGAAAAAAAAGGTTGTACATGAAACTGCAAATCTATTACGTACAACTTGCTATTCCTTTTAAATGTATGCTAAAGTTATCATGTAACTTTTTTTCTTCCCACCTTCCCCTCCCCATCCAAGAGATGGTTACCATTAGAGACAAATACGTATATATGTGTAAAACCATTCTATACATACTTCTATTTACCAGTTCTTTCTCTGGATACAGATAGCATCCCTAGACTTTGGATAGGGCTAACCCACCTGGCTAACTTAACCCCCTATGTCAGCATCTGTGTAAATGTGCTTTGAAAGCCAACTTGTTTTGGTGCCTTTTGTTGTTGTCATCAGGCAAGAGATGAGTATTTCTTTGATAACTTGGAGGAGATCATGCTGTTTTCCTGTGGTCAAGCCCTTTCCAAAGGGGCATCTTGGGATAAGTGCGCACAAAGGGCTGCCTGTTCCCTCTCCTGCCTCTTGGATGTGTTCTTTGTACACAGCTCTGTAACTGTTAAAGAGGCATTAACCAAGTAAGTCCTGCTTTATCTCAGGAAGCTCCCTCTATGAAATGTTGTGCTTTTGTTACCTGGTTCTTAGTTGAAAGACTTATAGATCTGGGCTGGGATCTCTTTCTTTTCTCCTTTCCTTAAACATTTTTGTTGGGTCTCTTTAATACAAGGCACTTAGGAAATGGCTAAAAACTCAATTCTCCACCCTAATACACATCCATTTTAAGCCAGGTTCTCCCAGAGATAAGAAATGAGTAAGATATGGCCTTTCCCTTCAGTGAAGTTGAAATTCAATTGGGGAGCTAAACCAAATAAGACTGTATATTAATGACTACATATCATTAGACTATGAACTTCCCAAGGGCAGGAACTAACTTGTGCCTTTCTTTGTATCTTCAGCTTTTAGCATAGTGCCTGACATATAGTAGGGGCTCAATAAATGTTTTTTGTCTGACTGAAATAACCACGGTATAAAACAGGCAGTATGAGATAAAGTGCCATGAGAATTCAATGTGCAATAGGAATCAGAGGAGGGAAAGATCTTTTTTAGTTGGGGGTGATTAGAGAAAATATCATGGAAAAGGTCGTATATAAACTAAGCTTTGGATGATGGGTAAGATTTTGATAGGTAGAAATGGGAGTTGTGAACTCTCTAAGTTGGGGGCAGGGAAAGTGTTGTTCGGCCATGGCCATGACTCCATTGTGACTCCATTTGGGCTTTTCCTGGCAAAACTACTGGAGTGGTTTGCCAGTTCCTTCTCCAGCTTATTTTACAGGTGAGGAAACTGAGGCAAACAGGGTGAAGTGACTTGCCCAGGGTCACACAGATAGTGTCTGAGGCCAGATTTGAACTCAGGAAGATGAGTCTTCCTGACTTCAGGCCCTGTACTCAATCCACTGAACCACCTCGCTAACTTTAGACAGGAAGGCATGAGCAAAGGTTTGACGTTGGGAAAAATGAGGGTTTGGGTCAGGAAGTGGCAAGTGGTCCAGTTTGGTTGGATTTTAGAAAAAAAAAATATATATATATATATATATATACACACATGTATATGTAGTGTGTGTGTGTGTGTGTATAAATAGAGAATGAGAATAAGTGAGGGATATGAAAGAAAAGGTAGATTAGGGCCAAGTCCTGGAAGGTAATGAATGCCAAGCTAAGTATTTTCAGCTTCTCCAGCTTGAACTTGTAAAGTCGCTAAGGCAGCCATGGCTACTTTTGACTGGGCAAGGTATGACTGAGCCAGGAAGGCAGCATTGTTAGTTGACTCCTTGCTTCATGACTTTTTGTGTTTGAGGGTCTTCTGAGAAGTTAGAGGAGAATGTTGGTCTTGTGGTATGACTAGGAGGGAGAAGGCAGAGAATTTAGAAAGTGGGACATGTGTAGGTTTGGATTTAAAGCCTTGTTAAATACTTATTCTAAATATTTGGCATCTGGAGAGTTGTTTAATAGGTTGTGTAGCTTGACTCATTCTTCCTTTGCCAAATCTTTGTTTTCAGGACTGGGTCACACCCTTTAAAGAGGCTGCTTTGTTAGTCATCAGGTGTGTTTCAGTTCAGGAAGGTCTAAAACCAGCCCCTCTCTGGTTCCTGCCCTTAATCGAGAGTTTATAGCAGGTGAGCCCTTGACATAAACCTAGAAAAGGTCCCATAAGAAGAAAAGACTGGAACAGCTTTTGGGCTGGCAGCAGGCCATGGACAAGAGTCACAGATTATCTAAACAGTCCTGGTACCAGCTTTCTTCTGTTCTTGCTACTTAGGAATCTCAGTATTGTCAGTAGTAAGGCACATAATTCTGGCATCTCTTAGATTATTAGCCTGTATTTAAATGACTCAGCGGTACAGTTGGGATGCCCAGAGTGAATCATTTCCGTTTCTGGATGGAGTTTATGTTGCTCTATGTCAGCGTTGGTTATAAAATGTCATAAATGTCTTTTAAAAATAATTGGATTATGTGCCCAATTATAGCCTAGGAAATATTAGTACTAATACATTGAAATTTGTGGGATCCATTTCTCATGATCTGCTTACTTTCTCCCCATCCCATTTTGATAGGGACTCATCAGTTATGATTGTATGTAATGGGATCGATTCCATTCGAAAAACACTAAGTCACTTTGGAGTTTGGAGAGACTTTAAAGATTATCTAGTCCAGTTTCTTCTTTTCCTAAACACAGAACCAGGCTGTACCATCTTCAGCATGAGGTGTGGGGAAGGTGCTAAGTTTTTTGAGAACCCCAAGGAAGTGCGTGCTGTTGCTACCACTGCTGGCACTGGCCCAGGCTCTGTTTTCCTACAAGACTAGACACTTCCCATGTACACATTTGCTCACTTGCCTCTGAGGGGCAATCATTTAGAAGAAACTGAAGGCCAGAGATGTGATCAGCCTAGACAAGATGATCCACAGGATGGCATGGCAAAAGAAGGTTTGATTTTGGCCTAAGGCTTGGAAGGACATAGGGGAATGCTGCAAACCAGGGAAGGATGTGTGACTATCTAGACAAGTATGAGTAGATCTGAGCATAAGTATGTGGGGCTCAGGGCTCATTTCTAATACTCCTGCTTACTTGTAAATATATCTGTTTCTTAATACAACCCGAGTTCAGGTCCTGGCTCCTCTTTTTAGTACCTGTGTGACCCCAAACAAGACATTTTACATGCTCGAACTTTAATTTTCTCATTTGTCAAATGAGGGGGTTGTTCTCAATTATCTGAAGCCAGATTTTGCCACAAGGCATAAGACTCTGGAGGTTCACCAACTACTTCCAGTCTCCCGGATACCATTTAGAAGCAAAAAATGGGGAGCAATAAATTATTACATAGAATCATAACATGTCAGAAGTGAGACTGGGGTCATGTAGTCCAATTAAACTAATTTTACATGGAAAGTGAGGCTTAGAGAGATGGAGTGATTTGTACAAAGTCTCAAGTCAAATGGCGGAGCTGGGACTGACACAGAACTCTTGATTCCTTGTGAAGCACTTTTTCTGATAGGCCTGAAGGATTTATCAATTCTATCTCCAAAGGTATATATTTCATTACTCCCATGTGGCCTGGAGTAGTAGCAGTGGGAAAATTTGGCTCAGGCTCTGGAAAGCTTCCTTTCAGCCTCTCAGAAAAGGTGTTAGGTAAATACAAGATGGTACCTTCAGCGATGGAGATGGATACTAAATGCTCATTCAGCTGTGGAGGTTTGCTCCTCTGAAGAGCACCCCTTGAAGCCAGCGCCTAACCCTACCAACTCTGGTTCTGTCCTCTTGCTGGGGCTTAGCTTCTCCATTTGTAAAATCAGAATTCATTAATGTCAATAATAAATGTGCCACCTGGGACTTCAGGGTGGGCATTTCCTGGTGTGGAAACTCTTCTGAGGAATTTCCTAAGGCACATAGGGACTAAGCGACTTTCCCGGAGTCATGTAGCTAAGCAAGTGTCGGGAAGGACTCAGCCCAGTACTCTACACACTTTCCTTTGCTGCCTCTATTTATGGGACAAGTGTGTAAAGAATTTGTCCTTTGTCTGTATTACTTTCTAGGCAGAAAGGTGTTGCAGTGGATGGAGCACTGGGCCTGGAAGATCTGAGTTCAGATTTGGCCTAAGCCACTTACTTAGCTAGACCCTGAGCTACTCACTTCAGCTATCTGCCTCAGTTTCCTCAGCTGTTAAATGGGAATAATCACAGCACCTACCCTCCAGGGCTGTTGAGAGGATCAAGTGAGATAATTGTAAAGCCCTTAGCACAGTACATACAGTAGGTGCTTTATAAATGTATGTTCCCTTGTCTGCCTGGCATTTTACTTATTTGCATATGCTTCTTTCTTGTATCTGCCTCAGTTTCCCTCAACACACATCTCAATCTTCACCTTCTTTTGTTGTTCAGTCACATCTGATTCTTCGTGACCCCATTTGGGGTTTTCTTGGCAAAGATACTGGAGTGGTTTGCCATTTCCTTCTCCATTTCATTTTACAGATGAGGAAACTGAGGTTAAGTGACTTGCTTAGGGTCACACAGCTACTCATGTCATCCTGACTCCAGGCCTGGCACTCTATTCACCTACCTACCCCATTCACCTCCTTCTACCTTGTGTTTATATTGTCTATACTTGTCTCTCCCCTCCCTCCTTGAGGCTGGGGATTCTTTGATTTTTGTCTCTTGTCCTTGGCACACGTGTCCTTGTTGGTTGATTGATAAATGCCATATTCCCCACTAGTAGATTTAAACCCATTAAAGGGTCAGTGAATGATAAGTTTAGAATTGGATGGGACTTAGAAGTTACCTGGCCAAACCCCCCTCATTTTACAGATGAGGAAACTGATGCCTGAAAGGTTAAGGAACTTGTCCAAATTGATGGAAGCGTCAGGTCTCCTGACTCCAAGTTCATTGCTCTTTTCGATGTACCAGGAAGTGACTATCATTTTATCTTTGTATCACTAGTGTCCAGCATAATGCCTTGCACCCAAGCCTGTTTGATAAATGTTTATTGAAGGAATTCGATTATTTGATGTCAAATGAGTCCTCCCTCCAACAATAACCCCAATCAATGATGCCTGCCCTATGTGTATTTTGAAAGCACTTTCATAGCCATGACATTTATGTCTCACAACAACCTTGTGGGCTAGCTGTGCCTGATAGGGACACTGAGGCACATAAAAGCGAAGGGACAAGCTGGAGGGCAGTAGGATGGAGAAGGTGCTTGAGTCCTTGCATATGAGGCTTCAAGGAACTAGAGATGTTTCCTTTGGATGAGAAAGCTGTGAGTGGAGGCAGGGTTGGGGTTGGGAGGGGATGCCACGATAGCTGTCTTCAAAGATTTGAAGGACTGTTGTGGGGAAGAGGGATGGGACTTGTTCTGTTTAATGCCAGAGGGCAGAACCAGAAGCTCCAGACAGAAGTTGCAAAGAGACAAAGTTCAACTTGATGTCAGGGAAAACTCCCTAAAAATTAGAGCTGTGCATGAACAGAGTGGACTACCCGGGGAGGTGGGGGATTTCCCCACCCTGGAGATTTTCAGGTCAAAGGCTGGAGGACAACTTGAAGGGTATGTTGTGGTTAAGATTTCTTTTTTCAATTGTGATTTGTACTAATGTCCTTTGAGGTCCCTTCAGGTTGAAATTCTGTGACTTGTTCAAGGTAACACAGCCAGTTAAAGGTAGAAATTCAAGGTTATCTAAGTTCTGCCAGGGTTCAAGATAATACAGCCAGTTAAAGGTAGAACTTCAAGGTTATCTAAGTTCTGCCAGGGTTCAAGATAACACAGAGGTAGAATTTCAAGGTTATCTAAATTCTACCAGGGTTTGCCATCTGCTGACTCATTCTGCTTGTACTAAGGTGCTTTTTGGGGTATTACTCACCTTCTCTGACCCAGGCTTGATCTCTACAGTGCTTGGAGATGGGCAAAGTGGATAGAAGCAGCATAATAATAATAATAAGCATGCTTTTTCACTGCCTATATTGCCCTGGCCCTAGGGGCTGGGTGGTGATGATGATGGTGGTAATGGTGATGATGATGGTGGTAGCGGTGATGATGATGGTGGTAGCGGTGATGATGATGGTGGTAGTGGTGATGATGGTGGTGGTAATGGTGATGATGGTGATGGTAGTGGTGATGAGGATGGTGGTGGTTGCAATGGTTGTGATTGTGATGATGGTGGTGGTGATAGTGGATGGGGACAAGTTGAACATTATGGCATATAAGTTTTGTGCTTTAATCTGTTGTAGCAAGGAAGTGAGCTCAGGGAAAACTAAGGAACTTGCTTTCTACCTGGGCCCTGATCTAGAATTATGCACTTCCAACCTGTAGTGGAGTAGACCCCCACTGAAGAAACTATGGGTGCTGGTGGCTTTATCAGCTGCCGCCTGAAGGAATTAGCTCCCTCGAGACAAAGGTTCTTCCTGATTCTCTGAATTTTTCATTTACCAGCTAAGTGGCACAGTGGGCAAGAGCACTAAACTTGGAGCCAGAAGGACTGAGTTCAAATCCTTCCTCAGAGAGTTACTAGCTGCTTAACCTTGGGCAAACTACTGAACTAGATCTGCTGTAATTTCTACTACATCTTTAAAATAGATAATAATAACACCTTCTTCCCATGGTTGTAAGGATCAAATGAGAATATGTGTGTATATACACACGTGCACACAGATATGTGTGTATATATATATATGTGTATATACATATATATGTATATGTACATACATACATGCATATGTATAGTATTTTGCAAACCTTAAAGCACTATATAAATAATAGTGATAGTAATAATAATTCAAGATCCTTGGGTACTAACTTAGGGGAAAACCTTACTAGGCCTCAGTATTACTCCTTTTCAAAGTGATATGGTCCTAGTACCTACAGGTTTGCTGACTCCTTTTAATCTTAAGGATTGCTCATTTACTTGGTGTCTAATCCAGTAAGGGGAGAAGGAGGAGGAGGTTTTGATCAGACCACGGCGATTGTATGTGGTAGGCTTGTGTCCCAGTGTTCACAGTGAAACGGGCTGGAGGTGTCAGGGTGTGCCAACACTGTTGCACCGTGGACAGGAGCCCTGGGATAATCCCTGGAATGTGTGCAGCCCCTAGGCAGTACTCCTTCCCTGACATGCTGAGTAACTGTCTGAGGTGTGGTGATATCACAATTCGTGTTTTCTTGAACCTCTGTCCCAGTGATGCGTTGAATCATCAGCTTCAGGGAAAGAATGTGTAGGTGCCAGCAGAATGTATATAGGACTGTCCAACCAAAATGAAACGGAAATGCTGACTCTTTGCTTTCTCTCTCCTCCCCTCCCCCACTCCCTTTCCATGAAAGGTTGGCCTTCGACAGCTGGACATGTCGTTGCTCTGTCAGCTCTACTCCCTCTATGAGTCAATTCAGGAATACAAAGGGGCTTGCCAAGCAGCCTCCAGCCCGGACTGCTCTTACGCCTTGGAAAATGGCTTCTTTGATGAAGAGGAGGAATACTTCCAGGAGCATGGTGCACTTCACAATGGGAGGGAACAAGGTGCCCAGATGGACTTTACGCTGCCTGTCACTTCTCTCTCCAACAGCGACTGGATCCTGGAGTCCATTTAGAAGACTTGTGGGAGGGATGCATCTGACTGTAGGGGCTCTGTGTTGAGGGGATACCCTCAGAGTCTCTTTTCTTTTTACTTCTGCTTGTTGTTTGTTTCTGGCAGACTGTCAATACATTCTCCTCTTTCTGCAAGCACTACTTTGGGGGGAAAAAAAGTCTGTACTGTTGTGCTGTGGAAGGTCATCAGGCCTATTGGGATGGGAGCTGCCAGATTAATTTGTGGGCAGGCCATTCACCATTGACACAATATGTGGGCAATCCGTCCTGATGGCTAGAGTTTCTGCTTTGGCAAATAATCAGTGTCTGAGCAAGATATTTGATGTACCTGTAATGGGGACTTTGCTGAAGATTGGCCCCTTTGATGAAAAAAAAAAAAGGCCTCTCAAAATGGCCATTTATTGGGGAATGGTGGGGGGGCAGTGGCTGGCCTGTGCTGTATAAATTGAAGTTAGTGAGTCCATATGGTTTTGTATTAGGGCTCTACCCTGGGTAGGTTGTTTGTACCCTGTCTTGTGTGCTGTGGATTTTTTTTTGCCTCAAGTTTGCCATGTGTTAAAAATAACATTTTACTGTTCCCTTTTTTGAATACATTCTGCAGCTGTTCATCTGCCTTTTATTTCTGTTTAAATGAGCTTTCAGGACTCTTGGCTAAGTGGCATTTCGTGAACCACATAACTAACTGGCTTGCAGTTGACTTTATGAGCCACTTACTGAGAAGTGACCCTTTAAGATAATTTGGGTGCCAATCCATTGGTTCCTAAGATACCACAGGAAAGGAGTCATTCCTTGCTAGTCACATGTAGCTGGAAGGAGACTAATATTAGGTTGTATTTAATAGGAAAAACTGGGGCAAACTGCAATATTTTGTATTACTTAAACTTTTCATTATAAGCTATTGGAAACATTTTTTTTTTTAATCTGCAAGCGTATCTTGAAAGTGTACTTCTAGTTTGTCAGAAGTCAAACTGCTCCCCACGATCAAAAGGATAATTGCTGTTGGCCTTAACCATATTTATTAAAGTGATAATTTTAAAAATCATTTGACTTTGTCATAGATTATCTAATCTGTGGGTGTATAATACTGTGTGGTCTGTGCGCGTGTTGAGAGAAAGCAGTTATTTTCTGTGTTTTAAACTTAGGATGCATTAAAGTGGGTCACTGTAGCACAAATGGAATAATCACGTCTTTGTTCTCCACTTTCCCCACAAGTTACCTGGGACTTGGAAGTGACTGCCCTGAAAAGATGGAGGCTTCAGGCAGGGTTGGAGTCTTGGCATGATGTATATATGGTGTATGTATGTATATACATGCATGTAAACACACATACATATATAATTTATTTCATTAAATATTTCCCAATTACCATGTAAAAAAATTTTATCATTCATTTTAAAAAATTTTGAGTTCCAAATTCTTTTCCTCCCACTGCTCCCCACCCCTTGAGAAGGCAAGCAGTGTGATATTGATTACACATGTAAATTCATGTAAAATATTTCCATATTAGCCATGTTGCAAAAGAAAACAGATGCCAAAAAAACCCCAAGAAAAAAAAGAAAGTTTAAAAAAAAAAGGCTTCCATCTGTACTCAGAATTCATTAGTTTTCTTTCTGGAAGTGGATGGCATTTTTCAGCGTGAGTCTTTGGTAATTGTGTAGGATCGTTGTCTTGATCAGAGTAGCTAAGTCTTTCAAAACTGATCATTATTACAATATTGCTGTTACTGTATACAATGTTCTCCTGGTTCTTCTCACTTCATTTTTCATCAGTTCTTATGTCTTCCCAGATTTTTCTGGAACCATTCTGCTTGTCATTTCTTATAGCACAATAGTATTCCATCACAATCATAGACCACAACTTGTACAGCCATTTCCCAATTGATGGGCAACCCCTCAATTTCCAGTTCTTTGCCACCACAAAAAGAGCTGCTATAAATATTTTTGTACAAATAGGTCATTTTCTCTTTTCTTTGATCTCTTTGGGGTACAGACTTAGTAGTGGTATAGTTGGTATGATGGAACTTAAGGAAGTTTTGACCCTCTGTTGATTCAAAATAATATTGACTCTTGGTAAGTAGTCAACAGATGTTTACAGACAACTATCAGGGGCATATGGCTTTAGAATGGGAGTTCACCTTTCTTTGTGCATTGTGGATTCTTTGAGAGTCTGATGAAGCCTATGGACCCCTTCTCAGAAGAATATTTTTAAATAGATAAAATAAAAATTACAAATGAAACCAATTATATTGAAATATCGTCAAAATATTTTTTAAAAGTTCTCAGGTTCCAGCTTAAGAACCCCTATTTGAGAGGGTTATTCGGATGTCCTGTTTCTCTTCTGCCCTTCAGTCATTTCGTTGTTAGAATCACCATCAAAATGTATGGAGGACTGAAGATTGGAAATGAAAAATAGATCGTCATCTTTGAAAACATTTTGGGCACCTACATGTAGATTATGCTATGCTAGAGGTAAGATGACTTATTAGCTCTGATAAAAGAAGTCAAAGTTAAAGGCAAAAACAGGTGATACCGGTGGATTGTTATGTTTGGGGGTGAGGACAGAAGGGTGGACCTGGACCTCTCAGATGTGTGTGGAGCTCCTGGTGTGGAAGTTCCCTCCACTGATGGTGACCAGTAACTCATCTGTAAGTTACAATGTTAAGGAGTTACCTGAGGGTACTTAGAAGTTAAGCGACTTGCCTAGGGTCACATAGCTAGTAAATGTCACAGTTAGGCCTCCAAGGTGGGTCTTTTATCCACTATTCCATGTCGCTTCTCAGATTCCTATTACCCAGGTTATTTTATTCTCTTTTCTTCACTATTAGGAAAATATAACAACTGGCTTTATTTGTCTGGGCTGTGGGCTATATGACATCAAGAAAACAAGAAAGCTAACTAATTGTGAGGTGAATTGGATGGTTTCAGAGTAGCTGTACGATCCTGAACTTGGGGGGAGGGCAGTTCACACCTTAGAACTCCCAGGTCATTTCTGGTCTTGAGAAACTCTTTGGAACATTTCTCAGAGCTAAGTCAGAACCATTTCTTGTTCAGATCTGAATGCTGGTCTGTACTAGACTACTGAGACTCGTACCCAGACTCCCTGGTTCCACTTACATGTGACTGCAAAAGAAATAATTTGGTCTTTTGGGAGTTGTTCCAGTTCAGGCTGGATCTCTGAGACTGCTGTCATCTGGACTGATATTCTGGGCCTAGACTGATTTTGGAGAAAGGGTGTGCATGGTGCCTCTCTCAAACACAGTTGTTCCAAAGTTTGGTAGTGTTGGAAGTTAAGGAAGGATGCTATCCTCCAACTTTGTGGAAGGCCTGACAATGTATCCCTTTATCTTATGGTGCCTGGTGCCCATAGCTCACCCATTCCTCTTTCTTCTTGTTCCAGGTGAAGCCATTAACACATCATCCTGTTTCCTTTCAAACCTCATACACCGTATACAAGGTACTGCTATAAATAGAGCCTGGAAACTTAGTGCTAAAAATGATCAGCCCACACAAATGTTTTATTACTCTAACCTTCCTAGGGGAAGAGGTGGGGCTGGGCCAGTCTACGAATAGAAAAATAAATGAAACTAGGATTCTTTACTTACCACTTGCCATAAATACTTTCTCACTGTGGGTTATGGACACCCTCCCAAAGTGGAGCAGAGTAATACAAAGCTCACATTGAGGACCAGTTGTGGTTTCGTCATGGAGGCAGGATATGGTGATCTGGCGAGCTCCGTCATGGGTCGCTATCTGATAGAGAAGACCAGAAGAAAAGCTGGACAAGGCCCAACAGTTTTGGTCTCATGAGAAAAGCACTGAACTTTTAGAAGTTTTGGCTCTAGCCCTGCCAGTCATGAGCTGCATGCTCTGGGGTGAATCACTTCATGAATCCCTTGGACCTCCATTTCCTCATCTGTAAAATAAGAAAGTTGAATTAGGTGATCTCTAATGCTCTTCCAGTTCTGATGTTCAGTGATCCTTGTAAAACTAGGTGGTCGAACCTATGTGGTCTCTAAGGCTACAGAAAGTATACATTATGTATATAATATATGTTTTATACTATATGTGAATCAATGTATCAGCAAGGCAATCATCACAATATAGATGATAATTCTCAAAAGCCTGTGTGGTTCTGTATCGCAAAATATACAAAACTCTCCACATAGAAGGTAGAAGAAGTAAACCATTTATTCAGACACCAAATAACCAGATCCTGTAACTAGTAAGTCCACAACATCACAGCAGAGAACCACTCCATCCCAAAATCATCTGCCCCGCCCCCCCACCCTCCCCCAGGCCTTCCTACAAACAATCACTCACAGCCACCACACGTCTGTTCTTTCTCTCAGCTCTTAACTGTCGTAGCTGCTCTCAGCATTTCCTGTGACACAATTTCCTTTTCCTCTCAGCAAGCTCCTCAACATGTGACTTAGGCTTCTTGTGACATAAACAGGTCACATGGCTTATTAATGGGTGGGAAAGAACTTCAAATCTAAATTGCTATTATAGTCAGGAAGACTTATCTTCCTAGTTGTGTGCCATACTAGCTGTGTGACTCTGGACAAGTCACTTAACCCTGTTGCCTCAGTTTCCTCATCTGTAAAATGAGCTGAAGAAGTAAATGGCAAACCACTCCAGTATCTTAGCTAAGAAAACCCCAAATGGGGTCACGAAGGGTCAGAAATTACTGAAAACGACTGAACAACAAAAATAAAAGTTATCTTACCTTGCTTTTTTCCTTATCTATGAAATGGGGATAATAAGTCATTTGCTAGTGCTGGGCTGTTACTAGACTGCATAAGCTTAAGTCCAAGATGATCCTGACTTTTATAAGCTTTCCATTTCTTATTAGAAAATTACAATGGAGAGATACTCACTTTTCCCACTTTTGACTCATTCATTGCAAGAATTCTCTGCTTCCCTGATTATCTTCAAGCTATAGGACAAAGTGAAGCCAATGAGGGGGCTAGAGTACCAAAGGTACAGTGATTTAGAATTTGGTACGGAAGACAAGAACACTTGGTTCTAGTGTCCCAATCACTAATAGCATGTGACTTTGTTTCCTTCTCAGGAAGGAAAGAGAACCAGCATTTATTAAGCGCCTCCTATGTGCCAGGCACTGTGCTAAGCACTTAATAAGTCCTATTTCATTTGATCCTTTCAGGATCCCTGTGAGGTAGGTGGCAGTGTTATCCCTATTTTACAGTTGAGGAAACAGAATGACAGAGGTTAAGTGACTTGCCAGGGTCACAGAGCTAGTAAGCATCTGGGTTCAAATCAGAACTCAGTTCATCCTGGCTCCAGACTTGGTGCTCTCTCCACTGGGCCACCGAGCTGCCTCTAAAGGAGATGAATAAATGAAACTGAGGGCCCTATTAAGGGCAAATGCCATAAGAGGATAAAGTAGGGGCAAGGAATGGGTGGAGGAATGGTTTCCTTCCACTTTCTGGTTTAGAGAGTCTTATGTGAAGTTTTCGAGGATTGTTAACAATGGTGAGAAAACTTCAAAGCAAGAAACATTCCTTTTTGCTGACTTGTCTCTCTTAATGGAGATTCCAGTCTAAACAACCAAGCTCCCTTCCTTGATTCCACTTAGCTGTGGTTGAGAAGGGTGCTTTTTAATGCAGTAATGGTACTATAATGCCTTAGGTTTTTCCTCTATGTTGCCATGACCAAAGTGGCCAGTTTCCCAGGGGTGATCGTCTTTGTACTTGGCTAGAGTACAAAACAGACCACCTGTTGCATAGGGACCATATTGCCTTATACATTCATAATGTTCTTTTGTTTTCTAGAGCACTTTCACCCTGATTATTTCATTTTAGGCTTACAATAGTTCTGAGATGAAAACAATATGCACAATGTCTACAGCAATGTAAATTGAAAGAACAAAGAAAGCTAAACTGAACGCTGTAATTGTATTGACCAAAAACAGCCCCAAAAGAGTTCCTTCCCATCAGTGAAGAAGTAGGGGGACTGTAGGCATGAAATATTACATTTACTTCCAGACAGTGTTGAAGCAGTTAATTTTGCTGAACTGTTTTCCTCCCCCTCCACCCCTACCCTTTTTAATCTTACAAGGGATGGCTCCATTGTTAGGGGAGGAGGGAGGGATATATCTGGAAACAAATGTGAAGTAAAAACAAAAGTATTAATAAAAATAAAACTAGGGGGAAAAATCAGGACCAAAAAGTAGTGGACTTTGAGGTAGGCCTGGAAGGAGGTGGGAAGAATAAAACCAAAGTATTTTGAGGTACTCTGATGTTTGTTTCTACCTTATTAAATGCTAAGAATCTGACGTGAGATTTTACTCCTTGTTTTGTATATTTATTTGATTGTTTTTGCTGATGGCAGCAGAGTGGAGAGAGGGTTGACCAGGTAGATCTAGGTTCAAGTAGTACTTCTAACACATAATGACTGTGTGACCCTGAGCAAACCACTTAACTGCTTGGGTGTTCTAGGCAACTCTCTAAGATTGTAAATTGCAGAGAAGGTGCCTACTTGCATTGTTAGAGGGAATTTTCTCATCTAAGAGTTATGGATATCAATGAAATCACAGATACAGTCCCTATCCTTCTTCAATTCATCATAATTTCTTTTAATAGAAAAAAAAAACAACCCAGCTCTGGGAAGGATATTTGGTAGGTGTTTCTATCTGCCTTTGCCAGGTAAGAAAACTGGAGCAGTGTTAAGCGATTTGCCTAAGGTAAAATAACAAGTTAGTGGTGGAGCTGGAATTCTCTAGAATTACCAAACTTTCCTTTCCAATAATGTTCATTTGGAGCCTTAGAGGAAGGCCAAGACAGTGGAATTTAAAAGGGAGGAAGGATGGTGTTAAATCTCAAAAAGTACCTCTGCTCCTGGCTCACAGGTGTGACTTGTGGAGTTGCTGCTGAGTGAGAGGCTTCACACTAAATTCCAGGGACTGCCCTCTGACACCTGCTTGTGGCATGTTGGAGGAGTTTCAGGGAGGTGCTTTCTGACAGCACTGGAATTTGAGGAGTTGTCCAGCAGGTGAGGTTTTGAATTGACTCCAAAAGTTCTGTCTGCTGATGGGTGTTTGTCCTTCCTAAAGAAGTAGTTGGTAGGCATTTTTGCTTGTTTTCAAAATCAGTGGTAAACCATATATCTTCAATGGAACAGGCTTTAAAAACTATAATAAAGTTTTAAATTCAGAAGATTTCTGTTTGATAAACTTAGCCAACTAGTCAGCCTATTAAGTTTTTAAGTTTTATTCTGACTTGGTTAAAAAGGATCACAAACTGTTTCAAATTACATAGTATCAGCCCTGTGTTGAAGGCTCTACAATTAATTTTTAAGAGAGGGACTGGTCTAATCATGAACATTAATCATTCTTGTGAGAAAATGGCCATTTGGAGACAAGATTTAGGTTGGAAATAACTAGCTTGGATCAGAGTAGAGCAGGGGTTGGGAACCTGCGACCTCAAGGCCACATGTGGCCTTTAGGCCTAAGGTTCCCCGCCTCTGGAGCAGAGCCTAATCCAAGATTAAAAGTAAAGTATTTTAATGAAGAAAATGATTTCTTTTTGAGGATTTTTGAGTTGCCACTAGGCTTGGATAAAGATAAAAATTGAAGACCATGTAAGAAATTTAAATAGTGACCTAAAGGTATAAGACAGACGTCATGATTTACTGATCTAGCATGATGCTTTACATATAGTACAGGTACTTAGTATATACTTTTTGAATGAATGAAACTTTCATAGACTTAGAAGCATGGTTTGAAACTTTAAGCAGCAATGTTCCTCCCTGTCTCCGTCTCTGTCTCCCTGTCTCTCTCTCTCTCTCTCTCTCTCTCTCTCTCTCTCTCTGTCTCTGTCTCTGTCTCTGTCTCTGTCTCTTTCCCCAAACAGAATATTTGCCTTTTCTTTCAGTGGATTTGCAGCAAATTCTTTTCAATCTTGGAGACTTTTCAATAACATCACAGCTCATGCCCCACAGATAAACCTGGGGATATCTCATTTCGACATAAATCATGCTCTCAAAAAGCTTATAATCTTATGGGGGGCGGGGAGGAGGAAGGGTACGGCATACCAGCAAGTAAGTGTAATTCTAAGTGGACTAATGGGGTAAAGGAAAGATCTAGAGAAATGATCTAGGAATGTTGGTTGCTGTTCTTCAGTCATGTCCGACTCTCCATGACCCCATTTGGGGTTTTCCTGGCAGAGACACTGGAAGGGTTTGCCATTTCCTTCTCCAGCTCACTTGCCCAGGGTCACTCAGCTAGTAAGTGTCTGAGGCCAGATTTGAAAAAGAAGAGGAGTCTTCCTGATGCCAGGCCCAGCACTCTATCCACTGTACCACCTAGCTGCCCATTTGAGGAGGGAGTAATTGCTTTCAGTAATTTAAGCCAAGGAGAGATGAGGGAAGACTCTGTGGAGGAGGGGCACTTGAACTGAGCCTTGAAGGAAGAAAAAGATTTCAGCAGGTGGTGATGAGGGGAGGAGGAGGGAGCATATTTTAGGTGTAAATTATAACCTGTGTGAATGCACGAATGTGAGAGCCTGAAGAATGAGCAGTAGTTGAGTTTGGCTGGAATATAGAACGTAGGAAGGGTTGCAGTATGAAAAAAATTGGAAACAGAGCTTAGGAAGCTGTTGAAAGATTTTGAGGAGGGGAGTGACAGGTCAGACTTGGGCATTCAGATTATTGTGAGAGCTCTGCGAAGGATGACTAGGCAGGGGAGAGGTTATCAAATTAGTCTAGATGACAGGTGATGAAAGCTTGAATTAGGGTGGTTGCAACATGAGTGGAAGGGAGGGGACAATTGTGAGATACACTATAGAGGGCAAGACTCGGCAACTGATTAGATGGGACTGAGGGTAAGGGAAAGGAAGGATCCAATCCCTTTGCAAGCCTAGGTGAATTCCAGGGATTAGATTGATGGTGTGTGTGTGAGTGTGAGTGAGTGTGTGTGTACTGTACTGTAGAATGTGATGAGTTTGATGTGCTGGTAAGATTTCCAAGTGGAGATATCTAGACTACAGCTGGGACATGGGACTAGAGCTCAAGGGACAATCTAGGATTAAATAAGATTTTGGAGTCATCTGCTGGGATGATAATTTAAGCCATGGAAATTGGTCCGAGATCATTAAAGGAGAGAACATATAGAGCAGGGTATCTTAACCTGGGATCTATGGTCTTGTTTTTTTAAAAAAATTGTTTCTTTTATAATTGCATCAATTTCTTTTGTAATCCTATTTGTTTTACTTTAAGTAAAAATTTTATTCTGAAAAGGGGTCTTTAGGATTCACCAGACTGCCAAAGGGGCATATCATCAAAAGAAAAAAAAAAGGTTAAGAAGCCTTGCTATATATATAGAGAGAACATCCCAGACAGAGTCTGGTGGAACACCTGAACTTCAGGGGTAGGAAGATGATGATCCGGTAATCCAATCTTCCCAGACAGGGAGGAAAGAATACTAGGAGAGAGAAGTGTCATAAATACTGAGAAGAGAGACTATTCAGAATGAGGGCATGGCCAAATGTTCCAGAAAGGCAGAAGATGAACACTTACCAAAAGCCATTGGATGTAACCACTCACAGGCCATTGGTGAAGTAGGAGAGTTATTCTGATAGGTTAGTGCGGTGAGAAAACATATTGCAAGAAGTTGAGGGGGGAACAGGTAGTAGGGAAGTAAGGAAGGCCATGAGTGTAGGCCATTTTTTTCTAAAAGTGTAGCAATAAAAGGGTAGATAAATTGAGGGAGCATAAGATTAAAAGAAGGATTTGTTGTCTTTTTTTTTAAAGATAAGCTAATAATGATAGTTGCTAGCATTTATACAGCACTTTAAGGTTTGCAAAGCACCGTATATCTCCTTTGGCCAAACAGAAGAGACCTGAACATGTTTGTAGGCATTAGAGAGAAGGAATTGAGAGAAAAGAATAAATTGAGGATGATGGGGGAAAGGGTGGGCTTAAAGGAGGAGCAAGAGTAGGCATGGCATTTGAGCTAGGGTTTAAAAGATGGGCAGGAATTCAAAAGTCAAAAGAGAGAGAGGGAAAATAGTCCAAGAAGGGAACAAACACAGTAGAAGGGCTTATAGTGTTGTTGTTTGTCCTTCGTTTTCAAAGAGGACCAATGACATCATGCGGTGATATCTTGACTTGTGCATAAATTGAATTTATGCACAAGTGAGGCAGAGTTGTGCAGAGTCACCAGCCTCACTCTCTCTTCTAGTCATTGAAGTCCAGTGGCAGGACAAAAGTCAGGATGATTAGTGATGGCCTGAGATGTAGTGCATGACCTTGGTGTTAATGACTTACCAGGCTCTAAGCACATTCCACGCTGCCTACTTCAGCTGCCTTCATGGCTATTGGAATATTGTTCTCATCTGCTCATTCCCCCAAGGGAAATCTTCACATGCTTGGGGTAGACATACTTTTAATTCATTGATAGCTTTAAGGCCCATCGGTTACTCTGAACTTGGTTTAGCCCATCTGCTGAGATGGTTTACCAGAGTGTGGCCACTGTGCATGCTACAGCTTCTTGGAGCCACAGATGAGAATTGGGTGGCAAGTGGACACCAAAGTTGGATGAGCAACCTGAAAAGTCCTCATACCAGAGGTACTAGTAGAGTGGTACCAGGTCATGAAGGGTCCTTGAATGCCAGAAGAGGAGTTTGAACTTGACTCCAGATGTAATAGAAACCCCTGAAGGGGTACCCTTACTAGGATAGTGATATGACCAGATCTGTAGGGAAGAAATATTATGCTAGCAGATATGAAGGATAGATTGGACCGGGGAGAATGCAGAAGTGGAAAAATCTTTTAGGAGGCTATTGCCATATTCTAGGTAGGTGATGAAGGCTTAAACTGGGCTGGTGGCAGAGGAAATAGAGAGGAAGGTATTGTATACAAGAGATGTCAGTGGGGAATCAATAGGACTTGACAAATGTACGTGGATAGTAAGGCAAGAAGAAGAGAAAGACAATCCTAAGGGTGCAAACATAAAAATGGAGGAATGGTGGTACCATGGCCAGAAATAGTAAAGTCAAAAGGAAAGGGAGAGGGAGCAAGTTTAGAGAGAAAAATAATTTGGATTTTGTCCATGTTGAATTTGAGTGCTGGTAGGACACCCAGATTCAGATATCCTGAAAGGTGTCCTGAAATGTGTATCTTTAGCTCGCAGTGATGAATACTGAATAGATAGATTCGAAGTCATTTGCAATGAGCTGGTAGTTGAAGCTGTGGTGATAAATGACATGTCCCCTTAGCAAAGAATACAACCAATAAAGGCCCGTAGGATCATTGATTTAGAGCTGATAGAGAGACAAGAAGAGAACTATAAGAGCATGGAGTCTGCAGCCGAGGAGAGAGAGAATAACTGAACAAATAGGAGGGTGTGTCAAGAGAGGAATGTCTAGTATGGATGTAGTAGGAAGTGGTCAACATGTCAAAAGCAATAGAGAGGCCAGGAAAAGGATGACTGAAAAAGATCATTTACTTTGAGCAATAGCTCACTGAGGATTTTAGAGAGAACAGTTTCAATAAAGTCACAGAAGTGGAAATCAGATTGCAAGGGGGTAGAGGAGATAGTGGGTAGGGAAGAAAGTGGAAGCATTCAAGTGTAGATAGCTTTTCCAAGAAATTTAGTATTGAGGTAGAGGAGAGACCGGTTGGTAGGTGTATGGGTTAGAAGGGTTAAGGGAAGGCATTTTTATTTTCTTTTAGGGAGACCTAAGCATGTTTCTAAGGAGATGACTCGGTGGAGAAGAAGAGCTAAAAGATGCACGTGATAGATGAAGCCATGTTGGCAGAAAGGATTAGCCTCAATCAGGAACATAGCCACCTTTGAGACCAGAAAGAACTTGGGTGAGGATGCCGAGAAGTTTTAAGGAATGGAGAAGGGAGGTGGAGAGCTCAATCTTGTTAGTGAAATAGGAGGTTAGATCCTTTGCTCTCAGCGTAGGTAGAGTTTGGGAGAGGGATTGGAAGAAAGAGATCAGCTTTAGAACCATGAGTAAGCTGACAGTTAAGTTCTACTGTAATGAAGAAAAAAAGGTGGTTCAGTTCATCTTCCTGAATACAAAGTCAGAGCAAAGGTAGCTTTGTAGGACCTTCTGTGGCTAATTAGGAAATCTGTATTCTTACAGTCCCTATAGGGGACTATAGCTAAGACAGAGGAACAAGTGGGTTGACTAGGCTCATATTACTTTAAGGTGATCAACAGCGCTGGGACTGAAAGACTTCACTACATTGAAGGAGGTAGCATTTGAGTTAGGCTTTAAAGAACGGATAGGAATTTGGATGAATAGGAATGGGAAAAGAGACAAGCAATTTAAGCATAGAGAATAGCATGAGCAAAGCACAGAGGTGGGCAAGCACAAAGTATATACAGAAATAGGAATAGTTCACTTTGGCCAGAATGTAGAGTCCTTGTAGAGGAGCAATGTTTATTCATTCATTCAATAAGAATACTATTAAGTACATATTACATGTTAAGTGCTAGGCAAAGTCTAGAAATGTGAAGAACAATTCAATTGAATGAACAGGTATGAAACTGTCTTCGCCCATAATTGAATAGCTGGGTCTTCTGCCTCCCAAGTCCAGGGCCCCATCTACTCCATCATATTTCTTCAGGCTTCTTTATTTATTCTAGATGTAATGTGAAAGCCTGGAGCTGTTTTTTGGTTTGGTTTTTTGGGGTTTTTTTTTAAGGGATATATCTGTTCCTGAACCTTAAGAGAGGATCATTTGGCCTGCTGTTTTAGTGCCCTGCACTCAGTGAATCTGTGAAGGGGCTGTTACTTTTATTTCACAGATCCAGCTTTAGGAAGCAGGCATGCCGTTCTTGGTATAAGAGATTTCCCTTTTGTAGTCTGGCTTGCTTGCCTTAATGGAGACAGAATTGGTGGAAGATGTTAGGATCATCGATTTAGAACTGGAGGTCATTCAGCCCAACTTTCTCATTTTACAGATGAGGAAACTCCAAGTCTTCCTGGCCTAGAGAGGTTAAGTGATTTGTCCCAGGTCACAGAGACCCAGGACTTGATCCCAAGTGTTACAATGCCAAACGTAGCCATCTTTCCACTGTACCATGCTGTCTCAATAGGGAACCTTTTAATTTGGCTCTTCTTGTCCAAGGACCTTCTTGCTTTACGGTTTCTGTGTATGAGGATACAGAAAGGGAGTTGGTTATATTCTTCCTCAAACATGGATAATAGACAGAGATCCACCAGTGGACCAGAAGTCAGGAAAGCTACTAACTAGATATGAAAGGCTTTGTTTCATCATCCTTAAAATGATGGTTGGGCTAAATTATCTGTAAGGTCCTCGTGACCTCTAAAGTATTAGAATTTTATGATCTCCACCTTTTCAAGTATCCATGCAAAATCAAGCGATGGAGGATATACCCTCTCTCTATGGCAGATTTGCAGTAGCATTTGGACAAGAGTTACTGAGATTGGGGAGGCAAGGATGGGTTGTGACCTGTCTCTCACAATAGGAATAATGTGAGAATGGGTGGCTCAATTTATAAAAAGAAGGATGGACTTGTACTAAATTGAAATTGAACCACCCATTTTCACTTTGTTTCTTCTGGGGCCCAGTCAAAAGTATGGTTTATGGAATAGTATTTTTACAGTATTCATGATAGCTGGCGCATGTAGAGATCCAAAGAAGATTCAAAGGCCAACATACTCTTATTTATTTCACTGAAATGATCAGTCTGTTTCAATTTGGCCAAAAGACACTGGTGTGTTAAGAAGGTGTAGTAGGAAGGCCGAATTTATGATCTCAAAAAGGATCATATAAATATCAGAATGGTTCGAAATCGATGGGTATACAGAATTCTCCAAGCAGAAGGCATCCAAAAATTTATTCAGGGCCCAGAGCAACAAATTAGCGAACCAACCTCCCCATTCCAGTATTGTGAACACAAGCCTCCAGGCCCAGTAGGCCCG
>CM053626.1:214482098-214500571 GCA_028646595.1 Phalanger gymnotis
CCAAAACTGGTCAAATAAAACATACATTCGTCCAAGGTAGAAAACAGCTCTCCTTTTAACTCCATTAACTTTGGGGGGATGTACTTTGTGAGTGGGGTCACTTAGGGTGTTGGGAAGCATCTGTGGTGTCACAATGTAGCGATAAACTTTTAAAAATACAAAATACTAATTTCCTAAATATCATCCAGCCCACTCCTTTCATCCTTACTCAGTTCTAGCTCCAGCTTAGTCTGCATCTGCAGCGTTTGTTCTAGACGCTGACTAACTCAACGGGTTCCCTCTCCAACTACGTGTTCTAATCTGGACAATAAGCATTTTCCTTCCATGTTTTTTCCTGTATGTAACGTTATGCCAATCTCTCTTGACTAGTTGTGGATCTCACTGAAAAGCCTTTGTGTGCATTCGGCACAATGTCATTTTCAAGGCAGAGAACCTGAAGAACTCTTCATCTGTACTACAGAACATCCTCCACGAGAGAGAACACCTTTGTTGAATACATATGGCCTTATTCTATCTTCATCGTTGTTTTGACAAAAGAACAAAAAGATGCATGAATGAATGAAAAAGCGTTTACCAAGCACTGAGTATGTGCCAAACGCTGAACTAAGTGCTAGGGAGATAGATACAAAAGCAAAGACAATCCCTGCCCTTAAGAAGCTTTCATTGTACTAGGAGGAGATACGTGTTTTGGATGGTGACCAGGAAGCAGTAGTTTGGTTTGGAAAACTGCAAGGACTCTGAGTGGAGTTATAGGAGAGTAGATGAACACAGCATATCTAGGAACAATGACAGAGTTGATTTGACGTTTATTTGGGGGAGGGGTGCAGTAGGAAGTGGTGGCCAGGTGATCGTAGAGATGTATTTCTAACTAGGCTGCCTTTTCAGGACTTTCCTCAGTGCCTAGGCCTTCTTACCCCATAATGTCCTTCTGCCATGCTGGCCTCCTTCTCCCACTGGTGAGTTGGTTTTGGGACTGCCATTTTGGGGTTATCTGGGTCAAATTTTATCCCCCTATGGATTTGAATGGGTATCCCCTAGTATTTCAGCTTCTTTTTATATGTAGTCTTCCACCATTTGAATGTAAACTCCTTGAGGGAAATGATTTTTTCTTTTTGCTTAAACGTGTATCCCTACCATTTAGCCTCGTGGCTGACACATTATAAACACTTAATAAATCTTTATTGCCTGCCTGAGCAGTGAAACATGAACCTCCCCAAATTCCATTCCGGGTTGCCCTCCTCTCTCCTCCAGGAGTCTTTAAGGTTGTGTTTTACCCCATGCCAATTTTGAGTGAAATCCCAGGGGAGATATAAAGTAAAAGACAAAACGCTGATGAAAAAAAAACACAAATGAGTGAAAAAATAAACATAAAATAAATACAAAAACATCACAGTTGTAATGACTTAAGCTTACCACACAAGTTTCATATACACAATGAATGCTAAGTTTAGTGGAGGAAGAGATCACTTAGTTGAAGTGAAGGCTTCAAGTAGGGAGGATCTGAACTTGGTCTTCAAGGACTGTAGGATTTAACTAGGTAGACAAGAAGGGAAAAAACACCAATGGGAGGAAAGGAAAATGGCCGAGTACAGTGAATGCCCAGGGGTCAATGAGTAGATCAATCTGTCTGGAAATGGGAGGTGTGAGTTAAGAAATAGGGAGAGAAAATTAGAACAGTAAACTTGGAACACGACAGGGATAATAAAACACTGAGGGAAAGTCTAAAGGAGCCTCTCAGGAAAAGTTCGGGGATTTCTTCCACTAGTAATGGAGAATCACTGAAGGATTTGGAGCAGGGGAAGGTGATGAGATCAAGGCAGCACTTCAGGAAGAATTAATTTGCCAGCAACGTGCAAGCTGGATTGAAGGGAAGAGACCCTGAGGCAAGGATCTCGTTAGTTGGGAGACTATTAAAATAGTCTAGGCATGATAATTAAGGCCCTGAATTAAGAGAGCTGGTAGTTAGAACTGAAAAAAAAAATGAGTCACTGAAGATAAACTGCAAAGGGCAGGTGTGATAGGGAATGGTAACTGATGGCATGGGAGCGGCAAAGGTGAAATCCAAGGAAATTGAGGTTCTGTGCCTCACTGGAAGAACATTGCTGCCACTGATAGCAAGGCAGGAGGGGGAATTCTTTTAGAAGGTGTTTTGGGGAGGAGATGGGAAAAATGATGAACGTGGCAGACACCTTGGGCTTGTGGTGAGGGGTAGCTATCCAAGTGAAAAATCTGAGATACAAAAATGGAGCCTGAAGGAGAAACTGAGGCTAGATTTGTAAATCATCTCCATAGAAGTAACCGAAACCATGAAAGTAAAGGACATTTACAAGAAAGACAGAATAGAAAGAAGGGATAAGGATTGAGGCGGTCAGTGAGGGAGATAACAATGAGAAGGAAGCTCAGAAAGTTTAGGCAAATGTCAAAAGCTGCAGAGGAACAAACGAAAAAGAATTAAGATGGAGAAAGAGCACTGAATTTGGTAACTAATTTGGTTGTTAGTAACTTTCGAGAGACTACTTTTAATAACATGGTGGAGTGGAAGCCAGATTGAAGCAGAGTGAAATGAGGTAAGTGGTGAAAAAGTAGATGCAGGGAGTAGTATATGCCTGTTGCCTCTATAAGTCTGTTAGCAAAGAGAAGGAAAGATACAATAGTGGACAGAAGATGCGCAGCAGGGACAAGTTTCTCTCAAGGTAGGGGAGAACTGTTCATGTCTTAGGGCAATGGAGAGAATAAAAATGCCATAAAGAATGAGGGATAATGTAATGTCTCTGAGGAGGTGGGAGGGGACAGGTTTGAGAAATGGAAGGAAAGGAGACCCTGGAAAGGCAGAGGTGTGAGAACACCTCTGGGACTGGAGGGAAAAAAGAGGCAGTTTCAGGTAGGTCTATCTAAATATCTATCTATCTAAACAGAACAGTACAAAATAGAACAGAAAATGTTGATAGGTAGTGTGTTCACTGGTGAACCTGAAGTAGAGACTAGAGGACCTCTCTTCAGGAATGTTATAGAGGGAAAATTCCTGCTTAGTACAGGCTGCACTAGCTGACCTATGAAGTTTCTACTAATTGAAATTCTATGAGCTTGTGGAGCTAGAATTCTAGGAATTCATGATTTGCACCTTCCTAATAAAAAAGGCAAGTTCCTCTGATTTAATTAGGGAGTGGAGATAGAATTGGCGGTTTGAGCAGAAAAGATATTTTTGGAACAACCATCAATAAAAAGACAAAGGCTAGTTAAACAGTAGTGAGGGCCCAGTTAAACCTACATAGTATGAATATATCTTGGGCTTAGAATGTTTCCATAACTTTTTCCAGAAATGCTGTATGGCCCAGGAAAAAGAGCAAAGAAAGGACAGGGGAATGATCTAGGGCAGGAGATTGTATAGAGAACACAGCAGAACCAGGCACAAAGAAACAACCATTTTATTAAATATTGAAACTTAACCGTATTCCAGAAACAGTGGCACCGTATACCCAATTACTTTGCTAGTGAGTATCCCTTTGTTTAATTTTTCATAAAAAAAGAATTCGTGTCCACATCTAAGACACTTTTCCTGAAAGTCATGATCATAGAGGTTTTTCTTCTTTATCTTCAAGAGATATCTTAAGTTTTATAGATGGAACAATCACTTTCTACATCCCATCCCATCCTTTGGAAGAAGCAGACCACACTGCTTTCTAATATTAATCCACTCAGGATAGCCAACAATGAAAGCTTGCGACTGATGTTTAAGGTCACTGCAAAAGAAATGAAAATCACTCAGTGTTTACAAAGTTAATAAACTTGTGATATTTAAATTATTTACAGGGTTACAGAGAATGTAGGCTTAAAGTTTTTTTTTTTTAAATGTATTTGTTCTATGGAACTTGCACTGGACTACATTTACTATTGCTGCTGTCTTCTCCCCTACCTTTGTGTCTGTATACTTTTCTACTGTCATCAGTATCACAAGATTGAGCACAAAAATTTGCTTACAATGACAATACCATCTCCTCACCTCCTACGACAAGAACCAAACTACAGGAAACCCAAAATAAAAAGGGGGACACCAACAAGAAGGTGTTAATATTAGAAATAATATAAAGGCAAAAGGTAACACAAATAGTACTAAAGGCAGCAGAAAGATGAAGAATGGTTTTCACACGGACAAAAGGTACCAGGTTCAAAAGTGCACTTTCTAAAAGACTAACTTCTGATTTCCCCTACTTGATTTAGGTTTGTATAAGAAAAAATTCAAGAAATGCAAAGAGGGTTCATCCCAACTCCTCCACTTATCAGCCATGTAGCCAAGAGCAAGTCATTTAGTGTCTCTGAATCTTTGTTTCTTCATTAATAAAACGGGGATAAAGCACTTACCTTGCCTAGCTAATAATGTCATTGTACCATTCACAGAGATAGGCAGAAGTGCTTTGGAAACCGTACAAGCACTGTACAAATATATGGTCGGGGTATTATTCTATGAAGGATCCCAGGATGCATTATGATCTTAAAGTTAAATGCCTCAGATACATGGGATTAAATTATTTCCATGCCAAATATATAATAGAAATTGACAAGCAGGAATTAAAATATAAATCTACCTCTGATTGCCTGAGAATTTGATGTAAGGACAAATACTTTTATGAGTCTGAGACACAGAGGAGTGTAGTCATGTTCCCAAATGACGGCTGGAATCAGCAGGAGTTTACCATAGCTGGACAATAGTAGTGCTTTCAGAAGCAAAATGAAGTTGGACTTTCTTCTCAGTGTTGTGGGTTGGATTAGCCACAAACCAGCAAAAATTCCAATAAAGAAAGCCATTTGTTCTATAGAGGAAATGAAAATGGAAAGTATGAATCATCACATCAAAACCAAACCCCACCTAAAAACAAATAAACCCTAATTCCAAAAACTGATCAGCAGATTTCATGAGAAATGTTTTACCAGTATTTCTTTCTTTTTCTGGACCTCTGGCTTTTGTTAGTCAAATTGTGCTAATGTAATTTCTGAAACACAATTGAATCCAACTTGGTTCACATGTTACCCTACTTACAGTAGTGAGATAATTCAACTAAACAGATAGATACGAGTACTCAAAAAATTTTTTTCTTAGATTTTTCAGTTCTTATTTCTTCAGTATTTAGAGGTAATCTACAGAATCTCTGATAGTCTGTGATTTCTGATGTGTATCTTAAAAAGGAAGAAAGGATAGAATAGGGGACAAAAGGTCTACATTCAGAACTAGAGGACTTATACCAAAGATAGCAAATGGAAGGAATTTGATTGTATATGCTATCTAAATGATGATTTTTTTCCCTTTAATTTATCTTTTTATTATGAAATCCCTGGCCTAAACAATTCCAATGAAAGAAACCAGATGACTATCTGCAAAGAAGGCTATCTGAAGGCATTCTTGGACATGATGGCTCCTAGAGTCCCTTTTAATAAGACTTGAGGTTTGGAAACTGGTTCTAACATACATTTTCAGACATGGCTAATGTGGGTAATTGTTTTGTGGGACTCTGTAACTACGTATAGAGGGCTTCATTCATTCATTCATTCATTTCTCAATGGGAATGGAGAGGCAGGGTAAGGAACATATTAATTTTAAAATGCTTGTTAATTGAAAAAAAAAATAATTTTTTTTTTAAAAAAAGAAAGTTAGCTTTATATCCATTTCTCAATTAGGGAAAATTTGAGTTTCCACTGTCCTTATTTATAAATTATGTAAAATAAGGTTGTCTCAGCTTTCTCACCTATAAAAAGAAAAGGTTGGACTAAAAGGATCCTAGGATCCCTTCCAACTCTAAAGTTCTATGAATCTATGATCCTTCACAAGAAAGACAAGATATAATATTGATACTCTATTCAGAATTCCTTGAAAATTAGGTACAAATACATACCTAATATAGTATTAGTAGGACTGAAAAGCTTTGCTTTTCCCTCTTATTTAACAAAAGCTAAGGCCTTTAACAGTTTTCTATAGAAAATTTGTGAACTGATGCTTCAGCCATATTGATTAAGTTGTTTTAAGCTTTCCAGTGACAAGTACGAAGGACTTTAAAGAAAGAAAATACAGTATCTAAAATTTATAATAGGCTCTCTCATTATTTTAAAAAAGTAGATGGATATTCTTTGACAGGTTTCCTTTGGGATAAAAACATAGATGAGTATGTGTGTCATTATTTATTAATACTTACAGAGCATCCATTTTGGTTGGATATTGTAGTTTTTCTTGAATTGGATGGGACACTTCATTCCTAAATTCAATTAATGAACCTGGTTGCTATTATGTGCATAGCACTATGCTAAGTGTTGTGGGGGATACAAAAGCAGGAATAGGCATTCTTTTGGCCACTAAATGCTCACAACCCAATGGTGAAGATGTAATGCGCACATTAAACAATTCAACAACTAGAAAATGGTATATACTTAACTCCCAACATTAATAATACAGAATAAGTGATCCTGCAGGAGTTTAAAGGTTTCCCATTCTAGAATTCGTTTAGCTTTTGATATCTGAGGAAAAAAAATACTGGGAGCTAGGATGTTTGTCACTACAGTCTGTCATCAGTTATTTTAAAATAATGGTAGCTATACCCAAGTAAAGCATAAGACAATTACTGGAATTGACATCATTGATAAGCTGTTTTAAGTCTCATCTGTAAAAATAAGACTAATAATAGCATCTGCCTCACAGGGTCATAAGAATAAAATGAGAAAATACATATGAAATATATAAAAAATGAAGCACTATATAAATGTTAGCTGTTATTATTAACATCATCAGCTAGCCTCGGTAAACAGGGGACCTGGATAATCTAGGTCTGTTAACACTTGTTAATTGTTAATCTCAATATTGAGATAAATAAGCAGATTTCCCTTCAAATCTCTAAAGCATTTAAGAGAACTCAAAAAGATATATGTTATCCCCATTTATAACTACATTTATTGTTTAGTCATTTCATGTCCCCACTTGGGGTTTTCTTTGCAAAGATATTGGAGTGGTTTGACATTTCCTTCTCCAGATCATTTCACAGATGAGGAACTTAGGCAAATAGTGTTAAGTGACTTGCCCAGGGTCACCCAACTGGTAAGTGTCTGAGGCGAAATTTGAACTCAAGAAGATAAGTCTTTCTAACTCCAGGTCCAATGCTCCATACACTGTGCCACGTAGCTGCCCTAACTACATTTATAAACACACACATTTTACTCAAGTGGTACAACGGAAGGTAGAGTCTCTCATCTCTGGGGTGATGGATTAGTCAGTTCTCAGCTGGAATTTCTATATATCTATCCTCTGTAATTTAGACTGCCTGGCTCTTTAGATGCATTTAGCTTTGGAATGGCCAAAGGTCAGAAAGGTTATACTGATCACTGGCAAAACAATTTTACTAGGCCACTATGGAGCTGAGTTTTTATATATCTTCTAGAGAGGGCAATTATCCTTTTAAATACTATGCTTTATCCATCTGTCAACACAATTCATGCCCAACTGGTAAAATATCCCTACTTTGGTATGGTGATTCTGAACTGGGAATAAGGAACACTTGGGTTCAAATCCTGTCCCTGACATTAAGCTTGTGATTCTAGGAAAGTTATTTAAGCTTTACAAGTCTATTTTCTCATCTGCAAAAGAGAGGTAATATCACCCATAAAACCTCTCTTATAGGACTCAAATGAGATGATGTGAGATGCTTTGCACATCTTAAAGTAGATGCTACATAAATATCATTTATTAAGACAACAGCATTCAAAGAGAAGAACGCCTGGGAAGAATCCTCCCACTTGCCAAATCGAATATTTGAATGTTACGCATAGCAGATGTAGGACAAATATGATAAGCCTATATTTGCATATATTGCAAACCTGTTTAGGTTACTTATCTAGTTTCTTCAAGTTGGATAACTGGTCAATGAATTAATAAGATACACTAAATTAATGAGATGTAGTATTCCAATGACATTTATATGGTACTCCAAAACATTTTCTAAAAGCAATTTGATTTGATGAAGAATGATTTTTCCCATTTCATATGGAATAGCAAAAAGAAATAAAAAACCTGAAGTGGCACACTCAGAACTTGAATCTCAAGCTCTCTATTCTAGCTCATTTGAGCACTTCATTCTGAACTCAGCAGCCCATCTCCCATCTGTGTGCCTCTGGACTGGTCATCCTGTCATGCCTGATATACATCTCTTTCTCATCTGTCCTTTAGGATCTTTAGCTTCATTCAAGGGCCAGCAAGGATGCCATATCCCATGAAAAGTTGCCTTGGTGCTAGCACTTTCTCTCTCCTTAAATTCCCATGTGTTACTTATTTTGTGTACAGACTGTATCCTTTACTAGAGTGTAAACTCCTTGAGGGCAGAGATAATTTTGTTTTTAACTCCTTAGTATCTAGCATAGTGAACAGAATAGACATTTTTGGTTGAATTTAACTAATCAAGCCTCTCTGAGGTTTTAATGAAGATGAATACTTCAGTAGGAATATAAAAAATGACTTCTTACCTAAAGAAGCTATTGTAAACATTCTATAGAAATCCCATTCTTTGGCATATCTTATTAAGTCATCAGGGTCAGTGTGCTGGCTTGAATCTTGCAGCTGCAGCCACCTCAGATATGCTTCACAAAGCAAACAAAATATGCAGAGCTTCCCATGGATCTGATAACCAAAAACACCTGGCACTTAAGGCAGGTAAAGAAATAGCCCAAATGTATTTAATATCAATAAGGCAAAAATCCTGCAAAGAATTTTTTTTGGCTAAGGAAGTTACCATTTAATAGCTTTTTAAACTTAGGACTGTCAAATTAACAACCCATTTGCATTCATTCTTTAAACCATTTCACTAATTAATGATATGATTTGTAAGCTCTTCTTTAGTTCCTTTCCAACAGAAAAAAGCACAAAATAGTGACATGTAGTGGTGGGAGGAGAAGCAATATAAACTTTACTTGGTATTTTATTAAAGCCATTTATATTGATTGTAAAATTCCTAATAAAATTGATTCTAGTCCTAATCTAGATTGTGTGTTATAAAGTGACAAAGACAAATTACAAACCAATTGAAAATTCCAAAGATTAAAGCTGCTGCAAAAATAGAAAATACTAGGAAATTTGAGCTGATCTTTCTGACATGTACCTTACATGTGTCTTGTCTATAAATGAAAATCTTTCTGACCTTAAAGATTTCTATAGGCAGAAGGGGTCAGGACTAAGTTTGCTGAGGAGATGTGGTCAGATAGCTCACGAAGTCATTTTAAACCACTAAGATTTCCTAATGGTGAGCAAGCAACTCTATTTCTGCCTTACTATTTATTCAGTATTTGCTGATCTAAATTGTTAAACAGATTTCAATTCAATAAATTAAATGGACCTCTGAAAGCCTACTTCCTTCACGGAGACTTCCAAGATTAAATGACAGAAGGGGCTTTTCTATACCCACATTTGCTCAAAAGTAACTAGATATAGAATAGTGAAACCTGTAAACAGTGCTGTTAATTTATCAGTCTCCTAGATATTTAAAATAGTTTTCAAATGATGTAAAAATGAGAAAAATATACAACTTACATTTATCTTAGTATTGAAAAGAATATGCCTATAGGCCTGCGCTTTGCATAAAATGGCATTGATCAGGATGATAACAGGATCGTACTCGATGTACTTATCCACAGGCTTCTGGCAAGACTTCTGAAATATTTCAAGATAAGATTATGTCAAAACAAGTAAACCCACATTATGACATCTTACAGATTCAAAAATATCTGTGCTATTCTGGTGCTAGAAAACAAGGTTACGCTGATATTTTCACTAATTTTGATTAAATATATGTATATATATGTATGTATATGGTCCCAAAGTTTGTTCTCAATTATATAATTTTCCAGGCCAGATCTATTAATATTTTAACCTCAAATCCAAAGAGCTGTATGTAAACTTGTATTTACAGGGTGACATTGGGCAAAGTTTCATGAGTTGTCAGAATAAAGAATTAATTGCCAAGCATATGGCAGACCAAGGATGACTTTATCTTTAGATGGGGTGGTCCTCACAAATCAGACATTGTTGGGACTATACCTAAATTCTTCTCATTTTGGTAAAACCTGAAAAAGTTTGAGCTCTGCTGACAGAAAGCTTCTGAAGATCCAAATCGACTCCACACCAAAATGAGAGCCACAAGGTGGCTTTCAAGGGTTATCTGATGTTCTGCTTTGTCAGTGATGGTGGGAGTGGCAGAAAGGCAGAAGAAGGTGGTAGGAATCAGTTTTTAGTATCTAAAAACATTAATTTAGCTGTTGACCTTCTAATGCTGAGATCCTTATTCAATTTATAGCTAGCATTTATCTAGTGCTTTAAAGTTTGCAAAGCACCACACACACACACACACACACAGTATGTTTGTAAACTCATTTAGTAATACAAATAGCAGCTAGCACTGATATACTGACTGCTATGTGCCAGGCACTAAGGTGCTAAGTGCTATACAACCATGATCACATTTGATCCTCACAACCCTGGGAGGTAGGAATTATTATTGTCCCCATTTTAAAGATGAGGAAACTGAGACCAAGGGAGGGTAAGTGCCTTGCCCAGGATCATACAGCTAAGTAGCTTTGGAATTCAGGTCTTTTGGACTCCAAGTCTAGCACTCTGTCTACTCTGCCACCTCACTGTAGTTACTGCATAGATTACTGGAAGAACTAAATAATCTCAATTCTAAAATCCTTGCTATAAATGAAACCAGAAGACAAAAGGAAGTTAGTTGTAGTTCAATGGGGTAATGGCTCATGAGTTCTCCTTGT
The DNA here is from genome assembly GCA_028646595.1 of Phalanger gymnotis. Taxonomy (NCBI): domain Eukaryota; kingdom Metazoa; phylum Chordata; class Mammalia; order Diprotodontia; family Phalangeridae; genus Phalanger; species Phalanger gymnotis. Next base: position 214,492,884 of record CM053626.1, read on the forward strand.
AGAGGCAAATATTAGAGTTTGCGGAATTGACTTTGTCATGATTCCAAATGCAACAAAAAGCATCTTTTCCAAGGATCCACGGGCTACTTGGTCATTGTATATTACTACAAATTAGCTTTTGTAAAAAAGACCACCATTGAAGCCAAATGCTGTTGAAGATGAGGAAATGAAGAAATCCTACCAAAAAAACTGGATAAAGCTCTCTGTATTATTCAGTATATACTGTAATACTCAGTGGTATTCAATGCTAAGATGGGTTTGGGAGAAGATGGCAAAAAAATGTTTTGGAAAACATGATTCAAGAGTAAGAAATGAAAAGAGGCTAAAGATTTGCAGAGTGTACATAAGCTTCACTAATATATCATGATTTTCTTCAAGGAAAGAGTTGGTAGGTGTTAGATGTGAACATCAAGAAATATCACAAAACCTAAAATAGATTGTTTTTCAACAGATAAGAAGAGACTGGTTAATAAGTGGGAATCAACTACCTATGTATGATTAAGCGCACTGATTCAGTGGAAGAAAGAACAATATCAGTACCATATCAGAAGAAGGGTATGGTTTTCAACTGAGGCAAGCCCAACCCGTCCAATTGAAATAAGTAACTAAGGCTGTTAAATGGGAAATGGATAAAAGAACAGACTGAGACACAGACTATCGGTATCTCCTAAGGAAGTAAATCAATAGCCATAAAATTAAAAGAATCTAGAAACTCTCAGCCATCTAAATTTGTGCTTTAAGAGAGGCGATGAACACCAAGTAGGATGCAGTCCTGTTGTCCTCTTCCCTAGTCAGAAAACATCTGTAATACTGTGTTTAGTTCTGGGTGTCACATTTTAGGAAGGACACTGATGGGCTGAGTATTCAGAGAAGAATAAGCATCATGGTGATAGGTCTTAAGTTCATGCTATACAAGGACTGGTTTAAAGAACTGGGGAAATAAAACTTGAACGAGACGTGGAGATAGGAGGACAAGATGGCCATCTTCAAGTATCTGAAGGGCTGTTCTTTGAAAGAAGAATTACACTTGTTTATTCTTTCAAGGCAGAACTCTAGGAGTGATGGGTAAAAGCTGAAAAGTGTCAAATTTAGATATGATGCAAGAAATACTTTCCTAACAATTATAGCTATTCAGAAGTGGAACAGATCACTCAGGCGGTGGAGGTCTTCAAGAAAAAGTCAAATGACCACTTTTCAGGGATGCTGAAGAGAGGACTCTTGTTCAGGTATGCTTGGCAGAGGTGGCCCTTGAGATCATTCCAATACTCAGATCAAATGATTCTGTCACTCTTGTCAAGGAGAAAGATAACACAGAGCATTTGTACAATCTTATAGAGGAACACAATGAGAGACTCCGAGGAGTACTACTTTATAATGTAAGAAACAATGGAGGGAAAATAAGTCCATAGGCTATTTTGGGACAGACAAAACTAAGCCACATCATTCCTGTGTTGTTTTAAAAACAGACCTGGAAGGATGACAATGAAGAGACAAAAAAGGGACAAAAACTCTTTTCCCCATCAGTATGAGGAGGCAGGATAGTACTGAAGAAAAAAAATACAGGAAAAGAAGTGGGACTAGATCAAGTACACACAGAGCTGGTGTGAGCTGGAGGTAATACAATTTTAAGGGTGTTAAAATCTAGAATCTCAAGACAGATGAAAGAAAGGAGGATATCAAAAGTTTGGAAAATAAAGATGGAACTTATTACCACTAAATAAAAAGGTGACTAAGAAAATTTAATAACCACTAGCCCATATACCTACTTTACCATCTTTACAAAATCTTTATGAAAATAATTTAGATAAACATGAAGAGCATCCTTAAGGAGGCTAGGAAAAATAATAAACAAGCATTTATTATGCATTTACTACATGTCAGGCACTGTGCTAGGTACTGGGGATACAGAGACAAAAATCAAGTGGTCTCTGACCTCAAAAAGCTTACACTACTGAAAAGCATGTGCAGATTTTTTTATACACACACACACGCACACACACTGTGTGTGAGGGGAACACTAATGGGTAAAGGGGAACAGTTTTGGGGTAGAAGATGGCACCTGAGCTGAGCTTTGAAGGAAACTAGGGATTCTATGGACAGTAAAGAGGAAATGAATTCCTGGCGTGCTGGACAAGTTAAGTAAAGGCACAGAGGTGAGTGTGAAGAGGTCAGTATGATTAGCCTAGAGAGTGCATGAAGGGAGTAATGGCTAATAAACCTGGAGAGGCTGGGTGGACCCAGGCTGTAAAGGGCATTAAATGCCAAACAGAGGGTTTATATGTGACCCTAGAGTTAATAGGAGTTTACAGAATAGAGTAGTGATATGTCAGCTTTGCAATTTAGGACTATTCCGTTAGCAGCTGTGCACACAATGAACTGGAGAGGGGAGAGACCCGAGGCACAGGCAAACATTATAAGGCTATTGCAATAATTTTCCAGGTGAGAAATGATGAGAGCCTAAACTAATTTGAGCAGAGAGAAAGGGAGAGACATGAGAGAAGTTGTTGAGGAAAAATTGACAAGATTTAGTAACTGATTGGACTGAGTAGTTGAAATGACTGGAATGATGGTAGTACCCTCAACAGAAATAGAAAGTTTTGAAAAGGAGTGGGTTTTAGTGGAAAGACAATGAATTCTGTTTTGGAGTTTGAGATGCCTGTAAGAATATCCAGTTTAAAATGTCCTACAGACAGTTGGTGATGTTGAGTTTTAACTCAGGAGAGATTAAGGCTGATTATAAAGATTTGGGAGTCTTCTACAAAAAGATGATAATTAAACCCATGGAAGCTGAAGAGGTCACAAAGACAGCACAAAAAGAGAAAAGGAGAGGGAAAGGGGCAGACTTTCACAGATGATATTATACAGCAGACCACATCTGCATTATCATGCAATTGACTGAAAGTGTAGAGACAAAATAACATTGCACTTTTTGTTGGTGTTAAGAAAACACTTGCTTTGGGAAAATAAAAGTTGCCTTAAAGACTTCTTGGTGTCCGCTATGCATATTTTAAAATTACACAAGATTTCTTGAAAGGTCTAACAAAAAAAAACTTTTTTGAGACGACCCTGTGATTAATAATATCAAGTCAGGCATAAAAGAGGGACATACACATTTAAAGGCATTTGTTTCTGTCCTGTGGGAGCTACAGAGCAGGGTCAATGTTAAACAGGATTCTTCCATTCGCTGTTTGTGGATGATGCTGTCCTGATTTTACCAAGTCCTAGAACATTTCAGAGCTTCCTAAATGAGATTCATAATTACTCAAGAGTTTGGCACCATTATCCATCCACATAGGAAAAACCAAAAGAATGAATCAGACCTATGATCCACATCTGTACCGGATGAACGAATTCACAAAACTGATACCTCAGTACACACATCTTGGACAGACGATGCAGACAACAAACTGGGTCCAGCACTGCACATACAGAGAAAGCGCATTTCCTTTGGGAAATTTTGCAATGCTTTTAATAACCTCGAATTTCTTCTTGACACAAATGTTAATTATCTTCTTAACAATGATATTCTTCTGGTGATACTATATGGCTATGAGTTAAAGAATACTTGTCTCTGAAGCACTAAATCTGCGGGTCCCCCAAAGGGCAATGGAGAATGTGAAGATTTCAACATATTGTTAACGAAGAATTTCACAAGACAAGCAGTATAAGATGGTAAAAGGTGGGTCATTTGTGTATGAGAATGAGAGATAACAAAGGAGTTACCTATACAATGTCAACAGGCGTAGAGGAAGGTCCTCAGCAAGTTGGGTGGGGCCCCTAGGGAGGACCAAGGAGATGAGAGGTGAACAGGTGGAGGACTGTATGGGATGGACTACTTCCTTGAAGGGAGTACCTATGTCAGTGAGATTACAGATCCATTAAAATACTGAAGTATTGGGCAGGAGTTTGGGGCAAAGCCATTGTCAACTGATTATTTTTGTAGCAAATAAAGTGAACGTACTATGATTTATTGGTTTCATCAACAAAGTGTTTCTTGAAAGGCACTAGGAACCCACTTAAAGTAGCTGTTACTTGATTTAGGGATTTTGAATCCCAGTCCTGTTAAGAGATTTTCATGCCTACAGCTGGATGGGCAAAGAGGTCCCGGGTATAGTTCCAACAGTCCTGGGCCTGTCAGGATAGGGGGCGAGGAAGGGAAAGCCTTGTTCTCTCTCTAGCAATATGGAACTTTGGAAAGATGCCTATGAGTGTGGGGCCAGGATGGGGATTCTTGGCTGCTGTAGAAGGATTTGAGGAATTATGTGTAATAGAAGAGAAAACTTGGCTTTTTCAGGACAGACTCCAGGCTTCCAGGGCTAAATTAGTGGCTTTGGGGGACTCCTATAAAAGGGAGACAGAATTTGGAAGAGGAGTTTAGAGAGAATCCTAGTTTACTGAAGTGACCAATTTCACTGGAAAATTTACATTTTGCTCATTTCAACAGTAATGAAATCACACAGACAACGAACAACTCCATGAAGCAACAACTTGAAAATCTCAAGAGAATGCTACTGAAGCTTTGGAAAAATGTATTGACAAGTGAAGAGGTGACAAATTTGCAAATAGACTGGAACTATGAGTAATTTAATGGCATTTTAAATTAAAATCTTAGAGCTAGAAAGGTAAAATTAATTAAAGCATTTACTATCTCATCTCTAAAACAACAAAAAGTTGTTTTACTGGAGAAAAAAATGAAAAGTAACAAGAAGTTAAAGTTTCCAACTGAATAAATGAAGGCAGATATATTTTCACTTTAATTTTACCTCTCTAGTAACCCAGGTGTAAAGGTGGCACAGTATAATAGACAAAACACGACACTAGGAGTCAGGAGGATAAGTAGTCTAAGAGGCAGAGCAGCATAATAAAGTCAGAGTCAAGAAAAGGGGTTCAAGTTCTTCAAGCCACCCTCCTCTTTTCACCAATTCCAGCTTCCTTGGTCTCATCATCCTAAATCTTTAACTTTCCTCTGTAAGAAGCCAAACATCACCTCATTCATCAAATTGATGAGAATGTCAGGGACTTTCTTCTAAATATACAAGTCAGGTTACATATTGCTAGGGAAGGAAATCAGGGAAACATGTCAAAAAAGCAAGCTGGTGTGGCAGCAGTCAGGCTCCTTAGCCAAGAGAGACAAGAGGAGTACACCAAGAGGTGATGTGGATGAGCAAGAGGTGGTACGGAGGGAACGAAATAAAGTTGGTAGAAAGATTGTGGGAAAGAAGCCAAAAGATGGGGCATATATGTACCACCTATTTGTTGTAATTACTAGACTGCTTCTGACCCTATTTTATTTAGACCAACCTCATTCTAAAGCATGAGTTCCACTGACTCTAACAAGCACTTTGTGGGAAGCAAGATAACTAAAAGCATTTCAGTCTTCCATGTTAGAATTCGAATAAATTTAATTGGCCGGGTACTCTTTATATACTAATTTAATGTAACTAAAATGTGTTTCCTAAGTAATGGTATTTCCACTGGATAGTAAATATTAGTCGACAGTCAGTCAAGAAGCATTAGTGCTTATTATGTGCCAAGCACTGTGCTAATAATGAGGTTAGAAAGAAAGGCAAAAACATGGTTCCTGCCCTCAAGGAACTCACATTCAACACGCAAAAATTTTACATACTTGATACATACAGTGGAAGTGGAAGATAATCTCAGGGGAGGCACTTGTGGAGTGGGGGAAGGAAGGAAAGAGACCAGTCTTCCAGTGGTGCCTTAGGATTTGAACTGAATGTTCAAGGAAGTCAGGGAAGGTAGGAGGCAGAGACAAAAAGGGAGAGTACTTCAGGCATCAGGCCAGCCAGTGAAATGGAATGGCATGTCTTAGAAGTAGCAAAAAGGCCAGGGCCAGAGTGTGTGAAGGAAAGTACAGTGTAAGAAGACTGGAAAGGTAGGAAGGGGCCAGACTTCTAAGGGCTTTAAAAGCCAAATGGAATTTTATACTTTTTCCTGGAGCTAATAGGGAGCCACTAGAATTTACTGAGTAAAGAAATCACTTTGACAGCTGAATGGAGGGTGGATTGATCTGGTGAAACACTTGAGGCAGAGAGACCAACCAGAAGGCCATTGTATTAGTCCAGGAGAGAAGTGATAATAGCCTTGTCAGGGTGGTGGCTGTGTGAGTGGAGAGAAAGAGACACAAAGCATTGATGCTGTGAAGGTAGAAATGGCAAGACTTGGCAATGGATTAGATATGCAGGATGAAAGCAGGTGAAGGTGACACTGAGATTGTGAGCTTGGGTAACTGGGAGGATGGGGGTATCTTGGACAGTAATAAAGACTTCAAAAGAGCAAAGCACTTTGCAGGAAAGATAGTGAATGTTGTTTTAAACATGTTGACTGTGAGATGTCAAGGGGACATCCAATTTGAGAAGTCCAAGAGGCAGTTGGGAGGGAGGAATGAGCTCAGGAGAGACTAAGTCAGGATTTATAAATATTGGAATCATCTCATTAAGATGATTATTGAATCCATGAGAGCTGATGACATCACCAAGTGAGATAATAACTAGTATATTATATAATGTTTTAAGTTTTGCAAAGTGCTGTACATACTGTTATCTCATTTGATTATGTGAGACAATATAGAACAACAGTTCTCAAATTTTTTAGTGTTAGGAGCCCTTTACACTCTTAAAAATTATTGTGAACTCTCTCAAAAGCGAATATATGTAGATACATATAGTGTGTGTATGTATATATACACATTATACATTTAAATATATTAATATTATGATGAAAATTGTTTTGATTTCACAGACCCTTCAAAGGTCTTAGGGCCCCCCAGGGTCCTCAGACCATACTCTGAGAACTTTTGGTATAGAGAAAGGGCCCAAGAAAGATCCTAAGGAAGTACCCCTGGGTAATGACTGTGACCTAGATCAAAGTCCAGTGAAAGAATGGTCAGACGGGTAGGAGAAGAAATGTGAAGGGAGTGTCACAAAAACCTGAGGAGAGAGCATGCAGGAAATAAGGGTGACTGCTACTATCAAAGGATACAGAGAAATCAAGAAGAATGAGGATTAAGAAAAGGCTATTACATTTAGCAATTAAGAGATTACTGGTAATTTCAAAGACAGCAGTTTCAGCTAAATGATGAGGTTGGAAGTCAGATCACCTAGGGTTTAGAGGTGAGTGAGAGGAGAGGGAAGTGGAAGCACTAATTACTGGTGGCTTTCTCAAAGAGTTTAGTCAATCAAGAAGGGGAGGAGAGATATAGGATAAGAGATAGTGGAACATCTCCAAAATGCCTTAACTTTTGCTATACTGTTTGCAGTAGCATGCTAAAATAAGTTCATTATATGCTCTACCTCAAGGGGGAATAACCCTACACGTAAATTAGACTCATAATATCCTGTGGTAGGATTCACTACATTACAAACTGCTTAAAAGTACGCTCTCTGCAGAGCTCAAAAGGCTAGTAGAAAACACTTTTTTGAAGGACATAAAAAGATTTGTCACAAGTTAATCCCAAAGATCTTTTTTTTTTATAAGGCTAGCAAGTTTATTAATAAAAGATGGTCATTTGGCCCTCTCTCTTAGACCAAAGACCAATCCCAAAGATCTATAAGCACAGATACTAACATTTTTAGTAATTAATTGCACATAACAAATGAAATGCACTAGTCCTTTCTGCCTGTGCTCATTTTTCAGGTCTCATGAATTATACACATCATCTTTCCACATAG
>CM053626.1:214501071-214528670 GCA_028646595.1 Phalanger gymnotis
AGAATATCAGGGCAGTTCTCCTTGATAATTTCTTGAAACATGATATCCAGGCTCTTTTTTTGATCATGGCTTTCAGGTAGTCCAATAATTTTTAAATTATCTCTCCTGGATCTATTTTCCAGGTCAGTGATTTTTCCAATTAGATATTTCACACTGTGTTCCATTTTTTCATTCCTTTGGTTCTGTTTCATAATATCTTGATTTCTCATCAAGTCACTAGCTTCCACTTGCTCCAATCTAATTTTTAAGCTAGTATTTTCTTCAGTGGTCTTTTGGACCTCCTTTTCCATTTGGCTAATTCTGCCTTTCAAGGCATTCTTCTCCTCATTGGCTTTTTGGAGCTCTTTTGCAATTTGAGTTAGTCCATTTTTTAAGGTGTTGTTTTCCTCAGTATTTTTTGGGGGGTCTCCTTTAGCCAGTCATTGACTTGTTTTTCATGGTTTTCTCACATCACTTTCATTTCTCTTTTCAATTTTTCCTCTACTTCTCTAACTTGCTTTTCCAAATCCTTTTTCCAAATCCATGGCCTGAAACCAGTTCATGTTTTTCTTGAAGACTTTTGATGTAGGTTCTTTGACTTTGTTGACTTTTTTTGGCTGTATATTTTGGTCTTCCTTGTCACCAAAGAAAGATTCCAAAGTCTGAGTCTGAATCTGAGTCTGTTTTTCGCTGCCTAGCCATGTTCCCAGCCAACTTACTTGATGCTTGAGTTTTTCATTTGGGGTACGAATGCCTGTAGAGAGTACTTTGTCCCAAGCCTGAGGGGTTGCACTGTTGTTTTCAGAGGTATTTCTACACAACAAGCTCTGCCACACTTCGCTCCCCTAAGAACTGCCAACCCGGACAGCGACTCAGATCTTAAGCTGCCTCTGCACTCCTGCTCTGCTCTGCCACTTAATTCCTCCCACCAGGTGGGCCTAGGGCCAGAAGCAACTGCAGCTATAGTTCTGTCCTCAGAGCTGCACCACCTCCACTGCCCCCTGGGTGGTGGCTGAACCGCAAACTCCTTTCACTCTGTCCCTGCAGCTTTTCCCACTAACCTTCTCTGATATCTTTGGTGTTTGTGGGCTGAGACATCTGGTAAATGCCACAGCTCACTGATTCAGGGCACTAGGGCCTATGCCACCGGGCTCGTGGTCTGGTTGGTCTGGGCGCAGCTCACGCTGGGCTCAGCTCTGCTCCACTCCCAGCTCCATGGGATAGATCTTACCTGGCTGTCCTGGGCTGGAGCCCGGCTTCCCCCTGCTATTCCAGCGTTCTGCAGCTCTAGAATTTGTTCAGAGCCACTTTTTATAGGTTTTTGGAGGGACCTGGCGGGTGGGGGGGGGAGCTCAAGCAAGTCCATGCTTTCCAGATGTCATCTTGGCTCCACGCTGCCCCCTCTCCCCAACTAGTCCTAATTCCTCCCTCTTTAACACTCAATTATACAGTTATCATAGCCTAACTTATATATAACATGGTATACTGGATACAAGAGACCAGCCTGGGAGTCAGAATCACAGAGGTTCAAACTGCCCTGGCTTTATGTGTCACACCCTTGGCAAGCCACTTAACCAGGCAACTCTCCAACGCTGTAAGCTGCCTAATAACTGATCTGCCTTGGTAAAGAGTCTCCTCACTGGGAGCTGACTAGACAAATAAAATCACAGGCCCAGACCATAAACAAACCAAAAAAAAACCAAACAAAAACTCTATTAAGCTTTTTAGGAGCAAGGGCATAACATTGTTTTCCTAAGAACTACAGAGTATTTTGCATAACACGGGTATTAGATGCCTGCTTGATGGAAGGGCAGAAATGTCACAAAAGAACCTCCAAATCTCAAAAAATACTTCATTACCAAGTCATAGTTTATAAAGGGTGTCCCAAAGTCATAGCAGAGTTTAAGTAAAGCTTAATTGCGAATAACAATTGAAAAGCACTAGGATTTTTTTCTTTTCTCCACAAAGTCTTTTAAGTAAAGCTTAAAACTGTACTATGGCTTTTGGGACACCCTGTATAACCCCAACAGCATCTCGGTCCTTCTACTGGAAGATGGTGATGGACTTGTGGAGTTATGTAGGGTAAAAGTTGGGCACAAAGGGATGGAGAGATTAAAGTTAAATTTCTCTGGTTAAGATCTCAAAGAGTAAAAACATATAAATGCACACACACACCTATACATACACACCCACACATAGATATAAAAACGCATATTCGTATATACACACATATATATTTGAAGATTTCAACAATCGCCCCGTTAGAATGTAAACTCCTTAAGTACAGGGACCGTCTTCTGCCTCTTTTTATATCCTCAGCGATTAGCGCAGTGCCTGACAGAGTACACAGCAAACGCACATAGCAGACGATTAATAAATGTTTACTGATTGACTGACTAAATGATTGATTAAAAGAGAAAAAGGGAGGGGCAATTTATTTCCCTGAGGTATAATCACATCAGAACACCACGACAACCCAATAAGTTTGGTACAGATGTTGAAACCGAGGTGAAAGAGAGGTGAAGGGGGTTGCTCAGGGTCGCAGAACTGGTAAGTGTCAAAAAAGCAGCATTGTAATCCAGGTCTTAGAGGCATTTTAGACACTTTGCAGAGAGAAAGAAAGAAAGACCAGAAGGACATAAAGAATGAAGAAAGAAAAACCAGAATAAAAAACGTAGTTCTTCGACACGGTTCTGCACGGTTCATTACGCTTGGGGTGGCGGCAGAGGGGTGTCTGCATGCCCGGTCCTCCCACCCACCAAACAAGAATACACAAAAGGTGCCCCTCTTGCCATACTTTTTACCTGGGCCACAAGGCTCCCCTGTATTGCAGCTACACCGTAGTCTTCCCTTCCTCCCTCTCCCCAATTCAAAGTCATACCTCCTAATAAATTCCTCGCGCGCCCCCCCCCCGTTCCTCTGTCCTCCCCAGTCCCCATCTCCAGCACCCCACAGAGCCGGGCACTCACGCAGATGGTTATCTTTAGCACCCCGTAATTATAGTCTCTGTACAGTTCCGTCGCCTCCTGGTTACACTCGATACACCTGTAGGGGCATAACGTCGAAGGGGCGTTGTCCGCTGCTGCTTTTTCCACGTTTCCCTTCACCGACCGTGGCCCGCTCCGCCCGCCGGTCCCCATCTCCACCGCCCGCAACACCACCTCCTTCACGGCAGCCCAAGTTAGCCCCGACTTCCTGGTTTGGGGACAAGGGGGCGGGAGAATTTGTAGAGAGACAACGGCTACGTAGCGCAATCCCTCCCGGGAGTCGTAGTTCCGTCTCTCTGCTGCGAGGGTCCGAGCAGGCAGAGCCATGGACTACAACTCCCAGGAATCAGCACTCATTCTCTTTTCCCTAGTCCCGCCTCCTCACGCCTCCCACCTGCCCGGGCAGCGGGCTAAAGGCGGGGAAGCTCGAGTGGCGAGGAGAGGAGCCGGTCGCACATGCGCCTTGAAGGAAGATGGCACCTGCCGGCTGCTGTTGCTGCGGCTGGGGCGGCGCTGTGTCCGCAGCCGGCGCTGCCGGGCGCCTCCTGGCGCTGCTGCTCCTGGGGGCCCTGTCCGCCGAGCTGCACCAGGGAGCCCTAGGCACCGAGTACTACTCGCCGCTGTCCCTGCTCAAGCAGGAGCTGCAGCACCGGCAGCAGGCGGCGCCCGGGGCCGGCGGAGGCGGAGGCTGCGACCCGCATTCTGGAGACTGGGGGGACCAGCCTTCAGCGGAGTGCAGTGGTGAGTAGGCAGCAGCAAGCAGCGCTGGGGGCCCAGCCCGAGTCCGAGGCGCGGTGCCTGGCCCGAGCTGGGGCAAGGGGAGCTGCCGAGGGCCGGCAGCGGGAAGGGGAGGACAGGATCGGACCGGGGGTCCCGGGGGAGTGACGCGGGCCAATGTCCCGGGACCGCGGCCGCGGGTCCCAGAGGCGCCCGAGCCTCTGCCGTCTTTTCCCGGGGAACGTAGCCTCGGGCCCCCCGCGGGGAATCGCTCCCGGTGCCGCTTTCCCGCCTCGCTGCCCTCCCCGGGACTTGCTCTAGCTCTTCTTTGCTGCAGCTCGCGATCCTTCACATAGGCAAGAGGGAGGGCACCCGGGAAAAGCGAGGGAAACGTCCTCAAATTAAAGGCTCCCTTCCTCGACCTTTCCTGAGCTCGGCTAGCCGGGGTGCAGTGCGGTGCGGCGAGGCGGGGCAGGTCAGGGTGGGGTGCGTCCTGGGGAGGAGGGCAGGGCAGTCCGGGGCGCCTGGGGCCGGGGGGCGGGGCGGGGGGGGGGAAGGTGTGAGTGACACCTGTCCTGCCCCCGGTGTGGGCTGAGGAGAGCGGTGAGCAAAGCCCACGAGACACCCATCCCAGGTTGCAGCCCACGAGACACCCATCCCTGGTTGCTTCATTGTGCTCTTAGAAGGACGCCAGCTATGTCCTTTTCCACGCAGAAAGCGGAGAAGAGGAAAGCACAGAAGGGGAAAGCACCCTTTGTAAGGATAGTGGAAAGGAGGACCCCCCCCAACCCGCTACCTTCATCCCCTGTTTGAAGCACAGTCTCTGAAATCCACATCCTCAGAGGGGGAAAGGAAAAAAAAAGGGGGGGGCAGGGAGAAACTTTTTTTCTCGTTCTTAGTTTCAGTCATTAAGACTGACCTGTTATCTTCTTGTAGCTTCAGAGAGGGTAAAAAAAGAGCTCTGCAGGCTTTGGATTGTGTGTATCAAAAGTTATGTGTATATTGGAGATGAGCCAACTCATTCATTAAGCCTGAACACTACTGGCCTATTTAACAAGGGGAGATGTTTCACAGACAAAGCAAATGTTGCCAGTGGATCAGGTGTTAATTTTGTGTGTGTCTGTGTAACTTTCTGGTATTTACTTGTTAGTTACAAGTTCCTTTTCAGAGGTATTATTGGGGAGGAAGTGAAGAGATTTCACACACACACACACACACACACCCCTTTTTTCCCCTAGGTTTGTCTGAGTTACTGAAGTGAATTTGCAGGGATCGAAATTACATTGCCTGTATCGGTGAGTAAAATTAAGATTTGCAAGGGAGAGATCAGGCTAGGATTAGCACAGCCTAATTTGCATGAGGTAGATAAAATCTGAAGGGTTTGTCACTTCTTTATTCTGTTGATAGCCCTTTTTTGGGAGAAAGAAGGGCTTGTGCAAGGAGCATACTACAGAAGTAGTAGAGCTACTTGCACTGAAAACTTAAGGCTTCTTGGTTAGAGAGAATGTAGGTAGTGGGGAAGTAAAAAGGGGAAATGTTTTATGCAGGGGAACTCCACATCATTCTGTAACATCAAGGCCTCTGTACAGTCATTTGAGCTGACTTGGTGACCTGCACAACACCTGTCCTAGCTTTTGATACGTTTCCTTTTACTAAAGTCCTGTTCTGCTGCTTTTTCTTGGAATGGAGATGATCCTGGATTCCTGAAGGCTGTTGGTAGGATTCAAGCTCTGCCTGGCCCCTTGTGGGTGATAAGCCTAAGTCCTAGACCAGGGGTGGGGAACCTTTGGCCTTGAGGCCACATGTGGCCTTCTGGGTCCTTGGGTGTGGCCTTTTGACTAAGTCCAAGTTTTACACAAGTCCTTTTTATTAAGGAGATTTGTTCTGTGAGGTTCGGATTCAGTCAAAGGGCCACACTTGAGGATCTAGAGGGTTACATGTGACTTCTAGGCTGCAGGTTCCCCATGCCTGTCCTAGGCAGTTATCTGAGGACTCCATTACTTATATTCATCGATACTGATCACCAGAGGGTTGGCTACCTGGTGACTTTTTTTTTTTGCCCTGGCAGTTCATGGGATATGTTAAATCATAGATCTCTGAAACATTAAAATTGGTCAACTGTCCATATATGTTAAATGATAGAAAGGAAAGGGAACGGAGTTAAACTTTTTCTTATTCTATGCAATTATCCTTTGAGAATCTACTATGGTGTTATTCTTAAATTCAGCTTTGTAGATACTTTACAAAAAATCCTCAAACCCAGAATTTGTTTGACCCTCTCTGTTCTTAGTTTGATGGTCTCTCACCATCTCGTACAACTTTATCACCTTCCTACTTGCACTTTAGGCTAAGAGAGCAACAGTATCTTCATGTATCCCTTCTTCTATTTAAAAAAACAAACAAACAAAAAAGAATCTCATCCCTTTAAACGTCTTCTACTTTACCTCTTTTTGTCTTTTTGCACTCATCCACTAATTTGGCTCACCTAGAAAACACTGCATTCCTAACTACTTTCTCTAGTACCAGTTGCATCTTCTTTCATGAGGAGTAGCCATATTCCTCATTCCTCATTGTACCCTCACTGGGTAACTTTTTCTCTTAAAGTACAGTCTTCCTACCTGTATCATCCTATCCAGATCCTAGTTGCTATTATTTGCCATTCTCAAGGTCATTCTTCTTTCAAAAGGGTTTTAGAATATGGCTTACCACTCCAATCCTTCTCTTCATACTTAGGGACATGATGATGATGATGATGACGATGATGATGATGATGATGATGATGATGATGATGATGATGAAGTAGTAATAATAATATCTAACATTTATGTAGTACTTTAAGGTTTGCAAAACAGTTTACGTATTATTTCATTTGAGCCTCACAAGAACCTTGTGTACTAGGTGTTATTATTGTCCCTATTTTACAAATTAGGAAACTGCTGCTGAGTGAGGTTAAGTGACTTGACCAGGGTCACAAAACTAATAAGCCTTTGAGACAAGATTGAAAGTAAGGTCTTCCTGACTGAATCCAGCACTCCTGTTTGCTATGCCTCTCAAACACCCTGGCCTTCTGGTGTATCAGTCTCCTTACTTCCTATGATCTCTACTTTTACTCTGTCTCATGGAGAAATAATCATATCCTTCATTTCCCCATTAGCTATAATGATGGCTTGCCTTCCCTTATTCAAAACTGAAATTTTTATCTCACCACAATTTAAATTTTTTTGGTTTTTTTTCCTTCTGAACTTGACAAACACCAAAAAATACAAACATTTCCATATAGGGAAAAGAATAGAAAAAAAAAAAAAGGATTGTATATTAGTCCATGAATCTCATTATGTACTGGGTTGTTGTTTTTTTTTTTTAAGTATATATTCTATTCAGCATATTAGTTCCAGAGCTATATTGCTTGGAAGACCATAAATTCCTGCCTTTCATCTTTCTTCCTTACTTCTAAACATATTCTCCCTCTTTCTACTCTATCCCTCCATCATCCTCTGTCATTGATACTATCGTGAGCCTGGTCAAATTTTCAGTCTTCAGCTCTTACATCCCTACCCCGTGTCCTGTTGTTTCAGACATTTAATGACTGCGTCCCTAGGAAAGTCATCCAAACCTCTCTGGGCCTCAGTTTCTTTATCCATGAGATGAGACATTGGCCTTCTAAGGTTCCTTCTCATTCTGAATCAGTGATCCTTTGAACTTTGTGCTAGGCATTTGTCTAGAATTCAGGGGTGGGGAGTCTTCAGCCCCAAGGCCACATGTGGCCCTCTAGGTCCTCAAGTGCAGCCCCTTTTACTGAATCCAAACTTCACAGAACAAATTAATTTCTCCTACATGTGGCCTCAGGGCCTCAGGTTCCCTACCAGTGGTAGATGTTCCATAGGTACGTCAAACTCGACATATCCAAGAGAGCTTACTGTATTTTCCCATTAACATACCCGTAATCTTCACTTCCCTTTTTCTATCAAAAGCATTACCATCCTTCCAGTTTTGCAATTTCACAACCTCAGACATGCTTAACTCTTGACTTTTCTTTCCCCCTCCCTTCCTTTCTCAGCCCCTGAGGAAATGGTAGAGTCAAGTGCACAAATCTTGATTCTTCCCCCACAGCACTGGGTTTAGTGTCTGGCATAGAATAAGCTGTTAATAAAAGATTTTTTTCATTCATAAATTGGCTGTATCACCACATCTGTTTTTTCTACTCAGGAAGCCATCACTCTAATTCAGGCCCTCATCACCTTTCATCTAGAGTATTGCTATAATCTCTTAAATATTGTCCCTGATTCTCTTCCTTCCAGTCTATCCTCCAGACAGCTGCTAAATTGATATTTCTAAAACATAGGTCTGATCATGTCACTCCCCTGCTCAAGGAGGTTAATAGGCTCCCAGTCAGCTTCTAGGATAAAAATATAAACTCATCTGTTTGACATTTAAAGTTATTCACAACCTCGCTAGGGCCTATCTTTCCAGATTTTCACATTTCTAACCCTCACACATGCTGCCTTCCAGCCTAACTTGTCTATTTGCTGTTCTGTGTATGTGATAAGGCATCTGGCAACTCACTGCTTTTATGCAAGCTTCCCCAATGCCTATTGTGCTCTCCAGTGTTCTGTCCTTACCAATACCTCTAGCTCCCTAGAATCCCTAGCTCCTTTCAAGCCCAACCCACTTGTCACCTCTTACATAAGACATTTCCTGATCCTTTTCTTAAAATGACTTTGTATTTTCTTTGTATAAATTCTGTATTTACTTATCTGTGTGATGTTGTATGCTTCCCAGTAGAATGTAAACTCCTTGTAGGCAAGAAGTTTTGCTTTTATCTTTATTCCCACTGCCTATCACAATGCCTTTGTATGCTTGTTGAATTGAATCAAATCCATTCAGATTGACCTTCAGACTTTTTCAAGGAGATCAAACAAAAGAGGAATTTAGAAAGAGGTGATATAAAATACTTGTATGGCTGATGCCTTTTTTTTTTAATTAGGTTAATCTCCTGATTTTGGCCTTCCCCTAATTTCTTTGAATTTTTAGAATCTTAGAATCAAAAATTTAGAGCTGCAAGAAATTTTGAGAAGCCCCTGAATCCAACATTTGTGTTTTTCAGATAACGAATCTGAATCACTGAAGTGACTTAAGTGCCCAGGGTCACACAGTTAGGAAGTAACCCCACCAAGATTTGAACCAGGTTTTACTTTCAGTCCAGTAACCTATCCCTCCAGGCCATGCCACTGCCTCTCCTGGACTCTTAATTCTTTTGACTGTTATTCAGTGCTCAAAAAACATAATGAAAAATGGGTTAGTGTCTCTTGCCTGGAAATTGAGAGTTAAACTTTCATTTTAATTCTCCTTCTGTATCTCTATGTTGCCTGATGGAATTCATTATTTTAAATGCCTAGTTATACTGATGTTTTATGCCCTGGCAGATAATTTTTGTGACATTTTCAGATCTACAAATAAAAAAAATGAAAGAACATTGAGTTGGAGTGAGGAAGTCAAGATTCTAGTTCCTTGCTCTACTCCTAATTAGAGTATGATGTGGGGCAAGTTATTTAATCTCTCTGAGCCAGTTTTTTATTTGTAAAAGGAAGGAATAACAACAGCTAGCACATTGCTTCACAGAGATCTCCATATTTGAGCTTTCTTTTTTTCTTTTTTAAAAAACTTATTTTAAACATTCTTTTCTTTTTAAATTTTGAGTTCCAAATTCTCTCTCCCACCTCTCCACCCACTGAGAGGGCAAGCAAAATGACAGCAATTATACATATGAAATCATGCAGAATATTTCCATATTAGCCAAATTGCAGGAAAAAAGAAAAATAAGGTGAGAAAGTTGTACTTCAGTTTGCACTAGCATTTTTTCATCATGAGTCCTTTGGGATTGTCTTGGATCATTTTATTAATCAGAGTAGTCAAGTCTCTCACACTTGATCATCATTGCATTGTGTACAAAAATGATGTGACATCACTGCATACAGTTGTCAAAATATTTTTAAAAATAAGTTCATGGACCTCAGGTTTAGAGCCACCTGAACTGGATGGTTTCTAAGGACCCTATTTATATTCATTAACAATTTTAATCTCATATTGTTGTGTTTGTTCTTCATTTTCGAAGAGGACTGTGACATCAGGGAAATGATGACATGACTCGCAGTTGACTTTGATTTGAGTGACGGAGGGCTGTGCAAGGTCACCAGCCTCACTTTCTCCTCCAGAGCCATCCGAGTCCAGTGACTAGATATTTATCAGGATGACTGGAGATGACCCAGGATGCAGTGGGACACCCTGGCCCTTTTAGGCTCAGGCCTTTTCATGTACTCATTAGAGTGAGGTAACACCCATTCAGTGAAGAGGCCTCTTTAAGAAGTGAGTCAAGGGATGGCCCCTTTAATTAGAAAAAAAGAAAAAAAATCAAGGTGGGAGAAGACTCCCAGAGTTGCTGTTCCAAAAAGAAACAGTTACCATTGACATTCACTCTAAACCAGCAGGGCCCAAAATGCAGCCATTAAGTGGAGCTTGGGCAGGGACCTATTCATGAGCTTCAGAGTGAGCTGGCTTTAAGGTTTTGTAGAAGGGAGGGAGAGGAAGGAGGGAAGGAAGGAAGGAAGGAATCTAGCAATCTATCCAGTAAATCCCAAGTTAAGTGGGCAGCTTCTGGCTGTGAGAATTTACCTTCTCTTCCCCAAAGGAAGGTAATCGCAAATAAATTCAACTGGAATCCTATTCCTGACCATACTTTTGTAGTCAGAAGTACTTTATTTTCAAACGCATTCCTTCGAGTCATAGAATTCTGAATCTGAAAGTGAGATTATCTAGTCCTCTTTTAATAGATGACGCTATTGAACCCTCCAAGGGTCAGGTAGTTTGTCCAGGGTTTAATGGTGGCAAAGTCAGAACTGGAACCCAGATCTCCTCCATCTGGGTTCGTTGCTCTTTCCACTGTGCTTCCCAGCGCACTGGGACTCATTCAGATCAGTGACTTCTGTTTGCTATGAACCATTTAATAGATTTTGCATGTTCTTTGGAAGAAAACCCATAGGATGAAGTCACTTTCTTTTCTTTTTATTTTGAACTTAACACCAAGCAAGATGAGCTTATATATATATAAATATATATATATAAATATATATGATATATATATATATATCATATAGAAATCCAAAAAAGAAGACTGTACATGCAGCGGTGAATGTGTTACGAACAGCTTGCTATTCACTTTAAACATAAAGCAAATTCTCCAGAGCCGTCCTGCTTGTCTTTGTTTTCCACTGACCTTCATTCTTTTGTCTTCTATGCATTTTAAAAAACGCCTCAATGACCTCTTTCAAACTTAAAAAAATATGGCAAAGTCATTGCTAGCCTCCTTTCTCCTCAGTGAACTCCCCATTCCTATGAAAGATCAAAGCATAATCGAGCCAAATAATTACCCATGTTGCCATGTCCACAGATGTGTGTGTGTGTGCAGGTGTGCCCGCCTCATTCTGAACCTTTAGGTCCTTGCTTCTCTGTCAGGAGGTTGGTAAAATATTCGGCACTGATCCTTTGGAATCTGGATGGCTGTTTTGTGCATCAGCGTCCTTAAGTCTTTCAAAGTTGATTTTCTTTACAGCATTGTTGTTGTTATTATAAAATGTTTTCTATGTTCTTCTCACTTCACTCTGCATCAGTTCATACGAGGCTTCCCCAGTTTCTCTGAAACCATCCGTTTCTTGTGGCACATATTACGTTCATGTACCATAGTTTGTTCAGCCATTCCCTAACTCCCCCTGTTTTCCCCCTTTGACACTATAGAAAGAACCGGTATTAATATTTTTGTTTATATGTGTCCCTCTGTTGTTTTTTGGACATCTTTTAGGGTATGGACCCAGTAGTAGTATGGTTGGGTCAAAGGTTACACACAGTTTAATGACTTTTTGAGTATTGTTCCTAGTTGATTTCTAAAATAGCTAGACCACTTCACACCTCCACTAGTATGTATCCATATCCCCTCCAACAATAGCCATATTTGTCAATCTATGATTGTGAGGTGGAGCTTTTGAGTTATTTTAACTTGCATTTCTCTTATTAATGCTTTGGATGATTTTTTCATATGATTGAAAACTTGGATTTCTCCCTTTGAAAACCATCTGTTCACATATTTTGACCAGTTATCTGAACAAAACAGTTTAAAAATATTTTCTATCTCTATTTTTTTTACTGCTTTAGGTAAGTCTTTTCTTTTCCTTCGTATCTTGACATTGTAGTGTGACTTTTACATAAAGTTAAGTCCCTGTGGATTTTATTTCTATCACCTTAGTCACTTTTTCCTGGCTTCTGAACAATAAAATCCCTGCTTCTTAATGCATTGTGGGCTTTTTTCTTATCTGATTGCTAACGTCAGCCTCCATGCCGGTTATATTATTTTTAATCACACCGTGTTTAACTTCTTAATTATGTACACTGACCAATTTACTACTTCAAGTACAGTATTAATAATCATTATAATGAATGACTTAGGAACTCATTTCCCTCTCCCATTTTTTTCCATATGCAAAAACTGCTTTTAGCCACTGCCTTTTTTAGGTACTTAAATATTTTCCCCCAATATAATAGGTAACAGTTTGATTTCAGCTCTGTGTCTTTTAACCTACTGACCTTTAGACACTTACTAGCTGTGTGACCCTGGGCAAGTTAATTAACCATGTTTGCCCCAGTTCCTCCATCCGTAAAATGAGCTGGAGGAGGAGTGGTAAACCCCTCCGCTATCTTTGCTAAGAAAACCCCAAATGGGGTCACGAAGAATCAGACGCGACTGAGCAACAACAAAATGTACCAGGATTTGTGCTAAGTTCTAGGGATACACATACAAGCAAAAAGAAAGACAATCCCTGGCCTCAATGAGCTTATGTTCCAATCAAGGAAGACTGACCACAAAATGGAGCTGGAAAAGGGTGTAATGAGTGGTAATGGTGTTGAATTCTGAATAGTTGGAAGCACAGCTTCTGTGTATTGTGACTTTGCCCTTCTATTGGAGGTATGCCATGGTACACTTGGGAAAGAAAGATTTGTCAGCTCTCCAGATGGTTTCAGATCATGATTAACGTGAAGATGTTGGATCCCATGGTCTATAGTGTTTGCATTCCGATTAACTCTCCTGTATCTCTCACAAATTTCTGGTCTTAAGAGGATTATCTTTGTCTTTTAAAGGAAAACTGTTGTTTTTGTATCTTCTGTTAAACATTCACTATTTCTTTAGGCTTGATGAGTCAAGTTTTTGAACTTTGAAACCATTAGGACAGCCGATAATGCTAGCTGGAGATCATCTAGTTCACTGTTACAGATGAGGAAGCTAAGGACCAGAGAGGTTGATTTACCCATATTCCTTTACTGAGTTTGTTTTTTAAGAAGCAATTCAGGATTAACACCCCAGGCCTAACTGTCTAATTTTCCCATTATGCAATAGTCCTAAGATTTAAAAAAAAAAAAAGAAGAGAAAAGAAAAACAGGCATAGCTGTTGTGAAAAGTAAGAATGATACACTGGCTAACCAATTATTATTATTGTCTTACATTTAATTTTTATTTTTTCTTAATTACATGGAAATAAAAATTTTTAATATTTGCTTTTTAAGAATTGTGAGTTCCATATTCTCTCCTTTCCTTACCTTCCTCCTCCTTGAGAAGGCAAACAGTTTGATAGAGATTGTGCATGTGCAGTCATGCAAAACATTTCCATATTAGCTATGTTGCAAAAGAAAACACAGACCAGAAACCCCCAAGGATAATAAAGTTTAAAAAAAAAAAGCTTCAGTCTGCATACATAGACTATCAGTTCTTTCTCTGGAGATAGACAGAATTTTTCATCATAAGTCCTCTGGAATGGTCTTGGATCATTGTGTTGATCAGAATAACTAAATCATTCACAGTTGATCATCTTGCTAAGGCTGTGTACAATATTCTCCTGGTTCTGCTCACTTCACTTATTAGTTCATAGAAGTCTTCCCAGGTTTTTCTAAAACCATCCTGCTTGTCTTAAAGCAAAATAGTATTGCATCACAATTATATACCATAGCTTTTTTAGCCATTCCCCAATTGATGAACATCCCCTCAATTTCCAGTTCCTTGTCACCACAAAAAGAGCTGCTGTAAATATTTTTGTACATAGAGGTCCTTTTTCTTTGATCTCTTTGGAGTACAGACCTAGTGGTGGTGTTGCTGGGTCAAAGGATATGAATAGTTTTATAGCCCTTTGGGCGTAGTTCTAAATTGCTGTCCAGAATGGAACGCACTAACAATGACTGGTGTCCCTGTTTTTCCCATCCCCTTCAACATTTGTCATTTCCCTTTTCTGTCAATTAGGTAATCTGATAGTTGTGAGGTGGTACCTCAGAATTGTTTTAATTTGTATTTCTCTAATCAATAGTGATTTAGAACATTTTTATATGACTATAGATTTTATTTTTCTTCTGAAAACTGCCTCTTCATAGCCTTTTATCACTGATCAATTGGAGAATACCTCATAGTCTCATAAATTCAGCAAAACAATTATTCCAAAAAATTTTTAAAAGTTATTTTAAAAATAAGTATATCCATCAAAGCACAAAAATATTCTGGCTTACTTAAAAGCTTTCCCCTTTCATGATAAATAACTTTCAGTAGATCTGCTTCTTTGTGGATCCATCTAGATCTGGGGTTCTTAACCTTTTTAGTGTCATAGACCCCTTTAGTGGCCTGATGAAACCTATGGACCCTTTCTCAGAATAATATTTTTAAATTATTGAAGGAAATGCTAAATTTTAGTTAGAAGTTAGTGAAAATAAAAATGTAGTTTTTTCCCCATCCAGATTCATAGATCCTTGAAATCTATCCATGGACCCCAGGTGAAGAACTTCTATCCCAGATAATCTTGCAAACTCATAAAATATTTTGGAATAGTAAATGCAGTTTGCAAGGAAGCAGGGTCTTTTCACCTTTGCACTTACACATCTTGTTACTGATGTGTTTGATATTCGTTTTGGGGAGTTGGTTTATTATAATCTTTTGCTATTTTCTATGTTGTCCCTGTGAGGTGAGTCCAACCTTACCAAGTACAAAAGGCATTAGTGCCTTTGCCAGGGAGCCACTTACTCAGGGCGATGGTGACAGACCTGGGATCAGAACTTAGTGTTTTCCTTGTTGCTAGATCCACTGAGTCATACTGTTTCCTATTTTGATCCCAGATTGCAAAAGACTCAGAAAAAGAAACTGTTTATGGTTGGCTAGAGGTCAAAAACATTTGATCTCTCACAGGAGAGCAAAGTATGAAAACTGATAAGGAGAGTTTCAAGGCCTTTTCAGATTTTTATCGTTATGATTTGGAATGTAGAACAGAACTCTTTTCCTCCAAGTAATCCAAGGTATTCTACAAATCCTGAATTGCCTAAAAGGGATCAACCCTCATGCCATTTATCTCCCACATAGGTAGGTAAAGTAGAATTATTAAATCTTTTCCTTCACTCAAGTATTAGTAATAAAATAACATGTAGATAGCTCCGGGGGTTTGGAATGGTTGTTAATTTAGCTTGTTAAGCAAAGAGGGTGGTCACTTATCAGGGTCCTTTTTCTCTTTGATGATTGATGGAGGAAAAATGCACACAAAAAAGAAAGAGAAGATAGATTAAAAAATAAATAACATACAGTAACCTGATGCCGGATAGCTACCAATATGAGTATGTCGCGTGAATTACAGAATTCGGGAGTTGGAGGCAACTTCAGCAACCATCTATTCCAGCCCATACTTAACTATGAGCTTAGGCAAGTTAGGTAATCTTTTGGAGCCTCAGTTAATTCATCTGCAAAATGGGGATAATTATAGCAGCTCCTAAACAGAGTTGTGAGGATCAGATGAGATAATGTCTTTAAACTTTAAAGTCTTGTGAACCTTAAAGCACTCTATGAGCATACCTTGGATGAGTACCAGCTTATCAAAAGCTAATACTCTGCATGACAGAATCAGGATTCCAAATTATCCTCAGTGCTAGATTAATAAGCCAAACCCCAGAAGATGACATTTACATAATCATAAGATAGGGAACCTGTTTTGACAGCTTAGTGAGCAAAAACCCTGGGATTTTTAGTTCACTGTGAGATAGGCTAATATATTGTTGGTCTAAGTTAATATGTTTATAGTGTCCAAATCCAGGGAGCTAATACTTCAGTTGTCCTCTACAATAGTCAGATGGTATGTGAAGTAGTGGTTATTCCACATCTGAACTGGTGTGCCCATTTTGGAACCGTATTTTGAGGGGCATTGCTAGATTCTGCTACTTACTAGCTGAGTTGACCTTATAAGCAAGTCAGTTAACCTCTTTGGGCCCTTGTTACCTCATCTGAAATATGAGGGGGCTGTATTTGTGATCTCTAAGCCCCCTTCCAGCCCTCTATCTATGATCCTGTGCAGCTTGAGGAGCAACATCTGAAATCTAAAAATTAAAGCGACAGCTGTTGTAGGTAGAGTGAGAAAAGTTGACTTTCAGCACTCCAAGAGCATCTCTTCATCTAGAGATAGGTGCCTGTAATCTATGGCGTATTTGAAATGGTTGAAGAAAATGAAAATATTGAAGAGAGGTGTCACATGATAGCTGTCTTCAGACACTTAAAGAGCTGTCATAAGCAACAAAAAGTAAACTTTTTTTTTTCTTCAAAGGGGAGAACTTAGATCAATGAATGAAAGTTACAAGGACACAAATTTTGATGGAATAAGGAAGGGCTTTCTAATAGCTTATAGTAATAAATTCCTTATTATTGTAAGTTTTCAAGCCAGAGATATAAAATCTGTTTCAAATGATTTATGTAATTGGGAAATACTTCACAAAATATAGAGAAATGTACCAAAACATAGATAACATTACATTTTAAAACTAAGTCATTATACTGCCTGTAGGGATCCTGCGTTGGGTTTCTATTTGAGTTTGATGGACAGATGGATAGAGGAGATTCCAGCATTTAGGGGGAGGTTAAAGTAAATGATTTCTTAAGAACTCTGAAAGCTCTGAGTCCTTGATCTTTTTACCGTTGGCTCTTCCCTATCTTCTCTACCCCTCCAACCCCTTTGCTTGTCAGGAGTAAAATCCTATCAGTTTTTCATTTTAATATTTTCTCATTTTTCCCATTCCACTAAGCCCTATCATGATGCTTCATTGTAATCCACAGGTGACCTTAACTTCTCAAAGGATATGCCAGCAGGGTACAAGCTCAGGTGGGTTTGGTCACATTGGAAAGGTTTCAAGTATCGTCCCCAAAACAGACTGAAGCTACATTTTCAGGACCGGTATAGGTAATTACGGAAAAGCTCGTCAGCCTCAGAAAAGCTCATTGTCAGTAGGCTAGCCACTTGGTGATAAATTATTTGGCCATTGCAACTCATGGGAAAAAAAAGAAAATGTATAAGTAGTGATTTGCATTTTTGAAATGAGTCCTCATCATCTAAGGAGATCTTACAAGCATAGTGGCTGGCACATACTAGGTGCTTAGTAAATGTTTCTCCATTGATTGATCTCATATCCATTGAAGTACGTTTCCCTTTTCATTCTTGCTGTTCTCACTCTGGTTAAGGCTCCTAATAGTCTTTTGCTTGTATTGCTACCATAGCTTCTTAATTAGTCTTCCTACCTAATTGGTCTTTTCATATTCCAGTCCATCACACGCACTGCTACCCAATTAGCCTCCCAAAAACCTTGCTTTAATTCTGTTGCTACCCTGCTTAGAAACCTTAAATGTCTCCTTATTTGAGAAAAGATAAAAATCCTAACCCCTGACTTTTGAGGACTTCTATAATCTGTTTCCAACTGCTGTATATTTTGAGCCCTCCTTATCTCCCTGACAGGAGACTTTCCCTTTGCTGTCCATACAAGCCTTGTCTTGTACTTTCTTTCCTCTGTGCCCTCATCTGCGCTGTTCTCTCTGCCAAAAATGCCCTTTTCTTTTCTTTCTGCTGATCTGAGACCTCCCCACCCTTCAAGATGAGTTCAGATCCCCCCTCCTTTATGAAGCCTTCCCTGACCTCTAGCCCACAAGGAGCTCTCTCTTCTCTGAACTCTTAAGTTGTTAACTTTAGTTATCTTTCCAAGACAAAATGTCAAGTCTTTGAGAGCACGGGCCAAGTTTACACTGCTTTGTATCCTTGACAATACTTCCTACCTAACACAGTGCCTGGTACACAGGCATTGCTTGACAAATATTTGGTAGTTGGTTAATGTGGAGTTTTTCACTAGTCCCTCAGGGAACTTTTTCTCATGATCTTAAATTTCCCTATTGTGGCTTATTTTTATGTTGTTCTCTCTTTTTACCTCTTGAATGTACTTATCTGTGCAGGTGGAATATGCCCTCTTGATAATGAGGTAAAAGATGTTACCATAGCATCTGTACTTATATAATTCTCACCAACAAGATTGCTGATTGCACTGAGTTATATGTGAGACAGTTCTGAATTTTTTTGCAACTCTAAGACAGGCTTAAGTACTTGATTAAATGCCATGAATTCAGTGGGAGGGAAATAATCAGAGAAATTTCTGTTTTGCAGAGGCATCTTTTTTGAACTTCCATGATTCTTCGGACTGTGAGCCAAAAGGATCACCACCCTGTGACTCCTTGCTTTCCCTTAATGCTGAAAAGATTCTGGTATGTCCCTACTATCCATGCTTTCCGTTTCTTGTGGCCCAATTAAAGGGTAAAATTCTAGGTACTCCAAGTTAATTGTGTGTTTTGACCTGAATTTAGTTCTAATTGTCTGTATGGATAGAATCTATGTGTATCATAATCAGGAGTCATTTGAAGTTGGATCTAGATTGAATCATTGGGTGTGAATTAGATAAATTGATCCTCTTAGGTCATATGACTTTTCATTGAGTACCTAGGCAAGAGGCTGCACTTCCATATTTCTTAGGAGAGAAGATCTTATAATTTAGAGGGAAAGCATAATCTAATTTTTTCCAGCCCTGATTTACTTAGATCTCTTGACTGTACATAGACCCAATTGTGCAAGAGGGCTCCCTCTTCTACTCCAAGGTTGAATAGCAATGCAGCTTTCATAAGGTTCAGCTCACACATTGGAATGTAACCCATATCCTATACAGGGAAAAGGTACTGAAACAACTTTCCGGATAATTATATATCCAGAATGTTAATATTCACAACTCAGATTTTCAGCAGGGCAAACTTAAACCTATATGAGTTTGATGTGATTCTTTTAAGATTCTTTTAAATTTGCCTAGTACATGCTTCTCTGTAAATATTCTCTGTAAAAATTCTCTTGACTTTTAAAAAAAGGTTTTGTCTCAATTCCAGCGTCAGTGAAAATAATTGGATTTCAGGCAGCCACTAGACATGATCCTTGATTTGGAACCTGTTGAGGGCCTGGAGGAAAATTATCAACTATCCCAACCCAATTTATAGTTTTTATAGAATAACTATGAACACTACCCATTTCAGTTGGTTCAAGAAAATAATCTTCAGGACAGAGGATCAATCTCGTTTATCTCCATCATTCATTTTCTATAAGTTAAAAGTTTGATTGTTCTACCAGTCATCATCATAGTTCATATTTATGTTGCCTTAATATTTATAAAGTCTTTAGTATACCCCAAAATAATATAATTAATATAAGTTTTTAATCTCCATGTCACATATGAGGAAAAATCAGGCTTGAAGAAGATAAGTTATAAGCTGTGTCACAGCTGCCATTCAGACTGAGCTCTCCTCTCCCAAGTCCAGTGCTCTTCAGTTATCATGCAGTGCACTTCAACATAATGCTGCGTGAACAATGATAAGTTCACATATAGCTTACAATTAGGGATGTTTTTATGCACACTTAATATTGAAACTGTAATAGTAAATGTTCTTGTTTACCATAATTTTCCTTCCTTCCTTCCTTCCATCCTTCCTTCCTTCCTTCCTTCCTTCCTTCCTTCCTTCCTTCCTTCCTTCCTTCCTTCCTTCCTTCCTTCCTTCCTTCCTTCCTTCCATCCTTCCTTCCTTCCTTCTTCCTTCCTTCCCTCCTTCCTTCTTTCCTTTTTCTTTCCTTTTCTACCTCCCTCTCTCTCATTCTCTCTTTTCTTTCCTTTTCATCTACTTTATTTCATACTCCCACTACACCACTACAGTGATGACTTCCTAATTTAAACTGAAAACTGTTGGGGTTCTGGAAAGGTATGTGTCTTTGGGGATGGGGAAGGAGATGGTATCACAGCTGAGATGTTGGGGGGATGAGGAAGAGACATGTCAGTAGATAGTCTTGATAGGGCACTTGAAGTTGTGACAGCTTGAAGCTATATTTGATAAGGCCATGTGGTAGATCTTGAAGGCATACAGCCTAGGCACACATTGTTCGGCAGGGACTTGTATTCAGGCTGTACCATGAAGAGCATGTGGAAAAAGTCAATGCCAAAGTAAGCACCATCTGTGTGCCAGAGCCTGGATAACTTGGATGTGTAAACATCCACGCACTTGGGACAGTAAAGCTTTACCATTGCCTCACCATATTTCTGACAGTCCATTGGGAAACATGGGATGGTTTTCACAATATACATGAGGACAGTCTCCCTGCTGGTATTCTTCCAACATCTGGGCAATGCCATACTTTATGAGCATGTAATGGGCATGGATCAGCCCATACAGGATCTTGGTTCTCTGCTCAATTAGGTCACTCTGGTTGGCGTTGTCCTCCAGGCCCTCAACGGGTTCCAAATCAAGGAAAATGTCTAGTGGCTGCCTGAATGGATGGATGTGGCTTAATTTAAAATGAGGAAGCCAGAGTGATTTTGTGGCAATAAACATGTTCCTTGTGGTCTATGGGCATTCTGATGCTGTAAGACATGTGCCCAAAACTCATGGAAGGGATCTAGAGATTATGTAAATTGCCTCATTTTACAGAAGAGGAAACAGATTTAGAGAGGTAGTGGCTTGCTCAAGATTACACAAGTGGTAAGAAATAGCTGGGATTTGATCCCAAGTTCTCTTTTACAAAAAAATTTAATATTGGTTTTCTTTCTTTCTTTCTTTCTTTCTTTCTTTCTTTCTTTCTTTCTTTCTTTCTTTCTTTCTTTCTTTCTTTCTTTTTCTTCCTTCCTTCCTTCCTTCCTTCCTTCCTTCCTTCCTTCCCTCCTTCCTTCCTTCCTCCCTTCCTTTCTCTCTTTCTTTCTTTCTCTCTTTTTCTCTTTCTTTCTGTCTTTCTTTTTCTTCTTTCTTTCTTTTTCAACATTATCATAATTTCCCTTGGTATGTTTCCCTGCTCTTCTCTCCTAGCGGGCCATGCCATATGACAAGTAGTATTTTTAAAGACAAAAAAAAAAAGATCAAAACAAAAAGAGGAAAAAATAAGTATAATTGACTAGTACATTGAAAAAGTTTGAAAATATGTGCAATGAATAACACTTGTTGACCTCCCACCTCTGCAAAAGGTTGGGGTGGGAGTGCCTTTTTTTGAACGATTCTTGTTTGTAATTCTTCAACATTTATTTTTGTGTTTGTTTCTTTCATTTTACCTTGACATGGTCACTGTGTATATTGTTTTCTTGGCTCTGCTTACTTCAGTCTGAATCAAATCATGTGGGTCTTTCCATGCTTCTCTGTAAATATCACATTCATCATTTGTCACAGCACAGTAGTATTCCCTTACATCCACGTACCACAATTTGTTTAGCCATTCCCCAATCAGTGGAGCTCAGGTTCTCTAACTCCAAATCCATTGCTATTTCCATTACACTACAGTTGTGTTGTCATTTGCCACCATGATATTCTTGTAGATTTTGAGTAATGCAATATAGTTTTTTAAGTTATATGATGGTGGTAGAAACCAACATAGACGATTGTTTTATATCCATCCCCTTAAGAGAACTTCGTTATTTAAAACATTGTAAATCAGTTCATGGGTTCTCTTATATTGTTACTTAATATCAATTTGCTCAATAAGAAGGCAACATTGTTGAAACATTTAAATGCTTTGTATATTAATAGTGGCGTGTATGTTCGTGGCATATTTCCATTATCATTTCTTATCTCTGTATACAGAAGGTGCTATATTCTTAGTGTAAGAGATAGGAAGGTAGTCTTCTGCATCATTTCTACCTAAGGTCATCTTTTTGGAACTAGAAGGGACCTAGGTCAGCTAGGTCAACCCTTTCGTTTTGCAGATACAGAAACTGAGGCCCAGGGACATTAAGTGACTTGCACAAGGTTATTTAGTTCGTAAGTCACAGAACTAGGCTTTGAACCTCACTTCCCCTGGCGTCATGTTCGTTAATTTGTTCATTCTTGACTTTAGACTTATATTATCTATCTGCTTGCTTTTGTTTTTCCTAATACAGCTAATTTCAACTATCCAAATAGCCTATTTAGTCATTTTTGATGTCACTTGGCAATTCTCTTTGTGTTATATACTGTTTTAACACATACATTTGTAAATTCGCCCAGATTTACATTTACTTCTTAAGTAGTAATATATTCTATGTAGTATTTGTAAAGTGTAAAGTTTACACTTTACCCATTGCTGTTGGAACAGCTTTGACTCAAGGCTGTGCCTTTAGCTTCTGCCTACTTCCTAGCCAGTCAGCAAGCACTAGTTAAGCACTTGCCATGTACCAGATACTCCTCATTGTAAGAGCCTGGGCCTACAGAGGAGATAGCCACAGATAGCCACAGCCTCCTTTTCTCCTCTGTATCATACAGAAGAAAGACTGCTGGATTTGGACTCAAGATTTTGGTGGTAAGCTCTATCTCTGAGATCTAAAGAGCTACAGAAAAGGCCATAGCAGATGTGTTTAGACATACCAGTAACCTGCTTGGCATGAACATTTCAGGTTCTGCATTTGTAAGTGTTCCACAAAGAGGAAGGAAAAGTATTCTGGTTACACCCAGCCACACAGGACATGACACATCCCTTAGATTGTCTTAAATCTGTTAAGTTTTCAAGTGTACTTAGGTTGCAGTCAATCAGCAATCATTTATTAAGGACCTACTATGTGCCAGGCACTGTTCTGGGGATAAAAATATGAAGAATAAAGTAATCCCATCTCATAAAGGGCTTATATTCTAATGGTGAGTAGAGAGTGTGCATATAAGTATGTACAGAATAAATATGAAGAGAATATATACAAATCAACTCAAAGTAGTTAAATACAAGATTGTTTGGGAGGGAAGACACTATCACTTGGGGGTTAGGAAAAGCTTTATGTAGAAGGTGGTCCTTGAGCTGTAGAAGAGAGGGATTCTGTGAGAGACAGGTGAGGAGGGAATGCACTCCAGGTTTGGGGAATGGCCAGTGTAAAAACAGAGAGGAAACAAATGAAGTGTTATGTGTGAAAATTAGGGAGAAGGCCAGTTTGTCTGAAGTATGAAGTCCAGAGTTTAGGAGGAAGAGGCTGGACAGATAGGCTGGGGCCAGTTTATGAAGGGCTTTAAAAGCTGAACAGTGGAGTTTTTGTTTCACCATAGAAGCAATTGGGGGCTCCTTGTGAGTTTCAGAAGTGCCCCATCTCTAAGTCAGAAATAGAATGGAAATGAGGTCACTTCTCTTTTAAATTACTAAAGTCTCTCTTGAAGAAGCAAAGCGTGAACATTTCAGTGATAGAAGAAAATGAGAGTAGATGCAGAGAGAGAGTCTTTGACCAATTTGAGTTTCTCATCCAAAGGACCTCTGTAATTTCATAGGACAGTCCAAAATGGAGGGGCCATATGAAAATTTCTCCAATAGATTCATGCAAAGTTTTTCTAATGCACCTCATACAAGTAAACTAGCTATTTGTATGAGCCACCAATGTGTGTGACTTCCCAAACTTCTATATTTAGGGTCTATTGGAAATCAAACCCTTAGTAACGCGTAGGCCAAGGTTCTCCTTTCCTAGGGGTGGGGAATCTGCCACCTTGAGGCCACAAGTGGCCCTCTAGATCCTCAAGTGTGGCCCTTTGACTGAATCCAAACAATGTCCCCCAGGAGTCTGGACTCACATAATTTAGATCAGTCCTTCTTGAACTGTGGGTTTGCAAAAGGGGTTGAGTGTGGAAAAAGTTTTAGAAGCCCTGGTTTAGCTCTTATCATGGGAGCTAATTCATAAGGGTCAGTTTCTTTCTTTGGCTCGTTGCTCTCACCTGTTGTTGCTCAAGGAAATTTCTCAAAATAAATCGTAGGCATAGCTCATACGTGGGCAGTCCCCTTTCCACTGGATCTACCCTACCTGAGTAACTCACTGATTTTGTTCTCCCAATAGCGCATTATTCGAGAACCTTGTAGAAGGTGGAGTCCAGAAGGAAAAAAAAACAATCCGACAGACCAGATTAATCACTACCTTTCCCATTTCTGTCTTTTCCATGGAGCCTTTCTTCTGGAGTGCAACAAAGAAGAAGAAACCAGATTTCTCTATACCAACCTTCTCCCTCTTCCCATCTTGAGGTAGCAGCATGTGAGACTTACATGTGTTCACCTAAAGCTTCTGAGTATATCTCAGACGCTAGAGTTCTTGAGATTGGAACTTAGGAATCCCAAAGTTGGTAGCAGCCTGGGCACTGAGAGACTTCCTGTAGATGTCTATAGCAGAGGCAGACAGTTGAGTCCTCATTTGACCTGAGAGATTGCAAATTTAAAGGCACAGGGGTTGAATTTTCTAGAAAAAAAAAATGAGATTTCCTGATGCAGCTTGCTCCTTGAAGGCAGAAGAGATTAGCTCCATAGTTCCTAAGCTATGTCCTACTTGGAAAGCAAGTTCGGTGTGTAAATTAGACCTTGAAGTTCTGATGTGAAGTAGATTCCTTGTTTAGGTATTCCCAAATTGTATTTATCTGGTAGGAGTCCAAACCTACAGGGTAGTGCTGTGAATCTTGTGGGAACTATATAGGACTCTGGGAAAGAGGGATTCTCTGGAATGTCAAAGAATTATCCTAATAGCAACTCCAATTTCAGTTCCTTTCAGCATTAGGGAGAATTGATGGACTATTCAAGTGTTTAATGTGTTTCTAAATCTGTTTATGTATTCCTGGGAGTCCTTTGAGTCTTCTGCATTTTGGGTAAAATAAAGACTGAGATACACACAATTTGCATGTGCTTCTGTGAGTGTTTATTTGGGAGCTGGAGATATCTTTTATTAGTTGAATCTGGATATGAGCTATACTTGAGCTTTATCTTGAGAGATCTCCTAGAGTAATTGAAGGTGAAGGCAATAGGCCGAAGTGAGAAACTAACCTTCATGGAACAGCCTCCAAGATTGGATTGGATCCCTGTGAACCTAGAGTCATAGGAAGACCTTGGACCATAAGTTATAGCTATATTTCCAAAGGTGGCTTTTGCCTGGACTTCTCAGAGTAGTAATAGTGAATAGTGACAAGGTATCTTTGTATTTTTCTGACAAGGTATCCTTGTAGGTTGCATCAGACTGACTCTTAGCAGTGACTTATATTTTAACCAGCCACTTTTTTCTTTACCTGTTACACCATCACTATGTAATCAGAATATTAACAAGGATTTGGGGCCTCTGTGGTAAGATTGCAATGGAAATCACCTTCTCTCCTGTAATAGCAAGCAAAGTGGGACTTTTTGCTGAATTTTCTTTTGTAGTGCTTCTCAGCACTAAGGCAATCAAGTGCCTTTGATTGAGCCTGACCTTTGATTGAATCATAAGTCTTTAATCACCTGCTTAAGTCACAAGAAAGCATTTGAGTCACATAGTTGTGATGCCCTCTGACCCTGAAGAAGTGTATATATACTCTGAGGTTAGCATTTTGCTTGGGGGCTCACTCATTGGAAGAACATTTATGTGATTTGGCCAGATGAGACTCTAGGTAGCTGTTAAGGAGCCCCCTAGCTTTGAAAACCCAGATGTTGGTGCTTCTCTCTCTGGTAACCATGTAAGTATTGCTATAGACATACAAATTAGAAGCCCTATCTGCTGATTTGTGTTATTTGCTTTGTTTATATAATTTCTGCTTGTAATTTCTGTTTGTGTTTTCTCTGAAGTTCAGGGTGCTGACTTTTTCCCCAGAACTAAGTGAGTGATATATGTATATTTAATTAAAGTGAGATTTTTAAACATCTTAAAGTTGCTTTCTTTAGAAATACAGATCAAAGAACCTATGCTAGCAGCCCTCTGTGTGCTGGTGTTATTGGCCTTATACCTCCACAGCAGTTGCTAGTAACATTGTTATATCTCCCAGTAATTTAATTCAATTGAACTGAATGATTCGCAGGATCTCTGCTAGCTGACGTATAGCAACCGTTATCTTAAAAGCACAAAAATCTATTAGAAAAGTGTTAAACATGTTTAAGATAGGTTGTCCAGTAGCTAGAGTGCTGGGCCTGGAGTTAGGAAGATCTGAGTTCAAATGGAGCCTCAGATACTCGCTGTATAACCATGGACAAGTCACTGTTTGCTTCAGGTTTCTCATCTGTAAATAGGGGTAATAATAGCACCTATCTTACAAACTGTTTTAGAAATTCTGGCTATCATCCTCATCATTATTATCAAAGTCTACAAATTCTAAGACTAGCTTTCTGATGTACCCGATATGTGACTTTGTCAAATCATCTTGACTTTTTCACAGCAAGAACATGAAAATGCCTCTTAAAATGATCATAAAGTTCTAATTGGAAATTCCTATTCTTAATAGTAACAATATGGATAAGGGTAACCTGGTTTCTATGATCATGAGTTAGAGCAATAAATGACTCAGATGTACTAAGCAGTCAAATTTTGGTATTTAAAATAATTGCATGTAAATAATATCAGAGGAATTACAGAGATCACTTTAGTGATCTGCCTGGCTTCAAGACTTACTTATAAAAAATGAAGTAATATAATTGTCCGGCATAATATCCTACACAAAGTAGGAACTTACATTTTTATTAAATTGATAACATACTTACAAGAGAAATGCTAGCAGTGATATAGACTAAAAGTATTTTTTTTTCACAATATTGGCATTTTATTGAACATTTGTCCCCTCTTCACATAATTCCACATTGTTTACCAGAATGTTTACACCCATTAACAGTTCCACTATGGACTGTTATACTCATCTTCCTATAGCCCCATTCAGTATCTCTCATCATTTATCACCTTTGCCAATTTCTCTTTCACTTTTCATTTGCCAGTTTCAAATCACTTAGATTTTGAATGGTATTGAATGTGATTATTAATAGTTTGGGAAATTTTTTTCTTTTGATAATTGTTTGCTCAATTCTTTGATCACTTCTCTGTTGTGCACCTCTTGTCCTCTTCAACCGTATGCACTGTGCAGAACTTTATCTTTCATGATTGATCCTGATCGACTCTGGATTGATTAGACATATTGGTGCACAGTGCTAGATTTAGAATAAGGAAGCATTTGGCTCAATTCCTGCCTCCGCCGCATGCATGGCCATAGATGGGGGAAGGGGAGGGGAATGACCATTTATCCATTGCCATTTACATGCCAGATGCCCTGCTAAGTGCTCTTACAAATATTATTTCATTTCATACTCTACAACAACCTTAGAAGGTAAAGGCTTTTATTATCCCTATTTTCTTTTTTTTTTTTATTTACACATTTTCTCCCAATATTTTTAATATGTTTAGTTTTCAGCATTGATTTTCACAACAGTTTCAATTACAAATTTTCTTCCCATTTCCACCCCCCCACAGTCCAAGATGGCGTACACTCTGGTTTCCTTGTTCCCCAGTCTGCCCTCCCCTCCGTCACCCCACTCCCCTCCCATCCCCTTTTCCCTTCCTTTCTTGTAGGGCAAGATAAATCTCTACGCCCCATTGCCTGTGCATGCATTTTCTAGTTGCATGCAAAAAAAATTTTTTTACTTTTGAACATCTATTTTTTTAAAACCTTGAGTTCCAAATTCTCTCCCCTCTTCCTTTCCCATCTACCCTCCCTAAGAAGTCAAGCAATTCAACATGGGCCACATGCGTATCATTATGTATAATCCTTCC
>CM053626.1:214529170-214596692 GCA_028646595.1 Phalanger gymnotis
CCTGCTTTACTGCTTTCTTTTCCTGAGTCCTGTCTGTCTTGTCCATCTGCCATGAATTTAAACATAAACCTGAACCTTTCTTTTTGTGTTGCCTCTGCCATCTAGAATACGAGCTCCTTAAGAGTAGAGGCTGTCTTAATTTTCTGTTTGTATCTCCATCCCTTAGCACCTAGTAAGTGTTAAAGTATTGTCCCATTCCATTCCTCACGCATGCTCTATTCCAGATGAACTCATATACTTTGTCTCCATATGTGACATTCTGTCTTCTGTCTTCATGTTTTTGCATGCCCCTTGTTTCTGATGCTCTTCCTCTTTCCCTCTAAGGTTCCTCTTGGATCCCTCTTGGACCTTTCAGAAGCTCAGCTCAGATGTCACCTTCAGCAAATCTTTTTGGATCCCCCTAGATGTTAATCCCTCTTCAGTTATTCTGCATTTAGTTTGTATCGTGTATTTGTGGATAGTCATCCCTTGACGTTTGAGCGGGCTTGGGGAGTCAGGATCCCTGCAAATGTAAAAAACCACAAATAACTTTAGACCCCACTTCAAGCCTTCATTTTTAATAATTCTGATGACATTTATTTAACACATGAAACAAGTAAAACAGCAGACCGCTCCATAAAAAAATTGTAGGTTGTACGTGACAGAGATTAGTATTTTGCATGCTCTGCAGTGTCTTTGAATCCGCAGCTGGTATAGCTGCAGCAACTGCTTCACAAATTTCCTTCTTGTAAGAAAAGCATAAGATACAGCCATCACTGGGGGGGTTGGGGCAGGGATGGGGATTCGCCTGACTGAGTCTGGATGGTTGAGAGACAGAGGAGGGTTCCCAAAGAGAGTATGTAACCTGTAGTTTTTTAGCGCGCTGAAACGTTTAACAAAATTTAACTGTTTAGAATAAATTTATGTGTGTATACTTAAGGTAATAAATGATAAAACAAACGAATAATATACAGTATTTATGACATTAAATTTTAAAGTTTTCTTTACATTTGTGCATTGTCTGTGATTTTCTGCAATATACTGCAAATCTCCAAAAATTCTTATTTAATTATTGATGGCCAGCTCACAAATAACCAAAACTGGGAATCTGAAACCATGAATGTTGAGGGATGACTATATGTATTGTTTGCCCTTGGTAGGATATAAGCAACTTACTTGACTTTGTGTCCTTTGTGCCTAGCATAGTTATTACTACCCAGGAGGCAGCTAATTAATAAATGCTAGTTGAATTAAATAGAAATGTGATTTTTTTCCCCCACCTAACTGCTAAAAAAAAAATCCTGGTGTCTATTACTGGATCTTAGTGATGTGGAGGAATTTTTTTTTTTTTTACAAATTTCCTGAAAATTTGTGGTTAGAATTTCATTTTCTTTGCATTTTTTGAATGATTTCCTCATTCTTAGATTGCCTTTTTGATCCCTGTCTTCCAGTCCTGTCATCTTTGCTTATAAAGTTTCTAACTCTTTTCCCCAATTGAGTCTTTTTAAAAATTATTTTCCCACATCTCTTGCTGCTTCTAACTAAATTGGCCTTCAAACCAAAGAATTTATGCCATTCCTTCAAATTTTTTAATCATGTTTTCTGAATTGTTTACTTTTGCTATTAATTTTTTAACCGTTTCTAAAACTAATATCATTGATATTAGACTCCCCTTCATCTCCTTTAATATGTTTATTAGTTGGTAGATATATGTCACTGCAACCTTTTTTTAGTCCAGTGTTGAAGCTAATATGTTTTATTTTTTTCCTTCTGCTGTATTTGCTCATTATCTGGGAAACTTTTTGCTGCTGTTTGCTCATTTCCTCATCTTTTCCTTATCCAAGGGGCTATTTTCTTTTGATGCTCTTCAGTTACTTCCCTTTCTCCTCATTTTTTTTACTTATTAATCTAACTATTTATTTAAAGACATTTTTATCTCTTCACGGGGGAGCTTGTGTAGCTGGTCTCTGTTTGCCATCTCTGACTCCATTACCTTGCCAGAATACTTATATTGTGACTTTGCAGAGAACCATGCTATAGAAAGTATACCCAAAACTAAAACTAGGCAGGATGTAACTTATCTTTCTTGGTTTCATACCATACTTTGAAGTGAGTTAGGATTATTATTATGAATGTTGTTGTTACAGATGAAACATGGGGTTGCCATTTAATAGAGATTTCTCTTGTTGGATAAAACCAGCCTGACTTCTATTTGTTTTTAGACCACCATAATAAGGTTAGATACTACTGTAGTTTCTTTTGTTAGTGAAAGAGTTGGACTGAGATGACATTTTTTAAATGGGCATGTTTATTTTTTTCCCTTCAGAAACTTAATTACTAGTAAGAAAGTAATAAGAATGTATTTAGTTGCTTGGATCGAAATTAAATGGTCTAGATCAGTGGTGTCAAACCTAAATAGAAAAGGGTGCCACTAATCTATACATAAAGAGCCTGTGGACTACATATTGACTTAGTTTTAATATGCAGTGTTGTCTATATTTTATTATGGCAGGTGGCAGCTAGGCGGCCTGGCAGATTGAGCAGTGGGCCTGGAGTCTGGAAGACCTGAGTTCAAATCCAGCCTCAGACGCTAACTTTGTGACCCTAGACAAGTCACTTAACCTCTGTTTGCCTCAGTTTCCTTAACTCTGCAATGAGGATAATAATAGCATCTACCTCCCAGGGCTATTGTGAGGATCAAATGAGATAATATTTATAAAATGCTTAGCTTAGGGCCTGGCATATAGGAAGCCCTATAGAGATGCTAGCTATTTATTAGTTCTTATTGATATTATTATTTTTATCATATTATTTTATTTATTCTGTTAAGTATTTTCCAATTACATTTTAATCCAGTTTTCCTGCCCAGTGGGCTTTATGTTTGACATCTCTGGTTTAGAGGTAATCTAAACTGTACATCCCGAAAATATCCAGTTCATTCTGAAAAGCTACATTTGCTTCTTGTACTCACAGAGGGGCCACTTCTCCAAATCCTGTATCAATGGACTGGTGCAGAAGGGGGCGACTCACTTTATGCTCTGTGTAATTGTTTTATTGTTGTTCAGTCATTTTCGGTCATGTCTGAGTTTTCATCACCCCATTTGGGGCTTTTTTGGCAAAGATACTGGAGTGGTTTGCCAATTCCTTCTCTCCATTTTACAAATGAGGAAACTGAGGCGAACAGGGTTAAGTGACTTCCCCAGGGTCACACAGCTAGTAAGAGTCTGAGGCCAGATTGAACTCAGGAGGTGAGTCTTCCTGACTCCAGGCCTGGCCATCTATCTTCTGTACACATTATACTTTAATTTTATGCCCTAACTTATTTTCATTTTGTTTTGTAGCTATTGCTTATGTGTTGATTGGCAGTGGTCTATATGATGAAGCAATAAGACATTTTTCATCCATGCTCCAGGTAATTTTTTATCTACTATGTAATATAATTTTGAAATTTATGATCTTAATCAAGTTAAAGATTTTTCCACACAGGGCAAAATATTTTCTGTGGAACGATGTTTAAGGTTCTTTCAGATTTAGGTGGTTGGAGTAATTGTTGGTCTTAGTGTGTTTCTTCCCCTTTTTTGCTGTGAAATTAATTTGCGTTTTATTAATCACAACAGCATCTGCCTGTATTTGAAAAATAGTACTGTATTTATGTGCGAAACATATTACTTAGTCTATAGAAGATATGTTTGCCAAACCCAAACAATAATTTATGATAATAATACCTAATTTACAGGCAGAGAATCATTGAATTAAGATCAAGCGATTGTTGTCTTGACTGTGTACACAGAGTGATTAGCTAAGATCCATTTATGGCTTTGTTTCTGTGCAATGGCATGATTTCTATTGGTGGAAATATGTGAACCAATATATAGATTACTGACTGAATTAAAGCATACATTAAGAGAGAGTATTTATATTATTTATATTTACAAATATAAGGATATTGAAAATAACTTGTAATTCAGGTTCTTTGGTTTTTTTTTCTTCTTTTAACAATTGTTTAGTTATGTTCACCATAAGTACTCATTAACATTTTGTTGATTAATACCTTCTCTTAAGCCTTTTTCATTATCTGTCTCAAGCAGTGGTCAAAGATTTTGTTTCTGTACCTGTGATTGTTGTGCATGAGTATCAAAGGTATTAACTAGGTTGAGGGTTTATTAAACAAAAATTAATTGATATCACAGATATCTGTACTCTATTTAGAGTATTAATTTTAAAGCACCAATTTTTATTTTTTTAGTTAATTACAGCATGCCCATCATTCTTGTGCTTTGTTTTTTTTTTTCATTTGAGAATCCTAAAACAAAGTTGTTATGGATTGTCATCGTTCATTCATTGGGCTTTGGTGCAGAGTTGGATTACTTTATCAATGATTTTTTAAATGTACTGGTTGCTTGCCATTGAAACATTTATAAAATTGAAGCCCATTCAAGGAAATCTACCTGTGTTGAGTGAGGAAGGGCTTGCTTACAGTGGGACAATTACATGAGCAAACACCAGTTTATTCCTGACAACTATTTAAAACAAGCAATTACAGAAATCAATAACTGTCTAATTTACTCATTATTCAAGAACTCTTTCTCTTGGCAGCCTTCCCAGTACATGTGTTTAAGGAGAACAATCTGTTACGATTTGACAAGTAGAAAAACCACTTATAACTTTGCAAATGTAACCTACCTTATTTACCAGTAGAACAAACTTGAGAAAATATGGCATTGTAGGATTATAACCAATTCGTGATAAGATATACTGCTGTATGCAGTTTTGCTTTGTAAGTATATTCTAGGTCGTAAGATCAGACTGCTTTACATATTGTCACTCCATTACACTGAATACTCCTAGAAATAGTCGAGTGATGGTAGAAATAACAGACAATTTAAAACCTCTAACTGATTCACAGAAGGAAAAGTTATATGATTGTTTAAAATATATATGCTGTGGAATTGACATTCTATGAATGGAAGATGCTTTTCACTTAAACATCTTCCATTCAGTGGAGTTCCAGACGGCCATAAAAATATTATCTCTACCTTATTCACTGAAGCTGTTACTGTAGCATTCTTCAAATTCAACATTATATTTGCAAAAGATTTATAATCTTTTTTATTAGCATTTCTTCACAGAAATCTTTGTTTTCACGAAGTGGAAAATGCTGACTAGAAATAAGACACAGTGTTCCAGTCATGAGCTGTGTTATAATCGAGTTGGTTAGAAAGAGGCTGGCAGGGTCTCAGGAAAAGCCTTATGTCCCTTTGTGTTGTCATCTTTGTCCTGAGCCTTGGACGTCCAAACTGAACGAAATTCAATTTCATTGGGTCACTGAGGGTTGATTAGCCTCAAGAGGACTGATTCATGCTAGCCAAGTTCACAGGAAACTAAAGTATAAACAAAAATGCAATTTTATTAATTTATAGCGGATCATCTACATTTTTTCCAACTGTTTACATTCTTAGTTCACTATTTCACTATTAAGGGCATCTCTTTCTGAGTCTCAAGATACCTAGGAAACTTAATTAGTAATGAAAAGTGATTTATTGGTAAGCATGGAATAAGAACCAAGGGAGTTGTATAGCTTTGTTTGCTATTTTGTTCAAGCTGTGGTGGAGCCTAGAAAACTATCCTAACTTCAGTAGAAAGTTTCATAAAGTAATCCCCGAGTTGTGAATGTCCTACTTGGGAAGCAAGAAAAGTGTAATACTTACAAGTTAATAGAAAAGTGATTAGAATTTTGTGTGTATGAGAGTTATATAGTGACACCTCATTTATTTTGCAGAGGTAGCAACAGGGAATGAGTCCAGTGGGTGAGACTTTTCCACTTAGCTGGCATTTGTGCCTCAAAATGCAAATTGCTTCAAGAATTCTTTGATTTTTAGAGATTCCTGCCATCCATGCTGATATGATTCCTTCAACAGAGTCTGTAAGAATTCACTAGGGTTTTATGGGATGTTCAGGAGGACTAGCATCTCTGGTGTGAGGGCTTGCCAGTCCCTTTTCAGGGATGCTCATTCACCTTAGGTGTTCACCTGCCACCCATCTCTCACTTGTGGCTCCAAGAAGTCACATATATGTGGCCACACCCTGATAAAACCATCTCAGCAGGTGGGCTAAACTAGGTTAAGAGTAATTGACAGTCCTCAAACCCAATGGCGAGTTAGGCAGATGTCTTCCCTAAGCATGTGAAGACACCCCCCAGTGGAATGAGAGGATGAGAACACTTGTTCCAATGGCCAGGAAGGCTGCCGAAGTAGGTCCTGTGGAGTGTTTATAGCTTGATTGGACATCAAAGACGCTGAGGTCATCCACTGCATCCTGGGCCATTGCTAGTTGTCTTGACTTTTGTCTCGCCACTAGACTTTGATAACTCAGGAAGAGAGAGTGAGGCTGATGACTTTGTGCAACGTTGCCTCCCTTAAATCTAATTCATGTGCAAGTCAAGACATCTCCCTGTGCTGTCATTGGTCCTCTTCAAAAACAAAGGACGAATATCACCAACAACAATAGCCAACCTTGCAGATTCAACTCCCTTGCTCATATAGCTCTTTGATGCCATTAGGGGTCTGCCCTTCTCTCTATACACCTAAACTCTACTCCCTTGACACTGGCTCAGCTCTGTCACCCCATTCCAGTAGTCTCAAAGAGCTTATAATTCTACTTAGAGGAAGGACCCAGATTCCTTCTTCCACATTGTTTCTAGAATAGACCTTGTTTGGCTGCCTGTCACTCTGCTGCTATGGGACCTGCCCCCACGTCACCTAGGTCTTCCTCTCCACCCTCCATTATTAGAGTTGGCTCAGTATTACTATCCTTACCTCCACAGCAATCTTACCTTCTTTCCACCATAGCACCAAACCTGCATTACCATTGGATCATTTCCAACTGCCTCGAAGCTCTTTTACCTCCTTTGTTGTCAGAATTGACCCTTATCCATTGGGTTTTCACAAAGGACCTACTTCTGCAGCTGTTCCCTGGGAGCCGTTATTACCAGAGGCCCTGCTACCATCATCCCCAGATACCTTCTCAGAAGTCTTTGCAGCCCTGCTGGTTCTGCATGGAAACAGGCACTGACTCCTCTGACTCCCTTCTACCTAATACTCCCCAGGCAGAAGCTGTTTGGAATCTCTTGCTTGGAATCTCCTCTACCTGAGGCATACACCTGCCCTAAATAGTAACTAGTATTTCTTTTATTTGTTAATGCCATGCTATGTTTTTGCTCTCCTGTGTAGGAGGAGCCAGAGCTCGTTAGTGCAATTTATGGCCGAGGGATAGCCTATGGAAAGAAGGGACTACAGGTGAGTATTTGATAATGGTGGTTCCAGTAGGAATACTGTGTTGATTTGCACCATCCAGGAATATAATTGGATCCTCCTTAGATATTTGAAGCATAGCCCTCTAAATGCTATAATTTATTTTATTCAAATAATTTTTCTTGAAAACCCTTTCTAAAATATATTTTGCAAGAGAGGAAACAGAAAATCTATGAAAAAACAAATTAAAAAACAGCGGTCTAGAGCCATTTGGTATAAGGGTAAATAGCCCTGTATACTTCAGTAGTCTTTGGGGGCATCCTATATTAAAGCACAGAAAAGGATTGATCATCATTTTTTACCCTTGGATCGTGAAAGAAAAGCTGAATTATATTTTACATACTCTATTTAGGCAGATAACTGAGTTGGATGAAATTATCCCATATGAAGCCAGCCCGGATCTAGCCTACAGCTCCTGCTGAAATGGGGTGTAGCCAAAGAAGGGTTGAATAGGCATGGCACTGCTGGTACATCTCCAAGGCCAATGGAGAGTCAGCAAACATACTGCTGCCAGCCCTACAGCCCACAATGCTCTATAGGACAGCCTAACAAGATTATAACATAATTGGGAAATATTTTACAAAATAAATGAAAATGCAATTAAACATAAATACCATTTTAAAACTAAGTCAGTGTGCAGCCTCAAGGATCCTTATGTAGGAATTGGTGACCCCCATTTTTTTTTTTGAGTTTGACACCAAGGGTGGAGATGGAAGAACTCTGGATTGAGTCAGAGGACCAGGTTGTGTTCATGTGAGGCCCTGTTTGGTGCCAGGGGAACAAAAAACAGGATGAAAAAGTCTGCCTTTCAGGAGCTTCCAATCTACTAGAATTCACTTCTCTAGGCCTCAGTTTTTTCATTTGTAGAGTGGTAGTGGTTGGATTCAGTGACTCCTAAAGTTCTTCTGAGTTGCAAATCCACGATTCTCTGGGAACTCAGTTAAAAGCTCCAGAGCCAAATGTTGGGGGTTGAAAACGGGCTGGGGAATAGTCACCATTAACTTCAATGAGAAACTGCTTTTAATTCTCCTGTGGTTTCCTTAGGCTTCCTTGAATTATGAGGGCAAAATGTGTTTATTCCATAAATATTATCTTGGATATTATTAGTACTCTTCAGAGTTCAAACTAATATTCAGATATTATTTCATTGCCTCCTTCAGTCTCTCTGAAAGGCTAGGCAGAAAGTAATATGAAACAGCCGTAAGTGGTGACCATGGAACAAAGATATAAGACAAGGGTCAGAGCTGGGCTTGTCCAGGAGGCACATTTTGAAGCCCTTAGTCTAAAACTTGATGCATAAAAACTTGCTTGTGCCATGAATACTATATTGTAAATTGCTGAAACTTTAAGGTATACTTTTTTGGGGAAGGTAATCTAACTTTTAAAAGCTTTTGCTACTTAGAAACTGCCAAGTGTTTGTAAAAATCCAAAACTGTCCAACAAGCTTTTATTAGGTACCTCCTGTGTGCAACATAAAGAGATGGCTGGCTAACTAGGAATCCAGAATCCTGCCTCCCACGAAAGCTGACTCTGCCACCCTGGACAAATCACTTAATCTCTCAGTGCTCTAGGCAACTCTCTAAGACTATAAACTGTGGAATAGTTGCTGATTTGCATTGTTTTGGACATAATGCCTGAAGCCTTCTGCATTAGATCATAAGTTCCTTGTGAGCAGGACTATCTATTGCTTTTTTTTTAAATACTCTTGGTGCTTAGCACAGTGCCTGGTACATAGTAGGTGCTTAATAAATACTAGCAAGTAGACTGGTAGAGTTTATTCACCTGAAATTCCAATAAAATCACATATCCAGATAAAAACAAGCAAGCAAACCAGCCAGTAATATATGGTACTAGGCTACATCCTGGTGATAAAAAGACAAGATGAAATGTAGTCCCTGTCCTC
Source organism: Phalanger gymnotis (assembly GCA_028646595.1). Classification (NCBI taxonomy): domain Eukaryota; kingdom Metazoa; phylum Chordata; class Mammalia; order Diprotodontia; family Phalangeridae; genus Phalanger; species Phalanger gymnotis. The sequence goes on from CM053626.1 coordinate 214,538,363, forward strand.
AAGGAAGCTTACATTTCCTTTTTCTTGGTCCTGTTGTAATACAAAGAAAATATTCAATATATGATTAGGTATGTGGAGAAGCATGGTTTTACCCAGAGAGTAGGGAATCGATAGTATCAGAAATAGATATTTTCTAGAAAGACAGAAATGAACTTCCTCTCCCTTGTCTCCTCAGTGAACTTCATAGCCTGGCTCAAGATTAATTCTGAAATTTACATGCTTTTTAAAGAGGAGGTAAATTATAGTTATATGTTTATGGGTTTTAAGAGTTAACTATGATTTAGTCTATTTTTCTCCTTTTGCCACAGAAAAGCTGATGCCTTTGAAGGTCACTGACTCAGTGAAGGCATGTTTAGAGAATTTGTTTTTAATAATAACCATAGAAATTGAGATAATAGGTCTCTATTAGAGTTTTTATTATTCTTTTAAAAACAAGAGTTTGGGAAAAAGCATTTTAGGATATTAGATAAATGCTTGAGTCCAGTAAATACTTATATGCCTTAATTTAGGGGTATTCATAATTGTAATGAGTTAGATTAGGGTGGACTTGATTAAGGCCTCGTTAATTCAAAATGGTATTGGTGATATGGTAGGAAGGAGTGATTGGTTAATATGTAGGAAACTGAGGAATATAAACATCTGTTAATTAAGAAGTATATTTTGGTAAAGGGTATTGGGTATAGCTATCATTACACATTGATTTCTATCCTACCATTACTAAAAGATGTTTTTACCAGAAAATCATTTGGAATTGTTTTTGACCAATAATTTATCTCATATAAAACTCTAATTACTTTTTAAGGACATTAAGAATGCTGAACTTGCTTTGTTTGAACTGAGTCGAGTAATTACCTTGGAACCAGATCGTCCAGAAGTATTTGAACAGCGAGCCGAGGTAAGTTCCCTTGATGTTCTCCTTACCTTTCCAGTCATTGGTACATTGGTTGGATTTTAATGTCTCTGATTTTCTCTTCTTTCTTTATCTTTCTTTTTCAAAATTCTCCTTCCTAGCTCTGTCTGTTTTTTTATTGGTAACTAATGTCTTTAAAGGTTCTTGTTCTAAAAAGAAAATTTTTCATATATCTGAACTCATATATAAAGATCACAGTAAATGTAAGCAAGAGAGTAACTTTTACCCTGTTATTTTGAGGGTACATGGCATCACATTTTGGTTGTTACTGTGAAATTTTAAAGCGAAATATAAGGTGATTTGTTGATTTTAGGAATGTAATTATTTTCTAAACTATGTCCTAGTTAAAAGTAAAAACCACAAAAGCTGTAGTAAAATTACATTTTTACCTCTGTGAAGATGTAACAGTTTATTAATATTTCATGTTGTATTCATTTTATTACACATTTCACATGAGAATTTTATTCTTTTATTTAACAAATATATTTAAGTACTTACTATGTACAGTGTACTCATTATATGCACTGTGGCCAAAAGGACGAAATAAGTTATTTCTGTGTGTGATTTCTGACAAGTCATTTAATTAGGTCGATCTTAGAATATTGTATTGGCAGTTTTCTTATTTGATTTAAATTTATTTTTGTACTGCTTAGACAAAACAAATGAAAGGGAAACAATAAGTACTGATAATTTTTAAGTATGTTTTTTAAAAAAATCTTTTCTTAAATGAAAACTTAGCCAAAAAGGTACCTAGAACACTCAGAAAATCAGATGGCAATTAAATGAAATCTTTCTTAAAGCAAGCTATCTGATTATTCAAGTTTTTTTCTGGTTTTCTTTTGGATAAGAATCTGAAGCAAAAATTGAATCTCATATTTATTTGTTTTATTGTAAATTTATAGTAGAAGGATCATATTGATTTTCCTGTTTACATAGTCTCAATAAAAGACCATGTATAAGTGGGTGCTTAATATATAATACTCAGTGATTGATTTGGTGCTCTCGCATCCCGGGTGCAAAGTATATACATGTGTATATCCCTTTGCCCTTAGTAAAATGATGTAAGGACATGACTATCTTTGACCCTGCTAAAATCTGCTAAAATAAAGATAGAGCATTTCCAAAAATGAGACTTAATTGCACAGCAACATTTTTGGTAAAAATTTATGTTATCTCCTTTTTTAATTTTGATTATGATCCTAATTGAAATTTGTTTGCATACAACAGGGCTGTCTAAAATGCAGCCCTATGGGGCATGCCTACAAGCATAGAAATTTACATAAATGCTTTAAGTGAACAAAGCCAAGCTACCTCAGAGCTCTCACTAAAATGGCAAATCAAAATATATTGTCTATTGTTTCAATAAAAACCTAAGGTTGGACAGCCCTGGCATACAAAACAAATTTTGGTGGTCATAAAAACAGCTTTTGGATGTATTTTAATAAAAAGAAAAAATGGTTACATTTCATTTAACATTATTCGGGAGTAGGCATTTGTAAATGAATTTTCCAGATATTATGATTCTTACCCTTTCAAGTAGAGGTTGTAATGGGAAAGAATTTTGAATATGGAGTCAGAAGCTGTGGTTTCAGATCCTATTTGTGCCACCGACTACCTGTGTGGCCTTGGGCCAATGATTTAATCTTTCTAGGCCTCAGTTTCTCCTTCTGTAAAATAAAGGGATAGGACTAGATAACCTATAAGGAAACTTCCAAGTCTAAATCTGTGGTGATAAATCCTATCAGTATTTTTTTTGGAGGGGAGGCCGAGCAATTGGGGGTTAAGTGACTTGCCCAAGGTCACACAGCTAGTAAGTGTGTCAAGTGTCTGAAGCTGGATTTGAACTCAGGTCCTCCTGACTTCAGGGTCAGTGCTCTACTCACTGCACCATCTGCCTGCCCCAAGTTAGTATTTTTTAAAAACTTTAACCATTCTGACAGAAATCTTTCCAAGTTGAATTACAGTTCTTAATTGCTTTCTTCAGCAGCATATATTTGAACTTAATTTGACCTTTGTTTGATGACTGAGGCCCATCATTTTGAATATCCATTTTATGCTGATAATTAATGATGCCCTAAGGAGATGCTGAGGTACATAGGACAGTATATCCATATACCAAATGGTCTCTCGACTGCTGCAATCCTTGAATTCTTAATGTCTGTTTTTTAAAATCACATTTCTGTCGGTTTTCTTATTGCTTACTGTCACTGTTCCTGACTCTCTCAACTTCACCCATCTCAGATTTGCAGTGGACTGAGAAACCCAGTAATAAAAACTCACATTCATCTAGTGTTTTAGAGTTGACAAAGCACATTCCCTAAAATAGGATTTGGAGAAGTTATGTCTTATATTCATATATCTAGTAAATGTCTAAGGCAGAACTCAGACCTAGTTCTCCTGGCTCCAGGTTCAGCACGCTTTCCTCTACACCGTAATTTTTAGGATTGTTTCTGAGAATAAATAGTTGCTGATTGAGGCCTGAGAACTCTTACTCTCAATGAAGTGGAATAAATAGTTGCTGATTGAGACCTGAGAATTCTTACTCTCAGTAAAGCGGAATAAATAGTTGCTGATTGAGACCTGAGAACTCTTACTCTCAGTAAAGCGGAATAAATAGTTACTGATTGAGACCTGAGAATTCTTACTCTCAGTAAAGCGGAATAAATAGTTGCTGATTGAGACCTGAGAACTCTTACTCTCAGTAAAGTGCTTGAATTTCATAATACCTATTTTGGCTGCTCAGAGACCTTTTTTTTTTCTTTTTTGCTTACTTACAGGTTCCTAGCTATGTTCTGGAGTGTTACTGTTGCCACATAAGTGGCCTATGGATAATTGAGGTGTTACTACATGCCATATGGTCATCAGCATGTCTTTTCCCTTTAACTTTCAAGATTATAACTTCACCTCCAAGTGATGGTCAAACATAAAAGTATATCCTAAAAGAATGAGGGTTCTTTAGAAAGTTAACCAGTGAAAACAGTGTCTATCAAGTTAGACACAAATGAAGGGCTGGAAATTTGCAAGCTGTCATTCAACCCTAGCTATATATAGAACTTGCTACCATAGAGTGTGTATTTAAAGACTGTGGTAAGCGATGAAAGGTGTCCAGAAATATGACTTAGTTTTATGATTCAGAGATGTCACTCAGATGAATCCTTTTAGTTGTATTTTCAACAATGCATATCAAATTCCCATTTTGTAGAATTTGAAAGATAAATAACAGGAGAAGAAAAACGTGTACATGTTAAGAAAAGCAGCATCTGTTATACCTCAGAATGTGAAATAATGTGAAAGCAATTGCTGTGCAGTCAATTCACCAGTGTTCTTCTTTGGCAAACTTTGTTTTGTTGGACACTTGGTTTTCTTTAGCTATTTGAGCAAAGTACAAAGAGTTCAACCATGTGCCTGTGTTAAGTAAAATTGATTTTTAAAACAAAGATGAAATTAGTATTGAAAGATTAAAAGTGCTCATTGGTTTTAAGGTGACCTACATCTCCCTCTAGCTTAATGGAATGTGTTGGTTTTAGATACTGTCCCCTCTGGGACGAATCAGTGAAGCAGTAAGTGATCTCACTAAAGCTATCCAACTGCAGCCATCAGCACGACTCTACCGACATAGAGGGACCTTGCATTTCATATCAGAGGTAAGTTGTTTTTGCTTTGAGACATTTTCCACTATGGTAAGAAAGATTTCACTTTCCCTTTGCCTCAGAAAACTGCTGTTGATGACAATGACAGGGGCGGGAGGGAGTGGGGGTAGGTCTGACTGTTTTGTAGTTTTGCAACGGAAAACATTTTTGAAAACATCTTTTTTTGCAATAATATCCTGTGGAAAAATGCTGAGGACCTATATTTTACTTCTTTCTTTGGCGTACTATACTAACTTATTAGTTGGATTATGATAAGAAAAGAAGCAGAAGAAGAAAACTTGGTGCAGAAGTTGTATTTTCACTTCTCTTATAGATATTATTATGGATCCATATCAGCAGCATCGGTATTTAACTTAGCTGTGATTCTGAGTCTGGACCAAGTGTTATAATGTGACTGTGGCTTCTCTGTGAGGATTATAGTAACAATTCAAACAGTTCCTTGGAGTTTATAGCAAGAAGATTTACCTTCTTAGTAGTTTTTGATGGAGCCAAAACAGAGGGTTCATGTTGGGGAAAGATGGAAGATAAAAGTTGACTGGTGAAGTAACCACATCATGAAAGATACTTTGAAATAATCTCAGTTTCATAATTGATAATAAAGAGTAATTTGTGAGGGATTTTTCCTTTCCATCATTTCTTAAGAAAATCATAAACATCTTGGTGAATGGAAATATAAACCTTGAAGTGGGTCCTAAAACCAGATGCCTATACTTAGTAACAAAATGAATTAGAATTTTCTCTCAACAAAAAATATTTTTATTTCTCAGTGATTTCCTTTCCCTTCTTGTAGGATTATGCAACAGCCCATGAAGACTTTCAGCAATCTTTAGAACTGAACAAAAATCAACCTATAGCTATGCTGTACAAAGGCTTAACTTTCTTCCACAGAGGGCTTTTGAAGGTAAAAATATTGTAAAAACATACCTGTGAGTAAAAGGCACTCATTTTATTTGAAAAATAAATTTTATTGATATCTTTTGTTTTTACAACAGTCCTTTCCAAATGGAACCAGAACAGAGGGTTCTTGTCGTGGTTCAGTGTGGGAAGGGTTCACACCTCTCCCACCAAATTTAGCCCTCTCTCGTAACAAAGGAAAACAGTTAAGCAAAGCCAGTGCACATTGACTGTGTCATAACAATGTATGCAACATTTCTCACCTGTAGTCTTCTACTTTGCAGCCAATAGGAGGGAGATGTGTTTAATCATCTGCTCTACAGAACCAAAATTGGTTATTTCAACCATATCAGAAGTCAGCTTCTTCAGTGTTCTTGTTGATTATTATTCTAGTCTTTGTATATAAATTGTTCTCCTCGTTCTGCTTACTTCAGTCTGCATCAGTTCATGTAAATCTTCTTATATTTCTTTGGGTTTCTAGCAGTCATCGTTTCTTAATACTAAATAATAGTCCACTATCTTTACATGCTATAGTTTGTTCAACCGTTCTTCAGCTACTATACATATCCCTTAATTCCTAGATTTTTTGCTACCAGAAAAATTGCTACTCTGGCTAAAGTGTATGGTAACTTTATTTCTGAAGGACACTGCTTCTTTGTATTCTTGTATGAGTGTAAATAATTGAGATGGGTCATTGGCTTCTTTTAGGATATAATAAATTTTTAAAATTTGTTTTATTAAGTTTCCTTTAGTTCAGCAGTCATAAAACTGTATAAAAACTCTTCTTAGCTTCTAGGCAGTACAGAAAGAGTAAGAGGTGTAGATTTGGCCTGCAAACCATAGTTTACTTACTCCTGCTGTAGTTAATGCATTGAATCTCCTTAATATTATCTTTGGACTATTCAAAAATAATAACAACAAAGCTCTTTAAAGCCAGTTAGTAAATTAAGGGTAGTTTTAATGTGGAAAGTTTGGTTCCAAATAAAATAATTATATGTTATACATGAAGCCCTGGGGAAAAAAAAGATCCTACTCTGATGCCTCATTGTGGTATAGAGGTGACCCTTGGGTCTGGAAGAATATGACAGCAAGGCTTAAGCTCTGGTCTCATTTACTTTGCTATAAAGACTTCATGCCTGGTCCTGGCAGCAAACTCTGTCTGCTTCCTGAGGACCATTCTAGTGAAGAATAGAGAAGCGCTTCACTAGTAGGCTGGCCAACAGGTTATGAATTCTTTGACCATGACCACCTGTGATATAAGAAAATAGAAAAGGGCCCTCAGTCCTATGTGCATTCTTGTACTTTGTTGACAGAGTAGGAAAACAAGAGAGGAGGAATGGCAGAAGATACTAAGAATGACACAATTTTTAAGCAATGTATAAAAATAATCTTAATTATTTATCCTCACAATGTAAGATATTTGTCCAATGGCCAACAAATTAATATTACACTTGACCCAAATCATATCTTCATTGATCTTGTTATCATAAACAATATCAGAAGGCTTATACCTTATATAGTTGTAGCTAAATGGAAGCATGTGTCCATAGGCCCTTCTGAGAGTAGTAGTTAAAGGAGTTAACAGAGTTGAGTTTTCTTTTTTGTCCAGAAGTAACAAGAAACATTTCTTGAAACTTGATTATCTTATGCTGCATTTCTCATGATAGGCACCTGCAAAAAGACTTACTATGAAGAAGATTGCCGCTTCTAAAATCTGTTGAAAAAGACAAATTATATCTATAACTCCTAAGATCTCCAAAGTAATACACTTTAGCATGAGGTGACTTGAGTGGAAAAGTGAGCTTAGGGAAAGACAGTGAAAAATTTTGGAAACTTGGAGTTAAGAGACTAGAATTTCTGCCCAAGGCTCATAAACTGTAGAACTCTCAATTTTTTTTTTTTATCATGAAAACATACCTTTGTTTGCCAAGTCCTGAATAACTTCATAAAATACAAAACTGCCTCTATCTTAATGGATAGGAAACAAGTGGTTACAAATCAAAGGATCATAGATATATCATCCATCTAGACCCCTTACTTCACAAATGAGGACAATAAGGCCCAGAGACATTAAATGAACCAACCCAAGTTCACATATGTCATAAATGATAGGAATTGAAACTATGTTCTCTTGATTCCAAATCTAGTGTTCCTTCCACTGCGCAGTGACATATGAGTCATTTGAAAATCAGCTGTGCAAACCTCTAAAATCAAAATCAAATCACAAAAAAGGATAAAAATGAGAGTCTTTGGTGTACAATTAAAACTGCTCCTGCCCAACCTTTTTAAACTATTGACGTCTAGGAAAATGCTGTCCGCATCCAGAGAAAGAACTATGGAGTCTGAAAATGCAGATTGAGGCATACTATTTTCTCTTTTTTCTTTCTTGTGATTTTTCCCTTTTGTTCTGATTCTTCTTTCACAACATAACTAATGTGGAAATATGTTTAATATGCTTATATATATGTGTAGCCTGTATCAGATTGCATGCCATTTTGGGGAGGGGGAAAATTTAGAACTCAAAATCTTATAAAAGTGAATATTGAAAACTAAAAATAAATAATCTAGAAAAACTATTGACATCTAAAAATGGGAAATGTACAAACAATAGAAAATGAGTCAGACTTTAAACATTGTTTTAAGGAAATCCAATCAATGTATAGTCATAATGACAACTATGGAGCCAAACATACATGGAAAATGCATTACTCAGCAAACACTTGATATCCTTTTCAAAGAAAGAAATGGAAGCCAAAATTAATGCTAATTTGAAATATTCACTCATCTCTACAGTTTTAGAGAAGAATAGTGGAAGAATTTGAGGAGCATTTGTCTATCCAAATGGATCTATGATCTCTGTGTTGGGGCTGTTTCTTCAGGCAAGGCATGAAGAGCAACCTCTTCATGCCTGCTCAACGTGTGACTCGTCGGAAGATAAGTAGACACATAAAGTAGACACAGGGAATCCATTCAGTATTCTGGAGGCCTTCTTCAGTTTATACTAATATTATAACTGGTAAACTCTTTGAATTGTCCACTTATTGCACTATGAACAGTATCATTTCATAAAAGAGACAGAAGCGATAGAAGAAAAAGAAATTTTACTGAAAGCTTGGTGAGAGACCCAGTTAAGCCAGGTTATCGTAAGAGCATTTAAAGGTTAAGCTGGGACAACAAACAAACAAAAAGTGGGAAAGATCTCTCAGGATTTCTGTTGCAAAGTCTTTTCTCTTTCATCGACAGTGCAGCTCACCACATTTGAACTCTTGTCATCACGGTCCTTTATTTGTTCCATGAATATGTAGAAGTGATACTAAAACAAACAAGAGATAGGAAGAGCAGCCAAACTAGGGTGAATATTTCAAATTAGCATTAATTTTTCCCTGGGAAACAGGCAGCTGAAAAAAATATTAACAACCAACCCATATGTCTACTTTCCAAACACTACAAAATTTTTGAAAAAAAAACCAAACCTGCATTGAGGGAGATCCAGCTGGCCTCAGTTTCCTCATCTGTGACCTCCAAGTTCCCTCCCAGCTCTAACTTCATATGCCTTTATGTAATGAGAAAGGAACTTCCAGGCTTTCACAAATCATTTTTAATCTCATAATTGACTAAAAGATAAGATTGCAAGATACTACTGTGATCATTGTTAATATGTTAAAAAGCCCTTGATTCAAAAGAACCTAGAAACCACCTCAGCTTACAAAGACTCGATCTTTGTCAAATGGAAAAATATGGAAGCCATAGGCAACATCAATCAGAATAAATTCATTTGTAGGATCTCGTGGAGGAGGATGGTAGAAGATGATACACAAATGTATAGAGCAATGTATAGCATGAAAGGCTTATTCTAACAAGGTTTTGTCCTTGTATAATGTAAGATGATTTAAAAAAAACTCTTGCTTGGTGCCATAACAGAGATGACTTTCTGTGATCTTCTGACTATTAATATAAAATTAGGCATAAACAGGAGATACATGCTTGCTTAAGGTGTTTAGCAGTGTCATGGCGGGTGTCCAATGCAGGGTCCCTTCTTAAGAAGAACTCCATCTAAATGGTGAGTTTCTTCAGATATTCCTTTTGCAGATGACATTGTACTGATTGAATCAAGCTCCATATTTAATTTATGAAGCTATGCAAAATGTCCTAGGTCTTAATACAGTTAGCACAATGTTATTCACAAATAAGAGCATCTGGAGGACCTTACCAGCTATAGGGAATACCTCCTCTATTGGGGCTCTGCATTTGGAGATGCTTCAGTGGCGAGCATATGGTTGCCTGTCTGTTGCCTTGCTTTTTATTGATTAGAGGGTCATCAAATAACGTTATTGTTGTTATTAAACCTTTCAAGGAATTTTGTATGACTTTAAAAGGTACGAATAATCGCTTATATTTACAGAGCATTTTAAAGATAACAGCACTTTCCATATTATCTAAAATATTCCTGGGAACCTCCTTGTCGGAAGAGCCTTTAAGTTGACTTTTTGTTTTACCGAATTGAATGTTAACCAGCAATAAGCACAATGGAATCTTGTCTTCTTAATGCCTTTTAAAAGTCAGTTGTGGAATCATAAAGATGTGATCTCCTATAGAATATAATTTGTGAATATAATATGTCTTTTGTCCTCACCTGAAATTTTATTAATTTAATGAATTTCTGGTATAGAAACTCCCTTCACCTTTACAAATTTGCAACTAATCTGTAATAAGTAGTCTGATCATTGTTTAGGGGCACTAAGAAGTTAAATGATGATCCTTGGTTATACAGCTACCATGTTTCAGAGACTGATCTCAGCTCATTGCCATCCTAAATCTAAGTTTTTCTTTATATTCGTTTTACCAGTTGCTTCTTGTGTGTACATTATTCACTTTTTTTTTTTAAGAAATGGGAAAGTAATTGTGTGGCAAAGCAAGTATTGATATTTTTTCAATCGTTTGAGGGGGGGAATAATAAGGCAGAAGATTTTTTTCCAAGCCTTTATTATCTCCTAGATCGGATACCTAGATCAGATTGAGAATCATGTCACTTCTAACACTTTGGGTATCCTCAGTCTACTCCACTTGATCTTCACATCTGTTTCTTTTATGCTGTTCTCCAGCCTCATGGGGCATCAGGGACTATGATGTTACAACCTTAATGTGCCTGTTGTTGATGGAGAAAAGCTTTTGTAATAGAACTCTTGACGTCTTTTCTATTTATCGTTTGTGATCCTCCTTCTAGTTTCATCTTTAAATGTCCTCAGGGTTATTTTAATTAGCCAGTCTCCCATCAGACTCTCTGGAAGCCTCTTCTGCCCTTCAACACACTGAATTCTTGTTTTCCCTCTTTATGTTATCAAACCATGTTGTTTGATGTTCATTCCTTCTGGTTTCATTTTAATTTTGTATCAGACCCCTTTCACAAAGCCCTGTTTGTGTAGCTCATCATGCTGTGGAAGTGAACATGAACTCTTGAAGGCTATACTAATGGAGAAGAAACTCTAGTGGGTTCATTGCTGCTAAAAAGACTTCAGACATGATACTGTAACACCAGGTTTACTTTCTGAGGACCAGCCTTGCTAAGTACTGAGAGACCTGTTATCAATAGGCTGGTCACTTGGTGTTGATTTCTTTTTGTCCATGGCAACCTATTAGACCAAGAAAGTACTTCTACTAATATAAGTTAAACTTGCACTAACTTTTGTGACAGTCATGTATTTCTATTTACTCATCTTGTGGTCAGCTAAAATCCTTTAACTCTTTCCTTCTGTCTAGGTATATCTCTTCTATCCTGTAACTATCTTGTTGCCTTGAGAGAAGGATTTGCATGTGTGGTGGGTGGTGTTGGGGTATTAACCATGTTTGTGTGAGATAAGTCGTAAGTTAAAAAATCCATCTTGCATATTAACAGATTCCAGAATACAACTCAACTTTTTACATGTATACCCATCTCTCCCTGTCCTCTACAATAATTATCAATTTACAAACATCCTTTGAAATTAAGTTTTACTTGTCCCTGCTTTCTCCATATTATACATGTGCATTCTCTTTCCAATAAGAAAACATACAAGAGTTTCATTTTATTCTTAATTTAATAGTAGTTATTTCTTTTGGGCTTTTAACACACTGAATTCTAGTTTTCTTTCTTTTTGTTATATTACTATGCTCTTTCAAAGAGAAGGGAACAAGTGTTTGCTAAGTATCCAATATATACAAAGCACTGTGTTAAGCGCTTTATAAATATTATCCCATTTGAGCTTAATCCCATAGATATTCTTAATAGTTCTCAAGTAACCTTTGTAACTTATCCTATGCCCGTGTCCTGTTCCTTAAGAAAAACTTTAAAGCAATTTATTGAAAAGCAAGTGTCTTACGCATAGTTTCCCTGCCACACTTCTCAGTAAAGATTTTTTTTAAAAATTCTAAATACTAAGATTTTATTAAAAGCTTGGAAATATTTAAAATGATCTGTGCAAGCAAACGATTCTACTTGGTTTTTTTGTCACAGCAAAATGACTGACAAGGAATTAAAAGAATCAAGACCAGTGCTTTTCTGCCTCTGTCTCCTCAAATCTGGCAGACACAAAATGGAAGTTGGTCCAAGTATTACAGATGGGTATAGTTTGCAATGAAGGTGCAGCTTATAGTACTGGATTGCTTAATTAAGTTCATTTTAGAGCTAAGTGATCTAGACCTGGAAATACTATATTAATCGTTTATTTAAAATTGAAGTAATCTAAAGTGAAGCAGGCTGTCAGAATTTTCAGGTTCTCAGTTCGTGAATATGTTCTAGCAAACATGACATAAAAGTGCCATTGCGTTTTTATAGCAGTTCTTTCAGAGAAGGTTATAGCTCTGTGTAAAATAGCTCATCTTTTTTAGCATGCCTGTAAAATATGGAATGGGAGAGACTGAGTCATTGGCAAAGTAAAAGCTACACAAATTAATTCAGATTCTCTATCTAACTGTGCATATTCTCTTGTGAGTTTTAGAGTCTATATATTACACGGACCAATGAATTTATTACCTTCATATTCTCAAGATAGTTCCTGTAGGTCCAAATTGAATTAAAAATGTCAAACGGCTGACTTGTATAAAACAGTAACAACAAATATGCACTGACACTTCAGGTATAGCATTAAGTGGAATTGAGGTGATGTTATATTAAAATTTTCACAATTGTCAAAAGTAACAGAACCAAATAATGTCAGAAAATGCCTAGGTTGTACTGAGAAAAAGGTCACAAATTAACATTCCTATCGAACCCTACCAGGCTTAGCTTTTATTTGGAACAGTCCAAAATTGCATGTTCCAAGCCATATCCCTGAAATATTCCCATTAGTTAACTGGAATTGCCTATAATTTTGTAACCTACTTCTGTTTCTCTTCTCTTGGTAATGCTAGACAGCCTCAGAATGAGGAATTGCCTATAATTTTGTAACCTACTTCTGTTTCTCTTCTCTTGGTAATGCTAGACAGCTTCAGAATGAGATACAGGGGATCCTGTCCACCTGTCACTTAGTAGGGCAGATGATAATTTATTTTGTGATAATGAATGGATTTAGTGTTCTCTGATTGGTGGCCAACTCTAGTTACTACTGGTTCCTACTAGGTTTCAAATCTTGCTTTCTCCTGTGTCCCTTTGTGTTTTGGTAAAGGGAGATAGATAATAATACAACTTGGTCAAGCAATGACTTGAAAGAAAAAGCAAAAGTCCTACTCTTTCAAAAGGAAAAGTGAAATCTGACACGAATGTTTTAGAAAGTCAAAGAATGACTCAACCAGCATGGGTGGCAGATAGAAAAGAGGAAATGGATGGAACAAAGCAGAATATAGCTGACTTTTAGGCTTAAAAAGTTGATAATCTTTCAAGGCAATAAGCAGAATATGTTGTATCCAAGAAAGAAAATTATGGTGGTTGTTTTTTTTTTAAATATAAAATAGAAGATATTTGTTTAACTTTAATTTTTATGTCCTTTCTGAACTACAAATCGAAATTCATTTGCATTAGCAAATAAGTAGGCATATTTTCCCCTATTAATTTGCCTTCTAAAAAGTGTTTGTTTTTTTTTTTTAACAAACTCTCTTGCTTGCTCTATCCAATAAAGATGATCCCTATAAGAAACTAAAGAGGGGACATGAAGAAAGGACTCTTTAAAAAGTGAAATTGTGGTGGTTTGGGGAAAATACTTGCCAGGACTGTTTGAATACTGCTAGAGTACCTGTTATGCACAAGAGACAAGGTCCAGAGTAATCTTCTCTTAAATATATCCACTAGGTATGATTTTACATATGTTTAGGATTTTTGAAGTGAAATCCTTTTAATTGAAAGTGCTGAAGATTATGTAATGCAAGAACAGATGTTCTGGTCAAAGCTTATTTTTTCTTTGATGTGGGTGGAAATATATACATGTGTAAAATGTCTTCATAACTAATTTTCTATTGCACTTCATAATGGAGGCATGAGTTAAGATAGTTGATTTTCACTCTTCCATCTAGCATTTAGTAATGTAATAGGATAGGTTGTTTGTTATTAACTTTTACAATATGCCATAAATATAATGACACATATTACTAAGAGGTTATATATAGCCAGATAATATTTGCACAATGATGTTAGAGCACAGCGTGTGCTTCTGAAAATAGTATGCCAGAGAACGGATGCCCTCTGCCTTTTGAAGCACTGAAGTCACTCCAGGAGAAATGGATTAATTTGTTTTAATGATAGCAGTTTTGCAAACTTTTCCAAACTTAGGTGGATTAACATTTAATTTTGCTATTCCTTTGCCTTATTAGCACATTTAAGCCTTCTGGGATTCAGAGCCTGGGATTAATTCTCCTTTGCTTATGAAGGCTTTCATTTAGACTGAATTTTTTTTCTCTTATAACTTAGTTAATTGGGGTAACTAGGTGACGCATTGGATAGAATGCTAGACCTGGAGTCTGGAAGACCTGAATTCAAATTTGGCCTCAGATAATTTAGTAGCTGCGTGACTTACTCAAGTCACTTAATCTCTGCTTGCCTTAGTAGCACCTACCTTCCAGAGTTGCTGTGAGAATTAAACAAGATCGTAAGGGCTTAGCACAGTGCCTGGCACGTAGTAAGTGCTATTAAGTGTTAGCTTGTTGTTATCATTAGTTATTATTATTGATTCTTCCCATTGTTAGTGTGTTGAACCAATTCAGTATCTTAGTGGCTATTATACATAGTCTGCAGGGTGTAATGTCTAGTTAAGAAGGCTGGGTCTGAATCTGTCCCTGGGTGTTTGCTGGCTCTGTGACCATGGGCCATTTGTTTAGGCTTTCTTAGTCTCAGTATTCTCATCTGTAGAATAGAGATTGTAATAGTGCCTACCTCACAAGGTTGTTTCAGGGATAAAATGACATAATAGTTCTCTGCTCACCATAAAGATTTATATAAATGGCAGCTGTTTACTCTTATCTTTTGTAGTGTGTACTCGTGATGTCATCTTTGTGGGGAGCTCACAGATTAAGAAACTCCCTGTACCAAGGGCGCTTGGCAGTTGTGTAGCTTAGAGCATTTAAAGAATTGCCCCAGGTATTCAGAGGTTATGTTGCCAGAGTATGTCAGAATCAGGATTCAAACCTAGCTCATGCTTATTCTGAGGCCAGGTCTCTATATACTGTGTCACTGATTGTACTTTTCTAGACCTTTATTCAAGGAGTAGTATTACCATAGGGATTTTGTCAATATTCATGACAGAGTTTTAAATTTTGTGATCTATGAACCCAGTGAATTAAGTAGATAGCAGTATTTTTCCCACTTTGCAGAGCAGAGTAAGAAATTTAGAATTTTTTTTATTCTTTTCATTGAGTTACTGGGGAAGCTACTTCCTTTTGATTCATATAGTATTTAGTACCCTTCCTGTTGACTTGTTGCACCCCCTCTCCCTACGTTCTTGGATAATCTTTTCTTTTTGTTTGTTTGTTTGTTTTTGGAGAGGGGAAGGCAGGGCAGTTGGGGTAAGTGACTTGCCCAAGGTCACACAGCTAGGAGTGTGTCAAGTGTCTGAGGCTAGCTTTGGACTAAGCTCCTCCTGATTCCAGGGCCGGTGCTCTACTCACTGTGCCACCTAGCTGCCCCATGGGTAGTCTTTTCTAAAGGATCTGTAAAAAGTCATGCATGATATATATATATATATACATATATATATATGTATCTATATATTTTAAAAATCTTTTATCATTGAAACACAAAATAGAATTATGAAAAATTTTTAAAACATTTTTTATAGGAAGCTATTGAGTCTTTCAAAGAAGCCTTGAAACAGAAAGCTGATTTTATCGATGCTTATAAAAGTCTTGGTCAGGCTTACAGGTGAGTGAAAGTACTTGGGTATTTTTTGAGAGTGGGGCTGATTTGAATGCATTTCAAAATGATAGCGGTATTTTAAAGAAGCTTTCAATATTAGATTGGGGTAAGAAGCTCTGGTTGGTGGGATATACCATTTTTTTCCCATTTATGAGAAGACCAAAGACTTTACTGAGTCTAGTGCCCCTGTCTGCAAAAGGAACCTGAAAAGCAAAATTAGTTGCCAAAAATGAATTTTAGATAATTTACTGTGGAGTCTGGTTAGTACCAAAAGAGTACTGCAAATATATGCCTGATGTTGCTCAATATAAGCAGTGGTTAAAGAAGAATTTTTGCATGAGTTCGCAAACGATGCTTTAGCAATACACCTAAACCAGTTCCTGGAATCAGGGGAAGTCAAGGAACAAGAGAAAAAAGGAGAATTAAAAAAAAAAAAAGGTGGAGGGCAAAGAGTCAAATCAAGCAAACAAAAAAGCAAAGACATTATTACAAAATGCTATGATAGCAGAAATTCCTAGAACAGAGAAAAAATATGCAGAAAGAATGTATGACCTTGTAAATTTAAAATTAGCCTTAAGGAAGTAGCAAAGTTTCTTTCATCATAAATTCTCCTCTAGTAAGGGCAGTAGACTGCCCCTTCTCCATGGTATTTTGCTATTCTGTACAAAGCTGCTCATTTGTTTGCTTTTTTTAGATTCCCAGAGTTTAATAAATGGGGGGAATTTGACATGCTAATGTGTGAAACAGATTTAGTTAAATAAAAAAAATTAGTTATATAAAAATTAGATTGGTCATTCTAAATTACATAGGTATATGAATGTGGTAGAGACAATCTAATCTTTTTTTTTCATGAAACCACTTTTTAAAAAAATTAAACTAAATCTGTTTCATGCATTAACATGACAGATTCTACTGTTTGTTAGACTGTTAAAATCTTAAAAAAAAAAACAAGCAGTTTTGTACGGAATAGTGAAATGCCTATGATAAAGGGAGCCTACTATATTACTGGCCACATAACTCAACTGTAACTGTTTTCTCCAAGGTTACCAAAATTCTTTTAGCTGCTTCATCAAATAGGGTTCCCCCACCCCAATCCTTAACCTTCTTGACCTCTCTGCTACATTTTACACTATTCACTACCATCTTCTACTAGATAACTCTTGTCTTCCTCTGTTTGACACTGCTTTCTCCTGGTCTTTCTCCTACCTGCTGGACTGCTCCTCTTCTGTTTTCTTTGCTGGGTTATCAGCCTTACCCCATGCTCTGTGTTCATGAGCCCTATCCTGGGCCTCCTCTTATTTTTTTTAAAAGCATATTCATTGATACCTTTCATTTTACATCACCTACATTTCTACCATGTTCTTCCTTTCCACCCTTCCTAGAGAGTTATTCCCTAAAATAAGGTATGAAGAAAAGAAAGAAAGCAATTTCCACAGCACTAAACATATCAAAAAAGCCTGTCATTATATGTGATATCCCACACCTGTAGTCCCCTACTTGTGCAAAAAAAGTTTGGAAGAGGTATTATCTCTTACCTCATTTGGGGGGGCCACACTTGGTCATCATAATTTCACAGCATTTAGCACCCTCTGCCAGTAGGAAGACCACCACTTCCTATACTCTTTGAAGGGGAGCAGAAAGCCGTAGGTCAAGGCTGGCCTCAAACCCATGGCCTGTCTGACCATTACCCTTTGCCAGCTTTGGAACCACTATCCCACACCTCTGATAGCTACTATAGAGGAGGAACAGGAACAGTTGTGCCCCAGTGCCCCAATTCAGCATCATTTGTTCTAATCTTTGGAGACTCTGAGCTGTTACCTCCGTCTCTATACATAGGAAGAAACCGTGTCCATTTTGCAATTTGGGTTCCTTTATCTCCATCCTCCTCAACCCTGCCTTGCCCAAGTCCTGCTCTGACACTGTTGAGCCCCTCCACTGTGCTCTCTGAAATTTCTTTTCCATAATGAACAAAACTCCCCTTAACATTGGACCTCTTTCTCTCACACTCCTTCCATATGCCAGCTTTCCCTAAGACCTGGCTCCCTCTGAGCCATTCCAGATCACAGGCATTGCTGTCATGGCCTGTGGATGTCCCTGAAGCACCTCTGGACCATTTTGTCCACTCTGAAGCTGGGCTTTTATATGTTGTCTTCCTCAGAGTGTAAGTCGCTTAAGGTCAGGGATTGTTGTATTCAATTGTTGTTTCCCCAGCACTTAGCACAGTGCCTGAGACACAGTAGTTGTTGCTTAAGTGCTTATTCAATTATTGAATTAAATGTTGAGTAGGTAGTGGGGAATATGAGACAGAAGTTCAAGAGAAATTGGGGTTAGATAAATCTGAGAGATGATAATTAAAACTGAGAGTTGAGATTATAAAAGGAGAGATTGTATAGAGAGAAGGGGTCCCAGGACTGAGCCCTGAGTGATACCTACTTTTAGTGAATTAGAAGAAGAGGCTGCAACCCAGGACACTCAAGGTACATCAGATAGGTAAACCAAGAGAGAGAAATGCCATGAAAGCCAAAGGAGCAGAGAGTGCCCAGGAGCAGAGAGTGGTTAGCAGCATCAGAAGCTTCAGAGTGGTTGAGAAAGATGATAATTGAGAAAAGGCCATTCATTAGCTTTAGCAGTTGACAGAACTTTGTAGAGAGCAATTTTGATTGAGTGGTGGAGCTGAAGCCAGATTGCAGAGGGTTGAGAATGGAATGGAATGTAAGACAAGGAAGTGGACATAATAAGTATAAGTGATTCTTTTCCATCTTCTCATTCCCTCTTTACATATTGTACGAGGTATGAGAGGCAGCATGGATATATTAGTGAATACCAGATCTGCAACCAGAATGCCCAAGCTCAGACCACTTCCTAGCTTTTCCACTTTGGTCACTTTATATTTCTGACCTTTGGATCCCTAGACTGTAAAATAATGTCAGTGATTCTAGTCCTCCCTATCTATAGTAGCAATCTGAAGACTCTGTAATTCTACAAAGAATGTTTTTTAAAAAGAAGGTAAGTACTGTCTTTTCCAGGTCTATAACCACTTAGATCGGTGGTTCTTAGCCTATGATAGATGAACTTACATTTTTTTTAATATTTTGTTAACTATTTCAGTATATTTGAGGTGTATATTTTATATATCTATATATATATTTACAAACACATATATGCATACACGAAACATATATGCATATGTACATGTATGAGAAACTCTATAGGTCGTTTCATTTGTATTCTACTATAATTAGTTTCCCTTGAAATTTTATTTTATTTTACTTTATTGTTCTGAGAAGGGATCCAGTTTCTCCAGACTGCCAAAGGGGTCTGTGTCACAAAAAATATTAAGAATCTCTAATTTAGATGCAAATTTGCTTTCTAGGAGCAGAATCACTTTATGAGTCAAGGTGATTATATTATTTACATTGTTTGTAAGATGAAATTTATCTCTAGGGTTTAGTCTACCTCAGACGTTTTTTATTTTGTTGTTATAACATTTGGGTAAGGTTTGGTGGTAGATATAAGAACAAGATAAGCCAGAATTCATACAGGTAGTCAGTGGTATAGCCTGGGCTGGAATACAGGCATCAAAACTAATAGTATAAATTTGATTAGAATTCAACTGAAGCAGATTTTGCATGTCAACTAATCATATCTATCCCCTGTTCTTAAACTATTGTACGACACACCTAGAGAACTGGGCAACTTTGAAGCAGCCACTGAGAGTTTTCAAAGGGCCCTGCTGCTCAACCAGAATCACGTGCAGACCTTACAGCTCCGAGGGATGATGCTTTATCACCATGGCAGCTTACAGGAAGCCCTGAAGAATTTCAAGGTGGGCACTGTGGATGGAATTCTTAGAATGTACGGTGGTTGTTTTTTATATGCCTCCAGTAAAATGAGTGCGGTGGGTAACACATGGTCTGATGGAAAAGAATGTTGGAATTGGAGTCAGGATCCAGGTTTGAATGCTGCCTCGATCACATGCTACCTGTATGATTGGGGGCAAGTTATCTAATCTCTCTGGACCTCAGCTTCCTCATCTGTAAAATGAAGAGGTTAGACTACATGTACTCTAAGGTCCCTTCCTGTTCTAAATCTATGATCCTGCAATTCTGTAATACATATGCTACAGAGGCTCATTTACGAAACATTTGATGTGGCTTAGCCTGGAATGGAAATTTATTAGCTAAGTTAAAGGTATCTTCTGAATAGAGTTTGGATGTTGTTTTAACCCAGACAGATTATGTGATTGCATTTTCTTTTTTAATTCCCCAGAGGTGCCTGCAGCTAGAACCATACAACGAAGTGTGCCAGTATATGAAAGGACTCAGCCACGTGGCAATGGGGCACTTCTATGAAGGAATAAAAGCACAAACGAAAGTCATGCTAAATGACCCTCTCCCAGGCCAGAAGGCTAGCCCAGAGTATCTGAAAGTGAAATACCTCCGAGGTAAGGCCAAAATGACCAAAACCATACCTGCTTCCCATCTCTCACCCTTCTGGAGCTATATTAATTCAATTCACCAGTCATTTATCATATGCTATGTGCAAGGCACTGGAGATATAAAGACAAAAATGAAACAATCCCTACCCTTAAGGAGCATACTCAGGCCTAAACTGTAACAGTCCTTCTATCTTCATTTCATTTGAGGGCTATATCACCTTCTATAAGAGCTGTAAGAGAAGGAATCTTTTTCATGTAAAGGTCACTTGGACCCGTCTTTTGTGAATTATTGGTCTTCCTCACAGAAAGCATCATGTGGCTTTAAGAGAATAAGTACTGAATATTTTGCTTTAGTGAAAGAAGAAAACAAAATTCAATGAGCTATCTCCAAATAATTTTTTTTAATTTTCTTTTTAATATATGGAATAAAACAAGCATTTTCCGTAATATAGTACAATAAAAGATAATTGTACTATGCACACCTTGCTATTCCTTTCAAATATAGAATAAAATTATTATGTAAATTTTTTCCTTTTTCTCTTCCCCCCCCCCGCCCCCCCCCTAGAGATGGCTACCATTAGATACAAATGGGTATGTATAGGTAAAATTATTCTATACATACTTCTATTTAACAGTTCTTTCTCTGGATGCAGATAGCATTTTTCTTCATATGTCCTTCATAGTTAATTTGAGTATTTATAATAGACAAAATAAGTTGTTCTTAAAACAATATTGCTGTTACTGTATGTAGTATTTTCTTGGTTCTGCTCATTTTGCTCTTCATTATTTTGTGCAAGTCTTTCCATGTTTTTCTAAAAGACATTGAGCTTCTGGGATAAGAACTCACTATTTAGCGAAAACTGGAAAATAGTATAGCAGAAACTAGGCATAGACCAACATTTTACACTATATACCAAGAGAAAGTAAAAATGGGCATATGATTCAAATATAAAGGCTGATACTATAAGCAAATTAGGAAAGCAAAGAAGAGTTTACCTGTCAGATTTATGGAAAATGGAAGAATTTGTGACCAAACAAGAGATAGAGAACACTATGAAATGCAAAATGGATAATTTTGATTACATTAAATTGAAAAGTTTTTGTTTCTTTTTTTTTGAAGGGGGGAAGGCAGAGCAATTGGGGTTAAGTGACTTGCCCAAGGTTACACAGCTAGTGTGTCAAGTGTCTGAGGCTGGATTTGAACTCAGGTCCTCCTGATTCCAACACTGGTACCGTACTCACTGCGCCTCCTAGCTGCCCCAAATTGAACAGTTTTTGCATGAACAAAGCCAATGCAACCAAGATTAAAAGGGAAGCAGAAAACTGGGAAACAATTTTTACAGTTAGTGTCACTGATAAAAGCCTCATTTCTGAAATATATAGAGAACCGAGTCAAATTTATAAGAATACAAGTCATTCCCCAGATAAATAGTCAAAGGATATGGACAGGCAGTTTTCAGATGAAGAATTTAGCTATCTATAGTCATTTGGAAAAATGCTCTGAATCAGTATTGATTAGAGAAATGCAAATCAAAACAACTTTATGGTACCACATCACACCTATCAAATTGGCTAACATGACAGAACATGAAAATAATAGGTTTTGGAGAAGAAGTGGGAAAATTGGAACACCAATGCATTGTTGGTGGAGTTGTGAACTGATCTAACCATTCTGGAGAGCAATTTGGAACTATGTCCAAAGGGCTATAAAACTGTGCATACCCTTTGACCCAGCAATGCCACTGCTAGGTCTGTATCCCAGAAAGATCATAAAAATGGGAAAAGGACCTACATGTACAAAAATATCTATAGCAGCTCTTTTTGTGGTGGCCAAGAGTTGGAATTGGGGAATGGCTAAACAAGTTGTAGTATATGAATGTAATGGAATACTATTATTCCTTATGAAAGGATGAGCAGGTGGACTTCAGAAAAACATGGAAAGACTCACATGAACTGATGCTAAGTGAAGTGAGCAGAACCAGGATAACATTGTACACAGTAACAGCAACATTGTATGGTGACTAACTTTGGTAGACTTAGCTCCTCTCAGCAGTGCAAGGATCTAAGACAACTCCAAAAGATTCATGATGGAACATGCTATCCACATCCAGAAAAAGAACCGTGGAATTTGAATGCAGATTGAAGCATGCTATTTGCGGTTTTTTGTTTTCGTTCTTTCTCATGGTTTCTCCCATTGGTTCTAATTCTTCTTTACAACATAACTAATGTGAAAATATGTTCATATGAATGTATACGTATAGCCCATATCAGATCACACCCCATCAGGGGGAGGGGAAGGAGGGGGAGAAAATTTAGAACTCAAAATCTTATGGAAGTGAATGTTGAAAACTTAAAAATAAATAAAAAATTAAAGGCATATTATGAAAAATAAATATATATTTAAGAAAAAATAAATAAAAAAATAAAAGTCATTGAGCTCATCATTTCTTAAAGCACAGTAGTATTCCCTATAGAGTTGAAATCACATCTTCCATTGTTTCACCTCATTTTTATTCCTCTGTCCTAAGTTAGTTTCCATATTGGCTGGCTTAGGGGTAGAGTTGGCATTTTTAGTCTACAACCATTCATATGAGGCACTTAGGTGGTGCAGCAGAGCACTCATCTTGGAGTCAGGTGAACCTGAGTTCATATCCTGCCTTAGATGCTTATTTAGCTATGTGATTCTGGATGAATTATCTAATAACCTCCGTTTCCTTATCTGCAGTATATGGATAATGGTAACCTCTATTCCACAGGGTTGTTGTGCCAACCAAGTGAGATTACATAGGTCAAGAGCTTTGGAGACTTCAAAGCTCTGTGGAAATGCTAGCTATTGTGATGATGATGATGATGATAAAACTCAGAACTCTGGTTCCATGATGTCATCTTCATCAGGATAAACAAGTACCTTCTGCACTCATCTAAAACCTTTTTGGCTCTATGATTGAGAAAATCAGATCTTTGCTATTACACATGGAAAATTAGGTGAATTTAATCTAAAATGGTCTAGATTCATTTGACCTTTTTTTAGCTTAGCACCTAAAGTCAGTGTTATTTCATGCTTTATTACTATTTAATCACAGTGATTTACTAAATTTAGAATGCCCATTAAAATTCCTGAGTAGATTAAATAACAGTTGGCTGACAAAACAATCATATGGCACTTAGCCATGGGGAAAATCGCTGTTGGCACTGTGTTTGAGTGGGTCGAACATTTCTCCTTTTCTACAGAGTACTCTCGATATCTTCATGCACACCTCGATACCCCACTCACAGAGTATAATATTGATGTAGATTTGCCTGGAAGCTTCAAAGATCACTGGGCTAAAAATTTGCCTTTTCTCATAGAGGATTATGAAGAGCAGCCAGGACTACAGCCCCATATCAAGTAAGTGATCGAACCGAAGGTGTTTTTTTGGGCCCCAGTTCACTGCCCTGTACATGCACAGCAACACTTTCTGTACATGTTCTTTCAAGTTAACTTCATTTGAAGTCAATAGTACTGAAAATATTTTTAGCACAGCAAGTTGAAACTTGCTTAAGGATAGCTTTTCTCCTTGTTCATGTGCTACATACCATTTGCTATAGCCCCAAACCGAAATCCAAACTAAAAAGTGCTCTTTTGTGGGTAGGTGGGATGCTGAGAGATTTTAATTCCTTCAGAACAAGTTTTTTAAAATGTTACCAGTTCAAAACTTGTTCCCTCAGAGAAAGGATATGCTGTCCTATATCATCCCTCCTACCAACTGGAACAGTAGCTAAAACAAGTGACATGGTATCATAGTTTTTTTTATGTTACATGTTCAGTTTATCAAACCTGTTGATAAAAGTGTTTGTATCCAGCTTCCATATCATAAATGGCTTCTATTGTGGTCAGGGATTGTTTTATTTTGTTTTTGTCTCTTCAGCACCTTGTACAGCACTCTGTGTGTGTGTCTGTGTGTGTGTGTGTGTGTGTGTGTGTGTGTACACATGGTACCAAAAGTCTTAGTACAGTTTTAAAGCTTTAAAAACTTACAACTGTGCTAAGACTTTTAGGATACCATTCATTTTTTAAAAAAAAACTCATACAAACATAGCCTCTGATTTGTCTTCCTGCTGTATACATCTATGACTCTATAACTTCCCTTTCTAATTGATTCATTTTTAATTGAATATGGTTAAGTGCAGAGGGATCAAAGTGGAGATTGTGTTGTAATATATTTCCTCAGCAAAGGTTCAGCTGTAGGCCCGCCTTAGTTATTTTCCCAGAGGAGGAAGTGATCGCTCCTTTGGTGGAATCGGATTTCCAAATGGCTGTTGTAAAAGCCCTTATCGTGTGTGTAATGTTTCTCCCAGAGATGTGTTGCCTCAGAATTTTGAGAGCTACAAGCCTGATGTACAGGAGCTGATTTGTGTAGCAGATCGTTTGGGATCGCTGATGCAATACGAAGCACCTGGTTTCCTGCCAAATAAGAGAATACACAGAGGTATGTTGGAAATTGGATCTGAAAATAGAAACGATTTTTTACCTATTCTTTGTTGGGGTTGACATTTTTAATTTAAGAGTAACTCTTTACTAGATTGGAAGAGGAATGGAGGATTAGCTTTTTTAAAATAGTTTAACAGTTTACTGTTCCAAATTATGAATAATTTATGCATGAAATGTTATACCATCTTGTACATGTGGAGGACCCAGTGCTGTGTTTTATTGAATTCCTATACCAGAGAACTTGTACTAGAAGTACATTATCAAGATTTGCATTTGGTCAGAACAGAACTTTGTACAGATATAGCCACTAGGTTGGGAGTGGGAATCATCGGGGGAGTCTGTTACTTGTGCATTTTGTCTGTAACTACTACCATTAGTTTAGATTATAGATCTAAGTAATTAATACTCCATAGGCCGCTGTGCTGAGGCCACTTGTTCAAAGAAAGAGGAATCTGGCACTCTTGAAGCTTTAGTGACAAGCATAGAAGGGAGGAGGTCATTTTGGAAAAGCCTCTCATTTCCATTTATGGATTTAAGTAGGGTTGGCATAATGAGATGTTCTTGAGCCTTTTTATTCTTTTTTAAAATATCTTAGAAACTCTTTTCTTACTGGGAAAAATGACAGTAAGTCTGAAAATGAGTTCTTTCCCACTTGAACTCACAATAAGTACCTTCTTGAATATTCTTTGCCCTTTAGCAATGGGTTTGGCTGCTTTAGAAGTCATGCAAGCTGTGCAGAGGACATGGGCCAACTCAAAAGTGCGAATGAATGGAAAAACTCGACTGATGCAATGGAGAGACATGTTTGATATCGCAGTGAAATGGCGAAGGTAATGATCCTGGGCAGAGCTGTCAGCTTCATTTTGAAATGATACTAGTGGTAATGAACTAAAGAATCAACTTGACCAAAACAAGGCACTGAATATTGTTTGGCTCAGTGCATACTACTTGAGGCCTGGTCTCCTGCTCTCCAAAATTAATACAAACCCTCCCCCCACCCACCAATAAAATGATGCCACTGTCTTGAAGTGATTGTGTCCACGTCTTTGGAAAACATTTGCAAATGAAGTCTTTTATCGAGTTGGATCAGAATCCCCTTTGGAAAAAGAACACCTCTTATGTTGTGGGGGTACTTGGGATTGTATTTCAGTTTATAGGTTCCTCCTGTTCAAAATTCGCCTGATTAAACCAGCTGTAGATAGTTTGGGGGAATTCCTCTGACATCCATTTTTATGAGAATAGTGACCCATTTATTAAATTTCTGTTGTAGTACCCCAAGTTCAGGATCCATATTCTGAGATACAGATGAACTGCCAGCTTTTCTTTTTAATTCATTGTATCTTGAACACTTTGCATATCTTTAAAAAAAAAACTTTTGATCATTTCTAGTCCTTATAAATTTTTTGATTTTAATAGGCTCTGTTTTGTAGGATTGCTGATCCAGACCAGCCTGTACTATGGTTAGATCAAATGCCAGCTCGAAGTCTTAGTAGGGGCTTTAATAACCACATCAATCTAATCAGGTATGAAATTTTTGCTCATTTTTCTATTCTAAAAGAAGTTTTATCCTAATGAATAGATTATGGTAGATCAGGGGTGATCCACTACTCATTTCCTATATGTGTGGAAACTCATGCTCTACCTGTGCTCCAGAAGGCACTCCATAACACTTATCCTTTCCAACATAAACTTTTTTATCTCTCCGTAGTTGCCTAGGCCTATAGAAAAGTCTCTGATTCTTTGCAAGGTTCCATTTCCTAAATTTTTAGGTTAAAAATTAATGTCATTATTTCACATCTTAAATGTTTTCTAATTCCAGAAATGAGACTATTGATTTACAAAACTACTTGACATTTGCATTTGTTTATATTTAATAAAATGATATTTTTTATGCTTGAATATTTTCCGTTCTCAGGAGATAAATTACTTGCCCCCTCACGATCTCTTGAGTTCTTTTATGAAATAATTTGTGACCTTTACAGAGAATTTTTATGGTTTAAAGACTAAATATGCTTGAAGACAAAAAGGAGTTGATATTGAAGTTTGAATTTAATTTTATGCCTGTTAAGGCATTTGATACCTTGAAAGTAGAAGGCCAAGGGGTTTAATGTATAAATATTATCTCAAGAAAGGGTCCTTTGGACTCTCCTGTGTCCTCGAACTTTGGCTCACCTTATGTTTTCATATTTAGGCAGGCCTTTGATAGGCCATGAGATCTGTTGAGAATCTTGTGTAAGCATGTCCATGTAGTTGGTTCTCCTATTTGTTAATAAGAAATTAGTTCATTTCCACAAACTTACTTAAGTTGGTTCTCATTAGAGTTCTTAAATGACATTTTCATTTGTGCCAGCTTTGAACCCTGTTGTTTTTCCAAATATTTCTCATTAAATAGCACATTTTATTTGAATCTTACAGGGGTCAAGTGATTAACATGAGATACCTGGAATATTTTGAGAAAATACTTCATTTTATCAAAGACAGGATTCTTGTCTATCATGGGTAATCTTTTCCTTTTCTCTTCTAAGATGTTACTGAATTGCTTCTAATATATCTTATAATTTGGTAGTCAGATTTCCCTTGAGAAAAAAAAAGACATGTACTGAGGCTGAGCAGGGCTTGTTATCGATCATATTTGTAAAGTCCTTTTTATTCTCCCTCCCTCACAACAGCTTTGCAGGATATGATAAAAATTTCCCTGCTACTTCATGGAACTCTGCAGAGTGTTAATCGTTAGACTCTAGGCTTTTATTAGCTTCCAGAAAGCAGTGTGACCTCTCTAACCCTGTTCTCCTGTAAGAGCAGCATTTTCTTTGTACTGTGCCCTGGAGAGTTAAGCCATACTCTTCTATGTATCTAAATTCCTCCCCTCCCTTCCTTCTTTTTCTTCCTTTCTTCATCTGTCCCTCTTTCCTTTTCTTCCTTCCTCCCTTCCTCTCTCCTTTCCTTCCTTCCTTTCTTTTTCTCTGCCTTCCTCTTCCCTTCCTTCGTTCTTCCCTCTTTCCTTCCTCTCTTCTTTCTTTCCTCCCTCTCTCCCTGCCTCCCTCCCTCCCTTACTTCCAAGTATTTATTAAGTACTTGCTATTTGCCAGGCACAGTTTCTGGGGAGACAAAAACAAACAGGTAACAGTTACTACTTTCAAGGAATTTATATCCTATTGAGTGGAAACAACATGTACCCAAAAAATAACAACAAAATATGTGTGTGCATGTGTGTATGTGCATATGTGTGTGCTCACACGTGTATAGATAGATTGATAGAGAATAACTTTTGTTGAGGAGGACACTGGCATCTGTAGGAGAATCAGAAATTGCTTCCTATGTTGGAAGAATTTGAGCTGAGCATTGAAGGAATCAAGGATCTTGGGTGGCCACAGTTCAGAGGGAGTACATTCCACACATGTTCTTTGCAAAGGCATGGGCATTGAAGGTAGAATGTTGTGTGCAAGAAATAACAAATAGGCCAGTGGGGCTGAACCATAGGAGTATGTGGAGGTGAGTAAAATGAAAGAAGCCTGGAACCAGATCGCGTAGGGATTTAAAAGTCAAGGAGAGGAGTTTGTATCTTATCCTAGAGGCAATATGGCATTACTGGAGATTCTTGTGCCAAGGGAATGTTATCATTAGACCCAGGCTTTAGGAGTGTCAACTTGGCAGCTGTCTGGGTGGATTGAAAAGGGGAGAGATGGGAGGATGAGAAGTCTGTTGGGAAGAAGGCTATTGCTGTAGTCCAAGTGAGAGATGGTGAGGTCCTGAATGAGCATGGGGGCTGTGTGAATGGTGAGAAGGGGACAGATGAGACAGTGATTATGGCACTAGAGTTGACGAGACTTGGTGGCTGGGTGTATGTGTGGGGCGAAGGGGAGTGAGGGGTTTAGATAACACTAAGCTTGTAAACATGGGTGACCAAAAGAATGGTTGGTACCGCCAGCAAAAATAGGGAAGTTTTGACTTAAGGGATGGGTTTGGGAGGAAAGATTATGAATTGTTTTGAGCATAATGAGTTTGAGATGCCTGTGGGACTTAAAGTATGAAATGTCCATGTAGCTGGTCGTGTGGAACTAGAGTTGGGAGGAGAGATTAGGGTCTGATATGTAGGTCTGGGAATCATCTATAGAGAGATGATGGTTGAACCCATGAGACCTGATGAAATGACCCAAGAGAAAGAATGTAGAAAGAAAAAAAAAGCCCAGGATCGGATCCTGACACATATCCATGCAAAGTAATTAAGACATACATGGTTAATCCAGGAACCTGAAAAAGAAGTTCTCAAACAGGTGGCCTGAAGAGAGCCAAGAGAGAGCATTGCAACAAAACCAGGGAGGAGAGTATCAAGGAAGAGGATGAATTGCAAGGCAGTAGGGCTTATGTGGCAGCTAGGTGGCACAGTTTAGAGGACTGGGCTTGGAGTCAAGAAGACTCATTTATCTGAGTTCAAATCCAGCCTCAAACACTTACTAGCTGTGTGACCCAGGGCAAGTCACTTAATCCTATCTGCCTCACCTGTAAAATGATCTGGAGAAGGAAATAGCAAACCACCCCACTATCTTTGCTAAGAAAACCTCATGGGATCTCAAAGATCCCATTCAGTTGCATGCAACTGAAAAAAATGACTGGACTGAACTGATGGCTTATATGGAGTAAACACAAGACTGGGAGTAAGCAGTTCTGAGTTCTGTTTTTCAGCTCAGGGACCTCATTCAACCCTTCTATAAAAGTGATTGTAAATTGCTGTGCAAATATGAAATGCCAGAAACACCCAAGAAAATAGACACTTTTGTTCTATAACTGAACTTAAAACATAGTTTGTGAAAGAAAAAAAATAGAAACAAAAACCTATATCTAGTTTTTATTTCCAGCATAGGAGAAGCAAAGATTTATGCTAGTTCACAGACACCATACACACTGACTGTTACTTTCCGGGCTATCAATTCAGTGGGGATAATTCATCCATTCTCTGCCTTGTTTCTTCCCTAGCCTTCATGGGCATTGCCTCAGTCAAACTGATACCTATTAAAGACCTTAGTTTAAAAAGGCCAAGGTCTTCCACTGCATCCAGGGCCATCTCCAGTCATCCTGATCCATATCTTGCCACTAGACCCAGATGGTTCCAGAGGTGCAAGTGAGGTTGGTAACTTTGCAACAGCTCTGTCTCACTTAAATCCGGTTCACTTGCACGTCACGGCGTCACTTCCCTGATGTCATTAGTCATCCTCTTCAAGAAGGAAAGAGGAACAACAATATAATTCATCCACCTAAATTCTCATCTGTTTCTCGGAGCCCGTGAGCATCGAGTCCATTTCATGGTTTAGAAGATACCTGTATAGCTTATCACTAACCTTTCACCTTCTGAATAACTCATGACCAAGAAAAAGTTTCTTAAATTGAAAATGGAAAATTACTCTAAAATAGCTTGGCTAATTATTGTATTTCTGCATTAACCTTAACTACCACCTCTCTGTGTTTTTAGTGCTAATAATCCCAAAGGACTGTTAGAAGTTCGAGAAGCTCTTGAAAAAGTACACAAAGTAGAAGATCTTCTTCCAATTATGAAGGTAAATTTGTCATGAATCTGATCCATTCGGAAATAAAACCACTGACTAAAAAAAGAATTGCTAAATGCATAGTTTCTTTGATTTGATGATTATGATTTTAATCAGTATAATTGTGAAATCATTTAACTATGGCCAGATCTTTTACTTGGATCAGATGACATGTGCCATGAATATAAGATTAAGATTATGTCCTTAATTTATTTTCGGTATTTGAGTGGTGGTTTTTTGGTTTTTTTTTTTTTTGGTTTTGTGTGTGTGTTTTAAATTTTAGAGGGTGTGGGGTGATGTTATCACCTATTTCATCTAATCAAATAAGTCATAATTTAGAGGCAGCTGGGTGGTTCAAGGGATAGACTGCTGGATTTGGAGTCAGGAAGACCTGAGTTCAACTCTTCCCTCAGACACTTGACTGGCTGTGTGACTTCAGGCAAGTCACTTTACCTTGCATGGCCTTGGTTCCCTCATCTGCAAAATAGGGATAGTAACAGCCCCTATCTCACAAGTTTGTGATGAGGACCAAATGATGTAGCCTGTGTAAAACAATTTTTGATCTTAAAAGTGCTAGCTAATTTAAGACCAAACTGTGTCATCATTCTAATATATGACATGAATTTCCTGAACTTTATTCCTTCTGTGTTATATAAATGTAAATAACTTACTCTTAGAGTATTACTTGAATGAGTAAGCTGATGTATAGTGAAAAAAGTGCTAGACTAAGTGTCCAGAGACTAGAGTTCTAGTCTTGGTTTGGTTAATTAATTGGTTGATAAGCCACTTAACTTTGAAAAAAGTCATATTAACCTCTCTGAGCTTCTTTCTTTATCTGCCTTTAATTATATCTCTCTCAAGTGGTTCTTGATGAGTATTTGATAATTAATGTATGTAAAAATTGTTTTGAAAGTATAAGTTTCTGAATAAAAGATACTATTTAGTCTTTCAGGTTATTATTTAATGAGATGAAACTCCTGAATTCCTTATAGTTAATTATAGTCCTTACAGCTAGTTCATATGAAAATGTTAGTCAGTTAGACTTGCCATAAAATTATGGGAGCAAATTCTTTGCCTTTGAGATATCAAATACCTTCATTATAAGAAGGAATTTAAGTAGGAACAGACTTTAAAAGGAAGCAGATGTTTTGTGAACGTCTTTATTTTAAAAGCAAAAGAGAAATTTGATAAAGAACACAGAGCCAGTAAGCCAGTCTGGTTACCGTTCAAGACTAGGTATCCATTGCTGCTTATTTTGTTCATATCTATTTGTTAATGTTGTTGTCAGGTGGACTGTGGGGTGGTGATGTCCTATGGGAAAGGGAATGGTTGTCAACATTTTGTGTCTGGCTTCAGTTCAAAGGGATCATGAATATGTGTATGTTTTAAAAAGCACTTAACTTGGCATTTTAACTTTTTTTTAATTTTCAAGAATGAAATAAAATGTTTAGATAACAGAACATTGGAAATGTAAATATATGCTTCTTTTAGAAGGCAAAACAAAAGAATTGGGCATAAAGTACCTAATACGTGCAAGACACCAGCGATACCAAAGATAGATATGACACATACTTTCAGGGCATTCACAGTTCACTGGTCCAAAAATGGCATTTAAATAGATAACTGGTGTGAAACCAGGGAGGGTGAAACACAAAGGAGAGGTCTTCGCATCATGTTCTAAGAAATTTGTGAAGAGAAGTTATCACATTAAGCTGGGGACAGAGGGTATCAGGGAAAGTTCTGTGGAGGAAACAGCCCCTACTTTGTCTTTGAAGGAAGCATGGGGCTTTAGCAGACAGATAAATAGGGGTGGGGAGAGGGGAGGAAAGACATCTATTGTAGGCATGGTGGATAGCATGAGTGGAAGCACAGAAAATCAGAGAAGCTAGGGTGAGAATGAGAGGTGGAGAGTAGTGTAAGTAGTACATCTTGTCTAACAAAAAGTATATGAAAGGGAGTAGTCTGAGCTAAGACCCAAAAGAGGTTGGAGGCAGATTTCAGATAGCCTTGAATTCAAGGATCAGGGGTTGTGATACTTTATTGGGGGAGATCATGGGGAGCTACTGAAGGTTTTAAATAATTTTTTTAAAAGAACCTGATGTGATCAGAGGAGTGTTGCTGGGAAGATTACTTGGTCAGCGGTGTGAAGAATGGATTTAGAGAAGGATTAGACTGGAGACTGGAAGACCAGTTAAGAGGCTTCTACAATAGTCCAGGCAAGAGGTAATAAAGGACCTAAACTAAGGAAGTTACAGTGGGAGCCTAAGTTAAGGATACACTTGAACCCATTCCTTTTGCTTCATTTCATTTTATATTTTGTGCTGGTTAACTGTGGTGAGATATTTGTCTTTGCCTCAGTGCCAGCCTTTTACTTTTGTAATTTTCCTTGCCCAACTTAAGACTCTTTGATCCTTGCCTGTTATCCTTCAAGTCCTTCAGTGGTCCTCTGATTTGTGTGCAAAGAGTTTCCGTTTTATTCCGTTGCTCTTTTTATCCAAATTCCACAAGAGGAATGTAGCAAGCAACTTCTTAATTTACTCAGTTTCTCTTTACACCCTGTTTTCCCTAGAATCCCAACATTTTGAAACAACCAAAGTTAGACCTGCTTCTCTTTTGTGAGGAGTTGAGACAAATGTTGTATCTTCATTTTTTCAGTTCTTTTGTGAATGTCAAATGTTCATTACATTAATTTTTTTAAAAAAATTGATATCCGAAGTAATCTTCATTTATCACTGAAAATTTAAGATTTGCCTTCACATCTGTGAAATCTCCTTGTCTCTATGAGGTCTCCTTGTCTCATTTTTATATGATCATTTATTTATTGCTTTTACTGCCATCTATTGAGCTCTCTCAGGCAAGTTCTGTGCCTTTTAGCATTTTATAATGCTAACAAGCATTGTAAGAGAAAATAAAATTGAGGTCATCTGTGTCCTCAAGGGACATTAATGGGATCATAAGCAAGGTTACTAACTTGGCGGCTTTTTATTTTATAGTCACATATAGTGCTTTATAAAAGATTTAAAGCTATAGCCAAAATAACAAAAAAAGTTGAGTGATTTTAGAAAGTCCTTCATATATTTATTTAAATCGAAGACCAGCATTTTATGCATGAATACCCATGGTAGACAAACAACAAAATTTTCAGCTTTAAATTGCAATACAATGACTAAAAACTTAAATGATTCTGCTCTTTCAGCATTATTACTCTCACTGATCAGCAAGTAATAAGTATTTGTGGCATTTGTTCTTTGACACAAATTAGGGTAGCTTATTTTTCGTAATAGCCCAGATTACAATTACCTTTTTAATAACAATTTATGCTCAGTCTATTGTTTGGTGAATACCAAGTAACACAAAGTAATGATGTGCATGTGTCCCAGCTTAAAGACTTAAAGTCCCATTTCATGGCATTCTGGTTAAAATACCCCCATTACAAAGATGGCAGGACATTGGTTAGACATGTTATATATGTAAGCCATCAAGATGTCTTCTGTTTGGAAATACAGTGATTGCATGTCACTTAGCCAGTTAGCAAGCATTATTAAGCACCTCCTTTATGCCAGGATCATAGGTTTAAAGCTAGAAAAGACTTCAGAAGCCATTTTCTTCACTCTTATTTTTATAGACGATGAAGCTGAATCTTAGAGAGGTTAAGTAACTTACCCAAGGTGACACGAGTGGCAGAGCTTGGAATTTACTTTGAATCCTCAAACTCTGAATCCATTGGTTATTTCTGCTGTACAATACTGACTTTATCTTAGGAATGACTATTATTGCCCCTCAAGGCACATGAATGTAGGTGGCCTTATATAGAAACCCAAATGCATAGGAGAAAAATGAGAACTTAACTCTGGTGATTAGGGTAGCTTTTTTTTCCCCCTAGGCTATGTGTAGGGATAAGCTAAAAGTTGGATTTATAGAATCTAGGATCATTAGAATGAATCCGTTTTATTACATGGAATAAGCTAAAATTATCTGATATTGTAGATGGAAGGATCTTAAGTCCAGGCTCCTAATTTAACATATGAAATGGGGGAGGGGGGGGAAGCATCCATTAAGTGCTTATGATATTCCAGGTACTGGGCTGAGCACTTTGTAAATGTTTTCTCATTTGATCCTCACAGCAGCCCTTCAAGGAAGGTGCTTGTCATGATCTCCATTTCACAGTTGAGGAAACTGAGGCAGACAGAAAAGTGAGTTGCCCAGGGTCACTCAGCTAGTAAGTGTCTGAGGCTGGATTTGAATTCAGGTCTTTCTGACTCCAGACCCAACAGTCTCTCCACTGTGCCACTTAGCTGCCCTTAGAAGGCTGAGACCTAGAGAAGTTTTAAATGTTTTCCCAAATCCCGCAGCTTCTAAATACTAGAGCAGGAACTACAGCCCATTTTCCTTGATTTCTAGTCCTGAGCTCTTTGCATTACACCAAGCAAGAGATACCATTCCCCAGTAACTGATTGGTATAGGTAGACAGTCCATTTATGGCGTCAGGTTGACCTTGTCAAGTAAAAAAATGTGCATTACTTAGCAATGGGTAGGGCCAGCTGTGCAGTTACAGACTAGTAACATTGTTCTTCTTTCTTCCCGAAAGCAGTTTAACAGTAAAACAAGAGATGGGTTCACCGTGAATACAAAAGTTCCCAGCCTCAAAGATCAAGGGAAGGAATATGATGGATTCACAATTACTATAACAGGAGACAAGTATGTATGCTTTAAAAAGAGTGAGTATAAAATATGGCCATGTATCGTGTGTGCATGTATGTGTGGGCATGTGTGTGTATGCATGTGCGTGCGCATGCATGTGTGTATGCGCATGATATCTAAGTAGAAATATATCACAAGGGGTGATATATAGAAATAATCTGGTTGATTTTCATTTTCCTGTTGGAATGAAAGACACCAAGACTTGCTTGGTACATAGCCAGAACCCTTTACTTTTGTGGGGGGCTACTGACTTGGGATGTCTGAAGGTTTAATTTGGTGTAGTCGTTAGCTGCATGTCTTCAGTTTGAATTTTCTGACGAGCTCAAATCTAGTAGTTTCCCGTATTTTAAGTATAGTATTCTAATAGCCTTTCTAGAAAGCATTGTTTTGTCCTTATCTTTGGAAACTCATACTGGATCGTTGATCCTGTAGGAAACTATCTCAAAAACTGCCGTTAGGTTTTTGCGTGATTATGAAAGTTGGGAAGAATTGTATCTGCATGTAAGGAAGGGAGGGAAAATTAAGCAGAGAACTTCTCAGGAGTTAACTGGCAGAACTGTGAAATCAAATCTCACTTGAAACGGGGATAAGAGCTTAGAGTTCAAAATCAAGTGTGATCAGGTTTGGGCCAGAAGTAATTGGCAAATGATTTGGAATGGAACATGGAAATTGAGAGGGTAAAATAAAGAGTGGGCAAGTCCAAGGGAAATCAAGTACAGCATTTCTGCACTTATTGTTTTTTGTTTAATCGTTGTTTTAGGCAACTCCAAAGCCAATTTTGTTCAGTTGTCAGTTAAACGACAAACACAGTTGGTCCCATTCAGTAATTCTGTTCTTAATTTGTATACCATGAGGGAAGGAAGGAAACAAGCATGTATTAAGTGTTTACTATGTGCCAAATGCTGGGAATATAAATGCAAGTAAAAAGAAAGACAGTCCCTGCCCTCTAAGAGCTGACATTCTGATAGGGGGAATATGACACACAAAGGTGAGGGAGGCTGGTTAATGAAGACCTGTCATGGGTCATGATTTTGAAGTCCTGAAGCCAGGATTAGGGCTGGGAAAGGTAATGAAGGTAGGCCAGCCTGGGCTTCTCCAGATCATGGAAGCTCCAGGAGGAACTCACCATTGGGAGAAGAGGGCAGGTCTTATAGAGGGATATTCCAAGTTGAGAAGGCCCTAAGGGTGATTAGTTGTGACAAGTCAAAGAGGCCCCAGGCTCTGTAAGTTCCTAGAGAAGGTAGTCATAGGGGCATGATTTTGAAGTCCAGAAGTCAGGGCCAGGGCCAGGAGGGAAACAAAGCATTGTGTGATCTTGAACTACTCACAGATCTTTGCTTCCTTTGTGTGATATGTGGATAATATGCCACTTGGTGAAGTACTTTGACATGCATGCATAGGATCCCTAAATACATACAGTGATTCCCCAATAAATGCATCTTTTGGGGGTGAAACTCCTTTATAACAAAGTTGAAAGAATGTTAGGGAAAAAAAAGTCTTCATAAACCAGATGAAGGAAGCAGTTCAGTATGCGTTATGTAGCTCACCCACAGTCTGGATAAGCAAACGTCACTGTCACCATCAGCAGTTATTAAGCATCTGTTATGGTAGACGGTGTGGATTCAGGGATACATAAAAAGTAAGAGAATCCCTCTTCTTAAGCGCTTAGATTCTAGTTAGGGAGCTAGGATATGTACATAAAAGATGTCAACCTGAGAATTTGATAAGCGTGAATGAGGTCTTTTGAACATAACAGTTGAAGGCCAAAGCACTGCCAGCGTTTACATAATTCCCTTAACTGATACTCTTTATCCATACAACTGGTTACAATTTGGTAGAACTATTGTCATCCAGTCCCTGCCTGTCCACAAAGTTAAGAGATTAGAGATTTTGTCCTTGCTGAGGTTCAGATAAACTATCTCTTTAACATTTCCCTACCAATGTAGTAACTATGTCAGAAAATGGGATGTCACTCTTGTTTGATGTGACTTATATTTAGTGGCTTGTCGTAGGTGGTCTAGATACTCACAAACCATCAACTTATTAATCCATTCTAGAATTGTATCAGGGATAATTTTTTAAAATGCACTTGTACATAATTTCTAAAAAGAAAAAAAAAATCTTTTTTCTCTCTAATCTTGCCCCTTCGGGAATTTTTACGTATTTAGCAATATAACAATCTGTGAGACAAGTACTTTGTATTATCCCCATCTTACAGCTCAGAGCAACGATTGATTCCTTCTCTATCAGTTGCTCCTACCAATATCTTTGATTGTCTCTTCATAGATATTCGAGTGGCAATATGAACAATATTATTCCAAGTAGTTTGTTTTTCTTTTTTGTCTTTTAAATATTTCATATCAGATCTAATTTCTTAATGTTCTCTTGACTTGTACTTTGGGGGAGGGCAGATAAGATTACATTGGCATGTATAGAGAACTCTTAATGAGAAATTCTCTCCACCATTCAGATCAGTATGCGATCTATATATGACAGCCACAGAGTTATCTGGGGCATTGAGAATTTAAGGGACTTCCCCAGGTTGTCACAGCTGCCTAAGTCAGAGATCAAAATATTTAGTTTTAGTTTTCAATATTCATTTTTAAAAGATTTTGAGTTTTAAATTTTCTCTCCCTCCCCAAGATGGCGTGCAGTTTTATAAAGGCTACACACATACTATCATAATAAACATATTTCCACATTACTCATATTGTAAAGAAGAATTAGAACCAAAGGGGAAAACCATGAGAAAGAAAAAAAGAGGGAAAAAATAGTATGCATCAATCTGTATTCAGACTCCATAGTTCTTTCTCTAGATGTGGATAGGATTTTCCATCATGAGTCTTTTGGAATTATCTTAGTTCATTGCATTGCTGAGAAGACCTAAGTCTATCAACGTTGGTCATCACACAGTGTCACTGTTACTGTGTACAATGTTTTCCTGGTTCTGCTCACTTCACTCAGCATCAATTCATGCAAGTCTTTCCAGGTTTTTCTGAAGTCCACCTGCTCATCATTTCTTATGGACAATAAAGTTAACATTTTACAGATGTTTATTTATAAGTACTGTTTCTCTTTGTGTTTATTTCATATTTCATTAATCATTTTAAGGGCTCAGGCTATCTTATCTTTTGCTAAGGTTTTAAAATAATTTGCCTCCCCCAAAGTCTAGTATGCGTGTCAAATTTTGCCCCTTATTCACTTCCTCATCTCTTATACCTTGTTAAAAGGATATATTTGCTTAGCCCACTGATTGAATCAGTCTGCCTATTCCCCTTTGAATAAAATTATTCCTCATATATAAAGTACTCATCTTATAAGATACTTTTAGAGTACTCCAAAGATTTTAGTACATAGTACTTACATAGTTTCAGATAAGTTGGGCAAGCTATAAGAGATTTCAAGGGTTAGTTTCCTTACATTGGGATCAAGACTGTTGTTTTGTATCAGATATTCTAAATGTGCAAGACTACAAACAAGATCTAAGTGTATGAATTCTAGTTTGTAATTTTCTCTAAGGTCTAGGGACTGTTACCTACCATACTTGGTTTCACTGTTGGGTAAGTGGTAAGTGCCGTTATGCCTTTTAATTGTTGATTGGCTGATTTTTCAGAACCTCTAACTCTCAGCCGTAACAGTGGCAAGCTCTTTGGCAAAGAGTGGTTCCAGAATTACATTCCTTGGCAGTTCTAAGTCAGGCTTTAAGATGTAGAGCTGTGTTCCCCTTTATTAGCCTAAGCTCATAGAGACAACTAGTCAAAGCAGGTTGACTTTCACATTGCATTTTATGAAAGTGGCATCCTTGGAAGTTATATGTAGGAATTAAATGCAGTGAAAGAGAAAATAGGTAAATATTTAGCTATTTGTCTTCCTGTCACATCAAGAAAACTTTCTGGGTTTTGCTTTTCTTATCCTCAGTATTTGGGTCTCTGAATGAGTTGTATAACCCATACCATTTCTGTTCATTCTTGTGCTTTCAGAGTTGGCAATATATTATTTTCTGTGGAAACTCAAACCACAGAAGAAAGAACACAGTTATATCATGCCGAAATAGACGCACTGTATAAAGATCTCACAACTAAAGGAAAAGTATTAATTCTGTCATCAGAACTTGGGGTAGGTTATTATTTCCACTTTCTCCTAAAGGGTGTAATTCCTAATATAAATCTTTTTTTATGTCTCTGCTAACATTCATTTTCCATTATGAAAACATATACTATCCATGTCATAATCTTGAATTACTCTGTATTATCCACATTCCTTTTCTGACACTGTTCTTTAAACATTTACATAACAACAACAAAACTATAAAAATCTAGAACTTAGCAACTTTGGTTAAAGGAAACAAAACGATTGATTTCCATTTTTAGGAGCAGAATGATACAACTAAAGCAAGGTATTGCAAGTATGATATACTTTTGGTTTGGCTAGAACTGTTTGAGAAACTGCTCTATAATGAAAGTGGCATGAGCTCTTCCCCTGTCATTTTTCTTCTCCGTTATAATTTCTATGAATAATTATCATAAATTGATTCATGATAGTTATTTATGTAAAATCCCACTTTTTAAATTAACTATAATGTATTTGTTTTTGACTTGCTTACAGTAATGAGAGCGCACTTCAGGTTATCTGTGTTTTGTGTTTTTCCAGATCTTTCCTATTTTAATTAACTCTAAGCCTTGATTGCTTGCCTACTATAGATTCTAATTCAGTCTCGTCACTGATTTGTTTTGTGACCCCAGGAAAATCCCTTCCTCTATCTGACATCATTTTATCAGTTTGTATATGTCATCATGAGGATTTATATGATAACGTTAGCAAAAGACTTAAAACCTGTCTGAGTTTCACATTAAACTAAATTTCTTGAACCATTTAGTTGTAGGCTTGCATGTGTACCTTGTCTTTTATAGAAAGGGAAAACATTCAAGATGGAAATCATTCAGTATCTCTAGAAGGAAGAAGATAGTTCAGTATAGACTACACATTAGGACTTACTAGGGATATGAAAAGATGGAAAGTTGGACAGTTTCATTCCTTGTAGGGAGGAATAAGCCAACATTTTTCTGTGTGTCTTGTCACCTTGTGGATAATTATTTTACAACCCCAGTATTTGATGTTCATGGGTTTCTGTTTCCCTCCCCAGGAGGCTGATGCTGTCTGCAACCTAATTTTATCCTTAGTTTACTACTTCTATAACTTAATGCCACTCTCCAGAGGATCCAGGTCAGTGGTATTCTTAATTATAAAAATTGTGCCCCTTGGATAAAGGACAAGTAGAAAATTAAATAGTGAGAAAATAAAACATTAGCCAATAGTACTCCTTTCCTGTCCCACAATTAAAATGGTACCCATAAAACACCATATCATCAGAGAATGCCAGATTTTTAAAAATGAGATTTGTACTATTGCTTGAAGATTAGTAAGCATAGGGATCTGCTAAAACCAAAGGAGGAATTCTACAGATGAGCTCCTCACCTTCAATTCTCTGAAAAGTAAATTTGTGAACTATTATTATTCGTGAGAGATTTGCATCATTAGTGCCTCCAGGCCACATGTGGCCTTCTAGGTCTTTGGGTGTGACTTTTTGATGGATTCCAAGTTTTACATAACAAATCCTTTTATTTAGGGGATTTGTTCTGTGAAGTTTGGATTCTGTCAAAGGGCCACACTTGAGGACCCAGGGGACCACACGTGACCTTGTGGCTGCAGGTTCCCCACCCCTGGGTAGGTAATGAAGCTAATTTCCATAGCAATATTAACAGTGTTTTCCTTTCTTTTCTTGGTAATTAGACCCTTAGGGATATTTGGTTTTTACCCCCCCCCCATCCCCACCCTCCCATAGCCTGGAAAAATGACTGTTTCTTGTTTATATAATGAATCACATTAGTGTATGGAGAAAATACAGACTTAGAACATCCAGGCATCTTATCAAGAAGGAAGCTTTTGCTTCCTTCCCCGTGTCTGTAATCCCACCTAAACTGGGCTGTCAGATCTCTTGAGCTTGAAAGTTCTGAGCTGGGCTATTCTGATTAGCATCTCCACTCAGTTCAGCATTAATTCACTGAGCTCCTGAGGAGAGAAGCTGGACCAAATTACCTAACCAGCCCAGGTCAGAAACAAAGCAGGTTGTTTCGGCTCCTGAGCCAATTAATTAGTAGAGGAGTCAGTCCTGTGAGTAGAAGTGGTCTCTTAACTTCTAGCCTGGACAAAAGATAGGGAAGCCCAGTCTTTAAAAAAATAAAATAATAAGGAAGCTTTTATAACAAGACAGTTTTCACATTGATCTGGTTATCACATGCTGAGACTATGTTCAGCGTTTAACTCCCTTGGAATATTATAGTCAGAGTTTTAAATCTGGAGATTTTGGGGGTGGGGTGGGTACATAATGTATAGATAAGTCTATGCACATAAAAACCTTTGGGAACCCAAGGTCATCTTTGCTCCATGATGAGGCATTGGAGTAGCACTTTGTGAAATATACGGACATAGGAACAGGACCTGTGGTTTCACTGGGTAGTCTCTGGTGTGGAAACTCCTACCAAACAGATTGGCACCTTCTCCACAGTTTATAGTCTTGGAAAGTTGCCTAGATCACCAAGAGGTTAAGTGACTGTATTATACTTGGGGTCACATGGCCAGTCTCTGTCAAACTCAAGACTTGAACCTGACTCCAATGCCAAGGGCTCTCTCTATCCATTACTCCATACTATGGAGTGTAGGCATCAGGAGTTCTGGATTCCCATGCCAGCTTTGATACTTCCCAGCTTGTGAACTGGGGAAAGCCATGTAACCTCTCAGAGTTTCAAGTTTCCTCATCTACAAGGGAAAATTTATACCCACTTCACAGCATGGTTACGAATGTTTTTCATAAATCTAAAAGGAGCAAATAAATCTGAGTTGTTAATGCAGAGGACTGGAAAACACGGATGAGTTTCAGTCTCGATTGTTGGGGAGACATCCATACCAATGGCGATCATAGATCTATTTGACTATCGATAACACTGTATTAATATTAACATTAGACATAGTGACTGAAACTTTGTTTTTTGTTTCATTGCAATTAAAGTGGGAGTAGGACTAAGACTAAAGAAATAATTCAGTATTATTTCTTAAAGCTTAGTTGGTGTCATCTTTTTGATTTTGATTAATCTTGATTACTCAAGTTCAAAACAAACTGATTGAATTATATAGTGATGATTAGATGATCTCTTAAGGGCCTGTCTAGCTCTAAAATTCTCTTTCTGTGAATTTCATTCTTAGGGTCCAAAATATGGTTGAAAATAGGTATGGAAGTTTAGCTCTTGAAGTCAAGGTAGCTGCGTGGTGAACAGGAGGTCATATCAGCCAAATAGAATTTGATCATTGTTACTTTTTGTCCATTTAGCGTAATAGCTTATTCTGTGATTGTGGGCGCATTGATGGCAAGTGGGAAGGAAGTAGCCGGAAAAATTCCCAAAGGAAAGGTACGTTGCAGTTTGGAATAGAAAGTTGGTCAGTTGTATGTTAAATTTCAGTTTGTGAATTCTTCCTATTTCAAGGTACATCAATTGATTTCAAGCTATTTTCTTTAGTACTAAACCACACGAGCTAAAGTTCCATTTCTTCCCCCTCCAGTTAGTTGACTTTGAAGCCATGACAGCTCCTGGATCAGAGGCCTTTAGCAAAATAGCCAAAAGCTGGATGAGCTTACAAAGGTAAATGTTTTGGGAAAAGCTGGAAGTTGCTACAGACTGGGCATAGCAAGTATCCATTTAACATTCCTAGATCTTTAAAGAAGTAGTTTTTATGATATGAGTGTCATCATTGATCAGTGAGCTTCATTCATGTTTTAAGTTTTTAGGGTTGATTTTTTTTTTTTTTGGTAGCTATACTGGGCCATTAAAAGAGTAGGCATATTGAAATAGGATGGATTAAAAAATGAGGCTAACTGTTGGAAGAAAAATTTATTTACAAAATAAAAACAATTTTTTTCCAACCTATTTTCAAAATAATCAGATGTTTATTTCCACATCATTAGAAAAAAGTCACTTATTACCTGAAACCCTAGGTGCCATTATCCTTCATTTAATTTGTTGAAAGTATAAACAATAAATTTTGAGATTTTTTTCATTAAGCAGGAAATATCTTAAATTCCTCTTTTCCACGTTTTCAATGTTGAGAAGTCTTCATTCTAAGTTAGCCAGAAGTAGACGTCTCAGTAATTATTATTCAGTAATGAATTACAAAGAGTCAGCAGTAGGCCAGTGACTCTGCCATAGAAGGTGGGAGGAGGGGAATTGCAGCTTCTATGATGTTTACTGGCTTTTGTTTTCAGAAACATCAGAGGGGGTTAAATCAGTCCCATATTAAATCAAAGCGAGACGCGCTTTAGCCTCAGAGAAATAAGCGGATTATGCTATCTGAACTCCCTATTCTTTTTCTTCTACTTCACTACCCTGAGATTCCTTCTGTCTACTCATTTTGCTTTCAGATCCATTTGACAGAGCAGACATCCTCATAATTGCTGAGTTATTTGTATTCTCTTTAAAAGTCAGTTCCAAAATGAGCTGTTTACTCAAGATTGTTAATATTGGAAAGCTCCCTGGTTCTGGTGTCAGAGGTCCTGGATTCAAATCCCACTTTGGATTATTATTACCTGTGTGGCTTTGGCAAGTCCCTTAACCTTGATGGGCCTCATTCTTCTCATTTAAAAAATGAAAGGGTTGTATAAGCTAGCCTTCCAGATATGTATTCATCTGAAACTATTATATTTACCTCAGCAGTCAACACTTAGTATTTGAAATGATTATGCTTTGTCCTGTCAGGTGCCTTCTCTTATTCCAGATTCACTCAA
Organism: Phalanger gymnotis; assembly: GCA_028646595.1. Classification (NCBI taxonomy): domain Eukaryota; kingdom Metazoa; phylum Chordata; class Mammalia; order Diprotodontia; family Phalangeridae; genus Phalanger; species Phalanger gymnotis. The sequence goes on from CM053626.1 coordinate 214,582,115, forward strand.
CTGTTGACTCTACCTTTTATTATTTTTTTATTATTATTTTCCTATTTATCAAAAATATGACTTGGAGGTTTAATTTCTTTTTATCACATAATTTTGAATCACCTCTCTTACCTTAGAATTACATTTTAAAGAAGAGCCCTATTCACTTTACAAAGGAGAGGGAAAAAAGGTTCATTTATTTGTCTATTGGCAGAACTCCTAACCCAATTAATTAATTGAACCTTGTAAGGCTCATTTCAAATACCACCTCCTACAGGAAGCCTCTCTTGATCCCTTTCACCCTATTCCATAAATTACTTTGTATACATATTTAATTTTTTATGTATATGTTATTTACCACCTCCTTCCTACCCCAAAGAATGTAAGCTCTTTTGAGAGCAGGTACTATTTTGATTTTGTCTTTGTATTTTCAATATTTAACACAATGCCTTTCACATAGTAGGTGCTTAATAAATGCCTGCTAAATAAATGAATCCCGACTTTTTCTTCTGTCTTTTGAACAAGGTTATTTTCTCTAATTTCTCTCCTTGCCCAGTTGATTGATAAGTGTTAGGGAATGAATGAATACATAACATGGTAAGAATAAAAATCTCATTCTTTTAGGTAAATTGTATTGTCTTCATGTCTTTTTTTTTCTCTTTCAGTATTTCTCCTTCTTACAAGAGTCTTCCATCAGTATCAGAGACATTTCCAACATTAAGAACCATGATTGAGGTGCTAAACACAGACTCTTCTCCACGGTGTTTTAAGAAACTATAGTTGTTCTATAGTATTTATTATAAAGTAAAGGGCTGGGACCTCTTGCTTCTCTTAAGTTATTTTTTTGAAAAGTGAAATTATGAAGAAATTAGGTCCTTTATTACTTTTGATACCAGTTTTTGATAGGAACTGAATACTTGAAAGCATTTTCTTTACTTTTCCAGACTCAAACAAATCATGAGAGTTTTGTGGGTGGGCCTAAAAGTCTGGGAGGGAAAAAAATGTATTGGCCAATGGCCTGTTGGTTTTCATTAATAATAGCCATACACTGCTTCCCTATAGCAAAACAGTTATATACATTTACTTCTAGAGACCAAAAATTAGTAAATAAAAATAGCCATGAATAAACAGATGATTTTATTCCTTATATATTTATGGGCTTTTTTCCCCCTCCAAGGAATATTTCCCTTTATGGACTTTCTGATAAGATTGTCCTTTTCAGCTCATATAAAATCCTACTTCGTCTTCAGGGTCTCAAATGTTTATTATCGGTGAAAGCATTGTAAGGCATTGATGGATGCCACACAGCACATACAGAAAATTTTGGTGATACAATTGTCAGCTAGTGTTCTAGAACACTGAACTGCTGAAATGTGCTTTTTTTTTTTGTTGTTGTTGTTGTTGAAAAACCTACATCACGAGTTTTGGGCACTGGATTGTGTGTGTTGTGTGTTAACTGGTTAACTGGTTGCTATTTCAGGTAGCAGTGTATGAAAATTCAAAATTTAAAACTACCACTGATTTTACAAAATCTGTTTTCCATTTGGGGGTTGGGAAGGATGATGTGAAAACAATGAAACTCTGGTTAATTAAAAGTTTACCGTTTGAAATTCATTTTCTTTGACTTTTGTGACTGTTTTAGAACCTTGACTATTTTCTCAAATATTTGTATACACAAAAGACACACATAAGAATGACCTGCATTTTTATAGCACGGAATGATCTGAACACAGGTGACTCAAATGAGAAATGTCTACAAAAAAACACTGACATTATTGGTAGAAAGCCAACCAGGAGATTGACCATTATGTAATAGCAAAAAGAACTGTGGCTAAAGCTTTTACTCCATGTGAATAATTTGTTAACAAAGGGGGGAAAACAATTTAAAACATCAGCAAAACAACATACAAGTGGAATGTATGCTTTTTTATATACACAAGTGAATATCAATTAACATTCTTCAAAGAAGCCATCTTTTCTTTTTCCTTTTTTTTTTTTTTGGAGGGGGGAAGGAAAGACAATTGGGGTTAAGTGACTTGCCCAGGGTGACACAAGCTAGTAAAGGAATCAAGTGTCTGAGGCCGCATTTGAACTCAGATCCTCCTGACTCCAGGGCCAGTGCTCTACTCACTGCACCACCTAGCTGCCCAGAAGCCATCTTTTCGGAAGGATATGGAGTAAAGGAATGATCAGAGTGGGCTGGATTTTCTCTGGGAAGAGTTCTCAAAGGAAGTGAGTTTGGAGGAGATGGTCAAGGATAAGTAGGGCAGACATGGGAGACGGCATTCCAGATGAGGAAAACAGCATTCACAAAGGCTTTACGGAGCTGGCAAAGAGTGAGTTTGTGTGAGATAGGAAACAGGTTTGTGTGGGGAGGAGAGGGAGAGGGCATGCTGTGCATAAGGGAATCATTGGAAATTAGGTTCTTATGATGGTATATTAAGGGGAAGTTAGTGGAAGACTTGAATGCCAGGCAGAGAAGTTTAAGGGAAGTCAGGACAAGTAAGGCAACTTTTATTTTTGAACGTGTAAGGAATTTCCCAAATGGCACATTTTTATTCTTTTGAAGAATTGAGAAAGTTTCACATGTAGGAGGTAAGTAGATCTAAGTTATTTTGCTATATTAGAGAAAGGGCCTGAAGAGTGTGTGTGTGTATAATGCGTGTGTTGTGTATGGATAAGGTATATGTGTGTATGTATGTATGTATGTATATAGAGAGATATATATTGTGTATACATATATATGCCTACATATTTATAGATCTCTAGATATATAGGCTAGGTAACCCCCTGTGGTCCCTTCCAACTCTCAAATTATGTGCTTCTGTGAAATGTGGGATTAAATCTAGCAATTTAAAGTTTTGAGCCCAGCAATTTAAAGTTTTGACTACCATATGAAGAATGGCTTTTAATTTTACCCTATTTTCCTGTGCTATCAAGAGACTCTTGCAGCACTCCCTCAGGAAACCTTGAAATGAAAGGCCTTTGTCAGTCAATCAGTAATCATTTATTAAGCACCTACTGTGTGCCAGATGCTGTGTTAGGGATGCAAATAAAGGCAAAACATAGTACTTGTCCTCAGGGAGCTCACAATCTAGTGGGAGAAGACAACACATAAAAAGAAACTGAAGAGGGTGATGGGAAAGGAATGGTACCTGAAGACTTGTAGCCAAGTGAAAGATGATGAGGGGGCTGCCTCAGACCCCCTCCTTAAATGGAGGATCTGGGAGGATCTCTCCACTGGCTACCCTCTCCAGTCAAAGGGAGGGAGAGGTCTCAGAGCTACCACTGGTGTATGGAGGAGTGAATTTCAGATTTGGTTGTCTTGCTAAAAAACAACATTACTGGACATGGTAGTTAAGACCAGGAGAATAAAGCTTGTCTATATCTTCTAAATATAGATGGTACCCCGTATGGAAATTTTATATTCTAATTGGTTATAACTAAGGAATATGAGTAGGCTCTTACAACCAATGCCATGCCAGAAGATAAGAGGCAGGAGATTCTGGCACACTTAGCAATCCACCTGGAAATGTGTTTTATGTCACTGATGCCTTGTTTTTCTAGGAGTTGTCAATTCAGGTGTGTTCTAGGTACATTCTAGGTTGTATTCCACCTATTCCTGTACCTGTGCCTTCCCCAAATGGTAATTCACCCTGTAGCATCATCGCCTCTCCCTTCTGAACCCCACATTTCTCCCAGTTAAACTTTTGTTCATAACCACAAATGAAAATGTTTTTTGCTTTGGATGCCAAGTGTAGCAAAAAGAAAGGTTGTAGGGGTCATTAGTGTGCAATATTAGCTGCAGAAAGACTGAATTCCTTCAGCATTTTCTGGCAGGAGGTGCTTCTAACTTGGGTCTTCATTTTTAAAATTAAAAACAAAATAATATTGTCCAACCTAAAGGTAACTAAAGCTTTCTCATGTTTCTTCACTTTGGTGTTTTGCCTTGTATGATTGACTTAAGGTCATTCCTTCTGGCATGAAATAGTTACAGAGGTGACATGAAAACATAACTGTCCACAACATCATTAAGGGCTTGCTTCTAGAGATAGATTAAAATAGATGACTTGTGGATCACCATTTGTAGCCCTTGGCTGCCTTTAAAACCACAAATTCTGAAACAAGAAATAAAAATTCAAATACCAGAAATGTTTTTATAACAATTTCATTTTTTTCTATTTTTAAAAAATAGAAATATATAATTTATTCCCCCATTCAGTTTATACAGTGGTTGTGCATCATTGCCAGAGACTCTTCTGAACATATTCTGAATATGCTAGGTAGTCAACTCTTGGGACTAACTCTGATTTCAACCCAATTGCAGAAATGATCCTAAAAAAGTTTGTCATACAGCATATCAAATTTGGCAAATTTATCACCCAAGATCAAAACAGTATTAACTTGGAGGAAAAAAAAGGGAGAATACCCTCGTGTTTAAATAGGATCCTTTAAATAAGGGCCCCAAACATCTAGTTGCCAGTAAATTCTTTTTTGGGGGCAGGGAAAGTTTTGCACAACCAATATGTAAAGAGAATGTTACAGCCAAAAGTTGGTTCCTGATGCTTTGGAGGAAGGCGAAAAACCTCCATCACACATTAGGCCAATTTTGTGTGGATGGTGGGAAAAATTCCTTCCTGACCCCCGAAGGCAATCGGCTTTTGCCCCAAGCATGAGGTTTGTAATCCACCATATATATCAGCCCTCCCCACCCTCCACATTAGAATCAAGAATAGAAAAGGTAATTGGAACAGTTAGGGCAAGCAGGAAGGGAAAGGAAAAAATGAGAAAGTGGTAGTTAAAGCAGGGACAAGTGTGCTTTGTGAACTTGGACTAGGGTCAAGGGAGGTGGTCTGCCTGGACTCTTTAACATCAACCTATCGAGAATGGTGGATATGTCTAGGTATGTTACCCACTGGGGACAATTAGCCTTTTGCTTAGCCTGCACAAACACTTGGTTCTGGGTGGTGTCCTGTAGCGTTTTCTTCTGTGGAAATCCATCTTCTGCAAATGAAAAGATTTAATGGAGAATAAGGAATCTCATGGACAGAAAGAAAGGGAGGTAAGTATCATCTTCGATCTGTCAGTCTGCTTACACTGGTTTACTTGGGCATTTCAAAACAAAATCAAACACCCAAATAAACAGTATGAAACCCTTTGGCCCTTCCCCACAATCTAATACTATCAAGGAAAAATAGTAGGGGAAAAAACTAATCAAAGCCTTGAATTCTGGCTAAATTCTCTTGCAGAAGATTAGCTGATACAGTTAGCATGTAGGAAAACATCTATTAGGATCCCTGAAGATTAAATTGAAAAGTTATTGGTCATCCTACTACCCTGTTTCTGAGTTGAAAAAACTGCTCACCTGAGCTCTTTCTGCCCTCACAGGTCTGGCCTCTAGGGTCATTCTGACGAGCAGGCCATAGCCTAGAGAGAAACAGTCCATGAAATCAAGTTAAGAAATACGTGTATCCCCAGCACCTAGTATAGAGGGGTACTTAATTAGTTCTTGTTGATTGATTAACCATCTTACTTTTGCAAAGGCATATAAAGGCCCTTTAGGAAGGCTTAGGATTCTGGATTTAGTTGGACCTCCCTATGTAACCTGTCAATCTAACCATTTAATTTGTGTTAATTTGCCAATTCAATAAATCCTTGTCAAGCTCTTTTTGTGTTAGACCTGGGATGAAACACCCTAGGGAAGAAAATCCCTGCCCTTGGGGAGCTTAGCCAATTTAAGGTATTCGGCATACACAGATAATACAAAATTTAAGACAGTAGCACATGAAAAGCAAAAGAAAGCACAAGGTAGACATAAGCCACAAACTAAAGTCAAGGAATACTTTCAACCCCAGGCCTATTAGGCAGTTAACTTGTAGACTGGAGATAGGCTGGCAAATATGGGTGTATTAATACCAAATACTCTCATGGGTTGAATATCTATACCCATGCTTTACAGATTTCCCCTTTGAAAATTAAGTGAAGTAAGTTTAATCGCCTAAGAACTCACTTCCTTCCTGTTTTGATATGAAAATGGAAAGAACCAGGATAATACCATAGTTGTCTCTGGAAGTCACTGATTACCTCTATCAGAAAGTAAAAGTACTCACCTGAGGGGTTGGCCCCTTGACCCCCTGCCTAGAGCCAGTATGCAAGCTCTGAGTGAAGATTGTGGAGACTGAAACAAATAGAGAAAGCATCCTGGTGTAAACCCTCCCAGCCCTCTTTTGTCACAATTAGTCTTCACAGTATGTGTAACCACTGACTTCACAATGATGAAAGAGATGAGCTGGGATACACTGCTTGTCGAGGAGAAAACTTGCAAGTGGTTAATAACAAATAATTTCTATTACTAATAAATCAAGTTCATCTTGCTCATTCTGGGGAGCATTCCTAAACAGAATAAATTTTTTGGCTGCAATATAATAGTAGGCAAATTGTTAACAGGAATAAATATGATTTTTCCACCATTTTTCAGAAAACAAAATATGTACTTGTCTTTCCCCCCACCCGCCAAAAAAAAAAACAACATTCCACATATGAGTAGTAAACCGGACCAGCTCTGCACCTTAGCAGTGACGCTGAATTATAGAGCAATCCCTAGGAATGATCTGGACTTCTAAGAGATCATTCAGAATTCTGACTCTGGGTTCCTTGAGCTTGAGTCAAGCAAACTTTGCCATAATCTGACTCTAGCCTAAAAAAAAAAGTAAAATGAAAATTGGATGACCTACCTAAATTTCTGGCTTTCACTAACCAGGTAGGAATACAGTAACTGATGACGCAAAAAGTGACTCAAAAAGGGAGATAGTAGCTAATACAGCAGTCTGCTGCTGGGTCAGATGTTACTGATTTCTTAGAAAAGGCTAAAGAACCTAGCCTTTCCTGGTTGAAATCGAAGGCAATATTTGAGGCCTATTGAGTGTCAGAGCCAGCAAATAAAGGACAATTTATAGAGAAATTTTTATTAAAGCTTTCCAGGATTGTTTCTGCTGAGCTCTTCTACTTGACCCTAGAAAACCACTGGGACCTTATATTCAAGTCTGTTGATCTTGCAGTAGTAAGGGAGGAAGGGAGAGTTCCATATAGCAAGGTAAAAAAAATAAAAGCTTACCAGATGTTAAGCCTCAGACACTAGCTATGTGACCCTGGGCACACTTAAGCCTCAGTTTCCTTAATAGTAAAATGGAGATAAAAGCATCCCTCACAAGATTGTTGTGAGGAGCAAATAAAATTGTTCAAGTTCTTAGTACAAATGTCGGGCACATAGCAGGTGCTTAAGAAGTGGTTCCTACCTTCTCCCTAAACCACATAACTGAAAACATAAAATACCTTTTTCCCTTAGTTCCCACATAGTCTTGAAGATATGATCAGGTAGAAAGAAAGTCTCTCTAATTTGTACCTTTATGGGGACTCACCTTAAAGAGTTTAAATAGTTGGAGATACAGAGAATCCTGTCCCGTTCAATTTCCATTCAGAGATGAAATAGCTCATGTTTGTTTAACATTTTGGGCAGCTAGGTGGCACAGTGGACAGAGGAATGGGCTCAGTGTCAGGAAAACTCAGCTTCCTGAGTTCAAAATTGGCCTTAGACATTTACTAGCTGTGTGACCCTGGGCAAGTCACTTAAACTTTTTTGCCTCATCTGTAAAATGACCTGGAGAAGCATTTGCTTTTGTCATTTCGCAAACTACTCTGGTATCTTTTCCAAGAAAACCCCAAATGGGGTCAGGGAGTGTCTAAAATGACTGAACAACCACATGTAAAGCTTTTTAAAGCTTACAAGGATTTGTAAATTCTTTTTAAAGCTTACAAGACACTTTCCTCAAAATAATCTTAGGACACAGGCAGTATTAGAATTATCTTTCCTATCTTATAGAAGAGGAAAGTGAATGAGGTTCACTGAGGACTGACTAGCCAAAAGTGAAACAGTTGTCAAGAAAAAGAGGGATGACTTGAACCCCACACTACCTCTATAAGTGATTTATCTGAAGTCTGACAACAGATCTCTAACACACCTAGAATTAGCAGCTCTGTTCCTGATGTGTAGACCTAGGTACTGTTTAACAACACCAAATGACCTCACTTCAGTTCAAATGAAAATAATCCAATTAGTTCTCAAACCAAGGGGGTAAGTGCCATTGCAACTGGTAATACCTAGATTAGATCCTAGATAAAACATTTATAGAGTTATCTAGTGATCTTGAAACAAGCAAGATAGTTCCTGCCCCACAAGGAGCTTACTTTGTAATGAGAGAAAATAAAGGTGAGCTAGAATGGTGCTAGTGGTATTTGGGGGGGAAGTGGAGTAGAGCCCTGGACCCTAGCCCTTAAGGCAAAAGCTGATCAGAGCCAAAGGACCTAGAAGTCTTGGTTGGGGTCCTGGTTGCTGGAGATGATGGTTTAAGTAAAGCTGTCATAGCATAGCTGGGACTGGTCAGGTTGCTGTTGCTGGAAGGTGTTCTGGGAAACTACCCCAATTTTTTAGGCCCAAGTCAATATATAATGAAGTAAAATGTCTGAAAAGTTCTATTTCCTGTACCAGCAACTTGAAGAAAATTCCATGTCTTGAGGCTACATTCCAGCTCGCTTCTCTGAGGGCTCCTAGCTAATGTGGAATGTGTTTATTATGTTAACGTTCCCTTATCTCATCTCCAGATAAATAGTTTAGACAGAAGAATTACACTTTCAAATTATTAAGAGGGCTGTATTGCTCAAGATGTCCTAGATTTGGGCTCTCCTCAGCCCCATGCTTTATTTTCTTTATTAGCATTCAAAATTAATCTTCCAGAAGCCCTGGATCTGATGTATATGTTCAGCTTGAGCACCCAGATTACTGTGAAGAGAATGAAAGATGTCTTTGAGACTTGGAAAACTTTTGCCCCATTATCCCTTTACCTTCCATTCTGAGGGAAAAATCTGGAAGCCCTACTAGTGGAAGCCCCGGGCCCCATTCGCCTACAAGCTCTATGGAGATAAATCAGGAACAGCATTTTAGTATTCATTTCTGCCCCTTGTTGAGACAAGAATGTAAAGGAGAAGCCTAGCTCTTAATGTTTTGCTTGTAGATTTAATTATATACACTTCCCTTTGATTGTCTGAGACCACAAATGCCTAAGAAGTTGCCAGCAAAGTTGTCCAGGAAACATGCATCTATTTTGGTTGTCAGATGAGACTATTTACTCATCCGTGGAGAATTTGAATCAAGCATTGGGAAATAAAAGGCAGGTCAATTAACAAGCACTTATTAATTACTTTTTACATGTGAAGACACAAAGAAAGGTAAGAACTGAACCTTGCCCTCAAGGAGCATACATTCTAATGGGGAAGCAACATTTAAATAACTTGGTACATGTAAAATATATATGCAGTGGATGGAAGGTAATCTGAGAATAGAAAGGCCTTCTGCAGGAAGTGAGTCCAGTTCACCCAGACTGCCATCCTCTTTTTTCCCAAGGCACACACAGGACATTCTGCAAAAGTATAAAAGTAGATGATGTGGAGGGTTTCCTCAGCCAACTAAGCTAGAACATGGAATAAATGAGGGGAATGAGGTGAAAAGTTTGACCAGGTTGGTTGGAAATTGATGGTAATGGCATTAAAATGTCAAGCTGAGAAGTTTTAATTCTATCCTGGGGGCAATAGAGAGCTAATCAAAATGGCAGGACTCTAGAGATACAGTGTCTTGTGTGAGGAACAACCAAGAGGCCAATGTCATAAACTTGAGGAGCTCAAAGGTTGGTGAAAGGGGGAGGGAAACTTATAAAATGTGAGCTCTGTAGAAAATGAATTAGAGAAGGAAGATGGACCAGAAGAAAGGAAACCAATAAGAAGGCTATTGAAATAGTCCAGACAAGAGGTAAGAAGGTCTCAACAAGGGTGGTGGCCATTCAAGTGAAGCTGGGGGAATGGATATCTGTCCTTTCCCTCTTGGAAACTAAAGACACAGAATAGAGATCAAAAGCTGAGTCTAGCCATCACCTCCGCTGTGTACACTTTTCTGATTTCCCCAGCTAAAGATTATCTTTCTTCTAAACACTGTTGAGTACCTTGTCTAGGTCTCTCCTTTCCCCCATTATTCCACACACACTGTATTATACTTATTTGCATACATCATGTCCACTGTCCTCCATGTCCCTTTCCCAGTCCCTATCATGTAAGTTGCTTGAGGACAGAGTGTTGTTGTTTTTATCTTTGTATTCCCAACCCCTGGCAACAACAGTGTCTTATGCATAATGGAAGTTCAATATATACTTGCTGAATTAAACTAAACAACATAACATAGGGAAAAGGATTTAATATAGTAAATAATTTCTTATAGAGATAGCATTTGACCAAGATAGTTTATCTATTATGACCATGTGTCATGCTTCTGTATGGACAAATTGGGACCATGTATTATGAATGAAAGAGTTAAACCAGTGAGCAAGACATATAAGGGTGGATCTGAGATTCTAAGTGGGACTGGAAGTGATGGGAAGGATGAGAGGGGTGATTTTATAAGAAGGCAAAGCCAGGAAGCAGGGCTCTTTGAGGGAAATAGAAACCTAGGGCAAAGCCAACTGTCCCTAGAATAAAGAGCTGTCTGCTCTCCTATGTGCCTTGGGGAAGAAGAGAATTACAAAATATGAGTGAATTGTCCCCACCTTCTATGGGAGGCCCTTCCCCTCTCAGACTACCTTTCATTAGGAGGCAAGAATGCATTAGATGCAATGGAGAAAGGTAGAGTCAAAGTTCTACGAGCAATCCTACAGAAAAGCTGCACCATGCCTAAGGGGAAGAGAATTTCATTAGTTCCTTACAAAGGATAGAAATTACTTCCAACAACTAGGAGCTGTAAGTTACCCATTATCACATGTGCTTTCTAAGTCAGAGCCCATATTCTGGAGAGAACTGTGGAACAGTCTCACAAGTTTTGGGGGAGGGGAGTTGATTTATACCATCTTTACCACAGTAGTAAATATCTGTTTACAAAAGCCAATTAAGTCTGGCTGGCTAATTGATTATTAACAGATGATCAATGGGGAACATATACTAGTGGAGGGCTCATAGGTGATAGCATTAAAAAGATACCCCCCCAACCCTTCTGGGTTAATCCCTATAATTCTAAGAGGAGGTAGAGTAGTTGTAGCTGCCCTTGGGGGACTTGACCCAGTAGGGTTGGGAGAGTAAGCCCCATTCCCATCCCCATCCCCAAGCATATGCTACACTTACATTATTGTAGTCGCTGTATGTATTATTCTTTGGATTCAGTTTTCTTTGCCCCATATCCATTTGAGTAAATCTTCTTATGTTTATTTGAATTCTTCAAATTTTGTGACCACATATTATGCTTCTGTACCAGGCTTGTGTGTATGATCTTTTCCTCAAATTTTTCATCCAATGTGATTCCAAGTGGCTTGTGGTATACGTCTACAAAATTATTGCTTCTTGTTTGATTCTTTGTTGAATTTCACCCAAATGCTCTTCACCTCATTCCCTACCCCCATTTTAAAATTATCTCACATAAATGTATATTCTTAACATGCAATGCTATTCTATCCCTTTTTGTCTATTCCATCACTTTTTAAAAATTAAATTATTTTCAATGAACAAAAATCAATTTTCTTTCTCTCCTGCTTCCAACCCCCATTGGAAAAAAAAACCCAAAAACAAAGCCCTTGTAACAAATATGCATAGTCAAACTAAACAAATTCCTGCATTGGCTATGTAGTATACTGTAAGAATAATGTGGCTAGCAGCTGCTGCTGAGGTGTAAGACCCAACGAGATCAGCAACAAGAGCTGCCAGCACAAGTTCTTTGATCTGCTTTTCTAAGGAAAGCAACCTTAAGAGGTTAACAATCTCACTTTAATCAAACATACATTATTATAAACATAGCAAATAACACAATTTAATCTATCTATAGCAATACACAGTTATGAGTAGAGAAGCATTAATATCTGAGTTTTTCCAAAGCCAGGGGGCTCTTAACAGTGGCTGCCCAGTCTTCACACCAACACTCTTCCAGTGAGTGAGAGCCCCAAAGGCAAAACGCCAATCTCTGAGTTTATATACCCTATTCAGGGTCAAAGTGTGTCACATGATGTGACTCAAACCCATGTGACCTAAAAGCTTCTGGCATCACAAACATGTGACTCAAACCCATGTAAACTAGGCTTTCCCTTGAGGTAAGCAGGTCATCAAAGGAAGGAAAAAGAAAATGGCAAACCACTCCAGCATCTCTGCTAAGAAAACCTCGTGAGCAGTATTGGCCTGCTATGGCCCATTGAGTCACAAAGAGTTGGAAAAGACTGAATGATTAAACAACTGTAGCAAACTGACTTTTTATGGGATGCGATATAAATATAACTATGTAATACAAATTTAAATATAAAAATGCAAACTGATCATTCTTAAAATCCCAAATGTAATCATACAATTAGAACATAAAGCAGTGTTTTATGTGGTAAACCATATCCAACTGAGAAGTGCCATCCAAGCTTTGTGTGGCTTTCTGACCATCCTTCCTAAAGTGACTAGGGGTGATCACATCCGTAGAGTATTAGTTGCCATGGAACATGGACACCATCTAGTTCCCTGTCATTTTACAGAGCAGAAACTGGGCTCCATGGAGGTTAAATGACCTGCCCAAGGTCACTGGGCCCTACTTCTACCTATACCAGTTTCTGATGCCAGTTAAAACTTTATTTTCCTACTTAAAAAAAAAGAAATCATGACACAGAGATCCATGCAAGAAGGAACAAAATTATTAAAGCTTTTATCTCCTTCACTTTGATTAATCTGAAAGAGATTACTTGTATTTAGGCTAAAATTAAAAGAGAAACACTCTTGGTCCAAACATCTTTGTCCAAAAACAGTTTCTAATTTAGCAAATCTGGGAAATTAATACATTTCCAGTGAAAATGCTTTTTAATGAATTTTAGACACAACTGAGCTCACAATTTGCTAGCTTTATGTTAAAGAAATAGCCATTTTCAAAACTAAATTAATCCTCATAGATCTATGTATACCTAAGGAAAAACATCTATTCTTTTTTTTTTTCCAGTTACTTGCAGCACTTTTATTTTTCTTTACACAAAGATGTGATGGGCATTACAATTCTCAACTCTTAGAATGACTTACAAATTTTGGTATTCTGCTGTCATGTGAGAACATTAAGGCAATGTACAAAAATCTTGCATAAATTAACTAGATGCACAAATTTACAGGTTGTAAATGCAAACTCTTTTGCAACTCAAGGTTGAGTGACTTAGTCACTTGAATTGGGGGAAAACAGTGGGTTAAGGAAAAAAAAAACCTGGTTCCTATGGCTTGGATTGAATAAGGATGGTGGCAATATACAACACATACTTAATAAACTCTTGCCAGCCTTAGGAGAGAAATTCTGCAACTCAGCTCTTTTAGATGCTGGAAATCTGACCTTTAGAGAACCTGTACAGATCTGATGCTTTATAGAACTAAACCATCCAGTTGTTGAGTGTTAACCAGCCAGACACTATATTGCCATACTATCAGGTCAATTCTTTATAGAAGTTAACTTTTAACCTTACTTGTCAAAATGAAGTGGTCTGTATCAGAGTTTAGATCAAAGATATGTACAGGGTATGCTAAAATGTTCAACACCAAGGGAACAACTGTTAACTTGAATATGAGGTCAAATCAGTAATGATTCAACAATCTACAAAGTGCTGATATTTGTCTCATAGCAGACACAGACTTCTCCAAGGACAAGTTTCTTTTCAAGGAAGGCTTATTCCAGTTTCATGAGGCTAACATGAGGTGTCTATTTGCCAAGGCAAATTTTTACCTTGTGAATACTTATGCAGCAAATCCTATGCATCTGCTAGCAGTCCATTTAGAAACATTCGCGATGGACAATATGGGCTAGATTCATCATATTCCTTCTTGCTGTGCTGGGAAGCAAAATAGGCTCCTTAGCACTTAGTTCAACAAGTGCCCTTGAAGAATTTGGCTTTTGTTTGCTTTGGGTGATTCAGCTATTTCATTGAATCTTGCTAAGTGCTAAGCCCCAGGCCCAAGATTTGGGTGTCCTTGGTGCCTCCTTGCCTCAGGGGAGGGCTTAGTTTAGACATGAGTTTGAGTGACATGTCTGAGACAGCAGAGGCTTTTAGACCAAGTAGATTTAAGTCTCTCTTTGTGGTGATTCTAGGTCACGTGGGTGAGTCGCATGTGTGGCTCACCCCTGACCCTGAAAAAGATATAAAATCATGGGTTGGTCTCAGCTTCCTTGGAGCTCTTTGCTGCAGCAGTGGTGGCGCATAACTCTGGGCCAGCCCTTGTTCTGAACTCCCGGGCTGAACCTAGATGTTGGTAACTATGAATTGTATTGGGTCTGTCTGTTTGTAATTTGTTTAAGGGCTCTTGAGAAGGATGTTGATGAAGAGACTCCGGGCAGCTGTAGTTAAGGAGCCCTCCAGCTTGTAAACCCGGATGCTGAGACTTTGTTGAACTCTGGTAACTATGTGTTGGGATTTGAATCAGACAAGGTCTGTCTGTTGATGTTTGTAATTTGCTTGTATTTTGCTCTGAAGTTCAGGTTGCTGGCTTTTTCCCCTGAACTAAGTGAATGATATTT
>CM053626.1:214596792-214626146 GCA_028646595.1 Phalanger gymnotis
ACAATATCTGTTGGCATATAGATCCTTTCAGATGTCAACATCATACTTCATGATAGAATTGAAAGTGGTCTCATGAATGCCACAGGATTCCATACCCAGGAAGGATGTCTGGAAGAGGACCTCTGGACACCTGAACCTCTTATTGCCAATAGTGATCACTTGGCTATTGGGAAGCTCATAGCTCTTCTCCAGGGAGGGGGATAAAGCAGCAGTAGCAATCTTCTGCTCAAAGTCCATGGTGATGTAGCATAGCTTCTCCTTGGTGTTATGAACAATTTCCCTTTCAGCTGTGGTAATGAAGCTGAACCCCTTTTCTGTCAGTATCTTCATGAAGTAGCTTGTCAGGTCACAGCCAACCAAATCTAGATGAAGGATGGTATGGGGAAGGGCATAACATGGCATAAAGGGCATAAAGATGGACACAGTGTGGGTGACACCATCACCAGAGTCCATAACAATACCAATGGTACGACCAGAAGTATACAAAGACAATACAGCCTGAACAGCAACATACATGGCTGGGGTGTTGAAGGTCTCAAACATTATCTGTGTCATCTTCTCTCTATTGGCCTTAGGATTTAAGGGAGCTTCTGTAAAGAGTACAGGGTGTTCTTCAGGGGCTACATGAAGCTTGTTGCAGAAGGTATGATGCCAGATTTTCTCCATGTCATCCTAGTTGGTAACAACGCCATGTTCAATGGGATATTTCAGAGTCAGGATATCTCTCTTGCTCTGGGCGTCATCACCAACATTAACTGTCCTTCTACCTCATTCCCACCATGATACCCTGGTGTCTTTAGTATCCAACAATGAAGGGGAACACAACCCAAGGAGCATCATCCCCAGCAAAGCCAGCTTTGCACATGCCAGAGCCATTGTCAATGACAAAAGCAGCATTTTTTCTTCCATTTTTGTTTAATCTGAGGATGTGCACTGTTGTAGCCTTAGAATTTAGAGCCGGGGGTGAGGGGTGGGAGGAAAACAAATAAAGGGAGTAAGTCGAAAATAGTCAATAAGTGCTACCAGCTACCAATGAGTGAGCAGCATCTATTCTTTATACCTATAAAGCTAAATTCCCACTGGGAGAAAAATCTATTCTACAAGACTGGTTTCTCGTTGGAAGACATCCCAATTCCAGAAGAAACATCCACAATTCTGAACACCCAAAGTACCTTTACCTGCTAGCAAAAACTTGAACTTTACAGCTCAAAGATATCCAGACCTCCAAATTATTTGAATGATGACTGCACATCCGACATAAGTTTATGGCCTCCAGGGGTGACTCCACTAAGGGGGATAACTTTTAGTTGCATGTACAAATTATGTTCTGCTTTTTTAAAAATCGCATGACTTAATACTTTTGTTTTTAGTCATTTTTCACACGTTTAGTTATGTCCAACTCTTCATGACCCCTTTTGGGGTTTTCTTGTTAAAGATGGTTTGCCATTTCCTTCTCCAGCTCATTTTACAGGAAGAAACTGATACCTCAGGGTCAAGTGACTCACCCAGGGTCACACAGCTAGTAAGTGTCTGAGGCCAAATTTGAATACAGGAAGATGAGTCTTCCCGACTACAGGCTTACCACTGTACCACCTAGCTGCTCCATTGCTCTATAGAAATACTTCATATTTCCCCAACCATAATCATCCAGCCATGTTAAGGCTCTGTAATTTGCCCAGGAAGAGAAATGTTTGGCCTGTTCCCCGTGGTTATGTCTGCCAGCATGGCTATTACTAATACCCAGCCCTCTGTAGCTTTTCGGTTCTATAAATCTACTTAGTGGCTGGAATCTCAGGTGTGCTACTAAATTCAGGCAGGACTCCAAGCCTAGGCACACTGCCAATCCTAGGATGCTACTGGCTTTACCCTGTTTATTTGTATGGGCTCATTTATTCACTGTCAAGACATACTTCAAATTTCCCAGCAAAGATAAAAGGAATAAGCAATTGAGTCTAGAGTTTGACCTTCCCAACCAGATTAATTTCATTTTAGAGGTATTTTTTACAGATTAGATATGTATCTTATGCCTGGATTGAGGATGGTGAAATTATATCTCTTTTCTGTTAAAGAAACAGCCATTTTCAAAACCAAATTAATCAGCTAGGTGGCAGAGTGGTTAGAGTGCCAGACCTGGAGTCAGGAGGAATTGAGTTCAAACGTGACCTCAGACATAAGCAAGTCACTTAACCCTGTTTGCCTCAGTTTCCTCATCGGTAAAATGAGCTGGAGAAGGAAATGGGAAACCACTCCAATAGCTATGCCAAGAAAATCCCAAATGGGGTCACAAAGAGTCAGACACAACTGAACAACGACAACAAACACAAACACAAACTTCTCTTTAAATTTCAGTTTCCCCGTTACATCTCTGCAAATTCTTGGTTCATAGATTTCTGAGGTCCTCCTGGGAAAGGTTTGTGCCAACTTAGCATCCTCGTGATCAGTCGCTGGATCCTTGAGCAGTTGCCCCATCAGCATTTGGAATGCCAAGTGCTGAGCCACACGGTCTCGTCTTAATTTTGCTTATATCCTGTTCACCGGCGCATTCTATATGTCAGTCCAGTTGCTCGGGGCTCTAAGTGGAGGGTTTCCAAGTTGCTTAAAAAATGCCTTCTTGTGGATGACTATCAGAGGATACTGTTCAAAAGTTCCCCCTTTTCTGAGTCCTCTAGAATGTCCTTGGATCTCCTTACTTCTCTTTTCTCACATCCCTTGGGACCTATTTGTAAACTATCTCTTCCTCCTTCTGTGTTTCCTTCTCTCCTGCGCTTTTCCTCTCATTGTCATGTTCATTTGACTTTAGCAAAGCTCCTAATGCTTCCATTTATTTATCAGATTTTCCTGACTAATATTCTCTTCTTGTTCCCCTTTTATCTATCAATTTAGATGTCCCTATATTTGATGCGATATTCTCTTTGCTCTCTTTTTCTATTAACTGGCATTGTGAAGTCATGAATAGAAGGCTGGACTGCAAAGTCAAGAAGACTTGAGTTTGAATTCTGCCTCAGACACATGAGCATTGTGACCTTGGGGAAATCATTTAACCTTTTGATTCACAGTTTCCTCATTTGTAAGATGGGCACAATAATAACACCTACCTCTTGTAGTGTGGTGATTGTGGTGAGGAGGATCAAATAATGTATGTAATGCCCTTTTCAGGCTTTAAAGCACTATGTGAAATGTGAGCTGCTATTATTATTTCTTAGAGGGCAGGATAGGACAACCATCTTCTGTATTTTGAGGTCAAAGAGTGGATAGAATTGTTCTGCTTGGTCCCAGAAGGCAGAACTATGTGGAAGCTGAAGTAAAATAAGGCTTGATGTAGAACTTCTTAACAATTAGAACTCTTTAAAAATGGATCCAACTGCCACATAAGGTACTGAGTTCCCCAAAACAAGAGGACTTCTAGCAAAGATTAGATCTGTTTCTCAGGAATGTAGAGATAGCAGAAAGAAGGCTTAAATTGGAATGCTGAATTTGATCACAGAACCCGAGTTCAAATTCTAACTCTACTATTTACAACCTTGGACAAAGCACTTGGGTTTTCTGTGCCTCAGTTTCTTCATCTGTAAAATGAGGTGGTTGCACTAGATGGCTTTATAAGGTCCCTTCCAACTCTAGATTAATCACTTTGAGTCTATGAATTTTGAGGTGGTGGGAATTCCAGTTCTGCTACAAGGGATCTGAGGTCCCTTCTAACTCAGAAATTCTGTGATTCATCCACTATAATTTCGATGCAAAAGAAATTCTTTTTTTTCTTGGACCCTTTGTGTCTCTTCCTCTAAGACTTTGAGGGTTTTCTGTCTTATCTCAATTTGTTAATTTCTTCCATATGAAGAATTTCTTTTAACATTCCTTTTCCTACTGAGTATCTTCCAACATGCTTTGTCTTTTGTTTCTATTGCTGCTTTCCATACTCAGTTTCCAGAATTAAAGCCCCCCAGGGCCCAGATCTTTTTAGCTTTTAGCATTGTTTCAGGATTAGCAGTGATTCATTAGATTTATATCAGCCCAGACGGTCTCTTCACTTAAGTTTCCATCTTAAACTTGTGTGTTGATCAAATCTCCCATCTCCTTTACCAAGATCTATAACTGCGTCTGAGAAGTTAATCATGCTCAGGGCTTATTAAAGGTCATGGGGAGAGTCTATGGTTAAACCAGATGGCTCTCTAATTCTAGTCATTGCATATTTATCCCAAAGCCACGTAAAAAGAAAGGTAAGATAGAGGAAGACTAGAGCCCATTTAGACCAAGAGCCAGTACCCATCAGAAGTTCTGCAGACAAATAATGACACAAAACTCTCCAGGTCAGGCACCAGTAGATGGTGCAGTAAAAATTTACCTATTTGACAGACAAGTGTTTTAGTTCCAGCTCTTCCATTATCTAGTTAAGCGATCTTGAACACTTAATCTCTCTGGATCCTTATTTCTTTGTAAAACAACAGGGCTGTACTGGATCATCTCTAATGGCCCCTCCAGCCTATAAATTCTAGTATTCTGTGAAATATGCACCTATGTCACATCAACTCCATTATCAGTCAGCTTTTTAAAAAAATTACCACAGATTTATGATCATTTATCATTCATCAATAAATATTTATTAAGCATCTGTGTTCCAAGCAGGGGCTGCTAGGTGGCGCAGTGGATAGAGCACTATGCCTAGAGTCAGGAAGGACTTATCGTCCTGAGTTCAAATTTGGCATCAGACACTTTCTGTGTGACCCTGGGCAAGTTGCTTGACCCTGTTTTCCTCAGTTTCCTCATCTGTAAAATGAGCTGGAGAAGGAAATGGCAAACCACTCCAGAATCTTTGCCAAGAAAATCTCAAACAGGAGTCATGGAGAGTTGAACATGATTGAAATGACTGAGCAACAACAAATGTTCCAGGCACTATGCTGAGGACCAGGGATACTAAGAAAGGTAAAAGACAGTCCCTGTTCTCAAGGAGCCCAAGTGCAAATAACTATGTACAAACAATCTATATATAGAGGCAGAGGGTGTGTGCTGTGTGTATGTGTGTGGTATGTATGTATATGTGTGTGTGTGGTGTGTGGTGTGTGTGTATGTGTGTGTACCTATTTCAACATGCAAATAATTAGATACAAGAAACCATATGTGTGTGCAGATATTTGCAAATAGATATGTACAAACAAGCTATATGTGATATATACTATGTTATATATTTTATGTAGACATATACTCTATTATCTGTGTCAAATATGTACCTATATCAACATGTAGATAACAGTATACAAGCAAGCTATATATATATATATATATATACGAGCCATATGTGTGCATACATATAGCTCATTTATACATAGATATTTGCATGTTGTCTGTGTATTCACGTGTGTGTATACACACATATGTATGTATGTATATACATATAAAGCATTGGAAATAATTAATAGAGAAAGGGCACTAGAATTAAAATAGTTTGGGAAAGGCTTCCTGTAGCGGGTGGAATTTTAGCTGGGACCTGAAGGAAGCCAGAAGGCAGAGATGTCAAAGGAAACCATTCCTGCATGGGGGACAGTCAGTGAAAATGATTAGAGATGGGAAATATAGTTTCTTCTTCAAGGAATAGCAAGGAAGCCAGTGTTCTTGGATCAAAGAGTACTTCTGGGGGTGTATGGTGTGTGAAGACTGGAAAAGCAGAGGGGCAGATTATGAAGGGCTTTGAATGTCCGACAGAATGTTATATCAGATCCTGGAGGCAACAAGAGTCACTAGAGTTTATTGAACAGGGGAGGTAACCTGGTCAGACAGGTTGAGGAAGATCATTTTGACCAGTAAAGAGACACTTTATGGAGGGAAAATCAGAACCATTCTAACAGAACTCCTTTTTAAAGACATTGACGTATTAGTTACTGCCAACCACACAGTTGAAGCTGTAGCCATAAAGGCATTCCTCCCTCGGCCCTTGCTCTTTTTAAGCCAGACATGGCAGGCTTAGGTGATAATGAGAACAGCACTAATTTATAAAGACTGACATATATCCAATTCCCAGGCCTCGTTCTGTGCAAACTATACTCTGGTGAGGAAGAGTCTTGCCAGAGTGAAAAAGGACACCTTAGAGTTATCGTAAACAGAGCCTGCACCCAGTCTCCTCATCCCCTCCGCCAGCCTTTAGATTCATTTCTTCAGTCCCAGCTCTTTGCTTGGCTCCTAGCACACGTATGGACTCTGGCCTTGTGGCTGACCATGCCACCTCCTAGAGATGAAGGATAGTTCTGAATCAATTCACGACATTGCCCTGTCATCCTCCCTTCCCCTATAAATTGCACATGAGAATAACTCATTTATAAATATCATGCTTTAAGGCTTACAAAATGTTCTCTGAGAACTTGCCCTTTTTGTTGGTTCTGAGACTGCTCTGCCCCAACTTTTCCTGTATAGCAAATAGCTAGCTCCATTTCCAGAACACTTTAAAACCATGCTTAGGAGAGGAGAGGAGAGGAGAGGAGAACATGAACTTTATATATCTCACTCCCAGGCTTAACCCTCAGATATAAATATAGGAGGCTACAACTGGCCCAGAGCAAAGCACAATGTATACCCATTATAGATACCACAGTTCTAAAAGACCACATGACAAAGAGGTATGATGTCCACATACCAGAGATAAAGAAATGGTTTATGGTGTGAGAGCTTTGTTATCTGCTCTCCTTTGTTCAATGTTGCAAATGTATCTCTAGTCCTCTGGAGACCAGGGACAAAGGCAGAGAGGTTAGATCCTAAGCATGTCCTGTTCTTGCTTAGGCCACTTTGTCTCTAGATGCCTACTATGGGAGATACATATTTCTCTAATGGTAAAAGGCCCACGAAAGGAAACCACAAGCTAAAAGTTTCCTACCCAGCTCCTCTTCGTACTGATTGTGTGGTCTTAAGAGCAAATGCTCCAACTGGTTTCTGGGTACTGGACAACAGCTCTCCTGGTGAAAGACCCATCTACCAGAATGTCCCCAGGAAATACAGAAATTTATAATGCCTGCTAATTTGCATAAATTCTAATACGAGAAAATAAATCAACATGTCCTAGTTCATTTACATTCAAGTCTAACATTTAGGAAGGAAATGTTCCATATATACCAGTCAATCTGGACTTGTTTGAAAATATCCAGGTCCCTGTTTTTGCCACCAGTTTACTACTATCCGTGGGCAAGCCATGTAAACTCAACAGATGTTTATTAAGAATTTAATGTATGTATGGTACTGTATCCCTTGATCCTCTTTATAAAATGGGGGTGGAAGATTGGAATGAGGAATATTTTTCTGTGGCAATAGAGCTCTATATGAAATTCTAATTTTGCAAGGTTTATATAAGAAGAAAACCAAACTGATACAAAGTGAAGTAAACAGAGACAGGAAAATGATATACACAATTACAGAAATGTAAATTTAAATATAATCAAAAAACAAATGTTGCAGTGAAAATAACCCAGTATTCAATAAACTTGGAAACATAAATTATTTAGGAAAGAGCTCCTTTTTTGACAAGAACTGCTGGGAAAATTGGAAAGCAGTATGGCAGAAAAGCAAGGCAACACATATTTATAAAGTACTTCCTGTGTGCCAGGCATTGTGTTAAATGCTGAGGATACAAATACAGGCAAAAAGAAAGATAATCTCTGCCCTCAAGAAGCTAACATTCTAATGGGAGTAGACAACGCACAAAAGAGAAATGAGACATGGGGGAAGGAGAATAGATGGGACTGAGAGGGAAGAGGAAGAATCCTCATCCATCAGCATGGTGTTAAAATCTGGAAAGTCAGAAGCACAACAGGGAAGGGAATTAGGCTTAGACCAACATCTTACCCCATATTCCATACTAAATTGAAAGTAAAGACACAACCTGACTAATAAAGTTCATACCATAAAAAATGTGAAGAAAAGCAAATCCTATACCTTTCACATCTATGGTTGAGATGTCTTCCTAACTAACCGAGAGAGTGACAATTGCAAAAGATAAGTAGATAATTTTGATTACATGAGGTTGAACAGTTTTCTGCACAAGCAAAATGAGTGCATAAACAAAGTGAAGTGAACAGAACCAGGAGAATGTTGTACACAGTAGCAACAATGTTGAATAATAATCAAATGTGGAAGACACTGATCAAAATAATGATCCAAGACAGTTCCAAAGAACCCATCATGAAAAATGCTATCCACCTCCAGAGAGAGACCTGAAGAACTCTTGAGTGCAGACTGAAGCATACTTTTCACTTCTTTATGCTTCTTGCTTTTCAATTTTTTTTTTTGCAACATGGCTAATAAGGAAATATGTTTTGCATGATCTTACATGTATAATTGATATATTGTTTACCTTCTTAATGGGTGGGGGAGGGGAGGAGAGGAGGCAGAGATTTCGATTTCAAAATTTTTTTTAAAATGTTAAAAACATACATTTTCAAATTTTAATTCATTTAGGATAAGAAGGCAAGCAGTCAAGTGGGGGTGGGCAGAAATCTTTATATCAAAATTTCTAGGATGAGCATTTGGTATGCAAAATATAAAGTACTGACAATCATCAGAAATTCTTAAGAGCAAAAGCAATTCTACAATAGTGAAGTGGTCAAATTTTATGAACAGAGAGTTCTCAAAAAAAAAAAAAGAATTAAAAACTTTGGACAACTTCAGAGAGGTCTTGTTCTTCAGACTTCTATGTATAGTGATTTTTATGTAAAACAAATTTTCTGGCTGACATGAGAAAGGAGGGAGGCAAGCGTTCAAGAAGGCGGCTTCTCCCGTTAAGGGGGACTAGGGATAGAGAAGTGAGAGAAAGAGGAGGAACACTCGGGGCTGGGGCCAGCAATGTTGGGGCCTAGTGTTAACGCCCAGGAAGAATACGCTGGGAGGCAGGCACATGGGGGCCAGATACAGACACAGAAGGGAGAGAATCGGGACTGTGCAGACACATAGTATTCAAGCTCTGAATGATGAAAGACAGACAAGCCAAACATATAAGTCAGTGGGTGGTGTAGGGGCAAAGGTCTCCTGTCTTGGTACTGGAGGTCCCAAACCAAGCCCCCATTCCATGGGAGCAGTGGTGGTGGTGGTGGTGGTAGTGGTGGGTTCTTCTGCTTTCACTTGGAGGGTTTTTTTGGGGGGTGGGTCAAAGAGGCCAAGGAGTACACAGCTGAGGGGCAAGAGACAGAACACAATATTGGACAGTAAAGTTAACATAAGTTTGTTTTTTTTTTTTAATCTGGATTTCTTTCAGAATTCTTTATATAAATGAAAGTCTAATCTGCATATTGTATAAATTCATATAGCAAGAATGGTCTGTATGTGAAAGAATGCTCCAAAGCACTAATAAGCAAAATTCAATATAACATCCTTGAGGTTTCAGCTCATACTCAGACAATTAGTAGAACACAAAAGATGGTAATAGTTTTGGGGGGTTTGTGATAAAATAGGCATACTGGTACATTGTTGATAGATCTATGAATTAGTTTTTTTTTTAAAATTTTGGAACACAATTTGGATTAGTGCAAATAAAATGACCCAAATGACCATGCCCTTTGACTCAGAGATATATACGTATATACCTCAAAGTGGTCATTGATAAAAAGAAAGCCCTTGCCCCAAAATATTTAAAGCAGTAGTAAGGTACTGGAAACAAAATAAATGCTTGTTGATTAGGGAATGGCTAAACAAATTGTGGTATATAAATATAATGGACTATTTCTGTGCTGTAAGAAACAATGAATATGATGAATATAGAGAAGCACAGAATGATGTACATGTTTACATGAACTGATTCAGATGAAGTAAGCATAGATAAGAAAACAACACACACAATAACTACAAGGTAAGCAGAAAGAACAACCACAAAACAATCGAAAGGGAATGTTGCAAAATTACAAAGAAAAATCATAGCTCTAAAGAGGAGATATAAGAAAACATTCCCACTGCATCCTTTTGCAGAGGTGGGATGTCTGTGATTGTGGTACATTGTACGTATTTCAGAATTTTTTAAATGTATTGCTTTTGCCGATTTTTTCTTTTTCTTTCATAATATTATTTGCTACGTAGGATCAATCTCCAAGAGGGAGTGGGGAGAGGGATGATACTGGGGGGAAACATAACCATGTAAAAAAAATACATCACTAAAATCTATTTTAAAAACAACAACCAGTGGATAGAGTACCAGCCCTGGAGTTAGGAGGACCTGAGTTCAAATTCAGCCTCAGACACTTGACACTAGCTGTCTGACTCTGGGCAAATCGCTTAAACACAATTGCTTTGAAAAAACAACAACAACAACAACAAAAAGGAAAATGAATGTTGTGCAGTTACAACGTACAAGCATCGTCCTGAAGAAGAATATGAAAAGATACCACCCTCCCACTCCTTTGCAGAGGTTATTGGAGGGGAGGTGGTCCATAGATGTGGAACACTACATGTAATATCAGATTTTGTTGTCATTTTGATTAGTTTTGCTGAATTTTTTCCTCTCTCTTTAAAAATAAATTCTTATAAGGGATGGCTCTAGGGGAAGTCTAGGTGATACTAAAAAAGATATCAATAAATATCTTTTAAAATTTATAAATAAAAACAAAATAGCCTTTTTTTAAACTCAATCTGTAATCAAATAATTAAGTTTTTCTTTGTAGATATGTTTACTTTTATCTTTGGTTGGAGAACCTACACAGGGGCAGTTATAAACAAATAATTACTTAGAAATGTAAAAGTGACAAATGAACAAAAAGGATGGATTTTGAAAGTATCGAGTGTGACTCTAGTATTCAAGACAGAGGCAGTTGTGGTTGGAGGGGTCTGCCTCCAATTCACTGTCACTTTTCTTTATTTTTATATTTTACATTTTTTACTGATACCTTTTGGTTTTATATTGCCATCATTTCCAAGTATATCCCTCTCTCCTTCCCTACCCAGTAAGCCATCCCTTGTAACAAAAAAAAAATTTTTAAATCAGCAAAACTAACCATTGCATTGCCTGAGTCTGATTCACTAACATTTTTGAATGCTTCTCTGCAGAGTAAATGTCTGCTCTCTTGATTGGAAAGTGCGCTGAACTCCTTCAAAGGCCCGAGTAAGCCTCATGGTTTATATTTTAACTCCTTTCCAGATGGACCACATATTGGGAGATAAAGACTTAAATGCAATGATTTAGATTTATCATGATGATAGGGACATCACAGCCCTGAGACCACCACCTTTAGTAGCTAATGGTGTTGGATTATTACAACTCACAGCAATGATTTTCCGTTTCAAATTAGCCAGGAAAATTACCGCAGTATCAGTCCCTCTGTAGGAAAATTCCACCTCTCCTCACCATCTCCAGTGCCTATGCCTGTCAGCTCTGATTACAGCACATATCGCTGTAAATACAGGTTTAGGTTTTCTTGATTTTTATGAATATATGTGAGAGTTTTTCTTTTTCCCTTTGGCAGCACTTCCCCACTGTGAGCAATGGAATAGGTCTCTACTGGCAGGAGCTATTATCACCCTCCCCACGGCCCCTCCCTCCACCCCACAACTGCTTTGAACAATAATTCAAGAAGTTGGAATATAGATATCCTGAAATAGCCATACTCAATGTAACCAAAATTTTAAAAGTAAATCAACCTGAAACATCATGCAATCTTGTATGACTCAAGTGTAAGTAGCTATTCTGGGGAACCCAAGGAAGGAAAAGATCATGAAATCACTACATCTGTAAGAAGAAAAGCTTTGCTATGTTTTGTTTAAATGTGTTTTTTAAGCTAACAGTCCAGGAAAGTGTCACCTTTAAAAACCTGTGGCAGAAGTCACTTTGTAAATAAAAAAAAAATTATATGGGGAGCTCTATCTTATTTAGGTCTAATTGCTAAATAAGTTTTAATCCTGCCACTGATGTGAACTAGTTATGTGACAATTGGCAAGTTACTTAACCTCTGTGAGTCTGTTTCCTCATCTATAAAATGGGAATAATACTTGTAGTAGTGAGCTCACAGAGTTGTTTTGATGATCAAATTGGATAATATGTGCAAGATATTTTATAAACTTTAAAGTACTATGTCAGCTATTATTGACTTTATCATTAATCAAAAAAACTTGTATATTACATGAAAATTAGGAATAACCAAGTATTCCAGATAAAGTGGAAAACTAGCGTGGATATCTCAACGAGATAGGTTATTTGGGGTTGCAGTGCCCCTTAAATCCAGTATGCAACTGGCCGACCTCCCAACTTAGTTTAAATGGCTGACTGCCCCTCATTTCAATCATTCCCAGAATGGTCTTGTGTTGGTGGTAGAAGGATAAATGTGTCCTGTAACTTCCTGCCAGTCTGCAATACTCTAAAGTTAGACATTTTACATATATATACTCGGCATTTCTAAACAAAAACTTCATCCTGGTACTGCCACACCTGGTATTCTGTCCTCAGGGCACAGGAAACAGACTAAAGTGGCAACCAACATAATACTTTCAAAAAGAAAAAGCAATTTAGACCATACAACTTTAGCACTGGAAGGAACTTTAGGGATCATTTAGTCCAATTCCCTCTTTTAAATAAATGTTTTTATTATAGACTTTTTTTTGTAGCACTCTAAACAAATAAAATAAAGACTGAAACTATGCAATCTGAACTATGTACTTTAAAGAAGAAAAAATATAAACTTTAACAAATTTATTCATTCTATGTCTTTTCTTCTGTGTAAACTGAAAGTTATTTTTATATAGTGATAGTCATTATTATATTGTTCTTGTGTTTTCTTCACCTTATAATAGTTTGTATATCTTTCCACACTTATTTAAATTGCCTATCATTTTGAAAAATATAGCGATCTAGCACAACGTCATATCATTTGTGAAGGCATTTCTCTAATTGTTAGACACCTAGGTTATTTCCAGTTTTATGCTATTGTAAATAACACATCTACAAATATTTATGTACTGAAAGGGCATTTACCCTGATAATATTCTTAACCAATATAGACTTATTATATCAAGGTCAAACGTATGATCAGTTTCATAACTCTAATTTTGTAATTGCAAATTTCTTTCCAAAAAGATTGTACCTATTTACAATTCCAGCAGTGAAAAAACTTGAAAAATTCACATTTATGTAGTACTTTAAAGTTTACAAAGCACTTTCTTTACTACTCCCTAAAGTAGCAACTATAAGTATTTTTATGCATAAATGAGGAATATACCATTATTTTGTAAATGGGGAAACTGAGACTCAGAAAAGTTAAGTGGTTTACCCAAGAACACACAACTAATTAGTGTCATAGATGAGATTCAAACTCAAATTTCTCCCTACACCAATGGCAGATGTCTTCCCATTAGACCACACTGCTACCGACAATATATTAGAATACCTTGTTTCCCCAGCAGCAACATTTAATTTTAAAATTTTATTTACATTTTTTTAAATTTAATTTTGAAATGTTAACCATTTTTGCCAATTTAATGGGTGTAAGGTAATGCCCCATACATTTTAATTCGCATAGTTCTGATTAATAGTTTTAAGTGATTATTTATGAGTTCTGCTTCCTCTTTCAAAAATTGCCTTTTCATCTTCTTTTACCATTTATGTCAAGATAAGCAAAGGCACAAGGACTGTGGTATTAGTGATTAAATATCTTCTCTCTACCTCCCCCCCCAATTAATCCCATTAATAGGTCTCAGGTAGAGCCATTTAAGGGAAGCTTGATTAGGAGAGGCTTGTTTGCAGGAAGGCACACACCCTTTTGCTAATTAGGTCACTAGGGTTGTGAAGCCCTTGGGCTCTAAAAAGGGTGTGTATATACATATACATATACTCTGAGGGTAGCTGTTTAAGCTCTCTCTCAGAACTGCTGGAGGAGAGGCTGCAGGCAAGCAGACAGCTAGGATTTGTGAATGAGTATTTATGGGAAGGCCCCAGCAGAGGGGAAGGTTGTCAGATGGTGTGGCTCCCTGCTGTGATATTGTGTTTTAAGTTCTTTGCTGTTATGATAAAGTGGGCTTACTGGTTTTGGGATATGATTGCTGCTATGTTGAATTGGAGTTATTGGCTTGGGGATTTGATCCTCTGGTGTCTGAATAAATGTTTTACTTCTTCTGTCTTCTATATGAAGAGTCTCTTATATTCTGCGATACAGAACTATACAGGCATATTCTTGGTCACCATCGATATTGTGACATTTGCCTTACTGATACAGGGATATAACATGCTTTCAGGACAGTGAGGAGTACAATGTCTTTATTTTACAGGAATGCAATATTTTTATTTTATGAGGAAAGCTACTTGTGCAAGATCACATAGCTTATTCATAGCAAAGTTGGAACTAAACCCAGGTTTCCTAATTCCCACTTCCATGTACTTTTACTATACCATTGTTTTTCTATCCTCCTAAGAGCAATGTGCTTCAGGTAGAAAATCCAGTGGCTGTTTGTCCTTTGTAATGGAGTCAATATAATTGGTCAAGTAAATCTGCACACAGGTCAGGATATGAGTGGTCCATTTTCTGGTTCTGAATAAAAGCTAGGCTTGGAGTCTTTGTTGGCAAAAGACTTGATTCAAAGCAGGGAAAGTAGAAGCATACTCTTCTAATTAAGCCTGCAGACTGCATTTAATTTGTTGTTTTCTTTTTCTCTACAGATGTCTCATATGAAGAAGTTTCACACTAGTTAAAACATTTTTCCTATTTCCTTCTTGGCTACACCATCCAATTATATCATCTATTTTAGCACATCTTACAGCTGTGGATCAGGATTGAATTATAGAATGACTGGTACATTTAAAGGTTAATTAATTTAAAATGAAGCAATGTAAAATAGTGAGTATATTAGTTTGGGACCAAAAGACCCTGAGATGGTTTACCAGTTCTGCCACTGATTCACTATGTGACCTTGGGAAAATCACTTACCTCTTCCCTGCTTCAGTTCTGTCCTGAGCCCTCTTGTCTTTTCCCTCTGTGCTATTCACTTGGTCATCTCATCAGCTCCTATTGATTTAATTATCATCTCTATACTGATTCTTTTCTTTTTTTTTTTTGGTGGGGGGAGGCAAGGCAATTGGGGGTTAAGTGACTACCCAAGGTCATACAGCTAGTAAGTGTCAAGTATTTGAGGCCATATTTGAACTCAGGTCCTCCTGACTCCAGGGCCAGCACTCTATTCACTGTGCCACCTAGCTGCCTCTATTGAGAATTTTCAAATCTATTTATCCTACCCCAAACTCTCTGCTTGCTTGCAGTCTCACATCTCAAACTGAATATCCATTATGCATCTTAAACCCAATATAACCAAAAAGAATCTCATTAACTTTCCCCCTAAACTTTCCCTTCTTTCTACTTACACTCTTAACTGCAGAAGGCAACACCATCCTCCTAGTCCCTCAGGCTCACAACCTAGGAGCCATCCTAGATTCCTCACTATCTCACACTTCCCATATCAAGCTATTGCCAACACCTGCCAATTTTATTTTTGCAACATCTCCTGAATATGCCTCCTTCTCTCCTCTGACACTGCCACCACTCTAATGCATACTTTCACTTCATGCCTCAATTATTGCAATAGCCTGATGGCAGATCTGCGTGCCTCAGATCTCTCTCTTATCTGAATGAAGATGCAGCCACTAAAATGATTTTCCTAAAGGATAGGCCAAAATCATGTCATTCCTCTATTCAATAAACTCTTGTGGCTTCTTATTGCCTCTAGGTTCAAACACAAAATACTCTGGTATTCAAAGTCTTTTATAACCTATCCCCCTCCTGCCTTTCCAGTCTTCTTATACCTTACTTCCTGGCATATGCTCTTCAGTCCAGTGACACTGGCCTCCTGGCTATTGCATGAACAAGACACTTCATCTCTCAGTTCCAGGCACTTTCTCCGGCTTTCCCCCATGCCTGGAATGCTCTCCCTCCTATGCTCCAACTACAGACTTCCCTGGCTACCTTTAAATCCCAACTAAAATTGCACCTTCTACAAGAAGCATTCCCCAACCATTCTTAATTCCAGTGTCTTCCCTCTGTTGTCTCCTATTTATCCGGTATATAATTTGCTTTGTATATATTTATTTTCATGTTGTCTCCCCCATCAGATTGTAAATTCCTTGAGAGCAGAGACTGTCTTTTGCTTCTTTTTTTTTATCCCCAGGGTCTAGCAGTGCCTGGCACATAGTAGGCACTTAATAAATGTTTATTGATTGACTTCCTACTTGATAAGGAAGATGTCACCACAAACTAGTTAATATTTCTGAAATATTTAGTGGCTTCTAGGACAAAAGAACTACCTGAACAGAAGGATCATCAGATACAGGGGATATCTCTGGTTTGTTTGCTTCAATGCCCAGGACATAGGAAAAACTTGCCTTTTAAAGAAAAGTTATGGATTAAATGGAGGACCATATTGTAAAGATTATCTAAAGACAGCTAGCTGCCTCAGTTCAACCTGAATTCAAATCCAGCCTCAGACCTTAAAAGCAGTGTGAACCTAGGAAAGTCACTTCTATTTGCTTTAATCCACTGGAAAAGGAAATGACATTTGGTATCCTTTAGTATACTTCCCAAGAATATCACATGGGCAGTATTGGCATGTTTCGGTCCATGGGGTCAAGAAGAGTCAGAAATGACTGAACAACAACATATGGAGATCCAAAGGATTCTATAGGGGCTGATTTCTTCTGGATTTAAGATGTTGAAATTCCTGCTTTAAAAAGTTCTAGTATTTTTATTTTTAATAGTATTTTATTTTCCCCCTCAAATTACATATCAAGAAAATTTTTAGCATTCATTTTTACAAGATTTTGAGTTCCAAATTTTTCTTCCTCCCCTTCTCCTTTCCCCTCTTCTGCAAATGGTAAGGAGTTTGATATAGTTTATATATGTGCTATCATGTAAAACATATTTTCATATTCATCATAGTTGTGGAAGAAGAAACAGACCAAAAGGAAATAAAACCATAAGAATGAAGTAAGTGGAAAAAAATATGCTTCAATCTACATTGAGTCCATCAGTTCTTTATCTGGATATGGATAGTATTTTTCTTCATGAGTCCTTTGTACTTTTCTTAGATCATTGTATTGCTGAGAAGAGCTGAGTCATTCATAGTTGACCATCACATGATGTTGCTGATACTGTGTTCAATGTTTTCCTGGTTCTGCTCATTTCACTTTGCATCAGTTTGTACAAGTCTTTCTATGTTTTTTCTGAAATCTGACTGTTTATCATTTCTTATTGCACAATAATAGTTCAGCCATTCGCCAATTGATGGGCATCCTCTCAGTTTCCAATATTTTGCCACCATGAAAAGGGCTGCTATAAATATTTTTGCACATGTAGGTTCTTTTCCCTTTTTTTGTGATCTCTTTGGAATATAGACCTTGTAGTGATATTGCTGGATCAAAGGGTATGCACAGTTTGGTTTTCCTTTGGATATAGTTCCAAATTGCTCTCCAGAGTGGTTGTATCAGTTCACAACTCCACCAACAGTACAATAGTGTCCCAATTTTCCAACATCCTCTCCAACATTTATCACTTTCCTTTTTTTGTCATATTAGTCAGTCTGATTGCTGTGAGGTGGTATTTCAGAGTTGTTTTATTTTGCATTCCTCTAATCAAAAGTGACTTAGAATGCTTCTTCATATGCCTATAGATACCTTTGATTGTGTCATCTGAAAACTGCCTATTCACATCCTTTGACCATCTATCAATTGAGGAATGGCTTGTATTCTCATAAATTTGACTCAGTTCTCTAGATATTTAAGAAATGAGGCCATCAGAGACACTTGCCGTAAAGATTGTTTCTCAGCTTTCTGCTTTCCTTCTAATCTTGGTTGCATTGGTTTTGTTTGTACAAATGCTTTTCAATTTAATATGATCAAAATTATTTATTCTACATTTTGTAATGCTCTCTATCTCTTGTTCCATCATGAATTCTTCCCCTCCCCATAGATCTGACAGGTAGGCTATCCCTTGCTCTTCTAATTTGCTTCATTGTCTATGGCACCTTTTAGCGAGATGTAGTTTCTGTCCTTATCTCTTTGAATTGGGTCTATTTTTGTTTTTACTTTGCCTGAGATCAGGATTGCTACCCCTACTTTTTTTTTTTATTTCATCTGAAGCATAATAGATTCTGTTCCAGCCCTTTACCTTTGCTATGTGTGTGTCTCTTCTTCAAGTGTGTTTCTTGTAAGCAACATATTGTAGGATTCTGGTTTTTTATTTATTCTGGTATCTGCTTCTGTTTTGTGGTAGAGACCATCCCATTCACATTCACAATTATAATTACTATCTGTGTATTTTCCTCCATTCCATTCTCTCTCCTTTCACTCTTTCCCACCTCACCAGTGTTTTCCTTCTGTCTACAATTTCCCCTGATCTGTCCTCCCTTATATCAGTCCCCACCCCACCCTTTTTACTTAACCTCCTCTCCTCCTACTTCCCTATCAGATAAGACAGATTTCTATATTCATCTGATTGTATGTATTATTCTCTCTTTGAGCCACTACTGATGAGAGTAATGTTTAAGGGATGCCCATAGCCCACTTTCCCATCTTCCCCTCCACTATAAAAGGTCTTTCTCACCTCTTCATATGAGATAATTTACCCCATTCTACCTCTCTCTTCCTTCTGCACCCTTTGTACTACTCTTTCTCATCCCTTAATTATTTTTGTCATTACCTCGAATTCACCTTACACCTATATCATCTGTCTATGTATATTCCTTCAATCCGTACTGTTAGTGATAGAATTTTTAAGAGTTTCAAGTATAATCTTCCTGTGTAGGGATGTAAACAGTTTAGCTCTATTGAATCGATTGTTTTCCTTTTTTTTATCTGTTTATGCTTCTCTTGGGTCTTGATATTGGAGGTCAAATTTTTGGTTTAGTTCTGGTCTTCTCCTTATGAAGGCTTGAAATCCTTCTTTTTCATTGAATGACCATTTCCCCCCTTGATGTATTATGCTTAATTTTGCTGAGTGAGGGATTTTTGGTTGTAGTCCTAGCTCCTTTGCCTTCTGGAATATCATGTTCCACAAACTCCAATCCTTTAATGTTGCAGCTGACAGGTTCTGCGTGATCCTGATTGTGACTCTCTGATA
Organism: Phalanger gymnotis; assembly: GCA_028646595.1. Classification (NCBI taxonomy): domain Eukaryota; kingdom Metazoa; phylum Chordata; class Mammalia; order Diprotodontia; family Phalangeridae; genus Phalanger; species Phalanger gymnotis. Next base: position 214,615,833 of record CM053626.1, read on the forward strand.
TTTGACTTGTATCTTTCTGGCCACTTGTAGTATTTTATTTTTTTACTTAACCTGATAGTTAAATTTGGCTATAATGTTCCTTAGGGTTTTTATTTTGGGATCTCTTTCCTGAGATGATGGGTGGATTCCTTCAATTCCTACTTTGCCCTCTGGTTCCAGGATATCAGGAGAGTTTTCCTTGATGATTTCTTGGAAGATGCTGTTCAGGAAGATGCTCCTTTTGATTATGGCTTTCAAGTTGATTCTGATATTGTCTCAATTGGATCTGTTTTCCAGGTCAATTGTTTTTCCCATGAGGTATTTTACATTTTCTTCCACTTTTTCATTCTTTTGAATTTATTTGATTGATTCATGATGTCTCAGAGTCATTAGCTTCCACTTGCTCAATTCTAAATTTTAAAGTATTGTTTTCCTCAATTAGTTTTTGTACTTTCTTTTCCATTTGGCCAATTCTACTTTTTAAGTAGTTGTAGTTTTCTAGATTGTTGGCTCTTTTTTCATAGTTCTCTTACATCACTCTCATTTCTTTTCCCATTTTTTCTTCTATCTCTCTTACATGATTTTAAAGCTCCTTTTAGAGCTCTCTCATGAGATCTTTCTGGGCTTGAGACTACTTCCTATTTTTCTTTGGGGTTTTGCCCATAGGCATTTTGAAATTGTTGTCCTCTTCTGAGTCTGTGTCTTCCCTGTCACCATAATAACTTTCTATGGTCAGATTCTTTTTTTTGTTGTTCTTTTCTGCTTATTTTTTTTGGCCTTTTTCCTTCTTTTTAAATTTGAGCTCTGCTTCTGGGGTACAAGGGACACTGTCTCTGGCTTCTTGTGCTAGTTGTTGTAGGCTCTGGCTGTTTACCTGGTGCTTTACTGATGTTGCCCTGAGGTGCCTGGGGGACCTTGTGTCTTGTGTTGTGCTGAGGGTGGTGATGGGGGGGGGCAGGGTTGGCTGGTGCTGCTGGAGGCCCTAGGAATCTGACAGCTTACCTGGTGCTGAGCTGGGGTCTTAATGGTAGTGTCTAGCATGTGCTGAGGCCTGTGGGGTGTTTCTGTGTTTCCCAGTGGCTACACTGAAGCATGTGGTGGTCAGGCCTCTGGAAGCTGCCTGTTTGCCTGGAGCTACCCTGAAGTGTGGTGGTTGGGTGCTGGCTGGCAGCTGCCTATTTATTTAGGCAATGGTGGGGTAGGCATCTACCTGTTTGCCAGGGGCTGTGCTGAGGCACGTGGAGGTCCAGCTACCGTAGGATATCTGTCCATCTTGCACCCCCTTCCCTCCCCCACTGAAGCATGTGATGGTTCTTGGAGCTGGATTCTGCTGGTTCCCCTGTCTATGATAAGGTATGTGGAGGGGCCTGGTGTTGGCATTTGCCAACTCCACGGGGCTTGCTGCTGGCTTGAACTTCCTATGCTGGGCTGCTCTCCCCTTTCACTGGAGTGAGACGGATCTTTCCTGCTGATCTTCCAAGTTTCTTGGGCTAAAAGATTGTTTCACCCCCTCTTTTTGCTGGTTCTGCTGTTCCAGGATTCGTTTTGGGGCTTTATTTTATGGTTGTTTGAAGGTTGGCTCCCAGAAGTCTCAAATTCTAGCATTTTTAAAGCAATGCAATCATAATTTTTTTACTTCCTTATGCACTCTACACACAAAATTATGCATGCAACATATCTATGTACTTTTATAGTCATATACATCTTTAGACATAACCACATTCTAATGTGGCAGCTAATATTAACGGATAGGAAGAGGTGCAACAAGTGCTAGATTAATAGAAAGAAAAAGGAGATTCCATGAGGAAATTTTCCTCTAAGATACAAATACAAATTTTCTTCTATTATTATGACATCCAATAGCTTGCCCTTCTAGTGACTAAAATTGAAAGGAAATGTAATAATCAACCAAGAAGGCTATTATTAAGTAATTGTTAAGCATATAGAATGCATTTAGGACTGTGATAGGCACTGAGGGCTTTTTAGGGAAAAAAATGTAAGATTGGTTCCTTCCTTCAAGTAGCTTACAACATGATTGGGGAAACAAAGTAAACGTATCAAGTAATGAATAATACAAGAGAATATAATAAATCAATAAATTGTGTACAACTCTACTGCACTACTCTAAATGCTCTAAGTATTGAGAAACAAGGGAGTTAGTGAGGAATAGCTTCGAGGAACGAGTCACTGAAAAATGGGGAGGATTTGTGGAGGCAGATTAGAGAAAGAAAGGCTTTCTACATAAGGGGAAGAATGAGCAAAGGCATGGAAGTGGGAATAGAGATGACATGCTTATAGGACAGTGGGGAGATCAGCTGAAATAAAGTGGCTATGTTGGAAAGGAAATCAGGGTAGCGGACAGATGATGGAAGGGCTTGAAAACCAGTTAGGGGAATATTTAGCTGATATGCTAATATAGAGGATACCACTCAAAGTTTTGTTTAGGGGAAGGTTAGTCTGAGCATCGGCAAGTAGAATGGATTGAGCCATTCTACTAATGAGAGAGGCCATCTAAGAGAATGTTGGAGTAGTCTAGTCATGACCTGAAATGTAGTGGAAATAGTAATGAAAGAACAATGGAACAAGAAATACTTAGAAGAAAAATAATTGATTACTAGATATAGTGATGGAAATGAATCATGACATAGAAACTGAAGGTTGGGAGATGAATGGTTTCTACTCGCAACCCTAACCATATCCTTTCAAACCTGACCACACACCCAAAGTACCATTAGTGTTATGAGAAAAGGGCCTTGGGGTGAATTGCATCATATGTGTAGAAACAGAATTTAAACACACTAACACTAGAATTAATGTTTTAATTCACTATTAAATGTCTTATATTCCTTTTAATGTGTATGACAGTCTGCATATTCTCTGTAGTATTGCAACTACTCACTTCAACATTTTTAGCTCTTAGAGATTGAACATGATTCAAAGATGCCAGAAAACTAAAAGCAATTTCAACAGATTAGAAATACACAGATCCCCATAAACCAGCCCTTTGGATTGCCTAAAGTTTTCACTTAGCCCCTGAAATTTGGCTTAGGAAGAAAGGGGTGAAGGATAGAAACAGATTCAAGTATCCTTTCCAAGCAGAGTGGCTGGGATGAGTCCATGAAACTCCCAGAGGGAGCATGGGGGATGACCATTTATGGATCTTAAAACTGTGACATTCAGCAAACAGTGGGTCAATAACCCATTTAGCAAATGTCAGTGCAGCCTGAAGAGAGGAATAGAAAAGAGAAAAATACATTCCACAGCTGGGACTGTTTAGAACTAGGGAACAGATAGTTTAGAGGATGAGGGGGAAGAATTCCCTTGACTTCTTTCCTATGAATAAATCATTGCTACACGCTTTTTCCCCTTCTCTCCCTCCTTCAGCTATCTTTTATGTCCCTTGTTTTTTGCCTCCTCCTCTTGATCCCATTTGCATCTTTTCTTCGTAATATTTATACCACCCCATTACACCCATGGTTCACATTAATTTTGGGGAGAGACCTAGGTTTGATCTTGCTTACTATACTTACTGGTTGTATGATCATGGTCAATTAATCTCTTTGAGCCTCATGTTCCTCATCTATTAAAAGGGAATAATACTAGTAGTACTTACCTCATAGAAATGTTTTGAGTCAGAAATGAGATTATGTAATTGCTTTGCAAACTTTAAAATGCTATATCAAATATGAGCTAATAATAATAATTTTAGGCCTCTTATATATACATAGTATATGGATCCATGCTGTGTATATATACTATAGAGGGCTGAAACTTTCTATTACAGTTTCTCAGAGTCTGTTCTAGGCAAAATTGAAATGGGCAAAATTTATATTCCAGCTCTCTCACTGCCTCTTTTCCAGTGTTTACCCTTTTAGGGACTCAATTTCTTCATCTGTAAAGTGAGGATAATGATACATACACTATCTCATAGGTTTGTTATGAGAAAAGTACCTTGTTATGACAAAAGCTGGTACTTATCTAGTATGTTAAACTTGCAAAGCATTTTAAAAACACAATTTCACTTGATTCTTGCAACTCTGTAAGCTAAGTTAAGTTCCAGACTAGAAAACTGAGGTATGGACAGGTCAAGAGACTTGCCTTCATTTGTAAGATCCCAGTATGCTTACCTGCAGGATTTGTAACTAAGTTTCTCCTGACTTCGGGTCTTTCCTGACAGTCTTTCCACTCTACCATGTTGGCAAAAACCCATAGAAGATGTTATGAACTTTAAAGTGCTACATAATTTTGATACATAATTTTAAAAAGACATAAATGTAAAGTTACATTTTAACAGAGGACTCCTGAAATTTAAAAAAAAAAATCAATTTTAGGTGGGCAGGAAAGACCTTATCTTGAGAGGTAAAAAAGTATGTTAGTCCCCCTTAGATCATAAGAGAGAACACAATTGTCTGTATTCCTCCCAGGTGAGTTGTTTCAAGGAGCACTATTGGACAAAGCATGGTGCAGATGGGGTTCAAGTTGTTGAATTAATTGTCCTGTGAGCTGGTGTCATGAGAAACGAATGTTTGCCTCTGTGTTTGCCAGCATCATGGAGTTTGTCCTATCAAGAGAAGGATTCCTTGTTAATTGAAAGATTCTACAAATGCTCTTCTTTGCAAATGGTTTTGTATTAATTTCATCAAACCCCATGATACTATAAAATTTCCTTGATGAAATTTATAGTTATTTCAAAGAGTTCAGCTAAACCAGAATGGTTTATCAAAGTGGATGAAAAAGGCCTAAACGACACACAGCGCTATGGACAATGCATTTTATTCAGTCTGGCTATTGAAACATTTTTGCCAGATATCGTAGATCTGGTTAGCAGAAGATTGCATTTTGGGAAATTGTATGGTACTTTCAATGGTTCTATGCTACTTGCGCAAAAGCCCATCTCATTAGTACTACTATTGAATAAGAACAAAATTCAACAACAACATTTAACAAATTCCTTCCTTCCTTCCTTCCTTCCTTCCCTCCTTCCCTCCTTCCCTCCTTCCTTCCTTCCTTCCTTCCTTCCTTCCTTCCTTCCTTCCTTCCTTCCTTCCTTCCTTCCTTCCTTCCTTCCTTCCTTCCTTCCCATATGGCTAATGCAGGAATTTATTTTGCTTGACTATACAAATTTGTAACAGGTTTTTTTTTTTTTTGGCCTTCTCAGTGGGTGGGGAAGGGAGAAGTTGGAGGGCAAGAATTCAGAACTGAAAAGCAAAATAAATGAAATCTTAAAAAAAATACTACCTGTGATATTAGCTGTATGACAATGAGCAAGTCATCAAACCTCTCTGAGTTTCAATTTCTTCAGCTGCAGAATCCAAAATAACAACCCTTACATGACCTACTTCAGAGAGTTGTTGTGAGGACAGTACTATAAGAATATGAACTATTGTTGAAAGTGAGACATTAAGCGATTTTTAATTCAGACCACACTGTCCATTAGTCTTCTCACACTATGATTAATCATAGTAGTTTATATAGTGATTTGGGGTTGCAAAAGTATTTTACATCTGTTTTATCTCTTGATCCTCAAAACATCCATGAGAAGAAGGTAGTATAATCCTCTATCCCCATGATCTAATTTTCCAACAAACTTGGACATCAGCATCTATCAAATTTTTTTATCAGTCTCAGAGGCTATAAGTAATTTATAAATTGCATCTATCCCTAGGCACTAGAAGAGATCCACTCAGTACTTGAATACCCTGAATAGTATTTACTGATTATCTTACATGGTCAGGCAAATTTTAGAATTCAACTATCATCCCTATGCAGATGACTCCCAGATCTATATATCTAGGCTTCATCTTTCTCCTGAGATCTCTAGCAGGAGATTTCCAACTGCCTGCTGGATATCACTTGAATGCTCACATAGCCATACCAAACTTGATATTTCCAAAGCAACTCATTAAGAAAAAACTTTTTCTGATTGAATTTGAGGTGGGAGAGGGGAAGCAATGCCAGGCCAGGGGTGTAGAAAAAACCTAATCCATGAAATGGAATTGCTTTTAGGTAGGGAGGAGAGGATTTCTCTCTCTTCATTCCACTAACCATATTTCTTTTAAGTGGAGCTATAGAAGACGCTATATCCACTAGGGAGCAGACTTAATATTCTCCAGATATGCTAGAGAAAAGTTCTATTCAAGGAGCTTCATGAAGTGAGACTTCTGGCAGCAAAGAAGAGAGCCAGTTATGGGCACAAAAGTACTGATACTCAAAGATAGAGCTACGAAGATAAGCAATTCTTGGGATTCCAGAGTCTGCACAAAGTTCCCTGAGAAAGGAGCACATGGGGGAGCTCTCTGATGATGCCTTGTTTGATGCCTTGGTAGAATTCTGAAGCAGCCCTTTGTATCGATGTCAAGTTCCTTTGTCTATAAATACTGGAATATACCCTGTCTCCCAACCTTCTTTATTTTTCCTGAGTTGGGCCTCTATTCATCAACTTCCTTCATCAGTATCTTCTGGCATCTTGTTTATCCTTCACAAATCCTTAAGCATTATTAATGATGGTTTGGCAAATGAATTTACACATTCTTTCCAAAATCTAGAATAATTTGCAAAGCATGAGAGCAGAGATTTTTACATTCTGGGGTCCATTAAATTGTGTTTAAAAATATTTTGATAACTGTACTTCAATAAAATTGGTATTATTTGCAAAAACAACACCACCACCACATAACTCATTATCTTTCCTCTCAAACCTAACCCTCCTTCGAACTTCCCTAATTACGTCTAGCAAACCACCATCTTTCCAGTCATCCAGTTTTACAACCTAAAAGTCCTACTCACTTTCCTTACCCACCAATGTCAATCAGTTGCCTTGTCTTGTCAATACTACCTCTTCCCTTCTCTCTACTCACAAAGACACTTGCCTCATTCAGGTTCTTTCACCTCTTGCCTGGATCATCACAAGAGCTCTTTGGCTGGTTTATTTGCTTTCAGTTTCTTCACCTCTCCAATCCATTCTCCACACAGATGGCAAATTGATATTCCTGTGGCGGAGATCTCATCACATTACCCAAGCAACTTCAGTGGCCTCTATAATAAAATGCCAATTTCTTTGGCATTCACAATATGGCTCTATTTTATCTTTCCAGATGGATCATGCATTACTCTGCTCCCTCCATACTCCAACCAAATTGCCCTAGTTGCTCCTATATATCTCTCATAACACTGGCTTTTATGTGACCTCTCATCTCCTGCCTCTGTGCCTGGAATATTCTTCCTCATCACATTGGACCCTCTCTCTTGGAACTCTAGATCCCTACAAGACTCAATGTAAGTGCTACCTTTCAATTGGCCCTTCAATATTCTCCCATTCATTACTACCTGTCTCTGGAAATAGCTTTGGTGGTAGTGGGGTATATAGATCCCATATTTACTTATATCTCTTAAGATATTGACACTCTTTCTACCCCATAAACTACCAGGTCTTTGAGTGCAGCAATGTTCTTAGTTTTATCTTTGTATGGTTAGTCCCTAGCACGGTGTCAGGCACATAGTAAATGCTAAATAAATTTTTATTGATTAGTTCAGAATATCCAAGATGAAGACAGCATGAGAGGTCATTTGGTTCAAACCACAATGGTTGTTTGGGCTCCACTCCATCCTGCAAATACTAGAAACTGGGGATTTGTTAAGCTTATGAAACAAGTCCCTAAGGTTCCAAGCTGAGAACTCAAAATTCTGAGAACCATGATAGCTGATGAGCCAACTAAGGCTCCCATTTGGGAATCTCCTTTCGCTACCTCAAATATCATTCCCTCAATAAAGCCTCTAATCATTCAAGTTGGAAATGTTTTTTCTTCCTTGGACCTCACATAGTACTCTGGTTTTTTTTTTCTAAATGTACATCGTTGAAGGATCCATGATTTCTGTGGGGTGAATATACCTTCCACCAGTGCAGATCATAAACCTTTCAGAACCATATAAAAAATCATGAGTTGCTATGGTCAAAAGTATTCCCTGGGGACATACCCTTGAGGGAGAGGCTTACCTAACTTATATGACTTACCATTAGGCCTGTCTACTTGGTATAGTAACAGTGTGGTAAAATGAATTTAGTACTAGACTTGGAGCCAAAAAAAAAAATCTGGATCCAAATTTGGCCACTGATACTAATTAGCTGTGTGACCATGGACAATTTCCTTACTTTCTCTTGGATCCTTAGCTTCCTCATCTGTAAAATGGGTACAATGTTATCTTTAGTACTTACTTTACAGGGGGGTTGTAAAGCTCAAATGAGATAATATATGTAAAGTGACTTGTATACCTTAAAGCTCATGTCAGCACTTACTATGATTAGAGCTTATACTCTGATAATGGGCTTTGAGAACCTACTGCCATCTCTACTGTATGATAATCATGCACACAGTTGTGGAAATGTGATGATTTTTGATCTTTGACATATAGCTACTCACCATAAATCATTTCATAGCCCTTACTGCCCGTCATTTTGGTGGGACTGGAAGTGTGAATATTAGAATTTAGGCATTCTAACACAATATGAAAGCAGCTAGAATAACCAATAATAGGAACAGAAATTATTTCCTATAATTTGGGAACATGGCCTGTATTTACACAGCTAGCCTGAGGGCTAGAGTATGTGGTGGCCTATGTGATAAAATTGGAGAGCGCCATTAAAAGATGCCTTTCCCAAAGATATTTCTTTTATCTACCTGCCACAGTCCATGAAACTTCACCATTTTGAGTTTGCTCCTTTGGGTTCAAGTATTTTTGCTAGGAGTCCCCTGTGAAATTAAAGAACCACTAAAACAAAGATAACTTCAGGGAGGGTCAGAAACTGCTTTCTATTGCTAAGCACCAAAACTCTCCCCAACAGGGTTTTTTTCCTCCTCTCTCTAACTGTACAAAATTAAATCTGATCCTCCAGGAAAGCCAAATATTCCGCCGGATTATCTATGCTATTAATTCAACAAGCACATAAAGAATAATAGCTTTTAAAGCTGAACTCCAGCTCCTAGGTACATTTATTTACAAAGAATATTAAGATATTATCATCTAGTAACCCTCAGTATACTTTTAAAAAATCAGATTAACAGAAAACTGTTCAACTTGATGGTAATGATAGGGAGGAGTGGGTGGGGCAAGAAGGTACCACAAAGGATGAACCTTGACAGCCAGGAGACAGCATATTGACACTGAGAACTTTAGTAATGAACTAAAAAAGGAGACTTTAGTGGTAAAAGTGATAGGGGGGAGTGAAGCCAAGATGGCAGCTGGAAAGCAGGGACTTGCATGAGCTCCCACCCAGATCACTCCAAACACCTATAAAAAATGGGTCTGAACAAATTCTAGAATGGCAGATCCCACAAAATAGCAGAGGGAAGCAAGGCTCCAGTCCAGGACAGCTTGGATGGTCATGGGGTAAGGTCTATCACATGGACCTGGGAGTGGAGCGGAGCAGAGCCCAGTGTGGGCTACGCAGACCAACCAGATCAGGAACCGGGTGGAACAGGCCCTAGTGCCCTGAATCAGTGAGCTGTGGCAGTTACCACACTTCTCAACCCACAAACACCAAAGACAACAGAGAAGGTTAGTGGGAAAAAGCTGCGAGTGACAGAGTGAAAGGAGTTCCTGGTTCAGCCACCACCCCAGGGGCAGCTGAGGTGGTGCATCTCTGAGGACAGAACTACAGCTACAGTTGCTTCTGGCCCCAGGCCCACCTGGTGGGAAGAATTAAGTGGAGGATCAAAGCAGGAGTGCAGAGCCTGCTTAAGATCTGAGTCCAGTCCAGGTTGGGGGTTCTTGGGGAAGGAGGAGTGCTGGTGTGGCAGAGCTTGCCGTGTAGCTCGGAAAACAACAGCACAGCCCCTCAAGCTTGGGACAAAGTACTCTACACTGTACAAGCAGTCATACCCCCATGAAAAACTCAAGGGGCAAGTAAGTTGGCTGGGGACATGGCCAGGCAGCAAAAAAAGACTCAGATTCAGACTCAGACTTTGGAATCTTTTTTGGTGACAAAGAAGACCAAAACATACAGCCAGAAGAAGTCAACAAAGTCAAAAAGCCTATATCAAAAGCCTCCAAGAAAAACATGAACTGGTCTTAGGCCATAGAAGAGCTCAAAAAGGATTTGGAAAAGCAAGTTAGAGAAGTAGAGGAAAAATTGGGAAGAGAAATGAGAGTGATGTGAGAAAATCATTAAAAACAAGTCAATGACTGGCTAAAGGAGACCCCAAAAAATACTGAAGAAAACAACACCTTAAGAAATAGACTAACTCAAATGGCAAAAGAGCTCCAAAAACCCAATGAGGAGAAGAATGCCTTGAAAGGCAGAATTAGCCAAATGGAAAAGGAGGTCCAAAAGACCACTGA
>CM053626.1:214626646-214644320 GCA_028646595.1 Phalanger gymnotis
TAGCCAGTCGTTGACTTGTTTTTCACGGTTTTCTCTCATCCTTCTCATTTCTCTTCCCAATTTTTCCTCTACTTCTCTAACTTACTTTTCCAAATCCTTTTTGAGCTCTTCCATGGCCTGAGACCAGTTCATGTTTTTCTTGGAGGCTTTTGTTGTAGGCTCTTTGTTGATTTCTTCTGGCTGTATGTCTTGGTCTTCTTTGTCACCAAAGAAAGATTCCAGAGTCTGAGATTGAATCTGGGTGTGTTTTCGCTGCCTGGCCATGTTCCTAGCCAACTTACTTGACCCTTGAGCTTTTCAGTGGGGTATGACTGCTTGTAAAGAGTTCTATGTTCCATGCTTGGGGGGGGGTGCCCCAGCTCTGCCACACCAGCACTCCTCCTTCCCCAAGAACCCCCAACCGGGACTGGACTTAGATCTTTAGCAGGCTCTGCACTCCTGCTCTGATCCACCACTTGATTCCTCCCAACAGGTGGGCCTGGGGCCAGAAGCAACTGCAGCTGTAGTCCTGAAGCTGCCCCATCTCTGCTGCCCCCAGGGCAGTGGCCAAACCACAAACTCCCTGTCCCCAGCAGCTTTTCCCACTAACCTTCTCTGCTGTCTTTGGTGTTTGTGGGTTGAGAAGTCTGGTAACTGCTGCAGCTCACTGATTCAGGGCACTAGGGCATGCTCTGCCCAGCTCCTGGTCTGGCTGGTCCACACTGCCCATGCTGGGCTCTGCTCCCCTCCCAGCTCTGTGTGTGAAAGACCTCACCCAGCATCCATCCAGGCTGTCCTGGGCTGGAGCCCTGCTTCCCTCTGTTATTTTGTGTGTCCTGCAGCTCTAGAATTGTTTCAGAGCCATTTTTTTTATAGGTTTTTGGAGGGACTTGGCAGGAAGCTCACACCAGTCCCTGTTTTCCAGCCACCATCTTCCTATACTCTCACTTCTGACTCTTAGTTTCTCTGATTTTTTTCAAGACCATTCAATCCCACCTTTTGTAGGGGGCCTTTCCTCCTAGAGGGTTTTCAGATGTCATTACTTTTGCCTTTTGCATCACCTTCCTCCATGTGTGTATATACACACATATACATATATGTCTATGTGTACAGGTATACATGCAACATATTTCATATGCATGTATACATACATGTGTACAGATATATATATATGTATTTCATGTGTACCTAGTTATTTATATATCATCTCCCCCACTAGAATATATTTTCTTTGAGAGAAATAACTTTTTTTAGCTCTCTTTTATATTCCCAATGCTCAGCCTAATACCTAGCATATAGTAAATGCTTCAGAAGTAAATGCTTATTGATTGATTAACTTCCACAGTGATAATCTATTTAACCACTTTAGTAAGTTCTGGAATCATCCGACCACCTAACCAACACTTTCAATTGTCCATCACAAAACTTCATACAGTAAACCTCGTAGGTAGCATGACCTGGCTCTGAAATGATTAAGTTGGTTGAGTATTCTGGACAAGAGTTGCTATCTATATCAAATCTATGTCAATTGGCAATTTTTTAGAGCCTGAATACAATAAATGAAACACTCTTCTGAATACAATTTCATCTCTTTTTCATAATTCAGAAGGTGTTTCAATACCGTGTAATGCTTTGTGGTCGTTATTGGAAGTACTGAAGTTGAGTGCACTAGTATGACTATACTGTTGACTGTGGATTATCAAAGGAGCCATGCTACAGCAGAAAGGGCCCTGGATTTGCCATCAGAGGACCTAGACCCAAATCCCAGCTCTGCTCCTTACTATGTACTATCCCATCGGAGAAGGAAATGGCAAACCACTCCAGTATCTTTGCCAAGAAAACCCCCAAAATGGTGTTACAAAGAGTCAGATGTGACAGAGCAACAACTTGATCTTACCTTCTATGAGATCCAGTTTCCTCATCTGTAAAATGGAGACAATACTTGCTCTATATATTCAGAAGGCTCAGTGAATAGTGTGCTGGACTTCAGGTCAAGAAGCCCTGGATTTAAATCCAGTTTCTGCTTTGTACTACCTGTGCAACCTTGGACAAGTCACTTCATCTCTGGGCCTCGATTTCTTCCCCTGTATTGTGGCAGTTATAGAAGGAGTATGGAACAGAAGATGGAGTGTTGGAGTTGGAAGATTGGATTTGAATCCCATCCCAGATGCTTATTAGCTGTGTGACCCTCCATGGAGCCATGGAGCAGAGGAAAGGGAATTGGATTTGAAGTCAAAGGACCCGGTTTCAAAATTTGAACTCTACTGTTCACTTCCTGTGTGATGCTAGACAATTCAATTCACTTCTCCGGACTTTAGTATCTTTGTCTGTAAAATAATGAGGCTAGACTAAATCAGTTACGAGGTCTTTAACAATAAGACTATTTAACAATAAGATTAAAATAGATTGTCCTCTTTGGTCCACTGTATATACTGAATGTATAAGAAAATGAAAGTGACTCAATCCAGAGTTCTAAGTTTGTAATCCTATATCCTACTAATTCATAGACATATCTGCATTGGTGGAGGTAGGCTCCACACAAGGAGCTCCCTGCTCCATCAAAATCACAAGCCTACAAAGCCATACTGCATACCTCATACCTACGTACATGCACTATATACTTCATAGGGTTTTTTGTAGAGATTGCTTTGTAAACTTTAAAGTGACACATTATTACTTTATTATTGATTTATGAAATGTAGTATTTCAGTTGTAGAGACAAGCAAAAATATCGAGAAATACCCCAATCTACCGGAACATGGTCAAGAGAGACATAAAGATCTGGGCAAATTCTGGTCAGAGCAGGCACCAGAACTCGCTATTCCATGTGGTATGTACAGTACAGGCGCCTGTGTTTCAGAGGTAAAGTAGTTTGCCCAACTAAATGCAAGGCTTAATTACTAAGTGGGCACACAGCACCCCCAATGTAGAAACATGATAGGAAAACTACCTGGTCTCCCAAAGCACTGATGCATTCAAAGACTAGACAGAGCGCCCCTGCTATATCTATTTTTACATTTTGAAAATGGTTTGTGTATCTGTAAGATGAAGTGGAACGATTGTGCTCTTCTGTAACAAATGCCTGTATAGGGAATTGTTACCTATACTTTAAAAAAATGCATCATCTTTGTTCTTCCTTTGGGCCTGCAATATATTTAGCCTTGCTGAGGTAAGAGAATTTCCATAACTGGATAAGCAAACCTGTAGTTGCAACAGCAAAAATGTACCACTAATGATTTAATCCATAAGTGAACAACACCACGAATAAAAAAAGACCTCTATAGATCATCACAAAAAACACAAATTCTCAACTTTACTGAAAGGCTTCCCAGAGCCCCACTGCACATGGAAAAATGGAGGAGGAGGAGAAAAGAAAAAGGGGGAAAGGGAGAGTGAGGAGAAGAGAAAGGGGGATAAAGGAAAAATTTTTAAGAAGATAAAAGAGTTAGGAAATATATACAAGTATTCAAATTGGTCTGCCTGGTGAGTGTGTATTATTCACACACATATATTTTAGAAAAACAATGTATTGAAGAAGAATGGCCTTAACTGAAAGTTTTCTAAATACATGTATCGAAATGTTTTTATTGTACTGAGAAAGACACTAGGGTTTTGTGGAGAGAGAAACATAAGATTTAACACTATCTCCAGCCCTGCTACTCATCCCCTGTGTGATAGTGAACGAGTCACTTAATTTGTCTGCACCTCTGTTTCTTGGCAGTCTACGGCCACCTCTTTCCCCTAGGGAGCTGTGTAGATTAATGAGCCTGTCTGTATAGTGCCTGAAAACCAAAAGAGACGACATCCCCCTGTCTGCCTTTAGTAATCTTCTCTTCCCACCCGCTGAATATGTGCTCAGCTCTCACAGTATACCTTTTAAGGATGCCAGTTCAGGTGTCGCTATTACTCAATATCGGCTGCACAGATAATGTAAATGAAAATGACTCTGACGGAGAGGGGTGAGGGGAAAGGAAGAGGACAGCACGTGAATCGTCAATCGAGAAACATTCTACTTTTTCTTGTTCGGGGCACAATGAGGGTAAATACCACAAAGGCCTTGGAATTCAATGGAATCTTTTCAGGATGACCTTTCAAGGTAGGACCCAAGAGTCAAAGCCTACTATCCAAGACAGAGATAAGGAAAGTTAACATCTGTCCTGGAATCTTTTCTGGAAAAGGAATCAGCCAGAGAGAAGGTGGGCACAATAATTATAAATTCTACCTCCAAAAAACAATGGCACTGAAGCACAAAATTCAGATGATTTCAAGCCCTTGGCAAAAGCCTGGAGAAGAGACAAGATGAAAGGCTTTGGTGTTGTTATAGACCTGGTTTCCAGAAGCTAAACATTCAGATTATTAGTAATATTAAAAAGGACACTTGAGAAGAGAGAAGGGGTTATATGGTGTCACAGGTCTCATTTTAAAAAGCAAAATGTTCAAATTATTGTCACAAAAAACCCCAACCCTGACTTTATATAGCATTTTATGGTTTACAAACTGCTTTCCATACAATTATCTCATCTTCTCTTCAGAATCACCCTGTGAGACAGGTAAGGCGAGTGTCATTGGCCCCAAATTACAGGTGAAGAACCTCAGGCTAAAAGTGATTAGGTGACCTTTCCAAGCTTACAAAACTACTAAGTGTCTGAGTCAAGCTTTGGAATCAGGTTTTCTAAGGCTGGTGCTCTTTTCACTATACAATAGAGAAGAAAAATCCACAAATATTTACTGAGGGCCTACTATAAGGCACCCTATTAGGTATGATAATAATAGTATGTGAAATAGAACTCCAAAATGAAATAGGTTGAGGATACATGATTGGGGATGTCGTAGGTTTGTCATTCCTGCTGACCTCAAATCGACATTCTTTAAAATATCATGTGGGAAGGCTTAATATGTATTTAGGAGTCAGGAGGAGGCAATGCTTACTCTCAAATCTGGCTTCAACCTACCCTTCCAGTCTTATTCCACTCTACCTTCTAGATAAACTGGCTTGTTAGCTGTCCCCAAAATCTGACATTATATATATATCTGACTATATATATATATATATATATATTATATATAATCTTTTTTTTTTTTTGGAGGGCAGAAGGCAGGGCAATTGGGATTAAGTGACTTGCCCAGTGACTCACACAGGCAGTGTGTCAAGTGTCTGAGGCCAGATTTGACTCCAGGGCTGGTGGTCTACTCACTGCACCACCTAGCTGCCTTGTCATTTGTAATCTTTTTTTTTCTTCCTCCATGTTCCATTCTCCTGTGTCTCCCTTCAAGGCTCAGCTTAGGTGCTTTTTATTGGACCTTTGCTGATCCTCTCTGTGTTCTAATTTCCACTTGTCAGAACTCTTTCTCAAATTACCTCGTCCTTACTCATCTGGGTACGTGGCATATTATCTATTATAATGCCAACTTGTTAAGGGTTAGAACTATTTTATTTTTCATCCCCCATGGCTGGACCAATGCCTTGCAAATAGGAGGCATTCAATACATGTCTATAGAATAAATCAAGATGCCCATGAAGGGCAGAGATGGGGATGCCACTCCTCTTTGTTTTCAGATATTTCACAGACTCAGTCTAAGAGCAGCACCAACCTAAAACTCACAGACACTGGGCTTCCTGTGGAAGCATGAGAAATAGCACCAGATTTCAGGGATCTAGGACTTAAGAGCTAGAAATCAAAGATTACTTCTCATGGAATATTGTGGAAAGCAACTATTTGATCACAAGTTCTTTAAAAACCATATCCTATAAGAACATCTATGCCAGTGTCATCAAAAACTTACACAATGGCACCAAACTGCTAAGTTTGGGTGAGTTTGCTGGGAAGGTGGGAAACCAGGGGAAGAGGCAGGTAGACAGTGAATCACTATGGCCATAAAGTAGGAAAAGTCCCAACCATCCATCTGCCTGTGATTGCCAGAAGCCAAAAATGACAGTTGCCACATCTTACAACACTAGAAGTAGTAGTATTTTTGAGTAGTTTATCAAGGTCATCACAAATCAGGTATCAGAATAGAATGAGTCCACAAGCTCTAGTGGTCTTTTTAACGTCCTCATTTTATTGCTTATTACGTGACAGAAAGCAGGGATGGAAAAATGAGGTATACCATTAAACTTTCCAAACTGCAAATGCCTGACCCCTTGAAGGAAGATTTGCTAACAATTTGTGTTCAAACTGCAAGAGGACCAAGCTAATTGAGACATAACAGGAGAAGTCATTCTGTTAAGAGCATTCATCTCATAATGTACCTTGAGTTTCTTACTCCAATGTTGGCCCCAAAGAAAACATCTTCACAATCACAAAAACCAAACCATGCTATGATATGAATGTTCCTACGACTCAGGAAATACTTGTTGGATTGACTACTAAGAAAGCAGGTAATACAGAAAGTTAACTGCTACAGGCTAAAAGGGCAAGGCTATCAGTCAACACCTTTCACTGAGCTACCATAATGTATGGAAAACATTCAGCAAAGCAATGGTGAAACTAAAAACAGAACTAGGAAAACTTTCTGACTCCTAGATAGCTGTACTAAAAAAACCAAAAGATTCAAAATGCACTTGGGCCTTCAAAAGTTTGTTAGGGTGATGTGAATTTTAATCCCTGACAATTCATCATACCCTTAGGGGATGCCAAGACCTTCTACTATAGGGAATGAACGGTCTAGGACGTAATATATAAACTGGCCAAGTCACCAGTAATCATTGTCATTGTCCTGGGCAACTTCTAGCAGAAATTACTTAGCCCACAATCTAGAGTTCTTGGGACCAGTGTGTGTGTGGGGTTACAGTTCAATACTAGACATGGTAGAACATGTTCCAACCTGTAATTATTTCAAAACTGGGAGCCCCCCCCCCAAAGCAGTCAAACCAGTTCCAGTGTTCCTTCTTGTATGCAACTCTACTCTTAATTGTTCTATCACCTCCCCACTCTAACCCCTTGGCCATGACCAGAAGTTTGCCATAGACCCTAGTGTATAGAGGATCACCTGAGGCAGAAGCAATTACCCTGGATTTGGTCTACTTCCAACTTATATTTTTAGGGTGCTTCCTGAGGGGGCCTATCCATCTCAGTGGGATGAATATCAAATGTCCTAAGCTTGTTAAATTGTGATATACCACATAATCCCCAAAATACCCTAAGGGGTAAGATCTAGCCTGTATCCTTCACAACTTCTGTGCTGAGCTTTTTCTGGCATATTCTTATGCTTGTCACAGTACAGAATCCATGTTAGCAGCCATTTTTGCAAATGCAAGAATAAGCTTTGAAACAGAAGGCTGGTGTGGCTGCTACAGGATAAGATGGGCAGCCAGGACTAATTCTAGTTCCATTTGCTTTTAAATCTCAATAAAGGCATAAATTTAGGTGCAGCTTAACTTGGCATCTGACCAAAGGATTCCAGAATGGGAAAGAAAATAATTTGGCTAATTTTGTGAAAGAGATTATGTACCATGTATACGTATATGTTTGTGTTGATATATAAATGCATATAAAGCATTTATAGTCTGAAATGGGAAATATTTAGTTATTTTTCAAGATACATACTTCTAAAAATATTTATTTCATCTCCTATTCATGCATTCCTAAGTCTTCCAAAAGATGCTAGTGTTTACTTTTCCATAGCCCAAGTCTGAGTAGTCAAGTACAGCACCATGTGTGCGTAGAGACGCCTATCTTCATCCTGAAGACTTTTCTGAGTAGGAATAACTTTTAAAAAAAAAAACTATACTTTTGGCTTGCTTTTTTGCTACACCCATTTTTTCCTGGCAAAACTATTATAGTTTAGAGCTCAATGGAGAATTTTCTTTTAATTCTTCCAGAATAAGGTAGCGTTGGCAGTAAAAGCCTATGTTTTCACACTTTCCTTTCACTAAAATGAGACTTTTACAGGAATAAATGCCACAACCACATAAATTGAATTTCTGCTTCACTCTTAAGATGAATGACTTCAGGAGACAGCATTTTCCTGTATTGGCTCCAATCCCCATACCTGATAGCTCCTGTACTGCTCTTATATTATACATTTGATGATTTTTGCCTTAGTGATTAAGTGATCCTGGGACAGATGCAACTGCTGCTGTGTGATGCCCAAGCCTACTGTCTCAGAATATATGACCAGTATATATTTCCAAGCCACAAAAGGGCAAGCAGTTTCCTGTTCTAAGTGCTTTGGCTTTGGTGGCTATTAGCTCCCATTTTTCTCTTTTTGGTTTCAATGGTTACTTACCCCATACCCTAGACAACTGCACATAATTTGACTACAGGATCATAAGTCAAGAGGCTTATGAATGCTGCTATCTGTGGCTTGGAAGAGGGCATTTACATTGGAAGAGGGCAGTTAAATTAACCTTACCTTGGTATTTCAGTTGATAAATGGGGACATGATGCTTGTCCCAAACAGTAACTTGTGCATAATGCTTTTACTGTTTTTTAAATCTTTTCTCACCAGGCTTCTGCTTGTACCCTAGTAGTTAATTTCTACCCTTCTCAATAATGAGAAGGTGCTTTTAATTAAGGTAATATATGCGCAAACCCTCCGGATGGTCAGAGCTACCATCTGTCTGGTGTTTCTTGCTGGAGGCAGAGAAAATAGGCGATCTTTACAAAGGTTCTCTTCCAGTCCAGGACCACAGAGCCAGAGTCTGGGTGAATGTATTCTCTCCTCCTTTGGGTTCAGTCTCTCCTGCAGGTTAGATTTTAGCTCTGCCTTATTCTGAGAAGCCTTTTCCTACCGGATCCCCAATAAACCTAGGGCAGTTAACAAAGACTACCACAGAGCAGGTGTTCTGACCTAAATGGGGAGGATTTAGAGGTTTGGGGATAGGGAGCTAGGCAGGGAAACGATGCAAGGCACACCTGCAGCCCCCCACCCCTGGGTGTGTCCCCCTTACCACCTCCTCCCTCCTGGTCCCGGTGCGAGCTCCCCCCTTACCTCGTCGCCGAAGTGCACGACCTTCTGGCCCGTGGGCACCCGCAGGTTGGGGTAGCAGGAGGGGGTCTGGTCCCGGGAGGCCCCGGCAGCGCGGTGCGCGGCGTAGCGGGCCTGAATGTGGGGCTCCACCATGCACTTGTCGATGATCTCGTCCTGCTGCTTGGGGGGCAACCTCTCCCACTCGGGCCCGTACTTCTCGCGGATCTTCTCCTTGTCTTGCATGATCTTCCTGGCCATGGGGCTCAGCGAGGAGAAGTAGGTAAAGCGCTTCCGCTCCTTGTCGTCCAGCGGCCGGTTCCCGTTCATGACTGCAGTGCGAGAGGCTGCAATCGCCGCCGCCATAGAGGCCATGGCCACGGACCCTTGGCCTTGCTTTGCTTGCCCGCCGCCGGCTGCCCCTTTCTCTCCACGCCTCCGCCGCGCTCCGGCAGCCTTCTGCCTCTGCCTCTGCCTCTCCCTCTCTGGCTCGGGAGCTAGGAGGCAGGAAGGGAAGATGCCAGAGAGAGCTAAGGACCTCCTCTCCCCACTCCTCCTTCCCTCCCTTCCAGGGTAAACGCCTCCCTTCCTCTCTGGCTCTCTACTCCCTGTTCCGTCCACTCCTCCAGGTCCCTCCTCTCCCCGGGACTTCCTTTCCTTCCTGCCTTCCTTCCTCCTTCTCCTCCTCCCTTTAGTGGACCTCTTCTCTGCCCTTTCTCTCGGTTGCCTCCGAACTCCCCCAATTTCCTTATCTCCTGTTTCCCTCTACCCTCTTCTTCCTTCTTTAGTGGTCTCCTCCTCTCTGCATCTGCTCCTCCCTCTTGCAAACACCTCTCCACTCCTCCCAGCTGTAGACACGCCTCCTTCCTCTCCCTTCTCATTCCAGCTGTCGCGCCCCATCTTTTCCACTCCAAGCTTCATCAGCCGATCTCACGGACCTGGGAGCCTCCCGAGCCCAGGGCCTCTTATTTGTGAGTGTTGTTGAGGCCTAATCAAGTGTTTGTTCTTACGGATATTTCGCGGGGATTTTTTACTGCGGGATTTGATTTAACCCAACAAACATCTATTAAGTGGCTACTCTGTGCAGAACACCGGGATAGACTCTGGGGGAAACAAAGTTTAGATAACACATGTTCTCATGGAGCTCTTCCCCTCCCCGCCCCCAGTTGGGGGATATGACACATAATAAACAGAAATGAATAGGCTGAGGAAGAGTCATGGCTTTGGAGTCTAAGTATTCAAATCCTTGCATGTCCATCTTCCACTAGACTGTGAGCTCCTTGAGAGCAGGGAGCTGCTTTTTCCTTTCTTTGTATCCCCAGCCTCAGCACAGTGCCAAGCACATACTAGGAGCTTAATAAATGCCATTTGACAGACTACTACCTGTGTGACTTTGGCCAAGTCATTGAAAACTGGGCCTTAGTTTCCTCAGCTGTAAAATGAAGGCATTGGACTAGATGGCCTCTAAGGTAAAATAATAGTAAAATTATTATTAATAATAAGAATAACACATTGTGCCATGCACTTTATAATTATCTCATTTGATCCTCACAACAACCCTGAGAGGAAGGTACCATTTTACAGATGAGGAAACTGAGACAAACAGAGATTATGTGACTTGCCCAGGGTAAGACAGTAAGTATCTGAGGCAAAATTTGATCTCAGGTCAGGCTCAGTGCTCTATCCACTGGGCAATCTACCTGATTTGTGTACTGAAGTTCATAGGATCCTAGATATCGGTATATGTATAGAGGTATAGAGATATAGAATGATAGAGGTAGCCAGGATAGAAGTATCAACTGAGGGGTTTTTTTTTGTAATGGGGGACACATGTAATTTCTACCCTTCTCAATAATGAGAAGGTGCTTTCAATCAAGGTAATATATACGCAAACCCTCCGGATGGTCAGAGCTACCATCTGTCTGAAATTACATGACACATGGGCATGTTTGTAGCAGTAGGGAATAAGCCACTAGAGAGGGAGATACTGAAAATAAATGATGGAGTTATAAATAACAACAATAGGTGATCTTCAGGGTTTTGTCATGGGTTCTCTTCTCTTTTCCCTCTATCCTACTTCATTTGTTGATCTCATCAGAGCCCATGGATTTACTTGCCATCTCTATACTGATGAATCTCAAATCTAACCTTTCTGCCTTAATCTCTCTGCTTACCTCCAGTCTTGAATCTCCAGTTGCCCATTTGACATCTTGAACTGGATGTCCAAATCTTAAACAATGTCCAAAATCAAACTCATTATTTTTATCCCTAAACCCTCCCCCTCTCCTTCCTCCTACCTTCCATGTTATTGTAAAGGGCAATACCATCCTCCCAGTCCTTCATGGTCACAACTTAGGAGCCATCCTTGACTCCTTGCTATCTCTCATCCTCATCCCACCCCCCATATCCAATCTGTTGCCAAAGCCTGTCAATTTTACCTTTGCAACATCTCTCATAAATATATCCCTTTCTTTCCTCCGACATTGTCACAACTCTAATATAGGCCCCCATCATCTCATGCCTGGATTACTGTAATAGCCTGCTGGTGGGTGTGCTTGCCTCAAGTCTCTCCCCACTCCAGTCCATCCTCCATTCAGCCACCACAGTGATTTTCTTAAATCAAACATCTGATCATGTCAAACTCCCTCCCCCCAATCAATAAACTCTGGTGGCTTCTTATTGCCTCCAGGAACAAATACAAAATACTCTGGTTGGCATTTAAAGACCTTCATAACCTAGGCCCCCTCCTACCTTTCCAGTCTTCTTATCCCTTACTCTGTGGTGACATGCACTCTCTGATCCAGTAACATTGGCCTCCTGGCTGTTCCATGAACAAGACATTCCATTTCGGGGCTCCCATTTTCTCTGGCTGTCCTTCATGCCTGAAATGTTCTCCCTCTTCCTTTCCAACTACTGAACTACTCAGCTTCTTTTAAGTCCTAACTACAATCCCACCTTCTATAGGCCGTCTTTCCCATCCTCTCTTAATTACAGTGCCTTCCTTCTGTTAATTGTTTCTTATTTATCCTGTATCTAGCTTGCTTTGTATATATTTGGTTGCCTGTTACCTCCCCCATTCTATTGTAAACTCCTTGAAAGAGTGACTATCTTTGGCTTGTTTGTGTATCCCCAGTGCTTGGGACATATTAGGTGATTAATAAATCCAGATGGATTGATTAGATGACAGAGGAGGGCAATCTGCTGGAGGACATGGAAAGGAATGGAACTGAGCAGGTAGAGTAGTTATTCTTGGTAAGGAGTAAGTATACTGCATCATACAAGGCAAGGGTGAAGGAGGAGATAGTGGCAGAATGAATATGAGGTGAGGAAGAAGGGAGAAGCTTATGGTGAATGGCTTAAATTTTTCTGTAAAATATGAGGCAAATCTCTCAGCTGAGAGAATGGGGTTACAGGGAGCTATGGGAGGCTTGGGGAAGGATGAAAAGCTTGGAAGAGCCTGCTTTGGAGAGTGAGATGATGAGTTGATAAGGGAGATATAAAAGGATTACCTAGTGGCAATGAGAGCCCAGTTGAAGTTGTATAACATAAATTTGTAGTGGAACCAGTTAGAATGGTTGCATTATTTTTCTCTACCTTCGTTCAGCAGTATGTGTGTAGGAACAAAGACAGCAAATGGTGGGAATGATCCAAGGGAGAAGCTTGGCAGGGTATAATCAGTGAAATAAGGAAACTAGGGATTCAAGAAATCAGGACAGTAGAGAGTTGAATTGGTTCACCAAAAGGTCGATGAGGAAAACAGGAGAGCAGTTAGTGTAGGGGAGATGGCCTGGGAGAGAATTGAGGGATCAAGTCATGGTCCAGATAAAGAGTAGCATTTTGTAAGGGAAGACAGAGGGAAAGGTGAAAATGCAACAATTATTGGAAAAGGGAACAGGCCAAAAAACCTGAGAATATAAGATGGCCTTGAGATTTACATATGAATTTGTTACTAGGATGATATTTTGTTTTGCCTAAAGTTGCAAAAGCACTGACTTTTGTTTCATTCCACAAGAAATGATGAACTTTGTTTTGGGACACCCTGTCTATTCAGCGACTATGCACGATAATGACAATGCAACTGGAGTTAAGAAATCACAGAAAGTCTCAATAGCTACATCTTTGTAGCTTTGTAACTAAACAGAGCAGAACAAAAATGCATTGTAGTATTCTATATTGCTGAACTAAAATTTCAATGCCCTGTATGTATTAAAGCCTACAGAAATGAAGATTTTATATCTATATCTATATATACATACGTATATATGTATGTATGTATTTATATGTATGTATGTATATATATATACATACATATGTGTGTATCCCTATCTATCTGACAACCAAAATGACTTCAGCAAACAAGATACAAACAGTGGAGAACAGATAAAAATTTAGGCAGGAGAGGATGTGAACTTGTCAACAAAGTTCTGCATTTCAGCTAATCATTCTAATTCTCCCTTTGAGGGGTAGGGAGACTTCTGTAAAGAATGAGAGGGAAGAGCTTACAAAGTGTTGTTTTAAATGTAAGAAGAAAAATCGATTTAAAAATCCATACGTTAGTTTTTTACAGAAACCTTACAATAATAGTCATAGAATAGAATGAATGTCATAAACTTCTAGTGCCAAATTCTATGAATAAAAGGTATTATTACTGTTATTATCAGTACTAAAATATGCAGTCTCGGAGTTCAGGGAAAATGAGTGCGTGAGCTGAGTTGCCAGGCAACAACTTCAGTTTCAATGTATGTGAAGTACTGTATATAAGAACACTCTACAATTATCATTATAAAGCAGCATTACAGAGTGATGGTGGGTTAAGACCAGGCCCATTATAATTGCTTTTCTTGTCTCTACCAATGATACCATTGTATAGTCTCTGGAACCTGGCCCAAGTCCCTTTGTATCACTCCTTCCTCATCTTTATTTTATAATGTGAGTGATATCCACAGGTGTATTGTGGGAAATAAATTAGCCAGGATGGAATGCTTTGAAATTTATATGTGCAAGGCATTTTAAGTGTTATTAGAGGCATTGTCCCATGCTACGTTTTCAAAGGACTTTTAAAAAGAATTCATTTAGTTTTCCAAAAGATACAAAGTAAATGAATTCCAAAACTTCTAATAATTTGCACCAAAATATAATTTATTGCAAGGGAGGGAGATGTTTAAACTTGCAAAATGATACAAATTTGAAATCGTTCAAGGACACTGGCCAAAGTATGCAACTTTCATGAACCGGATGATAAATAGTAATTAAAAGAAAAGGTTTTCTTTGAGAAGATTACAAGAAACTCAAAGGATCAAAATGCCTCAACAGAAGATTTGCCAGAGAACTAGACATAAATGATCAATGTTCTAAGAGAAAATAATAGGTTTGTCCAAATTCCAAATATGTAAGAAATAAAATAGTGGGACCCAGTGGGAAGAACCTTATACTAAGTGTCAGGAAACCAACATTTGGACAATGGATTTTCTCCAGTTGTGTGCATAATCCCTTTCCCTCCCATCTCATTTGGGAACTTGTCCAAATCATTATCTCCTGCATCTTCAATATTTCACTCTCTACAGGTACCTTTCTCCCACTACCTACAAAGAGGCTCAGATCCCCTCTATCCTTTAACAAATGAGTGAGGCATTGGCAAGGTCAACCCCTCATGTTATTATCCTCTATCTCTTCTTTCTTTGCTGCCAAACATGCCCCCTCCCAGTTGTCTACACTCAGTCCCTCAACTTCTTCAATATGAAGTAACTTCAATCTTTTGCAATATGGCTTCTGATCTCACTGCTACAATAAAATTATTCTTTCAAATTGTTTCAATGACCTCTTGATTGCTACACCCTATGACCTTTTCTCAGACTTCATCTCCTTTAGACTTTCAGTGGCATTCGCTATCACCAAGAACGCTCTTCATCTGAATGTTCTTTCTTCCCAGGTATTTCATGGGTCCCTCCTGGTTTCCCTACCTACCGGATCTCTTTTTCTCATTCTCCTTTGATGTTTCTTTGTCTTTCTCCTGCCTTCAGTGTGGGTGTCTCTCATGGCTCTACATCATGTCCTTTTCTCTTTTTATCTCTCCACTCCTTAGGGCATAATTATCACTCTGTATGGAAGACATATGAGTCTTCCAGAAGACTTGGTGTGATTTTAAGACTTTTCAGATACCTCGTCCATATACGTATGTATATTTATGAACAGGGGTGCATACCTAGATCTCCTTCTGTAAAGCCTGCCTTGCTTCCTTGCTTGTTTTTCTCTCTTCAAATTTTCTAAAGTCGATCTATTTGCATCTTTTCTTTATCACACTCTGCCTTGTACTATATTTATTTGCATAGTGGTTATATCCTTCCTAGTTCCTAGCATAGAACCTTATATATAGTAGGTGCTTGACACATGTTTGTTGAGTTTATTTTAATTGGAGCACAATGTTGGCTTACTTGATGAACAAGTTGTTGGATCTTGAGAATAACACTTACATGATGCTTTATATTTTGCAAAGCACTTTCCTTATAATAATGCTCAGGTGTAGGTTGCACAAGTATTGTTCCCATTTTATAACTAAAATATACATATAAATCATATTATATAAAATATAATATAAATAAACATAAAATAAAATATAAATATTATATTAAATATAAATAAATAAAAACTGAAGGTCAAAAAGATTAAATTACTTGCCTGAAGTCAAAACTCTAGTCACAGTCAGAACAATGACTGGAATCTAATAGACCCTTGAACAGGGTACAGTTCTTAATCTTTTTGTGTCTGGTAAATCCTATAGACCCCTCCTCAGAATAGTGTTTTGCACTATTGCAAAAGAAATAGGTTTGCAAAAGAAACCAATTATTTTGAAAATCAGCTATCAAGATATTTTTAAAATAAGTTCACTCACCCCAAGTTAAGAACTCCTGCTCTAAAGCCTCTTGCAAAGTCCAATGACCACTTCACAATACCATGTTGCTTCTCTGTGGCTGTTTCTCTAATCAAAAAATGAGTCTAATCTGTGACATTTGCTTCACTGGAGGGGATTTCCCAGCTCCAAAGAACTTGCATGAAATAATTTGGGATCATTATTACTAGAACTGTTGGTCCAGTGTTATTTATTAGAATAAATTAAAACACTCAACAAACATTTATTAAGCACCTACTGCTCTTCAAGACCATGAGCATAAACTAGGATTCCTGTCCAAATAGACAAGTGTGAAGATGCAATTAGTCCTTCAGCTATTTTTCCTCTCTTATATTTCATGAAGGCTTTAAAAATACATGAATAAACCCCTAAGGAGAAAGAAATAAGATTTTTCTAGTATCTTGTATTATAGTAGAAAATAAACTGTAAAGTTTCAGTTGCATGTTATTTTGATGGCCATTATCAAGCTGTGTTCTCATGCCCTTCTACTAAGTTAAATTATTATCCAATGATAAAGAAGTTGGGGCACTTAAGGATTGCTGAGCTCATAGTAGACAGTCAATACATGCTCTTGATTGATTGGGATACTGAACAATTGACTTGAGAAGTCTGCAAAGCATAGAGAAAATCCTGCCATTATTATTATGGAAAGAGGTGTTCTACATCCTGGCTAACTAGCAAATAGTTTATTTCTAGTGCATATAAAATTTTAAATCAGGAAAAATTGCCTGCCTGACATAGCTTCTGGTCTCCTTCTCCTACCTACTCCTGCCAAATTGTTCTACCTAAAATGCTATTTTCATCATGTCATCCTACTACTGAGATGAAATGTAGAACCTAAGGTGAGTTTCAGTTGTATAAAATGTAAACTCCTCAGCCTAGCATTCAAGGTCTATCAGTTGCTCTCTCACCTTTCCAAATGTATCTCTCACTATCCATCCCTTTCAGTTGTCAGCATGCTGCTTTCCCTCCTCTACCATCTTGCTAAGTCTCTACTTTGTGTCTTTGCTTGCACTCCGTTCAGCATACCTGAAGTGCTCTCCTCTTTATTCTCTCTGACTATCTCTTGCTTCCCCTGACTTATTTTTCCACTTTCCCTAACCCCACTCTACTCTAATCACTCCTATAATCAGCAATTGTGCATATGGGTTTGTTCTTATTTTTTTTTTACAGTGTAATCTTGAAGCTCTTCCTTTCTGGCTTATAGTTCTCTTGATAGTTCAGGCTTTTTATTTCCTCACACTTTATGATAAGCTACTGAGGACAGACATCTTGTATTTCTTTTGTTATCTCTGAAAATGATGAGTCCATAGTAGGCTTTTCATAAATGTTGAATTAATTTACTAATCCACACAAATTATTTATCAGTCCATTTCCTGCCCCTTAAAGTCACATTACTAACCTGTCAATATCTGTACTTACATGATTTAATGGAAAGAACACTGGCTGGTGAGTCAGGAGATCCAGCCTCTTACTGTGGCTCAGCTGTTAAAAATTAGCTATGCAACTTTGGGGAGGGAAGGAAGGAAGGAAGGAAGGAAGGAAGGAAGGAAGGAAGGAAGGAAGGAAGGAAGGAAGGAAGGAAGGAAGGAAGAAGGGAGAGAAGAAAGGAGGGAGGGAGGGAGAGAGAGAGAGAGAGAGAGAGAGAGAGAGAGAGAATTAGACCATGTATGGTGAATTTGTACCATCCAAAGGTCTACTGCCATGGGTTGGTACCAACACTTTGTCCAATCACTTTAGGACCCAAGGGTAAGGGTGTGGGAAGGAGGAAGGAAACAAATTGTTAAGCATTTATTAAGTACCTACTATGTGCCAGAGACTGTGCTGAGTGCTTTTACAAATATTATCTCATTTGATCCCTACAACAACCCTAGGAAA
>CM053626.1:214644820-214661139 GCA_028646595.1 Phalanger gymnotis
GAAGATAAAAAAAAAGGAGGGGATGATAGAAGGGAGGGCAGATGGGGGTGGAGGTAATCAAAAACAAACACTTTTGAAAAGGAACAGGGTCAAGGGAGAAAATTCAATAAAGGGGGATAGGTTAGGAAGAAGCAAAATTTAGTTAGTCTTTCACAACATGAGTATTGTGGAAGGATTATACATAATGATATGCACGTAGCCCATGTTGAATTGCTTGACTTCTTAGGGAGGGTGGGTAGGAAGGGAAGAGGGGAGAGAATTTGGAACTCAAGGTTTTAAAAACAGATGTTCAAAAACAAAAAAAAGTTTTTGCATGCAACTAGAAAATAAGATACACAAGCATAGAAATTTATCTTGCCCTACAAGAAAGGAAGGGAAAAGGGGATGAGAGGGGAGTGGGGTGACAGAAAGGAGGGCTGACTGGCAACAGGGCACCCAGAATATATGCTATCTTGGAGTCAGGGGAGGGTAGAAATGGGGAGAAAAGTTGTAATTCAAACTCTTGTGAAAATCAATGCTGAAAACTAAATATATTAAATAAAATTTAAAAAAAAGAAAAAAAAAGAAGTGAGAGTACAGAACAGTCTAGGTATGGGGGCCAGTTAGTATGAAAACATAGAGACCACAGTTGGAGTGTGATTCTAGGAAAGACAAGTGAAAGTAGTCCATTTTTGTGGCCCACAGCTGCATAGGCCACTCTAGTGGCCTACAGTTGGATTATATTCAAGTGTCCATCATAAACATAAGTACAACACAGTACAATAGGTATAGTAAACCTCCTGTGTAGTACAAGCAAGATTTGGGATGATGTGGTTGGGTAGGTGTTCTGATGAACAGAGTTGCTATTTATTCCATACTTATTCAGAAGGAAGTAAAATGTATGAAGACTGGAAATGTAGGAAGGCGCCAGGTTATAAGTGCCTAACAAAAGAGTTTATGTTTGATCCTGAAGTAATAAGGAGCACCTACGACTTATTAAGCGGAGCGGAGGTGAGGGGGGCGGTGGCAGCTGGAAGGATGATGAATTGGAATGGGGAGTGATTTGAGGCAAAGAGACCAGTTGGAAGGCTATTTCAATAGTCTAGGCAAAAGGTGATTTCAGACTTGACAGTAATGGGGGAAGTTGAGGGGAGGTGACTTAAAAAGGGAGATAATGAGTTCTGTTTTAGACACTGTAAATTTGAAGTACCTATGGGATATCCAACTCAAGATGTCCAAAAGGCAGATGCATGACTAACTCAGGAGAGGGATTAAGGCTGGATATCTAGATCTGGGAATCATATGCAGAGATGTTAATTGAACCCGTGGAAATTGATGAGATCACCAATTGATTGTATAGAGTGAAAACAGGGCTCAGGACAGAACCTTGAGTAACACCAAGAGTTAGTGAGTATGACCTGAATAAAGAACCAGCAAAGGAAATTGAGAAGGCATGGTTGGACAAATAGGAGGTGAACCAGGAGAGAGCAGCCTCGTGGAAACCGAGAGCGGAGAAAATATACAGGAGGAGAAGGTGATTAACTGTGTCAAATGCTGCAGAGAGATGATGAAGGATGAAGATTTTTTTTAAAAGGTCATTAGCAATTAAGAGATCACTGCAGTTTCAGTTGAATGATAATGTTAGAAGCCAGATTATAAATTATTTTACCTATTGAGGTAAGAGAATTTAGGGGAGAGTGATAGGAGAGGAAGTAGATGCACCTAGTATAGATGACTTTCTCAAAGAATTTAGCCCTGAAGGTGAGGAGAGATATAGGCTGATAGTCAGTGGAGATGGTAGGACAAAGTGAGGTGGGTTTTTTTGGTGTGTATTTGTCTTTTTAGGATGGAGGCCTGGGCATGTTTGTAGACGGTAGAGAAATAACAAATAGATACAGAGAAACTGAAGGTAAGAGGTAGTGAGATTAATTGTAAGGGCAATTTGCTGAAGATGTTGGAAGGTATTGGATCAGATCAAGGATATATGAAGAGGGGTTTGCCTTGGCAAAGAGAAAGGTCACCTCTTGGTGTGAAACAGGAGTGAAGGAGAAGATGACTGTGCTGTGAGATGAGATGGGGGAGCTCTTTTTGACATATGAGGTGAAGTCATCAGCCTAAGTGGAGGGGGGTAGTGTACTGTAGGGTAGTGAAGAGAAACAAGAATGTTGGGAACAGCCACTGTGGTGAGTAGGATAGCAAATTGACTAGAGAAATATAAAAGGATTGCTTTGATATAGTGAGGGCCTGTTTGAGGCATTTGTAGTAGGTCCAGCTTTTTGTAACTTTTCTCCCACTCTCTTTAATAGCGCAGGAAGCAAAGGAGATGGAAGGTGGCAATAATCTAGGGTTGAGGGTTGGCAAGGGATGATTAGCAATAGAAGGGGTCAAAGAATTTCAGAGTAACAGATTGTGTAGAGTTGAGTTGGTCCACCAGGGGTCAAGATAGGGCAAGAAGGAGAGTACAACAAGTGCAGAGGTGGTAGCCTGGGAAAGAACAGAGAAAGGGTAAGGATTAAGGGAATGGAAGTCATGGTGAGGACAAAGGAGAAGGTTAGGGGTCACCAGGTATAGGGAAAGATAAAATGATAACAGATTATGATCCGGTAAAGGAATTTTGGAGGTGAAGTGGAACACTTGTGTGTGTTGGCAAGATCAAGTGTGTAGCAGAGGTAGAGTAGGTCATGGAAATTAAGTAGATTAATTGGGAATTTTGGATATTTGAGGGACCATCAATATATATATTGACATCTCTGCATATGAGGGCAGGGAATGGGGAGGAGAAAGTAAATTAAATAATTCTAAACCTCTGGAATTTGCTAGTTACCTGCCCCCTGAATCTCGTGAATCTTAGGTTGGTTCATGAGCCAGTTCCTTTGTTTAGTTGAACACTTTGAATCGAAGGATTTTTATTTTCCATGCCAAAGATGAGGAGGGGGAGGGTAGGTAAAGCAAGTGTTTGCCAAAAATCTTTGTGTACTCAGTGCTGGACAAAGATGAACATCAGTCCCTTTAGTTGAGGTGATATATTTTAGGGATAATTTGCATCATCTAAAAGCATTTATTAAACACCTTTTTGAATACTAAGATGCTGCATGGAACAAGTTAGAGTCCCAATAATCCAGGAGCT
The DNA here is from genome assembly GCA_028646595.1 of Phalanger gymnotis. Classification (NCBI taxonomy): domain Eukaryota; kingdom Metazoa; phylum Chordata; class Mammalia; order Diprotodontia; family Phalangeridae; genus Phalanger; species Phalanger gymnotis. The sequence continues at coordinate 214,647,927 of CM053626.1, forward strand.
TGTTACCCCGTACTGACATACATGAACACAGAGGGACTAAATTTGAGCAGAAGGCAATGTGGTGAGTGGGAAGTGTCTGAGATTTAGCCAGAAGACCTGGGTTTGAATCTCAGTTCTGCTGCTTACTAATAGCATGACCTTTAGTCATTTTTCCTCTGTGTCTCAATTTCTTTATCTGGAATGAGGGGGTTATAGCGGCAGACTTGCCTTGTGGATAGGGCTTGGAATCAGGAAGACTTGTATGCAAATTCCACCTCCGACACTTTGTGACCCTGGTAGGCACACTGTTCAAGCAACTCTCTCAAACCGATCTAGGCCAGAGTAGTTTTTGATTAAGAACGTTTTCATAAAAGAACTTCCACAATAATGGGGATGGTAGGTCTTAGATGATTTCTGAGTTCCTTTCTAGGCCTATGAAGTATATAAAGAGAAGAGTATTTGCTTTGAAGTCAAGTAAAAGGTAAGTCTGTCTTTGGAGCAGTGAGTGATGGGGTTTAATTTCAAGTTTATTTTGGAGGGGTTGCCAGATCATCACTGTCCCCCACCAACCTCCTCAAAAATAGAATAAAAGTTACTAAGAGTCAGTCTAAAAAGTGTTTACGGGTCTCAAAATATTTCTCCCCTTCTTTAATTGCTGGTTCTGTTCTCTGCTCCTTTCTTGACTGATATGGGAGGTGTGGCTTTCAGCTGTGTCTTGCTTTGATAACCACTTGGTTCTTGGCCCATCTTTTTTTCTCAGGGAGGCTTTTGTAAAAGACTGCTATGGATATTCATTATCCACTAGGGAAGAAACCTTGTTGACTGTCTTCAGTGTAGGTGTGGGGGTGGATATCTTTCTAGTGGCCCTGGCAAAGAATGCTTTACAAATTGAAACAATTGCCACACTGAGACTTCATTTTTTGGAAGAAGATGTTGGTTGGTATTTAGTTCCGAGATAAAAGAGCAGTGTTAAAGGCTGCTGGCATTTCAGAAGAAAAGCTGTTTTACGTGAGAGAAAGAGAGAGGGAGAGAGAGGGCGAGCAAGCACCAGCCCATCTGGGTTTCCTGACAACTTCTGTTGGAGAAGCTGACGCCGTCTCCCCTCCTTGTTGACCAGGCATCTCATTGTCAGATACTGTGTGAGTCTCAAATTCATTTCATTTGTCTTTTTCTCATCTTCTACTTTTCTCTCAGGCTCTGCCCAGAGTGATAACAAATACCGTGTCATCAACGTGTCAGGACTGTGTGCTCCTGTTCCTTTCTTCAACAGATAAGTTATTTTCAGGGTGGCTAAGTCGTCCTCTTTTAGCACCTCTCCATGGTCCATTTCTTTTCTAGGGAAACTTGAACCCCCTGAGAGCACTTAACAGCACCATAAAAAAAAAATGGGACATTAACCACTGTAGCAGCGAGGAACAAGGTTGTTATCAGATGGGTCTGTTGCAGAAATTCAGTTGTGTTTTGGTTCAGTGGAAATTTCAGATCGTTAGGTTGTGTGTGTGTGTGTGGTGTGCGCATGCCACAGAATATATATAATTGGCTAGAGAAGAGTGTGCTTGGTGGCACGCTGGTGTGCCTGCTGGTTCTGGTGGGATGCAAAAGAAAGATGCTATTGTGTGAGAAAGTATTTGCCGCTCTGAAATTCTGATGCCATTTGTATCCAACTGCTAGGAGAGCCTGTTCTCTTGTGAAAGCTTTTGTTGCTTGGGTCTGCAGCTGATGTCTGACATCAGATCATACTTTGGTTTGGTGTGTGTGTGTGTGTGTGTGTGTTTTAAAGTGCCATATTATTTTTGTGAGCGCAGAATTGTAAAAAGCTGAGGAATCTACCCATTTATTCAGTCCCCTTGCAAGAGTGAACAAAGGACTTGACACTGAGTTGGAGAAAGATGACTGCGCAGTGATGGGCCTTTGATGGGCCTGAGACTTGGTTAATGAGAATTGATGTTACAGGCCCGCTGGCTGCCTCCCCAGGTCTTTGTGCAGACTCCACAGGGTTTACATCTGCTTTGTGGTATTTGATTGGCTTTAAAAATATCTGAACTAAAAGTCCTGATTTAATCTTTGTAGAATCTGAAGTGTTTCAAACTGCATAATTTCAGTTTGGGAGGAAATTTATGTTGAAATAGCAGGAGGCTAGTAAGATTGTATTCCACTCTCTTTTAGTCTTTCTTTTGCCCTCCTTGAAGCTGATGACTAAGTTCACTTCTAGCCTTCATTGGTCTGTTTACTAATCAGTGGAATTTTATTTACTAAGTCAGTGGAATTTTACAGTTCTAAGTGGAAGAATCAAACTTCTTTTGAAAAAACCAAATCATCCTCCCTCTTTAAAAATTGCTTTAGTCAAATTTTTATTATAATGCTAGAACTGGTAATGCTCTTTTATGTGATAATAATGATGATGTTAATAATAGCTCCCATTTTATACAGTCCTTTAAAGCTTACAAAACATTTCCCTCCCAATAACCCTGCAAGGCAGGTAATATAAGGCAGGCAGGATTCTTACCATTTTACAGATGATAATACTAATAATGAGGATTTATCTAATATTTTGAGGTTTGCGAAGCACTTAACAAATATCTTGTTTGATCTGTGCAACAACCCTGGAGAGTATGGGCTACTGTTATCCCCATTTTACAGATTAGGAAACTGAGGCAGACAGAGATTAAGTGATCTGCCCAGATTCCCTTAGCTGGTAAGTGTCTGAAGCTGTATTTGAACTCAAGTCTTCTTGACTGAAGGACCAGGACTCTCACCAGTGCACCGTGAGATGGGGAAATGGTTATTCAGAGCAGTTGATTTGCTCAGGATTGCACAGATCTAGGATTTAAACATTGGTCTTTGCTTCAGTTTTCGCACCTGGAAAACTCATCCTCCTGCCTCGCTACATGGGAGAACTTGAAGAGTTTTGGAATCATAAAATCTTAGCGTTGGAAGGGACTTGAGAAGTCATTTAACCTGACTTCCCGCCTAGTGTCAGGATGCTTTCTACAACATTCAAGTCTTTGTCTGAATGCTTCCAGTGATGGAAAATTCAGTACCTTAAAAAGTAGCCCATTTCGTTTTGGGAGGATCAAAATATGTAAGTTGAAAAATAATTTGGGTTAATTGGAATCTTATGGCAAAGGGGAGGGAGAGTGGCCAGTGTTGCTTTTTACCACTTAAGGTTGTGAATGTATGATCCTACTTCCTGAGCAACAGAAGACAAGGCATAAATGTATAGAGTTTGATATTGCATGCAAAGGATACTATGAAATTAGCTTGACTTATATAATGACACACATGATAATTAGGCATGTAATAATTAGGCATGGCTGATAAGCCATTCTTATCAAGGGCTGTAATTAGCATTACTTTTACACAGCCAACCAAGGAATTTACTTTTTCTCTTTTTTAGGCACTTATCTAGGACATTTAAACAGCCTCTATACTTAGTCTCCCCCAATACCATACACATCCTCCCCCTCCTCCCATCTCTCACACTCTCTCTCTCTCTCTCTCTCTCTCTCTGTGTCTCCTCCTCTCTCCCTTTCTTCCTCTATCCCTTCTGTTCCCCCATCTCTCTGTGTATGTCTCCCTCTTCACACACACACACACACACACACACACACACACACACTCACACTCTCTTTCTCTCTGTCTCACACACACACATACACATGCTCACACACACTCTTTTTCTCTGTTTCTCTCTGTCTCTTTCTCTGTCTCTCTCACACACATACTCGCACTCACACTTGCGCTCACACACACTCTTTTTTCTCTCTGTCACACACACACTCACACATTCTTTTTCTCTGTCTCTGCTCTCTCTCTCTCTCATATACACACATACACACATGCTCACACACTCACACACGTGCACACACACACACTTTTTCTGTTTCTGCCTCTCTCTGTCTTTCACTCTCTGTATCTCTCTCTCTCATACACACATACATACACACACACTCATACACTCTTTTTCTCTATCTCTCTCTCTCACACACACACACACACACACACACATTCATCCTCATCAAAACCCAGAGGTCTTTTCCTCCCTCTTCCCCATCCTTTTTTTCCCCTCTTTTTTTAGCTATACTACCCTAGAGGTCCTTAAACAGCAAATCCAGCTACTCCTGGAGTTCCCCACCCCTCACCAGAAGATCCAGCCCAAGATACCAAACGGTATGAGGCAGCAGAAGCTCCAAAGCTATGGATAGCCAGTCTGGTATAATCACCACATTACAAATGATTGGAGAGGCTGTGGAGACAATGGCTTGGAATGGGGAAAGGGTCAAATAAGAGTAGACTCTAGAGCCTCAGCACCTAGGATTTTTGTATTGAAGGAAGAAAGAAGAGAAGATTGGGATATGAAGGGTGGGATGGAGAAAGGAAACTAGCCAGTTTGGAGAATCTTTGTTTAAGCTGGAACTGGTTGCTGGTCAACAAGCACTTATACTTGCTATGGTGCATGTGTTGTGCTAAATGTTGGAGTTACGAATAAAGGCAAAAACATAGTCCTTGCCCTCAAGAAACTCGTGCTCTAATGAGGACAACATGCAAATGACTATATGTGGTTGACCAGCATTTATTAAATGCCTGCTATGTGCCGGGCACTGTGCTACTGCTGGGGATACTTAGAAAAGTAAAAGACAGTCCCTTCTCTTGAAGAACAGTATAAAATAAATGGAAGGTAACCTAAGAGGGAAGGTACTGGACAAAGGGCTGGGGGGTGAGCAGGGTAGGTAGGCCTCCTGCAGAAGGCAAGATTTCATCTGAGTCTTGAAGGAAGCTGGGGAAACAAGGAGACTGGGTTACAAGAGAGAACATTCTAGACATGGGAGACAAGTAGTTGAAAGTGCCTGGAGTTGGGAGATGGGAGTTTTAATTTTGAAGCTTCAGGATCTGGCCTGGTGACTTAAGAGAAGCCAATGACCACCACAGAAATATTCTTTTGCTTCCATCAGGGTGAGAATAAGCTTCTAGAACTCCAACATCTGAAATGCATTCACAATAACCTGAAAATAATTAATACCAGGTCAGTATTTGATATGATGGCTAAGGGAGGAAGAATAAACAGATACTTGATTCCTGAAATGAGAAGAAGCAGGGGAAAAAACAACTTAGTATATTATGTAGTATAGTATGACCTTTTTCCTCCTTCCTGTCCTGCATATAACTTTTGTAGTCTTTATTCCTTTCAGGTCCCTGATTCCAAGTCCTCTGAATCCTTAAGTCTGTGCAAGTGAATCCTATAGCTCGGAACAAATTGGTTAGAGTATATGGGGGAAATATGGTGTCATGGACTTTCTTCTAGATTCCCTAAGCCAGTAAGGCAGATCATCTGTTTTCCAAACTGAGGCAGTGATTGTTGAAGGAATGAATGACAGCTAAACTGTTTAGCCTCATCATTGGGTTTTCTGGGTCAGGTACCACCAATCTCTGGCCATTGTTCTCCCCCAAGTTTTGATTTTTTCCCCAGATAGATGCTGCTCCCACTCCCTGGGATTTAGACTGGTAGGACCCGGAATGCCCAACAGGCTAAGGTTCCATGACTAGAGGACCCAGGCTTTCCAGGAGGTTACTTCCCCTGAATAAAACAGGCCTAAAACAGAAAAAAAAAATTTTTTTAAAAGACAATTCTTATTCCAAAACGTCTATCCTTACTATTCTTTTCATTTCAACTAACATCTGTTAATACTCATTATTTATAATCATTCAGCATTTATTTTTATATCTTACATAGGTATATACAAATGAACCACCTGTGGTGAACTTTTGGGGAGGACATGGATGAGAAATACACAAAATGGTCAGGCATGGATGGGTTGCAAACTACATTGCTGGAGGGAACTCCAGAAATGACAAGATAAAAAATCCATTTGAGTACACACACACACACACACACACACACACACACACACACACACACACACACACACACAGACACACATACACATACACGCAAATGTAAATTTCCTATCTATCTATATCTATATCTACATCCATATCCCCAACCTATCCATGGCAGCCCATTCTGTGCAACTCTTGTCCATAGCCTCCTAAAAGGGAGGTATGCCACAAGGTGTTCATCTATACATGGCTTGTAAATATATAAACAAATGTTTGTTGATTGATTAGTCTTACATAATATTTTTTTAAAAAAATGTTAGTTGAACTTAAAAAGATGATAAAGTTACACATTTTAGAGCAATTTTTCCCCCATTTCTCAAGTTGGTCTCATTCAAAGAGGGGTATACTCTTGGACATCATGTGTATATGAGAGAGAGAGAGAGAGAGGGAGGGAGGGAGGGAGAGGGGGAGAGAGAGAGAGAGAGAGTGAGAGAGAATGAACAAATGAATGGATAGCATTGTATCAAGAGTCAAGAGGTAGGGATATGAAGACCAAAAAAAAGACTGAGTTCTTGCTCTGAAGGTATCTATAGTTGAAGGGGGAAGGGAAATGTGGGTAATAGGTACATTAATAAGAAATGATACACAGGTGAGTTCCAGACAAAGTACTATGAGAATTGGAGAAGGCAGAAATCATTTTCATTTTGGGCATGAGGAAGGGAGAAAGTGGTGCCAAGGAAAGGTATTTCGGTGGAGGAGGTGGTACCTGAGTTCTCCTTAAAGCAAGAGAGTAGCTGTGACAGAAAAAGATGAGGTAGAGTCTGTTCCATTAACCAGAGATGGAGTAAGCAAATATCTGGAGATGAGAGAGAGCAAGAACATACCTAAACTTCTTAGTCCGCCTGAGATGGTGGGGAGTAATATAAAGTAAGGCTAGACTGGTAGTTTGGAGCCAGATTATGGAGGACCTTAAATGCCAGTATCATGAGTTTATTTTTTGTTATAAAGTGGAGACTCATCGATTTTTTTTTTTTTGGAGTGGAGGAGTGACATGATCAGAGTTTACATTAGAAGATTATTTAGCAGTGTGAAGAATGGGTTGGAGAGAGAATATGTCTAATAAAAGCTTGATTTAGCGTGGTTAGGATCAAAGCAAAAAAGGACAGATGAAGGAGCTGTCTTGAAGCTAGAATCAACAGGATTTAACAAAGTCTTGATTGGATTTCAGAGAAAAGATTAAAGTAACATTGAGATTAGGAGCCTGAGTGGTGGGAGGGTGATCAACAGAAATTTAAAAAGTTGGGGGAAGAGTAGTTTTGGGTAGAGGTGGGGAGAAGATGAGAAACTGGATTTTGCATATATTTAGTTTGAGTTATTGGAATGTATGTGTACAGAGACTGATCTGGGAGCTTTGGTGAGAGGTTGTAAATGGAGGTATGGGTTTGGGAACTACTTGCATAGAGATGGTAATTGAAGCAGTGGGAGTGGATGAGATCACCAAAGGAAAGAGGGTAAGGGGAGATGGAAGGGCCTAGGACAGGACTGGGTAGGGAGGAGGGGGAAACTTCTACTTTAAGAAGTAATGAGGAAATCCTTAGAGAAACTTTCAGCCCTACATACCAGATTGCAAGGTATTGAGGAGTGAAAAAACGATGAGAAAATGGAGGCAGCAGAGTATGGACTATTCAAGAAGTATGGCAGTGAAGGGGAAAATATAGATGAGATGATAGTTGGAGAAATCAAGGAAATGTCTTTTAAAAAGAGAGAAAACTTACTTCTTCCTATTTCCTGCTTAGCAGTAACCTTGAAGCATTAGCCACCGTAACACCTCCACACCTAGCAAATGACGGTGGTCTAGAGAAGAGAAAAGGGCGGAAATCCAGTTCAGAATACAAAAGTACTAACCAGGACTACTTCTGTAAGCTCAGTTCCAGAGGTACCTTTAGATGATGACGGTGAAAATGTATTCAATGGACTTCATGGATACCACCCTGAATTTAATATTTTATTGTTGTTGTTTGATTGACTCTTTGTGCTCTCATTTGGGGTTTTCTTGGCATATTCTTTTTTTTCTTAGCATATTCTTTTTCAAAAAAAGCTTTACATAACAGAGATGTGCAGTGTCATATACAATCCTCTATGTTCTTTGTATGTGGAAATGTTCATATTAATTGATTTTTGCTAAATTAATAATACAAATAAAATAATTTTAAAAATAAAGTAGTAGGAAAATGTGTTAAAATAAAACTTTTAACTAAAAAAGAGAGAATAGAAAAGAGTTGAGAAAGTTTGTAGGCTGAGGAAAAGAAACTAGAGTACCTGGAGATATGAGAGACAGAGACAAAGAAAGGGATGGGGGGAGGAAGAGTGAGGGGGAGAGAATGAGAATATGCAGATAGAAGATTGACATTAAAAGAGTGAAATGCTCTCAGTGTCCTGTCCAGAGTGGCTGTGTGGTGAGTTTGCCTCTGTTTGAGCAGCCCTATAGAAGCAGATAAGTGACTTTGACTAGCAACTATAACAGACTAAGGCCATCAAGATCTTTTTAAGTTGAACTTTTTAGATTTGTTAGATCAAGGAGAATGATAGATCATTCTATATTTAAGAAAGACTTCTTCATGTACAGATAATATTAATGTACTCATTAAAAAATTGGGAGTATATAATCCGAAACTCGCACACTGTGTGCTCCATGAATTTAGGGACCATGTGATGACTACTCATTGTAATTCATAGCCCATCCCTGTGCCCACAGTAGCCACTTAATGTTTACTAGAAGTGAAGGTCATAGTTAAATGGGTACAAAACTGATTGGCACCAGAGGCAGGTGTTTAGCTTAGTAGATCCATGTTAGTCTAGGGCAGGGCTGTCCAAAATTTGGCCTGCAGGGCTGCAGTTTGATAAATGAGGCCTGCCTACAAGCATGGAAATTTACATAAATGCTTTAGTAAATGAAGCCCAGCTACTGCAGAGCTCTTCCTAAAATGGCACATCAAAATAAATTGTCTATTGTTTCAATAAAAACCTGAGGGTAGACAGCCCTGGTCTGGGGGGATACAACAGTGAGATGAGGAGTTTGGATAAGAGGACCTTTAAGAGCTCTTCCAGCTCTCAGTTGATGACCTTATGCCCTGTCTTCACCACTAGCAAGAGAGGATACCACCAAGGCCTGAGAAAATCACAGAAAAAGAATTGTACCAAAATTAATTTACCCTGCTTCAAAGTTTTGGGAAGGGCTGCCTAGTTTAACTTCAGCTGTGCATGGACAAAGCAAGTGGCTTAGCAGAAACACCATTAACTGGGAGATCTTATAGAAGACAGTATTCTTCAACCCCATTGTCCATTCGGACCAATTTCTGGAATTTGTCATCTACCATTCTTCTGCCCTCACTTGGGTTTTCATTGATAACTGTTCAGATCAGAGCCAAAGAAATAACAGATGTGATCATAGAATCATAAATCTAGATCTCAAAGGGATTTAAGTGCCTACTTAAGCATAAACAACATTTAAGTGCTTACTGTATACAGGGCATTATTCTGGGTGCTAGCTAGGATGTCCCTGCCCTTATGGATTTTATATTGGCCCAAAGTTTGAGCACATGATAACTTTTTCATGGTCTCTTTTGTGTTCTGTGTAGCCCAGAAAATTAATTTCTAAATACCTCCCACCCTTCTTAGTCTCTTTTATTAGGTGCATTATTAAATGGATACTGCATTTATCTGTTTTATTAAAACCATACTCCCTTCCTTTAAAGTCCTGGGGTAGTCATGCAGCCCTTCAGTTCAATTGAAGGCAATAAGCAAAGAAGCTTGACTTTTGATATCTAAGGTGAAACAAGATTCTACAGTCAGAATATTGTCCCTGTAAAGATAAATATGTTAGGGGCATGGAATGAGGACAGCCCCAGAGGCATAGCTTGTCCGTGACTGGGTCAGGGGTTTGGATTTTGTAAGCCTGAGTTCAGATTTCATGCTTACTCTTGAATTTTTATTTCAGGATATAACTTGGCAGGATGAACACTCTGCCCCTTTCTCCTGGGAAACAAGGGTAAGTTGGATTAAGATTTATTTTTACTTTTTAAAAGGATTGAGTAATTACATGTCTCTCTTTACAAGCTAACATTTGATGGCCTTACAGGGTGGTAGGACTGCTAGCCAGCCTACAGTTGACATGCCCATTGTTTGCAGAAAAGAAAAGGAAGGGTGAGGGAACTGGTAAGAGTTAGAAAACTATTATGGTGTGGTTTGGAGGCTTTTAAAAAAGCACATTGGAGGTGAAAGCAATAGTTAATGTGATCAGACTAATTACATTCTATTGACTGGGGTAATAATCTGTCCTGGGTACAAGGGAACATGTCACATGAGACTGCTGGGTGTGCTTCTCCTCCTCATATCTAAGTACTCAGCTCACATTCCCCACCTCTGGCTTCCAGGAGGAGAAAATTCAGTAAAAGAAAGGGCTTCTGTGAACAAAACTCTTTGGGTTCATGGATTAATATTTTGTTATGATTGAGATTAGGAAGTTTGATAAGAGTTGCAACTTGGAGGGAAATTTTAATGTGTTTCAAGACTAGTTAATGGCTGGTCTTTTGGGCTAGGGTAGCTAGGGGAGGAGAATTCAACAAACATTGAATGCCTAAAGTGTGCCAGGCCCATAAAGAGGAAATCCCAAAGAATCAGTGGGTTTTTTTCATGTTGTAAAAGTGTATGATGTTTTTCTTCTCTTTGGGGGATAATTTCCTAATGTGGATTCTGTGGGTGTGGTGGGGTACAAGGATTTACCTTTCCTGTAATCACTCAAAAAAGCATTTTTTAAAGCCCCTACCATGTGCTAAGCACTATGCTAAGTGCTGGGGATACAAAGAAAGATAAGAGATGGCCCCTGTTCTCAAGTTTAGAGTCTAATGCAGGAGACAACTTTGCGAACTATTATGTACAAACCACCATGTTGTCAGATATACTGGGTAAATTGCAAATAATCACGGTGGGAAAGTACCAGAATTAAGGAGGATCAGGAAAGGCTTCTTATACAAGTTGGGATTTTGGGTGGGCTCCACGCAAGCTTTGTAGTATATAATCAAAGAGAGGTCCAAAATCACATCTACTCAAAATTTAAATGTGTGTGATTTTCTAAACTAGAGCCCTGGACAAAGCCCTCTGGTTCTATGGAATTGATTCTTCATCTGCATTTTGGATAGAGTGGTAACATCAGTCTCTTAAGATTGGGTTGCCCTAGAAAACATTTGTTCCTTTCCTCAATGATTAGTAGGATAGTAATCTGTCTTCCTAGAGGGGAACCATAGAGAATGGGACTGATAGCTCTGTTAAATCCCTGATCCCTTTATTTTGAATGAAGTTGCCAATTCAAATGAAGCACCAATCTTGATCATAGGATCATAGATCTATGGCTGGAAAGGATCTCAGAAGCATCTAGTCCAATCCCCTCATTTTTCACACGAGGAAACTGAAGCCCAGGGAAGTTAAGTGACTTGCCCAAGGTCACATTGACATTAAACAACAGAGGAAAGATTTGAGCTTGGGTCTCGTATCTCCAGAGCCAGTGTCCTTTCCACAAGCTGCCTGGAAGTTTTACTTGATGTTATGGGATCTTGTGAATCTCCCCAGCCTGCTAAGCAGCTACTGTTTTAGATGCTAGCAATGCACAGGGACAGGAAGAGAGTATTTTCTCAGTTTGGAGAAGAAGGTGGTGTGATCTTTTTTAAAAAGCACTTAAAAGTACATTTGGGGTTTGAATCATGTTTTTCTATATAAGACTGTGTGACATGATAAATTCCCATGTGGATTTGGGAGTTTGAATCATGTTTTTTCTGTGTAAGACTATGTGATATGATAAATTCCCATGTGGATTTGGGAGTCAAGATGTGGATTTTCATCCCGGCTTTGCCTCTGACTTCTTACTTGGTTCATAGGCAACTTACTTTACTTTTTCTTATATAAGATGAGAGAGTGGGACTAAGTGATCTCTGAGGACTCTTAAAAAAATGCTGACCATCTGTTTTTGATGGAAGGTCTGTCTTGAAAGGCCTTTGAAATTGGGAGACTACCATCTGTTGCTTTGTTTCTCCTTGCACTCTGATGGGGCCATAGAATTCATGGGATCAATTAATGTTTGGAGTCTCATAAAAGATCTTGGGCTTCTGATCTCATAGGATAGCTTGTATCATGTTCCATTTGGTAGTCGCCAAATCATCGGTTTTCCCTGGGTTTTTCTGGGGACATATCTAAATATGTTGAGTAGTTAAGCATTCCCAAGGGCATTTTTGTGAGGTCCATGTTCAGTTTTTATATGCATTCTTCCTTGGGTAGTTTTCAATCACAATTTGATTATTAATTATTAGAATTGTCACTACTTGGATTTTGTCACCCATGGTCCTTAACTTGAATTCCACTACCAGAAATGTGTGGTAGAGAGATCTGGACTTAGCAGCCCTGAACCCATGCATGGGTAAATCACCTAACCTCTCTTAATCTCAGTTTCCTTATTTATAAAATAGGAATGATAATAATGCCCACCTTTATTGGGGTGAGTGGATGAGATGTTTTCTGGGAATGAGATGACATTAATTCAAGTGCTTGGCAAACCCCAAAGTGCTATATAAATGTCAGTTATTACTATTTTTCCATAAGGGTTACAGATGGATAAAGCATATGTAACACACAACCAAAAACATAGGCACTAAGAAGAAAATGCTTAGTAAGGAAAAGTCCCAGGTATCAAATCTTCCTGCAGATTCAAAATTGAAGAGTCCTATGACATTTACCATTCTTGGCTTTTCCTGGTGGCTTTGGGGGGCATACACAGTGGCTCACATTTCTAGGGTTGGTAGCACTTCAACTCTGTTATCTCATTTGATCCTTATGACAACCCTGTGAAGGAGAAAGCATAGGTATTATCTCCAGTTTTTTCAGATAACAATACTGAGGCTCCACTCAAGTGACTTGCCTTTGGTCACATGGCTACTAAGTGGCAGAGGAGGAATTTGAACCCAGGTCCTCAAACTTTAAATCCAGAGCTCTTTCCACAACTCCATGTTTATCTGATTCAGTAATTCAATTCTATGGCTGTATTAAACACCTACCATATACCAGACACCATGGTAGGCACAGGGAATATAAAGACACACAAGGGGTACAAAGACAAAGCTGAAACAGTTCCTGCCCTAAGGAGCTTATTTCCTCCAGGGAAGACCCAGAATGTATAGAGATCAATAATATCAAAATATTTACAGAGTGTTTGTCGATTGGATGAATTCAGGTAAATATGTTCATTACAGGGATATGACCCCATCCTGGCAAGCACATCTTTCTTCTGCCTTTAACAGGCGACTTAGGACCTTATTGATCTAAAAACAAATTGTATGTACTTACTTTCACC
>CM053626.1:214661639-214678261 GCA_028646595.1 Phalanger gymnotis
AGAGGGAGAGAGAGAGAGAGAGACAGAGAGAGGGAGAGGGAGAGAGGGAGAGAGAGAGAGAGAATTATAGGAATGAGTGTATTAGTCAGGGGTGGGGGAGTGGGAGGGTAGAGATCAGTGCGTTTGTCTTGAGGAGGCAAAGGATACCATCTGGAGGACCTCTCAGGCACAGCCTTTGGTGACTTCTGCTCCTCAGTGAGGTAAAGGATCTTGTATCCACTTGACACCTGCAGAAGGATAGATTAATAAACTGTATTACTCTTTTGCCAAGGTCCCAAGTACTCCTCTGAAGAACTAAGGAATTCTTGTTTCCTGTGTGCTTTATGCAGAGATGGGAAATAAATGTCTCCCTACACATTGGTGTCTATACCCTTTGGGAATAAACTTGTCATTGCTTTCTCTATCCTCCCAACCAATAGCTCTCCAAAGCAATGCCAGATGATTTGTGGAGGCAGGGTGGTACAGGAGAAAGAGCACTGGCTCACCAGTTAAAGGAGCAGGGTTCAAATCCCATCCCTGGTGTTCATTAGCTGAGTGATTCTGGGCATGCCACAACTTCCATGGCACTTATTTTGCTCAATTATAAAATGAAGGGTTGGCCAAGGTGGTCTCTGAGGTCCCATGTGGTTCTATATCTATGAAACATGGAAACAGAAGGAGACCGAATGAAAAGTTGTTTTTTTTTTCTTATGTGTCTTTCTGTAGGAAAACAGTAAAAATGCTCTAAAACCTGAGTACTTTCTTCACATGCCTTGAGGGAATAGCTGACCTCCCAAGAATTACCTTGTTAAATGTCCCCTAATCAGCCATTAGTGGGATGGTACATTATTTCTATTATTAACTTGGTACAAATGACATTCCAGTACAAGAATTGTGGCTCACTGAGGATGCTGCTGATTCAGGCCTGGATTGGTGTGGTTGGGCACGGGAAAATAGCTGGATAAAGAAGATTTCAAGCTTTTGGCCTTGAAAGCAAGTAGAGCTAATGCATTCCAGAATGGATTTCACTTTGTGCTAATGCCAGCCAGCTAAAGTTCATGGATAGTAGCCTGTCTGGGTTCTGAAGCCAACATAAATGGAGAGAAGTGACCAAAGTCCTATTGCTAGGCAGTGTCTGGTTGATTTTATTGTCATAGAGATGTAGCCTTTGTTTCTACCTTGGCAGAATTCTGTTTCCCTTCTCTCCAGTCTGGCTTTCCTAATCATCCTTTGCATTGCTGCCAGACTTCTAGTCCTTTTGTATAAATATGACCGGGTCACTCCTCTGATCAAAACCCTCTGATAATTCTGTTGCTTACTGAGTGAAAATCAAATGTTTTATGTTGTCATTCAAGGTCCTCAAAATCTGGCACCATCCTTCCTTTCTAGGCTTCTATCATACTGTATCCCTTCCATGAATGCCACGTTGCAGTTACACTCTCCCCCAAAATTCTACTCAGCTTAAGTCCCATCTTCTGCAGTGTCCTTAGATGCTAGGGCTTTTTCCTTCCATCTGCTTCCTTCAGTCTATGTAGTATATATCTTTTATTTACTTAGCTATTAACATGTTGTCTCCTGTTAGAATGTACACTCCTTGATGCCAGAGCCTGTATTTGCCCTTCTTTGTATCTCTAGGGTTTGGCATAGTGTCTGACACAAGCTTAATAAATGCTTATTGACTGACTGACTGATCTACGCCATACTTTTCTTATTCTGCTTTTGCTTACACCATTCTCTGTGCCTAGAATACTATTCCCTTCCCTAATCCATCTCCTTCCCCTACCATCTGTTAAAAACACTCTTACTTATCCTTTAAAACCCAACTCAAAAATGATCACCTTTAGGAAATTAGCCTTAATCTCCCAGCTAGTTAACCTTTTCTCTCATGGACCCCCCATAGTAATTTATTTGCACTTCTGATTAGCATTTAATTATAATTGTAATGCATCATATTTTGTGTATATGTCAAGTCTTCCTATTAGATTGGAAGTTCCATGATGGTAGGAACCCATATCTTTTGTAAACATTTTATAATAATAATAATTCATATTTTATATAATACTTTTAAGGTTTACAAAGCACTTTACTCACAATCACTCTGTGATGCAAGTAGAGCAAATATCATCTCCATTTTTACAGATGAGAAAATGGAGTGATTTTCCCAGGGTCATAGAGGTAGTAAGTATGTCTAAGTTGTGATGTTTAAAAAGTTCTAGAGACATGGTTTCTGGGTAATTAATCAATTTATTAATAACGCTAGTGTTTTGTTAGTAAAAGAGGTCAGTGACATTCTTGAATGCCAAAAGACCCCTCATGGCAGTGGGCTCACGGTTTATATGCCCTTGGAAGAGTGGGTGTCCTGAGGGTGGCAATCAACTCTGATTGGTTAACAATTAATAGAATGAATAATACAATGAGAAGTGGGCTATATTACAATGAGGGTCTTGAGGTAGGTGACATTGAGCGCCCACATCTCGGTCAAAGAGACTTATCAGTTTCCACATCACCTGTCTGACAAAAGGGAGAATCCACATTTTCCCAGACCTGTCTGAGTAAACACAACGAGCAGGAATCTCCCCATTTGCCTGAACTTAGAATATCTTTTCTTGTCTTCGATTAGATCTTAGCCACCCTGGCTGGATAAGTCTGACAAAAACTTCCCATACTGATTGATTTCTGGATGAGGAAGTAGAAAAGGGAAAAAAAACCTTGGTCCTGATTCAATAATTAGTTATTAATACAAGAGAGAAGTAATCATTTCTCTCAAGGTTTTGAATTCAGGTCTTCCATCTCCGAAGACTGCTGGTTCTTCCTCTTCAGCAACACTGCCCCCATCTCTTGTTCTCTACACACTACGTGTTTCATGTGTATTTATAAAACCGAACAGGTCTCAACTGTGTAGTGAACCTTGTTTTAATGGTAGTGGGGAGATAGCATCATAACCTGACCTTTTTAGATCAAAACTCCCCATTTCAGAGGTGCAGATTAGACCGGTTGGTAGGGGATCTTTTTGAAACAGAAATGGAAAGGGCTTGGTAGGGAGGAGTCTAGCCCATCCCTTCCATTTCAATCACTTCTCAACTTATGGAAATTCTATAAATCCCAACTGTCTATATGGTCTCCATCAGAATCCCTCTTCTCATCTTTCTCTGCATTCATTAAGCACCAATAGCTTCAACCTGAAGGTTGCCAGTGTCTTCAAACATGAAAACTGAATGATGCCAGCTTTTAAAAGTTGTCATCGCTTACTACAAACAGTAGGATAGTTGTATCAGTAATGATGGAGAAACTCTGATCCTCATTTCTAAAACTGCGACTGTTCAAATAGAACCTTAGACCCTTTTCCCCTGCTTGTTTATTTGACAAATCCCTTCATCTCCTTGGGCCTAGGTTTCCTCATCTTTAAAATGAAAGTATGAGAATAGATGGCCTCAGAGATATTCAGCTCCAGATCTATAAGCCTGTGGTTCTGGGACACTTCCTTACACAAGCAGTCGCTCCATTTCCATCCCCCCCCATTTGCCACTTTTATGTGACCAAGACCACTAATTCCAGTGTGGCTTCAAGCCATGGGAAACTAGACTTTTTTTTTAAGGGGTGAGAGAGTTCATAGAGGCTTTTAGAAGACCATTTGTCATTGGAACTAAAAGAGACCTTAGAGATTACAGAATTTCGGAATTGGAAGGGACCTTAGCATTCTAGTCCAACCCAACCACCCTCCCCCCAAATATTGCCTTCTACAACATGCCCAATATGTGGTTGCCTGGCATCTACTTAAAGACTTCTGATGTGGGGTAACCCACCATCTCTTGAGGCAGACTGTTCCACTTGTGGATATTTCTGATTGTTAGGACATTGACCCTGATAGCAAGCTTAAATTTGCCTCTTTCCCTTTGTTCTAGTTCTGCCTTTCGGGGCCAAACAGATCATCAAGTGCTAATGCCTCTTTGGGAAACTGACACCTAGGAGATTGGCTTACCCAAGGCCACTTTGTTATTGTCAGAGAAAAGACTAGAATTGGTGTTCAAGCTTGATAGCTTTAGATATATCTCAGTGAATGTGATCTCACACACACTTATTGAACTGTCACTTCACATGCTCTGTTCAGTTTGGCACACCCTACCTGATACGCAGAAATAGTGTTGAATTTAATAAGTTACATGAATTAATTCTGCATGAATCTGTTTGCCTCAGTTTCTTCAACTGTAAAATAGGAATAAATAATACTAGTAGCACCCACTTTGCAGGGTTGTTGTGAGGATCAGAGATAATAATTGTAAACTGCTTGCGTTCGTGCCTACCTGCTTATCATAAGCCCTAGCACATAGTAGGTGCTACAGAAATACTTATTCCATTCCTTCCCTTCCCTGAATCCTGTGTTTTGAGCTCTTGGATTTCCCATTTCACTGTAGATCACTGGGAAAATCCCAGTGTGCTAAGGAAGCTAGAAACTCTTGAATGAAACCCACCCTGGGAATGTGAGCTGGGATCTGACTCCTGCTGGACTTTGCGTTAAAACAGAAGTTCCAGCTTCATCCCAGAAACAGCCCCAAAACACCCCAGTGAAGCCAGTCAGTGGTGTTTTTGTTTAACAGCTGGAGTGACTGAGGCCTGGTTTATGGTCTTGTCTAATGTCACAGTGGTCAGCATTAGAGCTGGCAATAGCATCCAGAATTTCCAAGTTCTCATTCCTTTGCTTAGGTTTTCGCTAGATCAGATTGGTGCCCGGCAGGCTGTTTTATTTACTTTTGTATGGGCCACTTGTGACCGTTCACCCTAAGCTACCAGTGACTTGTAAAGATTCTTTTAACAGACCCTCAGTGCAGAATTCGGGTCTCTGTTTCAAGACTCCCTCCAGGACCTCTGCAGCTAGATCAGTTTGACTCAGGGTCAGCCTCAAGGCAAATCACCTCAAGCTCTACAACCCCAAGCCCATTTTTTCCTGTTTTTGCCTAATGTCTCAGACCAGATCCCAGCCCCCCCTCACTTTTTTTCCCCTGGGGGGCCTGGTTTTCTGACCTTGCTAGACTGAGACCCCTCTGGTGTGTGCTGACCTTTTTGCAAGTTATGAAGGTAGAGTAGGTTTGGAAGGCCATGATACTTTTTTTTTTCCTGCTACAGAGCAAATAGCTCCTGCCTGTCAGCAGAAGTGGTAGGGAATGGGGACTCTGGTCTTTCCTCCCTCCCTCACTGTTGAGGCGGCTGCCACTTGAGACAGTGCTGGATTCCTCTCTGATGCTGTTGCTGCCTAAAGGGGAAAGAACTCAGCACTTGGTGTGCTGTAGACATGGGAGATGGAAGTAATAAAGAAGATTCCATTCATTCCCAAGACAGGCTCAGCCTGGAAGGTCTCAATGGAGAAGTTGTAAGGAGACCAACCATAGGGTCATGGTTAGGTCCCTGGTGCCTCTGTCCTGCTTTCGTCCCCTAAAGAGTCTGGTTATTTCTTTTCCCACTTTCCTCTCATATTATTCAGCTGTCTGTTCAACAGCCAAGGGCACATTGAGCCCTGTGATTTTTAAAAACCCCTAAGGGATTGTGTCCTACATAAGGAGCCCACTTGTTTTATCTGTATTTGTGACATAGTGTACCAGTGTCAGAGGCATGGGGACTGGAGGTGCGTGTTTAGTCTAGAGGCTTTTGTATCTCACTGTAGGACTTGAGGATGGATAGTGTGGCAGGGAAAAGACGAAATGATTGAGGAAACAAAGGCTTGATATTCTAAACGTTGATTTATTAAGCAATGCATAGCAATTGCCCAATAAACCGATACCAGACCTCCTCAGCTTAGGCCTGCACCCCTGAACACAGGGGAAGACAGACCTTTATACATTAAAAACCCTTAAATAAGGTCAATTAACTAAAAGGAAACAACACAGCTTGCCTATGGAGGGACAGAACAGGTAGTCCATTAGCGTTATCTAGATGTTTAAAGAAGTCTTCTCTAAAGGATTTTTCCAGTCTTATTTAGGTCTTGGGCACATGCTTGTTTTTGTGACTGTTCCACAAACTTCTTGTTACTTCTTGGTCTTTAAGACTTGGGCAGGCTACTTTTGGCCTCAGCTTTCCTCATCGGTAAAATCAGGAGGTTGGGCTAGGTGATCTCTAAGGGGTCTTCAAGTCCTAAATTTATGATTCTTTTATCCTTAAAACACACTTGAGATTATTGTTTTAAATTAGCTCATTGGTGTATGTCTAGAATTTTGTGATTATGATTTCTTCATTTGCCTCCCATACTGCAGAATGCCATGCACAGAGTTCATTATTCCACCCAGAATTGCCCCATGTGCCAGTGACAGAACAAACATTTTTATTTTGGAGCCCCTTCCTCAGTGACCAAACTATTGACATTTCTCCTATATTGCTTCTTTTTTTTTTTTTAACCAAAATCAAAGGTTCTTAGTTTTTTCTGAGTCATCCTTCATTCCCTCTTTCCCTCTCCTTTGGGGTAAATGGAGCTTTAATTGTTTGGTTTGTTAATTTATTAGGCTTTGCTCGAATGAACTATCTTGTGTTCTGACAGTGTTTCTGCAGCCTCTTTCTCAACAATTTAGATTTGCTGGAGGCTGCCAAGTGAAACAATTAGTTTTGGCTGCTTGCACTCATCTGTTTTACTGAAATACTACACATTCTTCTCCAGTGAATAGGGCATAAAAATAGGTCTTGGGTTCATTGTGGTCTTTCTGTTTTTAAAATAGACATTGCCAGCTGAGACCTGGTTCCCCACATGGTAAGATTATATCCAAGCCTTGGCTTGGGAGGCTTGAGTCCTCACCATGCACATCCTGTCCCTGACAGTCCAGCCTAGGAGCTTGGTGGCAGTCTGTCAGCCTGTATCACGGGACATGCTTTATTGTGGACCCTTGTTAGTTCTGATGGATATCAAGTGTTGGGCTTAATATGCCCCAGTTGGTGAACTGGGGCATATTAAGTATAGGTGCTTTCATATAACCTGTTTCTTCATCATCCTTCATTCATCTCAAATAAGCACCCTCTGGATACAAGTCCTCTGTGACCTGTAAAATGATTGTGGATAACAGAGCCACTGTGGTATAGTGCGTAGCACATTGGACTCAGGGTCAGGAAGACCAAAATTCAAATCCTGCCTCAGACACTAACTAGCTGGATGAACCTGGGCATAACGCTGAATGTCTCCTTGCCTCACTTTCCTCATCTTTAAAATGAGGGGGTGGGATTTAGATGGCCTCTAAGATCCTTTCTGGCTCCAAATCGTATTATCCTGATCTTATTATCCTGTCCTGGTGCTGTGTGGAGAAGTGACTAAGGAAGGAAGAAAGAAAACAAGCATGTAGTGTTTACTATGTGCCAAATACTTTACAAATATTATATCATTTGATCCTCACAATTCTGGGAGGTAGGTGCTATTATGATCCCCATTTATGGTCTAGGAAACCAAGGCAGAGTTTAAGTGACTTGTCCAGGGTCACTGAACTAGTTAAGTGTCTGAGGCTAGATTTGAACTCAGGTCTTCTTGGTTCTTTTAATTATTTCCTTTATCCTTTATATAACTTGCTTTGTGTATATTTGTTTGCATATTGTCTCCCCTATTAGATTGTAAACTTCTTCAGGGCAGGGATTATCTTTTGTGTCTTTTTATATCCCTAACACTTAGCAAAGTGCCTGGCACATAGTAGGTGCTTAATAAATATTAATTGAATTGACTTCAGGCCTAGTGCTCTGTGCCACCAGCTGCTAACTCCATAATAGCATCCTTTCTTGCCTCTGGTGCATCTGTGCATCCTTCATACCATTGTCAAATTAATATTTCTTAAACGCATTATCTACTCTTTTCATATTTAACCTCCTATTGCCTCTCAAATACAGCTCATTTTCCTCTGGCTCTCTATAAAGTCCTCTATAGTTAAGTGCATCTATGAAATGCTTTGTTTGCCATTCAAAGCCCCTCACAACCCAGTGCCTTCCTCCATTTCCGGCCTTCTTACACCTTAGTTATGTCCTCCTCCCCTCCCTCTGGAAGTACACTGTCATCCATTGACACTGGCCTTCTTACTCTTCCTTGATCAAGAAATTCCGTCTCCAGACTCTGACCATTTTCACTGACCTCTATACCTAGAATAATCTCAAGTCTTCACCTCTTGGCTTCCGTCAAGTCCCAGCTAAAATCTCACCTTCTACAAGAAGCCTCTCCTGATTCCCTTAATGCTAGTATCTTCCCTCTGAAACTACTCCAGATTTATCCAGTATGTACCTTGTTCATACATAATAGTTTGCATGTTCTCTCCCTCCTTAGACTGTGAGCCCCTTGAGGGCAAGGACTGTCTTTTGCCTTTCTTTGTATTTCCAACGTTTAACACAGTGCCTGGTACATAAAAGGTATTTAATAAATGCTTATTGACTGACCTTCTTCCAGGTAAACTGAGCCCAATTCTTTGCCCACCACTACATAGATTGGCTTAATGTCTGCATCAGAGGGAAAAGAAAATCCAATATTGCATTTCTGTATATGTTCACCTTCACATCCTTCCCTCGCCACAGTTGTCCCTGATCCTGAGTTAAAACAGATGCCCACAGTGTGGTCCCCCTGGTTCTTTGTAGTGTTGTTTGAGGGAATTCTTCTGCTGTCCTCATACACACTGGAGGCAGCTAACCCCATAGCTCCCATCAAAGTATTATGGAAAGGGGTGTTTATCGCCCTCGGAGTGGTAGCGTTGTCTTATGGGAAGAGCACTGAACTTGGAATCAGGAGAAACCTTGGGTTCTAATATCTATTCCCAACACTTATTGGCTTTGTGACCAATGGGCAAGCCAAGTACCTACTTCCCTGGGCTATTTAGGGCTCCAAAGAGATGATATATAAAATTGCTTTGCAAACATTGAAAGTGCCCTATAAATGTCGGCTATTATTATAATTTACGGTTAATTTCCAGCAGTTCTTTTCTTGGGCACTGGAAAGGGATAGGCACTGAGCGTGTGATTTACAGATCTGCAGTCCTTTGCGGGGAGACTCAGATTAGAAATTATAGTCATCTATTTTGGGGAGTCATAGACTAGTGTCAAGATAGCAGTGGGGGGTGCCTTCTGCGTTTTGGGTATTTTATACTAACAATTCCATTCATTCAACTAGATGGTTCTCGTCATTTTGTAATATTTTCTAGCTCACGGATGGAGTGAATGGATCTCAAAGCACCTTATCCACGTATGTTAGAGGTGTTTTGAGCCTTTGAGGCCAGTTGTTAGTGATGAGGTATGCTACATGCAGGACTGAGACATTAAGATGTAGAAAAGTTTTTAGAGCACCCTTGGTCCTGGAACGGTGATGAATAGGAGAACAAAAACCAGGGAAGTCATATTACATGTCCTCCATTGTTTCACGTCAGTTTCTAGCCACTGGTGAAATGCTTCGTATTTGTTTTTGCAAAGAGGTTAAAATGACTCACTTTATAGAAAAGGACCCCAGAGTTTAGACCACCCCAAGGGGCAGTTTTATGGCAGAGGCTGGAGATGCTTAGGTTGAATTGATGATAGCTATTGTCCTCTTTCTGTCTGTCTTTACTCTTTTTCTTCTCTCCCATCCTACATATATGTATTTCTGCTTCTGGGGACATGGAGCAGAGTTAATGTTCTCAAAACTATATCCTTAGAGAACCATTTACTTTTCTTCTCTTTTTTTTTTTAAAAAAAAATCCTCTGTTGTACAGTTACTTCTCTGCATCCATCCACTTCTCCCTAACAAACCTGTTCCTTTGGGATCTTGGTGCTGAGACTCTCCCCCCCTTTCCTGACCCCCCCCCAACTCTAGCTTGCTAGGATTCTCCAAGTCTGTGTCTATGTAGTTATGTTTGAAAAAGGACTAGAACAATTTAGTGTAAGATTATTAGATGCTGCTTAAGTGCTTCTGTATCATGGTGATGTCCTAATTTGGTACTACTGTGACACTCCTTTTTTCTCCCTACCTCCCCTCTCTTGCCTTCCTTCCCCATTGGCTGGAATACTTACTTTGAGGTCAGAGGTTCTCTTCTGGAATGCTTGCCTGCCTGGCAGAATCATCTAAAGAAAGATTCCTATTCAGGGTAAGCTGCTGGTCCAAAAAAGGCAGCACCCCGCCCCCTCAACTTGATATAGTATCCAGTTTTGAGCTCCTCCTCTGCCTTACAATTTCCAGATCAAAGTCAAACCCATTCCCAAAAATCTTGGGGCCCTACTTCCGAGCTATTTTTAGCCAGTATGCTTATTTAAAGAAACTATCATTTCTGTGTTGACAACGTCCCTGGATAGCATTGTGGTAGCTCTAAATATGCATGGCATACAGGATAGTTCCTTAGCAAATAGGGCCTGTTTAAAAATTACATCAAATAAATATAGAACACCTACTATGTGCAGGGCACTATGCTCTTTAAACTACGTCATGTCCAATGTCAGGTGACTTGTTTGCAGATATGATGGAAAAGACATTGGCTCTGGAGTCTGAGGCCTGTCTGTTGTTGTTCAGTCATGTCCAACTCTTGGTGACTCCATTTGGGGTTTTCTTGGCAAAGATGCTAGAGTGGTTTGCCATTTCCTTCTCCAGCTTATTTTACAGATTAGGAAAGTGAGACAGCATTAAATGACTTGCCCAGGGTCACACAGCTAGTAAACGAATGAGGCTAGATTTGAACTCAGGAAGATGAGTCTTCCTGACTCCAGGCCCCACATACTATCTATCCACTGTCCCACCTAGCTGCCCTGGAGTCTGAGGACTTGGGTGCAAATCCTGTTTCCAATGCTTAGGGACTTGTGACCTTGGGCAAACCACAATCTCCCAAAGCCTTCACTGTAAAATGAGGAGGTTGGACTGGATGTTCTCTGAGGTTCCCTTCCAACCCAAGACCTGTGTTGATCCTATATCTGTGACATATATGATAATCTTGTCACTTTGGACCTGTATAACCCGGGATTCGAAGCTCTAAATGGTGGAAGATAAAGCTATTTTTGTGTCTTCTAAGACTTTACTTATTGTAGGAATGGGGATGACTTTTTTGGAATTGTCTGGCTATGTATTACTCAAGTTTAAACTCTCAAGCTCTTCCTGATCCCTTTAGCTCACCTCCTGAGCCCCAAGTGGGGATCTCTAACCAGACACATAAGGAAAACCCCTAAGGTGGAGAGTGGCAGCAATCTGGTGCCCTGAACTTTTATAAAGCATGAGACCCCTTCTGACCGCATTAGGGCTGCCCTGCCACCTTAGTGAGAACTGATAAGAGTGGAGATGGAGACAAAGGGAAAGAGAAAAGAGCTTCCACTATGAGACTCGTATTACAACCAGCTGGAACAAGGAGAACCCCATTGTTTACCCTTCTTAAAACATGGCAGGGGGGCCCAGCCCTGCTTGTCATTCTGTTCTCTGCCTCTATAGTCTGCTTTCTGCTCTGACCAGGGCTAGGAAATAGAGGGAGTGCAGGGGCACACACGATCATGAATCACTGGCTCATGGGCTACTTCCAGCTCAAATGAGATGGAGCAATTAGGGGAGAGAATGGTAACTGATGAGCAGGTGGGTAGAGAGAGGGAATGGGAATGTTTCCTGATCTGTTTAAATGTTGATTAAAAAAAAAAACTGACATCAGAAATAGCTTATCCGGCATAAGCTTGGGAGGAAAAAAAAGGCATTCCAATGAATGGATACTACAAAAAAGGACTTGAGTTTAACAATCAGTGACTTACTGATCAGAAAATAGTTAGCAATGTTGTCTTAGAAGGTTGGCAGTAATATACCCATCTCCAAAAGCTCACATTATACATGGTGGTGAGTTGTTGTGTTCATCAAGGAACTGAGACACAACCTATTCCCTGGAGGTATTTACTAGACATAAATAGGCAGCTAGGTGTTGCCAATGGACCAAGTGTTGAACTTGAATGTAGGAAGAGCTGAGTTTAAATCCTGCCTCATTTATGAGTTGTTTGGCTCTGGGTAAGTCACCTAAATCTGTCTCAACTTGTTTCCTCATCGATAAAATGTGTGTGTCGGGGTAGGGGAAGGGGTAGTGTAATAATAGTGCCTAAATAAATTTTAGCGTTGATGTAAAGGACAAATGAAAATACTTTGTAAACTTTAAAGTGCTGTATAAATGCTGCTACAACTACTACTATTATCATCATATTATTACTATCAATTTGTCAGATTGTACCACTCAAAGACATATTACATCCTGGGTCATTGCCAGTTGTCTTAGACTCCGATGACTCTACAGGAAATAACTGTTTGGTGAGGTCAGGCAACTAGATGTTGGGAGTCCTGGGTTTTTATCCTAGCCCCACCATCGCGGGGATGGGAGTTTTGGGAGGGGGGTGGCTTCATAACAAATCTCTCCCCTGCTGTAAGAACAGGCTGCAGAACTCACCAGTGTTTCTAGGTGGACCTGGGGCTCTGTTAGGAGCAGGCCTGACTCAGACCAGTACCCTGTTGGTTCAGATTTGATGTTGGATGAAATGGAGCACAAGTAGGTCATTAAACAGTTATCTAAAGATTTACTTAGCATACCATAGAAAAGGGTGCAGTAAGTAGCACTTTGCTCTAAGCTCACATACCTAATCCCCCTTGTCTCTTTTATGGAAATACGTATGGTCTGCAGAGGATGGAGTCATTCAGCTGGTCAGCAAGGCCAGAGGTGGCATCTCACCATCTTGAGACATCCACCAAGTGTGAAGGGCTCTCTCTCTGTGTGGGCGGGCCTTTGTGTGGTCTTAGGTGACCAAGATGTCAATATACAACCAGAGGGTACCAGGAAGCTGCCTCGAGGGACACACAGTTTTCATCTCCTTTCTTTTCACCACCTCCAGCACCACATCAAGTCCCAGATTTTTCACCTTTTTGGGCAAAATCTACCCTAACTTAGATCGTAGGGGAGTGGGGATAGACCCTGGTGGATACTGTTCTTATCACAGGCTCCATGTGCTATGAGGTGGCCAAAAGGATTCAAGAAAATAGACTGGCTATTTCAGATATTTCAAACTAACATCTGCTACTTAGTAAGGAAGCTGAGTTAACAAAGGGATTTTTCCATTGAAGGGGATGGTGATGGAGTATCATGCTTTCAGAAGAGCAAGAATTTTGAACCAAATAAATGCCATGTGTCATTGGTCTTCAGTTTTAACAGAGATGCTATCTAAACATATACCTGGAGATTAGGTACCATTGCTAAGTTGACCATTGCTTCTCAGCAACCCCCTTTTATCATTATAGACTTTTAAAGTTTTATTGGTACCTTTTTTTTTTTAAATCACAGTCATTTTTGGAAATCCCCATCCCTTCCCTCACCCTGTAATTGAATCCTCCTTAGTGAGAAAGAAAAACATTTAAAACACCCAATGCAGTGACCTTGTCTGACAATATAGACAACAGTTTGTCCCCCTAGACCCTCTCTGTTTTCTTGAGAAGAGCAAGATATATTTCATCATCTGCTTTTTGCAATCATTACTGGCTATGTTGTTTTTCTTTTACATAATCTTATCTTGTAATGTACATCTCAGAACCATTATGGAACACTTAGAAACAGCTACCACGGGAGGTAGTAGATTAAAACCATTAGAGGGCAAACATGCTGCTTTTAAAAATTAATTTTACTAATAGAGTATCTTCATAGTCATCTCTGGAAATTTCCACCCTTATGCTGGAATTGAATCTTCCTTATAATAAAGAAAAATAGTTAAGCTAAAACACCCAATATAGTGTCCTTGTCTGACAAAGTATACAGCATTTTGCCCTAGGAGACCCTCATCATTTTGCTGAGAGAAACAAGGTATAGAGAAAACATTGACTAGGTCAGTGAAGGAAAGGTTGAGAGAAGGCTTAGGGTGGATGGTGGATTAATAAAACTGTTGTCCTTACTGACAAGATTTCATTATATTTTATTTTTGTTTTTTCTTCTTTTCTTAGAGTCAGATGGATTTCAGCATTGCCTCTTTGTCCATCCAAGAGCCAAGTGGCACAACCCAGATTGAACCAAGGCAACTGTCCAAAGTCCCTCAGGGTGCCCAGGCCACCAAATCCTCTCAGGGAAACAAAACATCAAGCGTGGATGGCCTAGGGTCCATTTGGAAGGAGGAGGAATCCTCTTTCTGGAAGATAAATGCAGAGCGCTCACGAGTGGAAGGACAAGAGTCGGATTTCCAGTCACTGACCCCTAGCCAGATCAAGTCCATGGAGAAAGGGGAAAAGGTCCCTCCAGGCCATTACCGGCAAGAATCAGTCCCAAAGGACAAGGAGGTGGCCAAAGGGGAAAGACCCAGCGGCCCTTGGCAAGAGAAGTTTACATTCTCCAGCCTGAGTGGTGAGAAGGAAAGGGCCCGGTCTGGCCAGTCTTCTGTCAGCTTGTTGGATGATGGCTTCCTCTCTGAGCCCGTGGTGAAGTTGTCCTCATTGGGCTCCAAAATGGAGGATACAGAAGATGCTTTAATCTCAGAGTCCAAGCCCACACAGGTTAGATGGCCTGCCTCACTTTCTCTTTCTTCACTAATTTCACATGAAGAAGAGCTCCCTATTGATATGCATACATACAAATGCACACGTATCCACACATCTGTTCTGTTTTTAGGAAAGACAACAGAACAGTAGGGCCAGGATAGGGTTAGGAGAGCTGGGATTTTGCCCTCAGATCTTACTACTAGCCGAATATAACAAGGTTAACTACGTGGTCCTTTCTTATCCATGGGCTTGCTTATCTATAAAATGGACATCCCCAATATTATCCCATGCCTATTTCCTAGGGAGGTTTTTGTGGAACATTGGATAAGGAGGGGGGTTGTCTGTTGATGTGGAAGCAGAGGAAGTTGGTAAGTATTTAGGGAACACAGCTCTGTGCTAGACACTAAAGAGAGACCATTGGGCTACATGTATTCCATCAATGAAGCTATCTTGAAGAGAAGACAGAGGTAATGAAGCTAAAGGAAGTTTAATTTTATGGAGTATAGGTAGTGGACACTGAATTAAGTATTTGTTGTGAGCAGCATGGTAGAAGTTGAAATAAGAATGTTATAATTAAGCTATGGGACTCAGATACTTCAAGGCAGTTGTTAGGGATTGGTTAACTAATTATTCCAGAGTAAGGGGGAGGGGGAAGGAAGACTTCTTTGCCTTTTCCAGAAGGGAAGAGAAGCAAAAGAAGGACTTAGGAGAATGAGATGGTCCTACAGGGGAAAGAAGCAAGAGGAGACAACCAAGGATCATTGCTTTTGGATTATTTTACTGTGTGTGTGTGTCTGTGTGTGTGTGCATGTATGTGCATGCGTGTACACTGTTCTTTGCCAGATGGTTTGCATTTCTTAAGAAGTTAGAGCTCTAAATGGAGGATGCTAGAACAATTAGCTATGATAAAGTTGGAAGCTTGAGGTCTGCAGCAGTAGAGTAGCCTTCTTTGTTTGCTTGTGTTCCACTTTGCAAGAACAAAGCAGTGCAGTTGGGTGTGGTCACTTCAGTGAAGTCTTTCTGCTGAAAAGTCTGCATAAACTTTATCAGCAGTCACCTCAGTTAGAACTTAGATTTAGAATGTTGAGCTTGGTTGTTGTCCTTTGTTCTTGAAGAGGACCAAAATGACATCACTATGCTAGAGTCAAGTTTTTGTGTGTCCGACTGTGGCTGATCAGACCAATATGAGCTCGGAATGCTCTACTACAGGTCGGGTACAGATAACCCCTGCGAACATTTGGGGTGGATATTCTAAATATGTGCATCCTGCATTTCCTTTGAGTTGTCTCAATTCTGCTTTGCCCGTAGAGCACAGCACCTTCTCTGATATGAGAATGCCACTCTAGCTCCTCAGGACCATAGCAGTCATACTTTTTCTTAATTTAGCATTTTTCTTAGAGGACATCAGTAGGTGTTTTCCTTTATAGAATCTCCCCATTGGAAGGGAACTCAGAGGTCATCTGGTCCAACCGGTATCTCAATAAGAATCCTTCCTGTTACATACCCAACAAATAGCCACCCAACACCAGCGTAATGAGCTCTAGTGAAGGAGGGTTGGGGTCCATTACTTCTTGGAGGCAGTCCATTCTACTTTGGGATAGATCTGATTCTTAGTAAGTATTCTCTCACATTAGAGTTACTCCATGTAACTTCTACTCAGTAACCAATTTTATCCTCTAGAGTAAGGCAGAAAAAGTCTGATCCCTTTTCCTTTCCTCCATTTTTATTTTGGTGGGTAGACAGGGTCTCCCTATCTTACCCAGGCTGAGAGCCATTCCCTACCCCACTGCCAATTTGGCACTGAAATTTTGACCTGCCCTGTTTTTGACCTGGGCCAGTTTACCTTTCCATAGGCAGCCTAGTGGCCTCCATTCTCAGGTGCTCACCATGATAGTTCTGGCCTTGATGCCAACACCCTTTAACTTTACCTCTACTGCAGCTCAGAGCTCAAGAGATCCATGACTCTCAGCCTGCCCTGTAGCAGAGATAATATACCCTCCTCCCCAGCTGATCTTTTTTCTACATAACAACACTTTAGATGCTTGAAGACAGCTATCCTGCCCCAGAATCTTCTCTTTTGCAGACAAAACTTCCTCAGTTCTTTTAGCCCATCCTCATGACCTTGAGATTCTTTGCCCTCCTGATCACCTTTTCCTGGATGTTTTCCAGTTTTTTATTTATTTAATATTTTTAGTTTCCAGCATTGATTTCCATAAGATTT
>CM053626.1:214678761-214704596 GCA_028646595.1 Phalanger gymnotis
CAACATAATGTCCCTTTGAATACATATTGTCCCTTTCTCTGCTATTTTATGGAGCTTATATCAGATGAAAAGAATTAGTGCAATTATACTAGCACAGAACTCCTAGTTAGCAAAATCCCTAACATGTAGATAGACATTGGCTCACTGCCCTCATTTAAAATTTGTGTTTTTCTGGCTAACCTCTGTGTTCTTCAAGGCAAAACTAGCTTAGAGGAAGCACGTAGGCAAAAGAAGTGACTAGACAAGTACTGGCAAAGGAAATTTTGAGGCCACATGTGGCCTTCTAGATCCTTGGATGTGACCTTTCAAATGAGTCTAAGTTTTACAGAACAAATCCTTTTATTAAAGGGATTTGTTCTGTGAAGTTTGGATTCAGTCAAAGGGCTGCACTTGAGGACTAGAAGGCCATATGTGGTCTGGAGGCCGTAGGTTCCCCACCCCTGGAGTAGACCTTTTAGAACTTTCCTCAGATCCTTAAGAAGCAAGTCCTGTCTACAGATCCAGCCAGTCCTTTCTGCCACGATGCTAGCAGGGGCCCAAGGGCCTATCTCTGTCTTTCTTTCCCTTCTCTATTCTAGTTTAGCGCTCCATTTGTCTGTTGCCTCTGGGCCTCCAACTCTTTCAGGATTGGCTCCTAGAATTCCAGGCAGGGCTAGGGATTTCTCCTCCTTCACTAATGCTACTGCTTAGCTCACAAAATCCTTACTCCTTCCTCTCAATCTGTTCTCTTGCAGACTGTATGTGTCTTTCAAAACCCCTAGGCATGACTCGAGTCTGCCTAGCAACTCGAAAGATTGTTATAATCCCAAAATGTCACTCAGGGTTGAAAGAACATTCCTTGTCCCTGTGAGATACAGATCCCTGCAGCCAGTGAGTTCTCAAAAGACTACTACATAAACATCAGTTACCTTTATGAGTTACAAGGACTTTCCCCTTAATTTCGTTTCCAATTCAACCCAGCATTTATTAGGCACCTCCTATGTGACAGGGGCTCTGCTAATCACTTTGCAGTGCTCGATCCTCACAAGAACCCTGAGGGGTAGGGGCTATTCTTATCCTCATCTTACAGTTGAGGAAACAGAGGCAGGGCAGCAGTTAAGTGACTTGCCCAAGGTCACACAGCTAAGTATCTGAGGTTACATTTGAACTCAGCTCTTCTCATCTTCAGGTCTCTCCACAGCACTACCTAGCTCCCTAGCATCTAGTGCCACCTACTGTGTACAAGGGGCACCATGCTCTGTGCTGGGCACACAAAGATAAGTCTTAAGAAGTTTACAATTTAATAGGTGGGGATTGAGAGGTACACAGTGTGTGCGTGTGTGTGTGTGGGGTGGGGCATGTGGAGAGAAAACCAGACCTGTGGCTTCAAAGATCTTCAGGTAATTTCATATCCAGATAAATGCTCCTGGCTTCCTCCTTTTAATTTAATTTGTTTAACAATTCAAAAAAAATTTTAAAACTGAACCTTGATTTCATTAACATAGGGAACTTCCAGTGAGAGGACTTCTCTCTGTCAATGAAGATCTCCACTTGTTCTGTAACCTATAGCCTTAGAGTCGCCTGTCATGATATACAGAAAGGTATCAAGTATGATGTGGCAAAGAAGGGAAATAGTGATCACTTCAGCCTTGGAAGAGAACCAAGGAGACCTTTATGGAAGAATCATGCAGACGACTTGTCCCTGGGTAGGGGAAGGGGTGGGGAGGGAAGACTTCATTTGAAGTTTTCATATTTACCCTTTCGTTTAACTGCAGAGATGGAACCTTCAGAATAAACATCAGTTCACTTGCTGTTACACTAAATTCTTTATTTCTGAAAAGGCCTTCTCTAGCTCAGCTGGGGAAATGTGGCCTGGCTAATCCAACAACAACAACCAGCACACCAATGTCGAAAACCCCCAAAAGCATTGGTCGAGGAAGAACAGAATGTGCTCAAACAGGACTGTGGGCAGTGGTTGGTTACCTTGAGGGGTCTGGCAGTAGAAATGTGTGGGCAGTTTCAGGATCACATTGCAAGGGATAGAAATCCCAGGGCCTGTTTCTGAGTCTTGTGGTTCTATGTAAACAAAGCTGGGCTTCAGGTAGAGTGGGGCACCTGGAGCAGGATTGGAGGCTGGAAGCCATTTGGCTTCACTTGCTGGATAATTTACTTGGCTGGAGAAATGGGCTCTAACAAACTATGAATAATAAGCTATTTTTCACTCCTGTAGTATTTCTGAATCAGCTGATGGTCCAGAACATATAAAACATAGAGTTTACATTCCTGGAGGAGGGCTCAATACATTTAAAAGCATTTAACTTCTATTAAATAGAGAACTTTTCAGGAAGAGAATTATCAGGAAAATAAGATACAGAGTAGACATCCCAATGACAGATTGCCAAAGGTCAGCTGCTTTGGCACACACAAAGATTCTAGTCCCATCTCTGGCTTCATGACCTTGGGCAGATTAAATAATCAACAGCTGTAAAATGGAGGGGGGGAACAATACTTACACTCCCTACTCAGGGCTATCCTGAAGATGTTTTAAAAAGCATAAATCTTTAAATATAGGCAAAGGGGTATTATTATGATTGGATTTTGTTTTATACTGTAGTCCTTAAATACTTCTTAGATGGGGTTTTGAGGGGGAGGGGTAGAATTATTTCCTCCTCTGAGGAAAAAAATAGTATTAATAACTTTTTGTGTATAGAATAAGATCTACAATATAATTGATATATGTTATGTGGGTGGATCTTCACAAAGCCATTTATTATTATTGTTATTGTTATTGCATGTTATTTCAGTTATGTCTGACTCTCCATAACCCCATTTGGTATTTTCTTGGCAAAGATACTGGAGTGGTTTGCCATTTCCTTCTCCAGCTCATTTTACAGGTGAGGTAGTAAAGCAAACAACAGGGTTAAGTGACTTGTCCAGGGTCAAACAGCTAGTAAGTGTCTGAGGCCAGATTTGAACTCACTCAGGTCTTCCTGACTTTGGGGCCAACACTCTATTTACTGAGCCGCCTAGCGGCCCTTATCATTTCCAGATGAGGAAATGAAGGCTTAGATTTTAGAAGTTAATTTGTCCAGGGTCAAATAGCTAGTATTTTGCAGAGACTAGACTTAAATACAGGCCTTCAGAATACAAGTCTAATGTTATTTTCATGTAGCGAGGGTATGATGATGGCTCCAATTTCCTACTTCAGGGATCCAAAGGATATTTTTAATTTGAGGGAGACACAGCAGTTTCCAACATCTGTTGGAGTCCACTCAAACTACTGGCTGAGGGTAGCTCATGGTTTCTTTTGACCTCTGCCTCCCCTAATCTGCCCTCCTTTCTATCTGTGCCCCTCTCTAATCCCCCTCCCTTCCTACTTCCTTGTAGGGAAAGACAGATTTCTATGCTCAACAGAGTATCTATGTTATTCCTTCTTTGAGCCAATTCCTATGAGAGTAAGGTTCAAGCATGCCCACCCCCCCCCCATTTATCCCTCCCCTGTAAAAGCCCTTTTGTGCCTCTTTTATGTGAGATAATTTGCTGCCAGTGGCTGTGGTGCCAAAATGGCCAGTGAGAGTGAAAAGAAAAGCATAAAACACGGGCCAGGCAAAGAGAGTAAAGAACAGCTCCATTTATTAAACTGAGGCACAGGGCTTATATACCCTTTTAGGCAAGCAGAATCAACAAATCCACGTGCAAGGCATTTTCATAATACATGACTTCCTCATGCTTAGTTCCCCTTTGCATGACTTCCTCATGCCTTTGTTCCTTTTGCCATAAACAATATTTTGTTAATAACCCACAGGTGGTATTTAGCACATGTGTGCCATGGGGGTATCGGAGAGAGCACGTGTATACCGACGAGACTTGAAGAGCCTTCATCCTGAGCAGCATGTGTATGCTGAGGTGGGGGATGGAGAGCCCACGTGCCGAGTTATTAGCCCAAGGGCAAGAACAGGCCTCTGGCCTGTATCTTATCCCAGAATGGACTTTCTCAGAGCTGGCCCTCTACAATAATTTACCCCATTCTACCTTTCCCTTTCCCCTTCTCCCAGTGCATCCCTGTTTCTCACTCCCTAAATTTATATTTTTGGATAATATCCCATCTTATTCAGCTCATATCCATGTCCTCTACGTACACTCCTTCTAACAGCTCTGATAAAGTTCTTAGGAGTTACAATTATCATCTTCCCATATAGGAATGTAAATAGTTTAATCATATTGAATCCGATGATTTCTCTTTACTATTTACCTTTTTATGCTTCTCTTGCGTTTTATGTTTGAATGTCAAATTTTCTATTCAGCTCTGGTCTTTTCCTCAGGAATGTTTGAAAGTCCTCAGATTCATTCAATGACCATTTTCCCCCCTAAAGGATTATACTCAGTTTTGCTTTGGCAGGTGATTCTTGGTTCTAATCCTAGCTCCTTTGCCCTCTGAATATCATATTCCAAGCCCTGTATTCCTTTAATGTGGAAGCCATTAAATCTTGTGTGATCTCAACTGTGGCACCATAATATTTGAACCAGTTCTGGGCAATGCAACAGAGTCCTGTACCCAGTGCCAGTAAAGGGACCCTTGTAATCTCCTTCTGATGAGTTGTCCAAACTCTGTCTGTGGGCTGAGAGTTCCAGAAGCCACTGCCCCCATTTCAGTCACCCCCAAGGCCTACTGCTGGTTTTTCCAGGGCATGGCCTTCACTGGACTGCTCTCCACTTTCATCTCAGTGGGATAAACCTTCCCTACCAACCTTCTAAGTTGTCTTGGGCTAGAAACTGTTTCATTCCAACCTTTTATTGGTTCTGCCACTTCAGAATTAATAAGCAATTGTGGTTATTATAAGAATGAAATTAAAATATAATTTTTTAAAATAGTTACTAAGTTGTTAGGACAAATACTTTTAGCTCAGAACAAACTTCATATCTGGAATAATTTAGAAAAAGTTTGTTTAAGTCATTCAACAGAGGGGAGAGCCAAAAAAGGAGTAGCTCACTCCTTCCCTCCTCCAGGGCTTATAAGTTATATACTATATAGGATTCAAACAAAGGAGGTTCAAATCATTAATCATAGCTTAGGTATAGCTATTATTATTTTTCTCATGTTGTTGCAATAGCAGTTAACAATAAATACATACAAGTCTTATATATCCTTTAAAGTTGAAATCCATGCTGGAAGAGACATCAATTGCTAGAAATTAAGAAAATAATCGCATTCTATGCTTACATATGGCTGATAGCCATCCATATGTGAAGATACTGCATTTTACTTACTAAAGCCAAAAAATAAAATCTTTAAATCTGGGATCTATCGATGCTAAGTTGGCTCAAAGATGTTACTTTAGTACATACTATCCCAGGTGCACTTTCATAAGCAATGGTCTAACTTCAGCTGTGAGAGATCCTAGTTTCTCATTAAGTCTTTTATTATTTTAGAACTTCTCAATGTTCTTTCAGCAACCTCTCACCAAGTTAATAAGATTTATGACTTGCTTAGGCTAAAGATCCATGGGAATGAAACCCTAGCAAGGCCCTGAAGAATTTCTCAGATATTTAAAAAAAAGTCTGTAATACTTTCCTAAGTTATTACATCATCATTATGATTATTCATTTTAAAATATGTCCAATTAAATATTTGATGTTTTTTAAAAACCATAATGACAACAATCTGTCAAAAGAGGAGTTAATTTTCTAATGATACATTTGTATTACCCTTTGGATATCAATTTTTTAAAATTGCATTTTTATACTATTTCACAAAAATCATAATACAAGAAAAAATTAGAAGCCTAACAATAACATAAACAATATTATGATTTTTAAAACATACCACAAAACTTTTTGCCAGTCAAACAACATCAATTTGGTTGTTGCAATTGAAATTAAAGTAGACTAAGGCACAAAACTCTGCACCCATTCAATTTATTGTTAAGGCTAGCAATTACCAATAAAAAGGGTCTCAACTCCTCACTCATTCAAAAGACCATGAGGTAGGGCTTACTAGTCTTCATGAGGTTTTGGGAAGTATAAGAGAACAAAGAAGAGGAAGCATAAAACAATATGATTGGTTAAAAAGTCTGAAGTATCATAGATGATGGAAAGCAATATGATTGAATGGAAGTCAGGAATGCAGAGCTAGAAACAACCCCTCCTTCCATCTTGTTGCTAGGGAAAGCTCATTGGTGGTGTGCACCTGCATCTAGGAAGGCTTGTTAGCAAGATAACAGATCTCCTTTTATTGTACAGTAAGATGTATAGAGATAATATATTTCTTTGAATTAATATGGGATGACTTAGTTTAGAGAGGAAAGATGAACTTTTGAACTTAACTCAGAAACAAAGAAACATGGTTTAGACAATTTTACAACATATTGGGGGGGGTGATACAGAATAGAATCAATTACAAAATGGAATCAGAACCAATTTGACTTCCTCATGGTCCAATGCAAGTCCAAATCATCTGACGTGGAAAAATCACTTCATCTATCTATCAACTTGGCATTCTATATTAATCGAGTTCAAAAGACCAGTATAAAGTTGTTTCAATTGTGTCCAAGTCTTTGTGAGCCTATTTGGGGTTTCATGGCAAAGATCCTGGGGTAATTTGCCATTTTCTTTCTCCAACTCATTTTAGAGATGAGGAAACTGAGGCAAACATGGTTAAGTGACTTGCTCGGGATCACACGGCTAGTAAGTGTCTGAGGCCAGATTTGAACCATGAAGGTTACTCTTTCTGACTCCAGGGCCATTACTCTATCCATTGTGCCACCTAATTCTTCCATGCAGTTTCTCCACATGCCACCTTAATGATAAATACTGTTGTTTTTTTTCCCCCAATTAAGTTATGATCTACTTATAGAGTCAAAAATCACAATTTCTTAATAGAACATATCAAACTTTGAATGGGGCCACATCATAATTTAGTTTTAGGACAAACTGTATTAATACAAATCTGTATTTATAATCACAAATAGTATCATTCAAATCTCAATTTTCCCAAGGATCATTAGCTGATAGCACCTCAAGTTATAGACCCTGCTGCTTTCAGTGAACCCTTTCGAAGGATTTACAGTGGAAGTCTCACATTCTTGTGTCCTCTTAAAATATTTAAACTTCCACAAAAATCTTCAAACTATAATTTGGAAATTTACAAAGATATTATATTTAAGTTACAAATTTAAGTCTCTAATTAGTTTATAATGCCATAAATTTCTACAAACCAGGAAAAAGTTTTCTTTTCTTTGCTTGTCCAACTTTATCTCAGTAACCCCAAACTGGCCCTTCCTAAAACCTCATCTCCCACTGAAAGTCTAAAGTGGGAGTAAATCCCTACTTATTGTGATGGAGAGTTTAACATCGTATTACAGAAAACTGGGAAAACTGTTTAAGTATGAAACTTCATTAATCTTCCCCAGCATTCTAATCTCTTTGGCTATAGTTTGTTTTCACAGGAATCTTTATGGCTGATTGCATGTTCACCTTAGAAATCTTCTAAGACAGCAGGATCTACTAACACTAGATTCAACACAAGACAAGACAAAGATTTTCCTGAGAAGTTCATAAGGAAGATTGCTTGGTTGTTGTCCTTTGTGCTCAGAGAGGACCAAGATGATATCACTATGTCAGGGTCAAAGTATGGTGTGTCTGACTGTGGCTGATCAGACCAACACAAACCCAGAAGGCTCTACCACAGGTTGGGTGCAAACAACTAGTCTGTGTGAACATTTGGAATGAAGATGTCTCTAAATTTGTGCATCTCACACTTTAAAGAGGGCAGAGGGGGAAAAATAGAGGAGTTCCCTACTGTTGGGGTATGAGCATAAGCTTGAAAATGGCTCAACCCTGGACAGCAATTTATTTTGACTAGTTGAGTAAATGGATGTAAGATCGATACCAGGCAACCAGTTTGTCAAGGTAACTCAATCAGATAAAGGATTCTTTCCTGGCAGGTCACATGGTTCAATTGATAGTCCTTGCATTTGCTGCTGCTGGTATCTAGTCATAGACCAGGTAAGAGAAGTACGAGAGAAAAAGGAGACAGAGAAAGAAGGAAAAAAAGATCTGCTGGAGGACTGGCTGAATTAATAGATAGTAGATCTGCCCCCTCTCCCCTAAATTCTTGGGTGATCAATCCAAGAAGACTACTCATTTGCTCGTATGGTGGCTAGGCTAGTTCTAACCCTCCCTGAGTAACTGCCCAGGTCAAGATGGTACACAGCCCCTAGCTTTCTGGGCACCTGGTTTCGGTCCTTAGACCTAGTCAGGGGCCAGGGGTGACTTGACCGCGTTCCACCTGAATATAAACCACCAGGGTTTAGGGTGGTGGTGGTGGTGTAACTCACCAGGTTCTTGATGTGTAGAGTAATCTCATCTTGGTCAAATCCTACCTCTCTGGTTAACCATCAAAGATCCTTCTTCTGACACCATTTTTTTTTTTTAACTGAGAACAAAATCCATAACTGGGATAATACTGAAAGAAATTTGTTCAAGTCTTCCAACGGAGGGGAGAACAAAAAAGGGGTGGCCCACTTCCCTCCCAAGGTCTATAAGTTACATATTATATAGTGTTTAAACAAAGGAGCATGTAAACAGTAAATAATTGGCCAGCATGGAGGCAATTTCCGGATAAGATAATTGGGTTGCTTGAGAGGTATAATGGGAGAAAACTCCTTACGTTCCTTGCATCCATCTTTGGATCTTACTGGGTTTCTGGTCAGCATAATCTGTGTCCTGAGTTAAGCATTAAACAAATCTGGTTCCTAAGCAACAGGTCTAGTTTCTCAGCCACACAAGGTTAAGTTCAAACAATGCTATAAAATTTTCCCATAATACTTGTTAATTTTTGGACCCAACTACTTGATAATCCCTTCTCAATCCTCTCACTTCAAAGTTTCATCATAACTCCACTGAGCCTATAAGCAACACACTTCCCTTCATCTTAACTCTTTCCCTCTACACTCCTATCTTTTAGAGATTACTAAAATTCCTTTCCCCCTGTCCTCCACCCATCCCCTTCTGATGACAGACTCCCTGGCAAAACTTCCCAGCACTGACTACATTTTCATTCATTCTCCTCAATTTACTAGTTAAGTTTGGGGAGATCCTAGCTTTTCATTACCACTTCCAGTTTCTCCCCCTTCCTCCATTCACTCAGTACCTTCCTCTTCCTTTGGGGGGTACATACGAATAGCATGAACTCAATCAAAATCCTGGTAGCTATTGTCTACAGATCCCCCAAGTCACTCCCTTTCCTTCCTCAATGAGTCCAATACATGGCTCACAATTTCTCTCCCCAGCTCCTACCCTCCTACTAAGGAACTTCAATATAAATATTGATTCTTCCTCAAATACCCTAACACTGAGTTCCTCAACCTATATCACCTCCGATGAGCTACTTCTCTACCCCACCTCAGCTACATACAATGGTGGTCATGCCCTTGATCTTGTCAACACCTACAGACATACTGCCTCTATGTACAAGAATTCTAAAATGCTTTTATCCTATCATAATTTATTGGCTTTTTACCTCTCCCTCTGTCTTCCCTTACAAAACCCAATTCTTCATCCATTGTATGACCTCTAGTCCCTTGATCCCTCAATTCTCTTGGAGGCCATCTCCCTTGCACTAGCCATCCTATTGTCTTTCCTCCATCTTTACCTCTTGGTGAACCAATTCATCTCTATGCTGTCCTCCTCTCTTGAATCTCTAGCATCCTTATTTTGCTGATCATTCCCAGCCAACCTTCAGCCTTGGATCACTCCCACCATTTGTCACCTTCACCCCCACATATATGCTGCTGAATGAAAGTGGAGAAAATCATTCAACCGTTTTAACTGGTTCCGTTACAAATTTGTGTTAAATGACCTCGACTGTGCCCTTACTACTGCTAAGCAATCCTACAATCCCTATAATCCCTTTTCAACTCACTAGCCCACTGTCAAATGGGAAGTGGCTCTACTAAATTTTTTCTTCTCTCTTCAAACCTCCTATGGCCCTCCTTCCCTGCCTCTCTCAGCTGAGAGCTTGCCTCATTTTACAGAAAAAATGATGCCATTCACCATGAATTCCAGTGATTTCTTTCTTTTTATTTCTTTCCTATTTGCTTTGCATCTAGCCAGCTTTGTTTATATTTATTTGCATATTGTCTCCACCATTAGATTGTAAACTACTTGAGGGCAAGGATCATCTTTTGCCTCTTTTTGTATTCCCAGCACTTAGTACAGTGGCTGGCATATAGTAGGAACTTAATTAATGTTTATTGATGGATCTCTTCAGCTGATTCCAATATTCTTCCCGCATAGCATTTCTCCTCTTCTTCCAACGGCTTTCCCTTCTTTCAAATTAGCCAAGATT
Organism: Phalanger gymnotis; assembly: GCA_028646595.1. Taxonomy (NCBI): domain Eukaryota; kingdom Metazoa; phylum Chordata; class Mammalia; order Diprotodontia; family Phalangeridae; genus Phalanger; species Phalanger gymnotis. Next base: position 214,689,089 of record CM053626.1, read on the forward strand.
TCTCTAACCTAATCTAAGACTGTTGGCTTACTGATCCGATTGATTCAATAGGGCTGTCTAGGCCTTGTTCACACCTAGTTCATATCTCTGACTGATTGATTCAATTATGAAGTCAGGAGCCATCTGTAATTAATTATTTGAAGTAGGGGTACAAAGATTAGCTATCACGTGACCCTTGCCTTCATGGAGTTTACAATCTAGTAGGCTTTAGTTATATGCTTCCAATATTTCAGTGGGTTAGATATTAGATACAGATGTCTTCCTCACATCAAGAGCAATTCCTCTCTTTATTTAACTTGATCTACCAGAAAGTTCAATTTCACAACAGAAGTTTTTATAAAAATTTCTTTTCCACCCAATGGAAAGAGGGATCTGTTTACGCCTCCTGTACTACCTGCCCTGTGCCCATATTAATATTCTGGATCCATAATATTCTATAATGACTATGGGACAGAGGAATGGATACAATATTAGAAGCCACATATCCTGTATGCATAAGTGGCAGCTGGTATTAGAAGCACATTACATACCGATTTGAACCCTACTCAAGTCACTGTTAAATGGAGGGAAAAGATTTTGCCAAGACACTTACAAAAAAGAGACTAACTGAACTTTTTCCATTAGCTACAGGATCACCCTGTTTGGTTAATGTGCCTTCTACATCAAGCACGCAATCATGTCACTCCTCTGCTAAAAACTAATGGTTTCTATCTGTTGCCAATCAAATAAATTCCAGACTCTTGCCATTCTGGGCTCTCCACAATCTGGCGCCAACTTAGTTTTCCAGCTTAATTTGTATTTGATGCTCCAGCCAAACTGTATTATTCACTGTTCTCTAAACATATCAAGTGCTTTCCTACCTCTTTGTTCATACTGTTCTTTGTGCCTGGAATCTTGCCCCTCCCACCCCTATTCATCTCAGCTGGTTGGAGGCCTGTCTATCTTTCAAGACCTAGCACCAATCCACCTCTCCCATGAAGCCCTCCCCATTTCCCCACTGGGAAATGATCTTTTCTTCCTACGTCCTTTTATAACCTTTTGTTTGACCCTCCCTTCCAAAAGGGAAAGGTTCTGTTTTGTAGCTATTTGCATTTGTATCTTATCTCTCTTGAGATAAGCTCCTTGAGCCAGAGATTTTCAACTTACTCATCTTTGTATCTCCCCTAATTCCTAAGATAGAGCTCTTAATAAATTAATTTCTTAAATTGAATTGAACCCTACCAATCTTGATGATTGTCTTGGGGATGGCTTATTCAAGGATATTCATCAGTGACTATAAGACTGCTGACTATCCTGAACCCTTTTGGGAGGGAGACAGTTTGTAAGGTAAGGTGGAACCAAGTTTCAAAGGGTTTATACCAAGTGGACATTCAATGAATAGCTACTGAATAATTGGCTTATTGATTAAAATCTTCCATTATTAAAAATGAGATTAAAAACAGATCAAAATTTTTGAAATTTAGGATGTAAATAAGAAGGAAGGAAACAAGCAGTTATTAAAAACTTACAAATATCTCATTTAACCCTAACAATAGTCCTGGGAGGTAGGTGCTATTTATACCTCCCACTTTACAGGTAAGGAAACTGAGGCAGAGACAGAGGTCAAGTTCACGAATCTAGTAAGTGTCTGAGGTTAAATCTGAACTCATCTTTCCAACCCCAAGCCCAGTACTCTACCTACTTCACCACCTAGCTGCCTTGAGAAGACATAGCTCCAGTAATAATTCAGTCTAATCTATGAAGGGATGTGAGAGGCTCACTCAGCTTTGGTTAATCAAATCAATCAAGTATATGCTGAGTGCCTACTATGTGTCCATCATTCTGCTAAGCACTATGGGGAATATATACATGCATAAGACATAGTCCTTGTTCTCAAGGAGTATAGTTGATTCATTCATTCATTTGACAAATATTTATTAAGTGTCTCCTGTAGGCAAAGTGCTAGGTCACAATTTAGGTAAGGTAGGGGCCCTGCCCTCATAGCTAACAATCTTGTAGAGGATTAAGACATAAAGATAAATATAAACACAGCATTTCACGATAAGTGCATTAGATTCACTCTTTGCAAAACAGAGCTGAGTGGAGTCTAACAAGCTGATTAAATATAACAGTGTAAAAGACTTGGGGAAGAGGTAAAGAGAATTTAATTGCTCTAGCTCTGCTAGAAGTGGGGATCTTTTGGGAATGGGTGAGTTAGGAGGTTTTCACAATCACTTAAAGGACCCTTTCATGGGTTGTAGGAGCCAGGTAATGAACGAAAGAGCTATAAATGTAGTAGCTAGCTCAGAGCCAGTAAGGCATAGGCCTTTTCTTTCTAAAAGAGCTGTAACAATGACTTAGGAAAGTAGCAATGGCAGCCGTATCAGGAAGTAGAAGATAGCAAACATCTATTAAACATCTACTATGTGTTAACTACTGCAGTAAGAGGTAGAGAGATACAGAAAAAAAAAAACAACTTTACTTTCAAGAAGGCAAAGACTTGCCTTTGTTATAGGAAATTTTTTATTTCCTTTTATTAATTGTTATTATTTTGGGGCTCAGGTGCATTCTTCCTGCAACTTTTGGTTAACTAAAAACCTGTCTTCTGTGAATATTAAACTCTTCTGAACAAAACTTGATTCCTGGAATAATTTTAAGGAAAATCTGTTTGACATTCATCTGATAAAAGCAAAAGGGAAGTTTGAGCTGATGGGGTATAGGCTCTGACAACCCCCTTGAACCCCATAGTGAATCTTCCCACTTGTTCTGGTGTTCACTTGAGGCCATAGGCTTTTCATGCCCAAATCTGTTACCCTTAACCTAGCCTAGCTGTCCATTGTAGCCTTCAGCTATCTCCCACCCTTAATACCATTCCTGGAGTCTGACCTCTAGTCACTCCAGCCTCCTTAGACTCCTCCTCAAGACCACCCTCTTCAACCCCTCCTCTAGTCACCCCAGACTACTTGGCCACCCCTAGATCCCTCCTACAGTCTTTCTGTATATAAGATCCATCTTGCCTCCATGAAGGCACTCCAATCCCATCTAGCTCAGACTCAACCTGGGTCAGTTTGTTCTGGCTTGCTTGTCAATCCAAGCATCACAAATGCGCAGATTCCTTAAAAGTCTAGCCAAAGGTGAGATTTCTTAAGAGTCTGGCCAATATGGCGGATCTTTAATACACTTTGTTTTTCTCTTTGGCTGAAATAAGGCTTAGGTTGAATACATTCAGGCAGGACCCGGTGTGTTGGTATTTTGGGGTCCTGAACATCCCTAAACCTCCAGAGCTCCCCAAAGTGATTTAGTTATTTCTTAGCTTCCTTAGCTCAGTGCTTCTTAAACTGTGGGTCGTGACTCATGTGGGTTGCGAAAAATCTGGCAACAGTAAAAGGTTTCTGAATATGCAAGGACCAAAAATTAATTAAAAATCAAGCATGTAATGAATCCAAGGTGTTTCTGGCAGGGCTTGCCTGTGTTGCATCGTGCAACTTCATTGCAGCCTTGGTTCTGAACAAACGACATGTGCACTTTGCACTGTGTATGCTGTCACACCACGCAACGCCAACTAATGCTGCCAAAACTGTAAAAGGGGTTGGGAGTGGAGAAAGTTTAAGAAGCCCTGCATCTGACCAACTGTGTAAGGAAGAATTTCCCTGATGCCAGTTTTCTTAATTATCTTGGTGGCATGTAAATCCTCTCTTCTCCCACCCCCTAATCCAGTCTATTGTGAACCCTCTAAATGTAGTTTAATCTGTAACCTGATTTAGTCTACCTATGGAGTCTATTTAACTAGGTTTGTTTCCTTAGGGGCTGTATGAAGTTATGATTCTGCTTAACTAAATTTGTTCAACCTTTATAATATCAAAAGAAGCCTGGGATTACAAGTCTGCCTTTTCTTTAACTTTTATGGCCTAGGGAGAATGTACAAGATCCAATATATAATTTCTCCAGCACTCTGATGTAATTTTGTCTGTAAGAAGATTTGTTAGAATCCTAATCTTGTTCAGATTTATGTTTTTTGTTTGAGATCTGAACCTATGCTTAAGCATTAGAAAATCACAAGTTTTTTACCTCTGTAAATGCTGTGTTATGATAGATAAATTTCAGCAGCAGTTACCTACGTCATGAACTCAGAAAGGAGATTTTTCTCCCATAACACCTTCTTGCCCTCCTATTCAAATAGGAGAGACAACATGCAAATAACTACACACATATGTATTTACGTGTGTGTGTGAGTGCACATATAAATGTAAATGTAAATGGGAGGTAATCTTAAAGAGAAGGCACTAGCAATTGTGGTGGGGGTAGGAAGACCTGTTGCAGAAGATGGGATTTGAATTGAATCTTGAAGGGACATCTACTGAAAAGACATGGAATTAGAAGAAGGAATGTCATGTCTGAGGAATAGCAAGAAGGACAATGTCACAATCATGGAGTATGAGAAGGAGAGCAAAGTAGGAAACTTGGGAAGGTAGGAAGGGGCAGAGTTGTGAAGAGCTTTAAAAGCCAAATCAAGTCCAATCAAAAAGAATTTGTTGATCACCTGCTATGTGCCTGGGGATATGTTAAGTGCAGGGGATACAGAAAAAGGCAAAAAGGAGCTCACAGTCTAATGCGGCAGAAAATATACAAAAAATTATATATAAAGAGACATACACAGAATAAATGGGAAATAATCATAGAAGGAACTCATTACCATTAAAAGGGATTGGGGAAGGTCTTTTTGTAGAAGGTGAGATTTTAACTGGGACTTGAAGAAAGCCAGGGAAGCCAGGATGCAGAGATAAGGTGGGAGAAAATTCCAGGAAGGTGAGAAAGCCAGTGAAAATGCACAAAGTTGGGATATGGAGTATCTTGTGTCAAGGACTGCAAGAAGGCCAATGTCATTTAAGTACAGAGTATGAGGAAGTAAGGGGCAGCTAGGTGATGCAATGGAGAGAGTGCTGGGCATGGAGTTAAGAAGATTCAAGATATTTACTAGCTTTGGCACCCTGGGCAAGTCACTTAATCCTGTTCCCTCAGTTCCTCATCTGTAAAATAAGCTGGAGAAGGAAATGGCAAACCACTTCAGTATCTTCGTTAAGAAAATCCCAGATGGGGTCATGAAGAGTTGGACACAACTGAAACAACTGAACAAGAATAATAAAGAAGCAAGATGAAACAAGACTGAAAAAGTAGAAAGAAACCAGGTTATGAAGAGCTTTAAATGCCAAACAGATTTTATAGTTGGTTCTGGAGGTGGTTGGGAGCAACTGAAATTTGCTGAATAGACTTGGTCAGACCTGCCCTCTAGGTAACTCAGTGGTGGGATTCAAATGAATTAACAACCGGTTCTCCATGGAACTGAGCTGGGTGGGGATGGGGGTGGGGCCACCCTGCTAATAACGGATTCATGAAACTCAACCTAAAATTAGGTACCATTTCTACCTAAATGGTGCAAACTGGCTGAATCCCACCACTGGAAGATCATTTTGACAGCTGGGTGGAAGATGAACTGGAGAAGGAGAGACTAGAGACAAGGAGATGAGCCAGACGGCTATTGTAATAATTCTGGCATAAAGTAATGAGGGCCTGCAGCAGTGTGGTGGCTCTGTGAGAAGAGAGAAGGAGACATATAGGATAGATGTTGTAAGGTAGAAAAGGTAAGATTTGGCAACAAACTGAAGATACAGGCTGAGTGAAATGAGTTGAGGACAATGTATGAATTTTTTTTTTTAATTTTTGCAGGGAGGAAGGCAGGGCAGTTGGGGTTAAGTGACTTACCCAAGGTCACACAGCTAGTGAGTGTGTCAAGTTTCTGAGGCCAGATTTGAACTCAGGTCCGGTGCTCTACTCACTGCACCACCTAGCTGCCCCAACAGATGAGTTCTTGTCTAAGCTGGCAGCTATGGAAGCTTGAGTTGACATAACACACTGAGCAGACATAACTCTGATGTGAAAGTACAAAGCTGGACCTTACTTTTCACAGGGGTTGAGTCATGTGCACTATTCAAGTCCAAGGGTGACAGATTGACTCCACAGTGACCCTAAATTCTTTCTCTGCTTAGTGGTTAGGAATGGTCAGTCCTAGGTTGTTGGTAAGAATCCAGGGACAGGATGGGCCTTAAGGAAGACAGAACTCATCGCAAGGGTGGGTTGCTGGATTCCTCACACCCACGACTTCTTATCAGCTTGGACAGACCTCATCAACAGGTTAGCGCCATAAGTCTAGAGCAATTGAATAGGTCCCTGGGGCAGGTGGGGCCTACCAGAGGAAAATGTTTTCTTGACTATTTCTGGTCTCAAGCACAAACCTTTTCTGTATTCTTTGTTGCGTGTAGCAAACACATTCTGGTCTTTACCTTGTTAGCTCGTAGCTTACAAAGGAACTAAGGATACTAAACTCAGGCGTTCCCAGGAGAAATTCCTGTGGGAGGGAGGGAACAAGCAAAATAAGTTAATGAGAATATTAATGATCAAAATGCACCCACATTGAATCTAGTTCGTGTGAGCGTAGAACGTTAATGATGAGTCATGAATTACAAGTATAATAGGAATTCAGAGAAGGGAAAGGTCAATCTGGGCTTGAGTAGTTGGGAAGGAAGCATCAGTTTTCTACAAGCAGAAAAAAGGGAGATCTTTTGCTGAGTATACATGTGAATGAAGGCAACAGTTTGTGGCTGTGTGTGTGCCGGATAGTGTAGAGACCAGATGGACTGGAACTAAGGGTGTGTGTTGGGGAGTGGGAGTAGATAAACACTGGCTAGATAGGGTGGGAATAGATAATGGGGACATATTTCCTAAGGCAGCTACTGCAATGTTGCTCCTCATCCTGATGCTCCAGGCTCTCTGTCTTGGTTTTTCTGTCTATGTCCAAGTCTGTTTCTGTCTTTCTGCTTTCTTTCTTACATACAAATGAATGTATGTATATATTTATATGTATAATATGTATATATATATATATTGCACAAATGAACATATATGTGTGTGTATATACATATACATATATACAATATATGTGTGTATGTGCCTTAATTGGCCTCTTTGCCACCTTCACCATTTTCTCTGATACCCTTTGAGTCCCTTTGAGGTCAAATAGAACAAGTCTAATCCCTCCTTCGTACGACAAATACTCAAACCCTGATACCATGACCCTCCCTCCTCCAATCTTCTTTTCTACTAACTAAACATGCCCAGTTCCTCCAGTTAGTCCTTAAATGATACAGACTCAAGGCTCTTCATCATTCTGGTTGTTCTGCTTGGATACCCTCCAAATGATCAATGTTCTTCTTAATGTATGGCATCTAGACATGAGCACGATACTTCGGATAATAGTCTGATGAAGGCAGAGTACGTTGGTACTACTGCCCCCTTATTTCTGGATTTTACACCCCTCCAAATGCCCAAGAGCATATAAACTTTTGGGCTGCCGTGTCTCTCTTCTGACTCATATTAAGCTTGCCACCCACTAAAGACCCCCAAACCATTTTTAGAACAATTGCTGTCTCTTCATGTTCCACCACCAATCTCGTACTTGTCCAGTTGACTTTTTTGGACTCCAACATAAGTAAGACTTTTTATTTATCCCAACTGAATTTTTTCTTAGACTCAGCCTAATTCTTTAGTCCGTCAAGATCCTTCTGGATTTTTCTTTGTGTCCAGTGTTATAGGCAAATTTGATGAGGCTACAATCTATGCCTTTCTCCGAGTGCAGGGCCAAATACAGATTCCTGAAGTACTCCACTGGAGATCTCTTGACACATTGACATTGACTCATTAAATAGTTTATTCTTTGATTCTGGCCATCCAACCAGGTCTGAATCCATCTAACTTTATCATCATCCAGTCCATAGCCCTCCATTTCTCCACATACATTATCAAAACATTTGCCAAAATCTTGGTGAACTATGTCCGTAGTGAACTATCCCTCAATTGCTGGTTTAGTACCACTGTTAAAAAAGGAAATGAGGTTAGTCTGACATGACCTGTTCTCAGTGAAGTCATGCTTTCCCTGTATAATCACCACATCCCTTATCAAATATCCACCAACCATTTAATAATCTCTTCTAGAATTTTCCCAGGAACAGAAGTCAAGCTCACTGGCTTGTAGTTTGCATACTGTTCTCTTCCTATTTTTTTTTTTTTAATTAAGACATCGGGCCTTCTCTAACTTTATGGTTTCTCTCCTGTTTTCCACAATCCTTCATCTATCAATGGCATATCTTCCAGTTTCTTTAGGCCCCAAGGACGATTGACTGATTCCAGGGATGAACCCAGGGAGAATGAGATCTACTTTGGAACATGTCACAGCTAGGACAGAAGGAAGGCAGGGTGGCTGGGACTCTAGCTTGGTTGAAATCAATCCCAGGCTAAACTGGATTGGATCTGTTTGCTAGGTGTTGCCCCCATGGCATTTAGTACTGTTTCAGACATGGAGGGAAACATAGGGTTTGTAATACTGCTTCTTCTCTCATATTGTTCATTTGACATGGGCATGTTTCACTCTCCTTTAAAACTTTTTGTCCAGTTTTATATGCAACTTTTTTCTTCTGCCTATATTTACTATAGGCAAAGGCGGTCTGGCCTTTTTGTCTTTGAAATATTCTCACCTTGGTTCTTGCTTGAAGTTTTATTTTTCCTTGTTTTAGCTGTTTTTCTCTCTTTCATACATAAATAAATACCCCATGGGTGGTACCACTCGGAAGATAATTGGCCATTTGCCCTCTGTTGTGTTTTTGTTTTATCCTTTGTTTAGAGCAGCTAGGTGGTACAGTGGATAGAGTGCCAGGCCTAAAGTCAGGAAGACTTATCTTCCTGAGTTCAAATCTGGTCACAGATTTACTAGCTGTGTGACCCAGGGCAAGTCACTTAAGCCTGTTTGGCTCAGTTTCTCATCTGTCCAATAAACTGAAAAAAGAAATGGCAAAACCACTCCAGTGTTTTTGCCAAGAAAACCCCAAATGGAGCCACAAAGAGATGGATACAATTGAAATAGGTAAACAATAATCTCTGGCCTACGGTGCAACTTGTTTGTCAGCGAGGGAGAAATAGTCTCTGCCACCTCTGGAAACTGCCTGTATCACAGGATCCCACGTTCATTGGCTTTAGAGCTAGAAGGGATCTCTTTGTTGTTGTTATTATTGTTGAAGTCATCTAAACCAACTGCTTCACTTTTCAGATGAGGAAACTGAGGCCCAGAGAAGTTAAGTGACTTGTCTAAGCTCACACAATTAGTAAGTAGCAGATCCTAGATTTAGTCTCAGGTCCTCTGACTTCAGGTCCTGGGGTGGCATCGTGGGATTTGCCTGGCCTGCTTGTAGAGCTCCTTTGACATGAACTTGCCCTTGATTGGGTCTTCTCTACTTCTACTTTGGGTTGATTTCTTTCTCTTTTTTTTGGTTGATTTCTTTCTTTTAGAAATAAACTAATTGATTTTAAAATATCTTCATTTTCTCCAGTTGCTGAAAATAAGCTCACTGGTGTATGATGTATGTATATATATGTTATATATACATATATATGCCTTAAATTCTTTCATTTCTCCCTCTTTTGATGCACAAAAACAATGAAGAACTAATTTTTTTTATTGCCCTGCACACCAAGTGCTTTTTCATATACTATTTTACTGCTGAGCTATAAAATTAATTTTGGTCCATTTCATATATGTCATGTTCTTTATTTTTTCTGGAAAAAAAAAGCTTTTGCTCCCACTGAGTCTTTTAAACTATTCTATCCTGCTGTGACGTGCTTAAATAATTCCAATACTTTATCTGAAAGAAGCAGTCTGCTTCTGTCTCACTAGTTGCCCCTAATTGGTAGATATTGACCATAAGAACATCAGCTCCTTGAGATTAGAGATTTTTTCTTTCTATATTTATCCTGAGAGTCTAGGACAGTATCTGCCATGTATTTATTTAGTGCTTAATAAATGCTTGTTAATTGATTGAACCTCCACTTTTGGGGAGGCTCACTTTAGGGCTAACTTTATCTTTTCCATATGTTATTATGCTATTTCATTTGATCCAACATCTCTGTGTAGAGGGTAGTACAATTATTGTTATCCACATTTTGTTACTGTTATTCAATTGTTTCTGACTCTTTGTGATGGTTTTCTTGCCAAAGATAGTGGAGTGATTTGCCATTTGTTTCTTCAGCTCATTTTACAGATGAGGAAACTGAGGCCAGCAGGGCAAAGTGACTTGCCCAGGGTCACACAGGCAGTAAGTATCCGAGACTGGATTTAAACTTAGGTCTTCCTGACTCCAGACCAGACCGGGTTCTCTATCCACTGCATCACCTAGCTGCCCATCTCTCTGATCATGCATTTCCTTATCAGTAAAATGAGGATTTTTACAGATAAGGAAATTGATGCTCAGAAAGACAGAATTGCCCAATGTTCACTCAACTTGTAAAGAGCAAAGGTAGGAATCAAAGCAGTATCATTTGATTCCAAATCATGTACCCCTTAATGAGGTTCTACTGTACTGACAAAATTGATGTTCTTCTCCAGGGCTCTTTTGTTTCTCCTTAGGTCCTGGGCATGAGTATATTTTCATTGCTGATCTAAGCAACCAAGTGGCAGCTCAGGAGCAGAGTCAACTAGTTTTCCCTTGGCCAATGAGTTGAAAATGACCTGGACTGAGTAACTTAAAATAATAGCTTGAATTTTTTTGTATTGATTCTGTTTCAAAGCACTTTTACCTAAAGTAATTATCTCATTTTACCTTCACAATAGCCTTATGGAGTAGGTAAGACACATCTAGGTGGCAGGAGGTATTCCCAAGCAGAGGTTGGGAATGAGACTTCTACTACCTACTTTGCAAGGTTGTTGAGAATCACATAATAAAAGAATAAGAATAACCCACATTTAAATTGTATTTTAAGGTTAACAAAATATTGTCTTTCAAACAACCCTACAGGGCAGGTATTACAAATGTGGTATAGAGACAAAAAGCATTGGACATTGAGTCCAGAGATCTAGATATGAAATTGACTTTAATACACAGTAGTAGAGTGATCAGAGGCAAACAAAGGAGACTTTGATTCCTGCCAGGAGAGGAAGCGGATTTGGATGGCCACTCTATTCTCTTCAAAGACAGGATACTGGGCTAGAATCATCTCTCTCTCTCCCATAAAAATTGTTAGTTTGGGCAAAGTTAGTTTTGAGTTCAAGCTGAGCTCATGATTGTTATTCCTTAATGGGGGAAGAGTGTCCCAAGGTACACATACAGCTAAAACTTGACACTTCCCCACAAAATGGTAGTTAATAAAAAAGACCACATGGCAAATAGAAAATAAATTAATTTATTTTATAAATATAAATACACATACATATATATATAATTTTCCCTCAGTTACACATTAAAACAATGTTTTAACATTTTTTTTTAAAGTTTCAAGTTCCAAATTCTATCCCTCCCTTTCCTCTCCCCTCCCTGAGACGACAAGTAATCAGATATAGGTAATAAATGTGTAACCATGTAAAAAATTTCATTATTAGAAATTTTGTAGACTTGAATAAAAGAAAAAGAATGAAAGAAAGAAAGTGAAAAATAGCATGCCTCACTCTGTATTCAAACAATATCAGTTCTTTCTCTGGAGGTGAATAGTATGCTTCATCAGTCCTTTGGGATTATCTTAGATCATTGTATTTCTGAGAATAGCTAAGTTATTCACAGTTCTTCATTGAACAATATTGCTGTTATTGTATTCAATGTTCTCTTACTCTGCTCTTACTCTGCTCACTTCACTTTGCATCAGTTCATGTAAGGGTATAGTTGGGGACTCGCTTACCCCATACTCCCAGGCCTTTGTCCAGCAAAGGCCTGATCTTGCGGGCAATGATGAGGCCGGAAGCCAAGGTGGTGAATAGCTCCGTTTAATTAAGACAGTGACCAGATTTTATAGCCTTCATTACATAGTATTAGGACTGCCTTGATCCGCCTACTCTCTGCCTATTCTCCTCCTGTTCTCCTCCTATTCTCCTCCCCTTTCTTTCCTGCGCTCTTCCCATGATTCACCTGTGCACAGGTGAACCCGGAAAAGAACCCTGCACCACGTAGCCAACAAGGGCGAGACCCTTCCTCCAAACTCCATCTTGTTCCTCCCATACCTCAGAACCCTGAGGTTATCTCAGTAGGTTCAGAGCGCGGAGGTCCAACGATGCTTTAGGGTCAGCTATAACTCGTCCCGTTACAAGTTCAGATAAGTCTTTCCAGGTTTTTCTGAAATCATCCTGCTTGTCATTTCTTATAGCATGATAATATTTCATTACAATCATATACCACTGCTTTTTAGCCATTCCCCAATCAATGGCCATCCCTTTGATTTCCAATTCTTAGCCACCATAAAAAGAGCTGCTATAAATATTTTTGTATAAATAGGTCCTTCTCCCCAACCCCCTGTTTTGGATGTCTTTGGGATATAGACCTAGCAGTGGTATTGCTGGATCAAAGTATACACAGTTTCATGGCTCTTTTGGCATAGTTCCAAATTGCTCTCCAGAATGGTTGGATCAATTCAGAATTCTACCAACAGTGCAGTAGTGTCCCATTTTCCCCACATCTCCTGAAATAAACTAATTTATCCAAGCTAATAGCAAACAGAAAATCAGATAAGTTATACAAATGAAAACATATAGGACAATACACAGAGTGAATGAGAAATACTATTGGGAACTAAATCTCAGCTCATCTAAGAGGGAAAATCCCAGATCTCAAGGAGAAATTTTCTGAAGTCTCTCATATGGTAAGTTGGGGATAGGGACATAATTGAGGTACCAGCTCCTCTACATAGAGTCTTGCTCCACCTTCAGGGACTTCTTTCTGAAGAGAATCTGGAACCATGTGTCTTCTCTCTAGAATCTAGAAGGCAAGAAACCAGGAGCTCTCTTCTGCCAAGCCCTCACCCACTCCACCTCTTAGGTAGTAACATAACATTGAGTAGTCAATCTCCAATAACGAGGAGAGTCTTATGCAAATGGAATTAGAGCCCTTGGTTACACTAGCAATATTATTATCGCCTCCATCCTATAGATTAGGAAATTAGGCCCAAAGAGATGAAATTTCTTTTTGCTCCTGGTTACATAGTTAATTAACAATAGATTGTTCTAGAATCCATCTCTCCTGGTTCAGTGCCATTCCCTACTTACCAAGCTATCCTCCTTCACCCATCTCATGTGAGCCTTCTACATTCCACAAGGCTGTTGACTTAATTTGGAAGGCCCTCAGCAGAGTGAAGGTTTGCCTTCTGGCCCAAACCTTTCAGGATTGTCAGCAGAGAACATGAATAAAAATGACCATAAAGAATTTTTCAAGCATGAGCTATGTTTATATATAGCATTTTCCTTCCAAATGCTCAATGTGTTTTAAATTTTTACCACATCATTTTTCATAACAATCCTGTCCACCCCACCAAGAAGGTCGTAACTATTATTGCCTCTGTTTTCCATCTGAAGGCACTGAGGAACACAGAGGTTGAATGTCTTGTCCCAAGTGAGCTGGCTGGGGCAGGGACAACTCCCAGGTCTCCTGACTAGGGGCTTGATGGTCTGGGACAGAGGGTGGAGATGGGAGAAAGGATGGTAAGAGAAAAATGAGTAGCTCTACCTCATATAACCTATGGGTGGAGGAACATGGACCAGGTTGGATACATAGATCTCCAGAACATCCCAACAGAAACTTTTCCTTAGATGTCATTGACATTCTTATTCTGAGAGGAATTTGTCTTTTAAAAGTAAATCCATGTAAACTTGCCTTTCTCCTGAGAACAGTCAGATGGGCTTTGTATCTAGGCAAAGGTAAGATTGCTGTTTAGTATCTTGGTACATTGGTTTCTAGGCTTCATTTTATACTCATTCTTCAACTGAGTTTAATGAGAGTGTCACCCATGAGTGCATTTTAAATGTCTTTTCCAGGTTGTAAATTGTTTCTTGTGGCATGTTGGATTCATGAGCTATGACAGACACAGGCTCGGAATACCCATCAACTTACCCTGATGCTCCCTGGGCTTTGTCTGGATACCAGAGAGTGCTGTCCACCATCTTGTCATTGGCTGACAATGAAAAAGGAGCAATAAATAAGTCATTTGAAAAATACAATAAAAAAGAGCCAATGTAAGATCGGTGTGGATGGATGTGGGGGATATAAAGGAAGCTAAAGGACAAGCTGCCTAGCATGATGGACTAAATGATACCAGGATCTCTATGCACCTTGAATTATAGAATTGTGTCCCTGAGACCTTGAGCAAGTCGCGTCACCTCTGGATGCTTGACTTCCCTTTAAGCTGGAATAACAATAGCTGACACATCTCACAGATGTATCCACATTTGTAGTCCCTTGTTGCTGAGTTGTTTCGGTTGTGTCCAACTTTTCATGACCCCATTTGGGTGTGGTTTTTTTGACAGATGAGGAAACTGAGGCAAACAGGGTTCAGTGACTTGCTCAGGGTCACCAGCTAATGTCTGAGGCCAGATTTGAACTCAGAAAGATGAGTCTTCCTGACTCTAGGTCTAGCATCTATCCACTGTGGCACCTACCTGTCCCTACAAGATAGCTTAAAACAGATATGCCCCTTTCTTGCCTTTCCACTTAGTTCCTCCCCTTCTTCCCTTCTCCCCTCACTTCCTTCCATCTTGAAAAAAGAAACTGGGTAGTGACTTAAAAAGGCAACAAAAAAGGGGCAAGCTAGAGATGGGAGCTTCTTCAACCGGTCGTCAAAATACCTGAGGTTCACATAAGTAAAATCAACTCATTGTGTCACCAAGATAAAGTGGCTTGGACAGCCCCTCCTTTCTTTTGCATATGCTACCTCAACTACCTACTACCTTTTTGTTGCTTGTTTTCTCTACAAGGCTGCCCTTAATTTTGGCAAACTTAGAACTGGAAAGGACTTCAGAGGCCATTTAGTCTATCTCCGACCTAAGTTACCATCCCCAACAACTCCCTCTCTCTCTCCAGGAACATACAGCCTCTGCCTGAAGACCTCCAAAGACAGGGAACTTCCTATACCCTGAAGCAGCCCATTTCACTGTTACACAGCTCTAATTGTTAGGAAGTTTTCCTGTAACATGAGTCCAAAATCTTCCTTGTTGCTTCTTCTCTTTGGTCCTATTTCTATACTCTAGAGCCAAGTAATCTTTCAAATATTTGAAAACAGCAACCGTTTCCACCCCCTTCCACAAACTGGTCTTCTTCAGGCTAAATATCCTCGTTTCTTTTTGTGTTTGTCCTTTGTCTTTTTTTTATGCAGCTAGTAAGTGTGTCAAGTGTCTGAGGCTGAATTTGAACTCAGGTCCTCCTGACTCCAGGGCTGGTGCTCTACTCACTGCACCACCTAACTGCTCCTGTCCTTTGTTTTCAAAGAGAACCATGGCATCAGGGAAATGATGACTTCCAGTTGACTTTGATTTGAATGAGGGAGGGTTGTGCAAGGTCACCAGCCTCACTTTCTGCTCCAGAGCCAACTGGATCCAGTGACCAGATATTCATCAGGATGACTGGAGATGACCCAGGATGCAATGGGAGACCCTGGCCCTTTTAGGCTAAGGCCTTTT
>CM053626.1:214705096-214724594 GCA_028646595.1 Phalanger gymnotis
TAAAAGCAAAAGACAGAAATAATGTTAAGCACTAAAATGCTTTGCTGATTAGCATTATGAATATGGAAAAATCGGGAACTTTGAAATAGCTATTGTCCATCAGTTCTCCTGATATCCCAGAATGTGTTCCATTGCCATACTCTCTTGTCATATTTGGCTTAAATCTGGTTTGGTTCAATAATAATATTGTAATTCAGACGTGTCCTACTTTTCATGAAAACTCCCAACAATGAGATAACAGATCCATCAAAGTATATGAGGAATGATGCCTCACCAAGGTTGCAGGTCAGTAGTAGAGAAAAGAGAATGAGGACTGTCGGGCATATGTTCTTCCCAATTGGGGAAGAGGGTCCTTAGAAGATGAGAGGTCCCATGATTTGTTCCCAAGAGGTATGACTGGTATGTTCCTCGTATTCTGACTCTTTGTGGGATTGTAATCATCCACCAGTCATCTGTTATATGCTACTCCCTTTCTCCTCACTTGGAATCCTTTGGACCTGACATGCAAAGAGCATGACCTCCCTTGCCCCCTCCCTGGGGTAAAGAACCCAATTTTGCAACTCCTCACTAAGACTGAATTGTTCTGGTTGGTAAATGAGTGAGTGCAGATTCACAGCCCCCCCTAAGTTGGCTCCAAACCAGTGTTCACATCCTATTTATCCGTATATCAAGAAACCAGTGCATCTTACCGCCTTCCCATTTCTAACTCCCCACTGCTATTTCCATCCCATTCCTCCAACCCCTTTCTACCTCTAGCTCTGGGAACAGGAATTGAATCAATGCTATAACTGTTTCTGAAAACTACATGACAGTCAACTGCAATTTAGTCCACTCACAATCCTTGTGATTCCCAGGACTGGAACTACCTTCCCAGGACACCATATCATTGGATATTTATACATTGGAATATAAGCTGTTTGGTGGCAAGACAGTCACTTTTATATTTGTATTCCCAATGTTTAGTGCATAGTAGGTGCTTAATAAATGATTTTTCATTCATTTATTGATTTCCTCAAATTAGAAAGGACTTTAGAGGTCAGCTAAATCTGCCTCTCTCCCCACTTCCACTTTATGGATGAGGGAACTAAGGATCAGAGAAGGTAAATGATATATTAGGATTCAAACCAAGTCCTCTGACCCCAAACCCTTTCCACTGCATCAAGCTGGCTCTTTCAATTAGCCCTCCAACTCTGGAGACCTGACCCATGATTATTCCTAGAAATGTCTATACTTTGCCACATTACTATTAAGATCAGGCATAGGCCAATTCCCTGAGAAGAGGGGAGTAGTTGACTTCCTACTAAGGTGTCTCATTTACTTCTGTAAACATGAAATAGACGAAAAAATGGAGTTTAAATTTGAGAGATAACCCTGCCTAAAATAATAGCATCACCAAAGACTTAGATCTAGGCAGGTCATTACGCTGTAGTCTCAGAGACACAGGTCATTCTCTTCCTGTTGCCAACTATAGCCTCGGTGGCTTCCTGATCCTGCCTTTTGTAAGCCTCAATGTAGAGGAAGATGGAAGAATGAAATAACTTCCTTCCTGACTTTGCATTGGATAGCCTTTTCCTGCCTATCTGGTATTTCAACTGCCTACAGTGTAATCATAACTCATTCAATTTGTTCCTAGCAAGCAGGCTTAAATTCCCTAATCAACTTTTCCTTAGGAAACCACATAGGACATATTTAGAGCAAGACTAAGTCCAAGTCCCATAAATTTTATAGAAGCCATAGCCTTCATAATTGCTCATGGTTTCATTCCAGTAAAGGCAAGCAATTTAACACACTGATAGTCAAATTACCCTGGTAGTGGAAGGCTTACAGGTAGTCTGTCTTAATTAACTTTAATAATATCCTAGGTGATGCCAAAGTCAGCTCAACAAACTTGTCCTTCACCCAACAAGTGGCTGAAGGAAGTTACTATTTCTACATTCTCTAGCACTGACATACCATTCCATAGCAGCAGTCTACCTCCTATGGTAAGGGGAGAGGGAACCCTTTCATTGAGCTATATCTCTTTCCTGATCTCCAGCCTCTTTTTGGAAGAGGAGAAATAGCATTCCATAGGGCACCAGACTTCTCCCTTCCCTGGAAGGGGAGAAACGCCATTCCATCAAGACTCCAGTCTGGTATGCTAGTTGGGAGAAGGAAAGTTCCTTCCAGATCCAGGGTGAAGCAGCCATTCCTTCATCTCCACTTATTTGATTCGTGACCTGAATTGCTTAAGGCCCTGAAGGCACACTACCCTGAGATCAAAGCCCTGTGGACGTTGAAAATCTATCTAAAATCTTCCCTTAATAATTGACAAACTCCCCTCTGGACATACTCTCCACATCCCAGTGATTTGGAACCCCCATTGGTCATTATTCAAACTCCATTCTCCATCCCCTACTGCCCATCTCATATTCCTAATTCTCCTCAATCCCCCTTCCCTTGTCTCACTCCAAAGCTACCTACCCTTTTTCTCTAGAATATCTGCTCCATTGGCAATGGAGCTGATTTCATCTTGAATCTTTTCCTTTTCCTCTCCTTCCATCTTCTGGATCTCACTGAGAGTTGGCCTCCTTCTGATAATACAACTGCTTTGGCCACCTTTTCCAGTAATTACTGTACTTTCCTTCATTCACTGCCACTCTTCCCCTCCAAATTACCACCTGAACTAGGGGAGTTGGAATATTCCATGCTCTTCAGGCCATCTCCAGATTTTCTACCACCATTGTGCAGTAACCTTTCCACCTTTGAGGTTTCCTCAATCCATATCTATTACTCAATCAAAATTCTAGTAGCTGACATCCACTGACCTCCAGGACACTGCCCTTCTTTCCTCAATGAATACAGTGCCTGGCTCACAATCATTCCCTCCTCTGCAAATCCTGCTGTCATGCTAGGGCATTTCAACGTATTTATTGATACTTCCTAAAACACTCTAACTTAATAATTCTTCAAATTACTCATTTCATATGACCTTTTCCTCCACCCCATCCTAGCCATACAACAAGCTTGTCATGCCCTTGATCTTGCCATCACTCACAAATGTATTACTTCTATGGTCATGAACTCTAAAATTCTCTTATTTGACCATAATCTATTGTCATTCCACCTCTCCCTTTACCTTGCAACACCAGACCCTTCATCCACACTGTGACCTTTAATCCCTCAACCCCCCAAATTTTCTTCTAGGCCATC
Organism: Phalanger gymnotis; assembly: GCA_028646595.1. NCBI lineage: Eukaryota > Metazoa > Chordata > Mammalia > Diprotodontia > Phalangeridae > Phalanger > Phalanger gymnotis. Next base: position 214,708,286 of record CM053626.1, read on the forward strand.
ACTCTTGTGCTAGCCCCTCTCTCTTCCTTTCCCCATCTTGTTTTCTTGTTGAACCAGTTCAACACTATTTTCTTCTCCTGAGTCCTTTGACCCTTATACTGTCAATCATCCTATCAAACCTCCACTTTGGATCACTCCCACCCTCTACTGCCTTTGCTCCTACACGTTTAGTGTTGACCGAGGGTGGGGAAAATCATGATTCTATGCATTTGTAGTCCATTACAAATTTATGTTACATAAACCTCAGCTGGGTTCTCACTACACCTCCCCAATTAACTCACTATCCCACTCACCATGGTGGCTATTCCAAACCTTTTCCTCCCTTCTTAAATCTCACATGACTCTTCTCCCCACTCCCCACCCTCAGCCAAGAACTTTGCCTTATGTTTTACTTAAAAAAATTGAAGCCATTTGCCAAGAACTGCCTCTTCTCCCCTCCTCCTCCTCATCTCATATCACCCAAATGCCTTTTGCCTCTATCTCCTCCTCAGCCTTGTCTCACAAAGAGGTGGTTTTTCTCTTACCATGGCTAACACCTCTCCCTGCTCAAGTGATCTGATTCCTTCCTGTCTCCTCCAACAGATTGCTTGCTCTATCATCTCCATTTAGTCATTTATCTTCAATCGCTCTCTGTCTACTGGCTGTTTCCTTACTGCCTAAAAAATGCCCATCTTTCCACCACCCTCAAAAATACTTCACTAGATCCACCCATCCCCACTAAATATTGTCACACATCTCTCCTAACTTTTGTGGCTAAAATCCTTAAAAAGGCCACCTACAATAGATGCTTCCTCTTACTTTCCTCTTACTCTCTTCTTAATTCTCTACAGTTTGGCCTCTGACCTCATCATTCAGAGAAAACTTCTCTCTAAAGTTTCCGAAGATCTCTTAGTTGCCAAATCTAGTGACCTTTTCTCAATACTCATCCTTCTTGACCTCTCTATAGCCTTTGACACTGTCAATCACCTCCTTGGTACTCATTTTTCTCTAGCCTTTCATAACACAATTCTCTTCCAGTTCTCCTCTTATCTATCTGACTATTCTTCAGTTTCCTTTGCTAGTTTTATCCAGGTCATACAGTCTAACCATGGGCATCCCACAGGGTTCAGTCCTAGCACTTCTTCTCTTCTTCCTCTATACTGTTGTAATGGGAATTTTGTACATGCTTAGATCACCTAACATGGAAACACGCAGCTTCAGAAAGAAAGAAGTTATCTTGTGTCTTTTACCATGTGGGTGGCAACAACCTCTTTCTACTGGCTTTCTATATCTGGAAGAGGCTGTATCTTTAAAATTAGGCTCCCTTTTTCCCTACATTGCTCTTATAGGTTGAAGATTCAACTTTATCCACAGCAGGGCCACCATGCACTGAAGAAGGTACAGCAGGGAAATCCTTCCCCTGCCCCCTTTAGATTCTGTGGCTTAAAGAAATAGTCTCGGAGTTTTGAATTGTTCTGTTTTGTCTGTCCATTTTAGTTCTATGAACAGGCAGTGGAATCTCTGCTAGACTTGGGAGTTTATTCGGTGGCAACCTTGGAAGAAGAATTCAAGGCCTGGTGTTGTAGCCAGCCCAACCAGGGAAATCTAAGGAAGCCAGGATTCCTGGAACTCAAGCCTCAGGGAGACTTGGGCTTTGGCTCCTGGTTGGGCTGTACTATGTAGGAACTACATTAGTTAAGCTGTGGACCTAATTCCTTTTCCTTACCTCCCCAGTGAAGGAGGTGGTGTAGGGGGGCATTATACCCCTAGGTGTTGGGGACGATGTTTGTATTTTTATTCTTGTTATACTTTTGAAATAAATATTCCTTTGTAAAAGCTAATGTAATTGTTAAGTGGTTAAATGGAATTGGGGTGCAGGGAACCCCTTACATCTTTGGTGGGATATGGAGTCAATGACAGAGAACTTAAACACTGCCCCCCTTTAAGGTTACCTGAAAATATTGGAGGAGGGGTGAAATGTAATATCCCTGGCCTTCAGGCAGTGGGGCCCAGGGTAATTACTGTTATACTATTTGCCTTGGTGATCTCATCAATTCTCATAGATTCAATTATCATCCCCACGCTGATGATTCTCAAATCTACTTAACCAGCCCTAACCTCTCTGCTGACCTCCAGTCTTGTCTATTAGATATCTTAAACTGAATGTCCTGTAGACATCTTAAACTCTACGTGTCTAAAACTGAACTCATTATCTTTCCCCCAAAATCCTCCCTCACTTCCTAACTTCCCTATTACTCTCGAGGGAATCACCAAACTCCCAATATCCCAAGCTCCCAACCTGGGTGTCATTTTTGACTCTTCATTCTTTCTACTCCCCACAATGTGTTGCCAAGGCCTGTCGATTTTACCTTTGTAATAGCTTTTGTATATGCCCCTGTCACTCCTCTGATACTGCCACCATCTTGGTGCAGGCTCTCATCCCCTCATGCCTGGATTATTGCAAAAGATCTCCCTGCCACAAGTCTCTTTGGTCCATCTCCCACCAGAACTGTCAAAGTGATCTTCCTAAAATGCAGTTCTGGCATATCATCCCTTCCTCCAGTGACTCCCTATTACCTCCAGGATCAAATACAAAATCTTCCATTTGGTATTCAAAGACCTTTATAATCTGGTCCCCCTTTCCACATATTCTTTGATCCTATGCCACTGACTTCCTTGATGGTCCTTGAACAAGACGCTCCAACTGGATATTTTCACTGGCTATCCTCAAGTCTAGAACACTCTCTTTCCTCATGTGTGCCTCCTGACTTTCCTGGCTTGCTTCAAATCCCAGCTAAAACTCCACCTTCTACAGGAAGCCTTTCTCAATCTCTTATAATTCTAGTGCCTTCCTTCTGTTTATTATCTCCAATTTATCCTATATAGCTTGTTTGTACATAGTTATATGCATGTTGTCTCTCCATTAGATTGTGATCTCCTAGAGGGCAGGGATTGTTTTTCCCTTTCTTTGCATTCCTGGAACTTAGCACAACGCCTGGCTTAACAAATATTTATTGACTGATTGATTCAGATTTTAACTTTATAGTTTTTGGTATATTATGACAAAATAGCACTAAAGAAAAAAGAACTAGGTACAGCAGCTAGGTGTATAGAGTAGATAAGAGTGCCAGGTCTGGAATCAGGAAAACTCATCTTCCTGAGTTCAAATCCAGCCTCAGAAACTTACTAGCTATGCGACCCTAAGCAAGTCACTTAACGCTGATCGCCACAGTTTCCTCATCCGTAAAAAATGAGCTGGAGAAAGGAATGGCAAACCACTCCAGTACCTTTGTCAAGAAAACCCAGACAGGATCATGAAGAATTGAATGTGACTGAACAACAGCAATGGCAGCCTGACCAGATCGAGTGCATACAGAAATGGTTCATCTTGGAAGTGTTATAATTTCAGGGGTATTGAGGATCGGGGTATTTGAAAGAGCAGGGCTTAACAAATGCCTAGAAAAATCATAGATGTTAGGCCTACTGAGAAAAAAGCAATCAAGGAAATACCAGTAACTGTTCACCTAGATGACTGCTTTTCCATTGCTACAAAATATTTATGAGACGAATTTATACACCGATTGGAGGTATCCTTGATGAAAATATGAGAAGGGAAAAAGAAGGTTTTTGCTAACAATATTCTACAGCAGACCACTGCATAATTAACTGAAAGGTGCATGGGATGCAAGATCCCATTACATTTAATGTTCATCGATTAAAAAAAAACAACCAACCAAACCATTTTATTTGTCTGAGCAAAGCCTTCCTTAAAATGTTTTTTTTTCCCAGTAAAGTATCTTATATGCATATATTAAAATCTTACAAGATTTTTTAAAAGATGCAGCATCATAGTATAGTGGGAAGAGCACTGTCCTTGGAGTCAAGAAGACTCGGGTTCAGATTCCACTTCAAACTAGCTTATGTAGCTTTCAGGCTAAGTGACACTAGGCAATTCACTTAATCTTCTTGTGCCTCAGTTTCCTCATCTGTAAAACAAAGGAACTGTATTTGACAGCAAGGTCTAAGGTCTCTTCTTGCTCTGAATCCATGATCCTGTAATGACCTTCTGATTATCAAAAATAAAGCATATTAATGAAGGTATTTGTAATATCAATTAAGTTGGGATTTTTTTTTTACTGTTTTAGAATGATAAATTAATTAAGTGTCTTTGATTGAGCCTTAGTAGGTGCAAAGCCCCAGGCCCAAACCCCTGTCTACTAGGTGCTAAGTCTAGGTGGGTGTGAAGCCCTCAGGGTTGTAAGGTTTGTTGCTAAGACCAGAGACAATACCAGGAGCCTAAGTTCTAGTCACTCAGATGACATTTAATGATGTCCAAAGACTGTATAAAAAGAGAGAACAGAGCTATTTGCTTGGGGCTCTGAGTCACAGGAGGAGTGGCACATGATTCTGTCCTGCGAGCTCCCCAGCTCCTGAACTCAGATGTTGGTTTCTTGGTAACTATGAATTGTCTTTAGTCTGCTTATAATGTATATTTGTAATTTATTTGTATTTGTTCTGAAGTTCAGAGTGCTGGCCTTTTCCCCTGAACTAAGTGAATGATATTTGTATGTTGGATTGAAATAAGACTGTTAACCCCTTAACATTGCTTTCCTTAGTAAAGCAGATCAAAAGAACCTGTGCTGGCAGTGTTCTTGTTGTTGGGCTTGTGTTGGTCTTTCACCCCCACAGCAGCTGCTAGCCGAAATGTTGCAACAACATTGAAAACAGGGAAATGTATGCTTTCCAAACGTGGTTTTCATTGTCAGGGAGGATGTCCTGCATGGAGTCCAAATGGAAGAGGGAGGCGCTATAGATGCTGAGGTTTTCCAGATGCTCTTGTTTGTGGATAACATTGTGCTAATTCCATTAAGGCCTGAAACATTGCGGAACTCCTAAACCAGATCTATAATCAGTCAAAGGAGTTTGGCCCAACCAGACACACAAGAAAAACCAAATGAATGAAGAATGTCTATTGTCTAATCTATGAAATTCAGTTGGATGAACAGCTCCTAGAACTGGTCCATCAGTCCATATAACTGTCCATATATGGACAGACGTTGCTGGTGGAAAATTAACTGAAGAAGGGGAAGATATTAGACTGGATTACATTTGGAAAATTAAGCAGTATTTTTAATGACTTCAAGCTTCTTCCTGGGACAAATGCCCATTTTTAAACACTAATATTCTTCTGCAGCTATGTAACCCATGGAATATCATGGTCTGTGAACTTTATGGGTCACCCAAGGGGCAAATGAAGAGATTCATGGTAAATATAAATGGGTTATAGCCCATTACCAACGAAGACTTACTGAAAGCAGCATGAAATATACCATTAAGGAGATGAATGACCAGAAGGGTAGGTGGCTTAATCACTTAGCCAGATTGAAGGATAACAGAGGGACAGCCCATGTGTTCCATTAGTACTCACAAAATGTCAAGAGGCCAAGAGGGAAGCCTCCAGTACATTGGGTGGATCCACTGTGGAGTATTTATGGGTACACAAGTACTTGTAATACAGAATAGAATGTGTTATGTACAAAGGAGAAGTCTAAAACGAACATTTGAACAAATCACGTCACCTCTCGGATTCTTAATTTCCTTAGCTGTAAAACTGGACTACATGATCTTTACATTACAGCTCAAAATCTTATGATTCTTATATTTTCTATGCTTAATAACTTTCAACTGGGCAATGGGGTAGAGGTCAAGAAAAGCCTTGTAGAAGTGATTTTGGGGCTGAGCCTTTGGGAGTGAGTAGGATTTCATTAAGTTGGGAAAGGGAGAGTTTTCCAGATGTAGAAAACAAGACAAAGGAAAAGGATTCACTAAATAGAGAAGACTTAGGCCTTAGAAGTACTACACATATTCAGGAGACAGTGAGCAAACCAGTTTGACTGGAGTAGCGAGTTGAAGAAGATGACTAATTGGAACTTTCTTCAGATGCCTTCCTGACTCCAGGCCAGGTTATCTGTGCACTACGGCGCCACGTAGCAGCCAATGGCACATGAATAGTAAAAGACAGAGTGGGGCCAAGATCTCCTTCCTCTAAATCTAGTGTTCTCTTTCTACTGCATCACGCGCTGCTCTTTCCTCTGCAAGGCTGAGTTTCCTTCCTCTTCCTGTTTAATTTGATGTAGCATCTACATATATAGAACACACTACTATTCATAGCACACACACATGTATGTATACACGCATATATATGTGTGTATATATATATATATATGTATATATATATACATACAACCTGTAGCATTTGACATGATTAATGCAAAACACAATAGAAGGTAGTGAAAAGAGTGCTTGGGTAGTCAGAACATTTGTTCTGAAGTCCCAGCTCTTTTACCAACTGGCTGAGTGACCCAAGACAAATCATTTGGCCTTTTTGGTACTCAGAGTTTTCATTTATGCAGTGAGAGGTTTGATTAGATGATGCCTAAAGTCTCTTCCTAAGGGCAGCTAGCTGACACAGTGGTTAGATCACTGGCCTTGGAGTCAGGAAGACTCATCTTCCTGAGTTCATATCTGGCCTGAGATACTTACTAGGTATGTGAACCTGGGTAAGTCATTTAACCCTGTTTGCCTCAGTTTCCTCATCTATAAAATGAGCTGGGGAAGGAAATGTCAGACCGCTGCAGTATCTTTGATGAGGAAATGGTGTCACAAAACGTTGGACATGACTGAATAACAACACCAAAAAAGATCCTTCCCTGCTCTGATATTTTTTTCTTGGCTGTAGATCCAGCTCAGGCACTGCTATGAGTTGGAGCCAGGGGGTGGATTCATTAAATGGATCTTGTGATTCTTTTATGTAACACGGACATTTGAACTCCTTTACGACTTCCTGACATTCCGATATAGCGTCGCCCACCTTTTGGGCCTCCAGGATCGATTTGGAGAGAATGTGGACAGGGACACACAGACTTTAAAGGGGAAAAAAATGCAGGGATCAGAGGGATGCAATTATAGCTGAAGTCTCGGTCCCTGCTGCCAGTATTAACTTCGTGCTAGTCAAGAGATGTCATGTGGTGTGTGCCTCTGGAGGAGAATCTCATTTCAGCTCGAGCCGAACTTTGAAGGGAGCTAGACGTTTCAAGAGATAGAGGTGAAGAGAATATCTGAGCAATCCAAGAGGCTAGAGAGGCAGACAGAGGTTTGAGAAGAACCTGGAGTGAAGTTCTAGGATCCTAAGCAGAGCAGAGTTTCTGTAATCCTGCACAGGTGGTCCTGGTCCTGGACTCTTCTTTGTTTGCCCATATACCTTTGAATGGGAGAATCATGGAAGTTTCCACAGGGTTCTGTAGTCCAATCAAGAGTTAACTGCCTGTGTCCAGTTCTTGTTTCATGGAGAATGAGGTCTATAATAAGAGAGCACTCTCTCTCTCTCTCTCTCTCTCTTTCTCTCTCTCTTTCTCTCCCTCTGTCTCTCTGTCTGTCTCTGTCTCTGTCTGTCTCTCTTTGTCTGTCTTTCTCTCTTCTCCCCCTTGTGTTGTAGCTACTTGGGATGAGATGAACTATAGCCTAAAAAGAGGTTTTGCTTTGGGAGGGGTCGAATCTAGAGAATTCATCGAATATGTAGTTTATATTTCATGCAACTAATTCTGCTTTTTACTATATATTTGCTAAAGTAATTAAACTGTGTGTTTAAATTGTGACCTTGAATAAAGGGGCAGCAACTGAACAGGCTGAGCCAGAGGTTGTATGAGTCATTCTGCTAGACAATAGCCCAGGATATTACTGTGACATGGCAGTGGGGACAGATCACTGGTTATTGGAAAGTCATGTGCCCTAGGGTCCTGACTGTTGACAAGAACCAGATTGCTACCTTTATTACATTTGGATCCCTGGGGCCAGGAAGAGGTGATACTAAACCAATGGGAAATATTTGCTGAATGTCCCCAATAACTTAATGAAAGCATTATCTTCCAGAGAGGCCACCTAGCAAGGTTATTGCTCTTAGGGCTACAGCTCCCTCACTATCAGCCTGCTTTTGGATGGTTTACAGATCCAAGCAATTCTATCTTTACAAAAACTCTTGCAAGCATCTGCCGACATCTCTCAGTTCACATAACAATCATCTTAATTCAGACTCTTGCTTGATCTATAATAAAAGATTCCTAACTGGTCTCCTAGCATCCAGCCTCTCCCATTTTCAGTCCTTTCTCCACATTGCTGCTGAAGGGTTATTCCTAAAGCATAGATGTAACCAGGTCACTCCCCTCCTCATGAAGTTCCAGTGGCTCCCTATTTACTCTAGACTAAATGCAAATTTCTCTTATGATATTTAAAGCCCTTACTAGTCTGGTTCCAGTAGATCTTTCTAGGATAATTATACATTATTTCATATACTCTGCATTCTAACCCATTGACTAACTGATGAATCAGTCTACTTTCTATTCCTTATACTTGATACTCCTTTTCTGATGTTTGAGTCTTTGAACAGACTGTCCCCCCATTCCTAGAATGTTCCCATTTCCTCCTCCTACCACCTTTTAGGACTTAGGTCAAGTGCCATATCATTTATTAGGCCTTTTCTGATTTCCCTATTCCCTCCCTGCTATTATTTTCCATTTTAAAATATATTTTAATATTTACCTATGTAAACATGCCACTTCCTACATTAGATTGCAAACTCTTTGAGGACAGGGTTTATGTTTTGCTTTTTTTGTTTTCTGGGTGCTTAGCACAGTGCTTAGGGGTTTTCTTGGCAAAAATACTAGAATAGTTTGCCATTTCTTTGTCTAATGTGTCCCTATTTTACAGATGAGGAGCTGAGGCAAATAAGAGTTAAGTGACTTGCCCAGGGTCAGACAGCTAGTAAGAGTCTAAGATTGGTTCAACCTCAGATACTCCTGACTCCAAAGTACTCTATCCACTGCACCACTTTGCTGCCCCTATCTAGCACATAAGTAATATTTGCTCTACTGAATAGTTTGCTTGCTCCTGTTTAGAAAGACTCTAAGAAAGACCTAAAGCCCACATTTGGGATGTGACTCACAGCCTTTCTCAGAACAATACCCAGCTTCTGTGAAGATTTGTCCATTTTCTCCAATTGGATTATTTATTGCCATTACTCATGAAATGAGTTGTAGACTCATAAACAGACAAGACTTTGTGCTCACAAGGTCCAAAATCAGGGATTACTGGATCTAACAGCTTAGGCAAGTAAGCCTTAGGATTTGGGGTACCTGTTGGTGAAGATAAGCCTTTGCTAACTTCCCTCCCTCCTCCCTAAAGCTTGTGAAGCAGTTCCTACACTTTTGGGGACCTCAGTTTCCTTCCTTTTCAAGAGAGCCTAATGTGAGACTTAATATTTACAGCAGTTCTTTTTGTGATGGCAAAAACCTGGAAGCTAAAGGGGTTCTGGGGATGGTTGAGCAAATTGTGATATATGAATATAATGGAATACTATTGTGCTATAAGAAGTTAGAAAAAGAAAAGATGGTTTCAAAGAGACATGGAAAGAGTGTATGAACTGATCCACAGTGAAGTGAACAGAGCCCAAAAAACAATTTACAATTCAGTATCAATAATGTGAAAATGAACAATTCCAAAAGACTTAAAAACCTTGGTCATCTAAACTTTTGATCACGTTCCTGAGGACTGATTAAAAAAAAGAGTGCAACTGACCTCATAATTGAGAGGTTATGGACTAATATGCAGGATAGGAAATAGATTTTTAGAGGTGATCAGTGTGGGAATTCATTTTGCTGCACTATGCTTATGTGATAACAGGGGCTCTGTAATTCTTTTTTTTTTTTCTTTCAACGGATGAGAGAGATGAGAGGGAGAAATATAAATGCCTTACAACTAATCTTCCTCTACTGCTTTTTAAATATTTCTTTTTCGTATTTGTTATAAGGAATGGTTGCTGGTTAGGGGAGGAGGGACAGATATATTGAAGAATGAATATAATATGAGGTGAAATGCTATGATGTTGAAGAACCTAGGTGGTATAGTAGATAGCATGTTGGACATGGATTCAGGATGCACTGAGTTCAAATCCAGCCTCGGATAGTAAGGTGGATCTGTGACCTTGGCAAATCATTTCACCTCTATCTGCCTCAGTTTCCTTATCTGCAAAATGGGGATAATAATAACCCCTACCTCCCAAGATTGTTATGAGGATAAGATGAAATAGTATCTGTGAAGTGCTTTGCAAACCTCACATCACTATTTACATGCTAGCTATCATATAAAAATGAAAGCTATCAACAAAAATAAGAACAAAATTTTTTTAGAGACTTAGATGGGTTGTGGTACATTGGTGACAGAGGTTTCTGAAAAAGGAACATTCTATGCAAAAAAGCAAAGCCTCATTACTAAACCCATATAAGTTCTTGTGCCTTTGGCCTGCTCCCTCTAATCCTGCTTCTTGCTGCACTGCCCATTATAATGATCCCTCTGGCACAAGTCCAGCCTTCTGCATGCCTTTGTATTGATATGTCTGAGTCTGGTCAGCCTGTCAAGGGGAGGAAACCTATAAACACGTTTATGTATATGTCTGCACACTTTAGTCAGCTGTTGGGGAAAATCTTTAGTGAGAAAATTCTGTCTTCTCCCAGTCCAGGTAGCTCCTCTCTGCCCTATATTTACCACTGTTTGGCTGAGCCTAGGTCTAATTGTCATAATTCTAGAAAAGAGGGAAAGACCTGGATTCAGATCTTACCTCTAATACCTTTATTGTTGTTCAATCATTTCAGTCATGTCCGACTCTTCATGACCCCATTTGGGGTTTTCTTGGCAAAGTTACTGCAGTGGTTTGCCATTTTGTTCTCCAGCTCATTTTACATATGAGGAAACTGAGGCAAACAGGGTTAAGTAACTTGCCTAGGGTCACATAGCAAGTAAGTTTCTGAAGCCAAATTTGAACTCAGGAAGATGAGTCTTCCTGATTCCAAGCCCAATGCTCTATCTACTATGCCACCTAGCTGCCCCATCTCACTCTATAACTATGGGCAGGTATCTTGGTATCTCTGTGGTCCAGGCGACTCTCCAGGAGAATGTAACAGAGAAGTGCCAATCTGCCTTCGTGGTCTCTGTGCTGTATATGGCATGGCAGGAAGATGATGAAGTTGGTGGCTCCAGTAAGACATAGTGAGCTTTCACCCATCCCCGTGGCCCCATATTGAAGTGGAGATCTATTTGGGAGGGTTTGGTGGTATGGCAGGAAGAGGTGCAATGTCTTCAGTTTTTCCTTCAGCAAGTATTTCCTTATCCAAGGAAGAGGCCAGGTGCTTCTTAGAATCCAGTCTTCTTTTACTTGGTTAGGAAAGGGTGGCCAATTTGCACTGTGGAGCAAATAACTTTCTCAGGATCTGTGTTCCTAACAAGCACTCACCATATATCTTTTACCCCTGTTCTTTCTCCTTTTTCCAAACAGGCCTGTGTCAAGTTAAGAATCCTTTTGGCAGGGGAAATGGGAAATTTTATCTTCCCCCATGAGTGTCTCATCAGGCACCATACTGGAACAGTTAATACCCAACCCGGGTGGTCTTATTGGCCAATAGTGAACACAGCTCTCACTGTGGACAGAGTCAATATTTTCACTGGACAAAACAACCAAAAGTACTTTTCCAGTGAAATCAGAGCCTCAGAGTACCGTGCTATAAAACCATTCCTTACCCCAAACCCCTCCCTCAATGCCCCATCTCAGACCAGCATTCCTGTTGACCAATGTTTGGCTAAGGACCAGAAAATTGATGAAGGATAATCCTTTAGAGGAAACAAGTAGAGTTAATCCTTCCTCATGGAATGTAATTGGATTAATCTTTCTGTGTTTCACTTCTTTCTCAGAAGTTTTTTGTACTTTTTAAAGATACTGAATGAATTTGTGGTTTTTGAAATTATCTAGCTCAGTGAGAAATCTACAGGATATCTCTTAAGGTGGATATGCCTTGACTTAACTCCACTGATTAGCTTAATACGTACAAGAAATGATAGAAAGCAGTTTATGTGAAAAATATTTGGGTGTTTTAGGAGTCAATAACTTGATATAGCAATCCCCAAAGCTGATGCCATTCTAGGTTACATTGAGAAGCAAAGTGTCCCGAATGAGGAAGGTGATAGTAACTCTAAATTCTACCCTGGTTTGACTGTGTCTAGCATACTGTGTTCCATTTTGGTTACCACATTTTAGGAAGGACATAAATGAACTGGAATGTGTCCAAGACAGGGCAACTAAGATCTAAGATGATGAGAGGATTGGTTGAAGGACTTGGAGATGTTTAGTCTGAAGATGAGAAGACTTGGATGGGAGTGGGGATATGACAACTGTATTCCAGTATTTGAAGTGCTGGTATGCAGCGGAGGGGTTAAATGTGTTCTAGTTGGCCCCAGAGGGGAATATGAGGAGCAATGGGTAAAAGTTGCAGAATATATTTAGGTTGGAGTATATGGAAACATTTCGTAAAAATTAGAGCTATTATAAATGGAAAAGGGGGAACTAGGCAGTGAAGTGATAGAGTACCAGGCATATAGTCAGGAAGATTCCTCTTCATGAGTTCAAATCTGATCTCAGACACTTACTAGCCGTATAATGCTGGGCAAGTTACTTAACCCTGTTTACTTCAGTTTCTTCCTCTGTAAAATGAACTAGAGATGGAAATGACAAATCACTCCAGTTACTTTGCCAAGGAAACCTCAAATGGAGGTTTTATGTGACTGAAACAACTCAATAATGACAACAAGCAACATAAATGGAATGGGCCACACTGGAGAGAGTAGGCTCACCTTCATTGGAGGACCTAAAGCAGATGCTAGACAATTGCTTGTTGAAGATCTTGCAGAGGGAATTCTTGGTCAGCTATAGGTTGGACTAGATGGTCTGGGATATTGGTGCAGGAGGGTTCCATTCTAGTTCTGAGATTCTTAATAGAAGTTACTTTTTGCTTGCTTAGAAGAGAAAGCACAAAGCAATGAAAGGACCCCTGAAGTGGAAGTCAGTAGACTTGGGTTCTAGTTTCAGCTCTGCTAATGAGTAGCTGTGTGACCCTTGGTAAAAAATCATTTAATGGGTAATATTAGGCAGTTGGACTGGGTGGCCTAGGTCATCTATTCTATTTTCTAACTTTCCATCTAACTTAAATTCCTCAGGCTTTTTTTATCTTCTGTTGAATTTACTGTGTAAACCATGAACTCTGGATTTACATCTTTTCCCTCCTACTCCTCCTCTCTGCTTTCTTTGCTCCTGTTCCCTGGCTGCTGAGCCCTGCTGGAAGAAAATGCAGAACCACATAGACTTGGCCAATTATAAATTAATGTTCTCTATCTTCAGCTTGGCCTCTTCCATGCTCAGCAATCCTTATATTTGTTTCTTGTGCACTCACAGGATCACTCTCCATAGCAACTATTTCAGATTTTCTTCATCCCCAACTTTTCCAACTTTCCAATTCCACTGCATCCCCCAACCCAACAGATGGTCCACTCCTAGACCCATGTTCTGCTTGGCAAATTAGACCAAGGAAATCTTGTCAGATACTGCTTGTCAGTCATCTTCATCTCAATGTATTTCTTCTCTTCCACACATCCTTCCTCTATTCCTTCCCTATAGTCTCAGAGAAATAGATGTCCTACCAAAATTAACTCCTCACTTGTGTTCTCAAACTCAGCCCTTCCTATTTTCTAAGGCACCTTCTTCCCCACTCCAGCACATTCAATCGTTCCCTCTCAATGGAATTCTTCCAATGTGCCATTAGGTATACTTAAATCTTACCTATTTTTTTTAAAGTAGAACTTCCATCTGAACTTGTTGCATCTCCTAGCTCCTGTTTTTTTTTTTAAATTAATTTCCTCTTATTACCTCTATTGTCAAACAACCCCCACTGCTTCCAACCCCCTTATGATCCATTTCTTCCCAAACCCCTTAGAATATGACTTTTGTTCCTTCCTTTTACTACAGCTATAATGTCAAAGTTCCCTAGTGTTCTCCTTCTTCTTAAATATGTTTTCGAAACTCCTCATCTTTTTGACTTTTCAACAGCAAAAGACATTTTCATTCCTTCCTAAACTTCTGTGATGATGTACTACTTTGGCACTCCCTAGCTCTCACAATTCTCCCTTCACTAGTTCTTCTTCTCTGTTTTCCCTTATCTCTAAATGTTTCTCAACCTTCTCTCTGCCTGTCCCTCCACTTACTTTCTCAGAGAAAACATTCTTTTTCAGAGTTAACTTTATACTAATAACTACTGAATCTATCCCTCCAGCCACTAATTCTCACCCAAGCTCAAGTTCCATATGTCTAACAGCACACAGTGCTACAATGCAAAGAATGTTGACTTTGGAAGCACTTCTCAAATTTTGGGTTAAATCTTGGCTCTGCCACTTACTCTTTGTATGACTTTAGGCAAATCTCTTCTCATTCATTCCTATGGGCTTCAGTTTCCTCATCTACAAAATGAAAGTGTCAGATTATATGATGTTTGTCTCAGCCCCACATCTAGTCTATTAATATGGATTTTCCATTCATCTCAAATTCCATATGTCTAAAATCCAAAATGATAGCGAAGAAGAGAAGGTCTGGGATAGCTACACATAGGGGATAGGACATGAACAATAATCCAGCAAAGGAGATTGAGAAGGAGCAGTCAGACAGGTAGGCGTAGAATCAAGAGAAAGCAGGAGACAAGGAGGAGGTCAACAATGTAAAAAGCTTCCAACATATCTAGTAGAACGAGAGTTGAGAAAAGGCTATTGGATTTGAAATTCAACAGATGATTATTAACCTTGAAGGAAGCAGTTTCGGTCAAATAGCAGCTTCAGAACCTAGAGGTAGGGCAACGGAGGGAGACATAAAAGGTACTCAGTTCAGACATGATATCTGACATAATACACCATTTTCACTCCCTTTCTCCCTTTCTCCACCCTTTTCTTCTTCCTTTTCATTCTTATCCTCCTCATCATCCTCTTTTTCCTTTTCATCTTCTTTTCTCTTTCCCCTTTATTTCCCTCTCCTTTCTTTTTCCTCCTCATCCTCCTTTTTCACCTCCTCATCTTCCTCCTTCTTTCTCCCATCTCTTTCCCTCCCTTCTCCTTTTCTTCCTCATCCTCCTTTTTCTCCTCCTCATCTTCTTTGCTCCTTCTTTCTCTTCTCCATTCTCTTCTCTTTCTCTCCTCTCCTCTTCTTCCTGCTTTTTATGCCTCAAATCAGAGAGAACAGTGACCTGTCTCTAACTTATAATGTGAAACTCAGATCTGCCTTTCTGTCAGGCATGACCCCAGCAGTCCTTAAAACAATCTTCCCATAATCCCCAAATAGTTACTTGTTTTAAAACTTCTTGGTCCTAACTTTCAGAATTCTGAGATCACAGACAGATGATCTGATGGCACACAAAGTCTCTTAGTCATGGGTACCTCAGTCATTGCTCTGCCTTCAAATAGTTTTTCTCAGGGACAGCTGGGTGGTGCAGTGAGTAGAGCTCCAGCCCTGGAGTCAGGAGGACTTAAGTTCAAATCTGGACTCAGACACTTGACACACTTACTAGCTGTGTGACCTTGGGCAAATCACTTAACCTCAATTGTCCTGCCTTCCTCCCTGCAATACATACATCAGACAGATGATCTGATGGGACACAAAGTCTTGTAGTCATGGGTATCTCAGTTATATACATATAGATATATATGTATATATCTATATGTATAGTTTCTCTCAGGACATTTCTCTGAGGAGCAGTTGTCTGTGCCTCAGAACAGTCTGTCTTCTCATCATTTTATCCGAGTTTCTTCTTAAGTTGATCTGATCAGTTTTCCTTACATTAATTTTTTTCTGCCCCTTTTAACAATAAAAATGTCCATATATGAAAGAGTCACTAGGTTACGTAGAGACAATTTTTTCTAGGAGTTTGATTATGAATGGGAGAAGATAAATAGCCATTATTTTTAGGTGGTGGTAGGACCCAGAGAAGAATATTTAAAGGGTAAGACAATATGGGCATGTTTTTAGGCAACAGAGAAGGAACAAGCAGATAAGGAGAAAATGAAGATGACCTAGGTAGGAAGAAAATGACCAAGAGATTAGGCTTCTCAGAGATATGGAAGGAGATGAGTTTAAGGGCCAGAGTATAAGGGTTAACCTTAGAACATAAAAGGACAATATCCTTCCTTCCTTCCTTCCTTCCTTCCTTCCTTCCTTCCTTCCTTCCTTCCTTCCTTCCTTCCTTCCTTCCTTCCTTCCTTCCTTCCTTCCTTCCTTGACAAAGAAGAGAATGGGGATTATATTATAATGATAATTTTATTAGAAATTAAGAATACATTTAGATAATTTTTTCTTAGGCATCTTCTTTTCCAAGGATGTAGCTCATCCTAAGTGCAAGAAATGTTTGTATTGCACAAA
>CM053626.1:214731529-214742008 GCA_028646595.1 Phalanger gymnotis
CTCTCCTCTCCTCTCCTCTCCTCTCCTCTCCTCTCTTCTTCTTTTTTCCTTGATAACTTCATTTCTCCCACGGGTTTAGTTATTACCCCTCTGCAGAGGAGTTCTAAATCTTTATCTCCAACCCCAATCTTTTCCCAGAGATCCACTCTAAAACACTGCTTCCCACCTTAGACCATAACTAGATTGTTCAGTTCTGGAAGCCTCATTTTAGGAAGGACACTGAAATGTTGGAGAGCATCCTGAGGAAAGGGGTCATGATGGCAAAAGGCCTCTATGCTATGCCATGTGAGGATTGGCTCCAGGCCCTGGCAGAGCTCAGCTTGAGAAGACTTTGAGGGGAAACACGATTGCTGTCTCTATGTATCTGAAGGACTGTCATGAGCAAGAAGGATTACACTTGTTCTTTTTGGCTCCAGAACTATAAGCAAAGGATGGAAAGTTGCAATAAGGCAGATTGAGGCTTCCTGAAATGAAAACCTTGGAGATACAATGATAAGAACTGTCTAAAAGTGAAATGGACTCCCTTCGAAGTTAATGGACTGCCCTCACTAAAGGTCATTTACAAAGGCTTGATGATCATTTATCAGGAATGTTGTAGACTACTGGTTCTAGGTGGCTGGGTGGTACAGTGAATAGCGAGCAAGGAAGCTGGATTTTTTTAAAATTGTTTTTCAGTCTTGTTTGACAATTTGTGACTCCACTTGGGGTTTTCTTGGCAAAGATACTGGAGCGATTTGCCATGTCCTTCTCCAGCTCATTTCACAGATGAGGGAACTGAAACAAACAGGGTGAAGTGACTTGCCCAGGGTAACACAGCTACTAAGTACCTGAGGCCAGAGTTGAATTCAGATCTTCCTGACTCCAGTTCAAATCTGGACCCTTACTGAGTGACCTTGGGCAAGGCACTTAATATCTGTCTACCTCAGTTTCCTAATTTATAAAAATGAGGATAATTGCACTTACCTCCCAGGGTTGTTGTGAAGATAAAATGACATATTTGTAAAGTGCTTTGCAAACCTTAAAGTGCTATCTTGGTCATGATCCTGTGATATTCTCCAGCATGGCATGATTTATTTCAGCCAAACTAGACTTCTTCCTTTCATGCAAGCACAATTTGCTCCCTCCCATCTCTGTGTTTTTAAGCACACCATTCTTCCTACCTCCGATGATCTCCCCTCACCTCTTCATCAACCCCTTTTCGTCACCTCCATTAAGACCAGACTCTGGTCCTAAAGCTCATCTCATTGAGAAGCATGTAAATAGCATTGGACTTGGATTTAGGAAGCCCTGGTTTGAAATTCGGCTTTAGAAACTTTCTGGTCATGTGGTCCGGGGGAAGTCACAACTTCTTGGACCCTCCATTCCCTCCTCTATCAAATGGGGGACGATGATAAGAGCTCTTACCCTACAGGATCACATTAGATAACATGTATAAAACAATCTACCAACCTTAGATTGCTTACAGTTACGGCTTCAATTTCCTGAGCCCTTGCCATGCTTTTATTGCTGTCTGGGACTTTCTTCACTAGTTGAATTTGTGGAAGAGAAAAAGACACACACATAACACATTCTCCTGTGAATATTCCTTTGCTGTACAATCCCTCTGCACTTTGGTGGGTGGTTTAAATTATATTATGCTGAAGCTTATCTATTGTTTTGTAATGGATCTTTAGCCATTTCATATGTGCATTTCTCATACATGCCTCTACCAGACTGGCATTCTCTTCTTTAGTATGGCTTCTTGTACCACATTCTTTAGGGCTCTATACAAAGTAGGTGCTTAATAAATTTTTATTGGGTAAATGGATGAATAAATGAATAGTTCTTTTGCCCTCCCAAAGAAGACAATAGTGGACTTAGTTACACTGTACAGTAGCAATGCCAGGGGATGAATTCTAGCCTTATAGGAAAGCTCTCTTAGTTCAAAACCATCTTTAGGAATTTGGTTTTAATAAAGGCTCAGTTATGGAACACATGAGTGGAATAGTTAAGAAATTGATAGTCCTGTCCTCAAGGAGCTCATATGCTCCTTGTTCTTGTTCAATCGTTCAGTTGTATTTGACTCTTTGTGATCCCGTGGAGCTATCACACCAACCGTCCATAGGGTTTTCTTGGCAAAGACACTGGAGTGGTTTGCCATTTCCTTCTCTAGTGTTATATGCTATAGGGAAGATATATGCATAATCTAATGTTGTATACATACATATACACATATATATGCATATACACACATGTGTAGGTATATGTGTGTGGTGAACTATCTCATGTTCATATGATGCAATGAAAAGCACTAGGGAACTTATTATTTAAAAGTGGCAGAGTATGTGCATCTTCAGGCTCCACATACTAACACATAGGATGTTATACTGTGGCAGGTAAATATATTTCACTGTATTGATGTAGATGAAAAACCATCCTTGGCCTCTGGATGTCAGCATTGGGACAGAAAATTCAGGTTGAGGGTAAATGTTAAGGAGTTAAGTCCCAGGATATTGCTTTGTTCTGGCTTCATAATCTAAATGGAACCAGTGCTCTGCCAAAGGTCATAGATTTAGAACTGGAAAGGACCTAGTGGGTCATCTAATCCAATCCCCTCACTTTACAGATGAGGAAATTGGGGTACAGAGAGGTTAAGTGACTTCTCCAGGATCTTACTGCTAATATGTGTCTAAAGTAAGATTTGAACCCAAGCTTAGTGCCTTTTCTACTACATAACACGTCCCCTCTGGAGGACACAATATAGTTAGTTCTTTCCAATTTATATCCTATCACTTAAAGGACAAAGAAATTAATACAAAGTATTTGTTATCAATTCTTTGAGAGAGACTTCAGAAATCCCTTTTCTTCTAGGAAGGGAAAAATGATATAGTCATAGTCATAGCATCTCATAACTCTCACAATCATTTCATAGCATCTCATAGTCATAGCATCTCAAGTGCTCCCAAGCTGGGTGTTGGTGAAGGATAATGGGTTGAGCACACCCAAGAGAAGCTTCTTCAGAAGCAAGTGACTAAGTAGTCTGGATCCTTGTCTCCAGTTCTGCCTGGGAGCCTCAGCCTTGAGCCATACTCACTAGACCTATTTTCTCCCATCCTGGATACATGGTAGATCAGTGAGTCACATAATATGTGGCTTAGCGGGTTAGGGAAGAAGATAAATGAGTTAGAGAAATCACTAAGAAAGAATATGTGTTCTAGTGTCTCTAATTAGCAGATCAAATCTTTGGTTTGAGGTTTCACCTAAAATGATGCCTGTCCTTTACACAAAGAGCTCTGAGCAGGGGTTTCTGGGTGGAAAAGTCATATATGAGATAGACAAGGTATCTGGATCAAGGTGTTTGTCCTTCATTTTAGAAGAGAATCAATGATGGGTGACGTCTTTACTTGCACATAAATTGGTTTAAATGAGGCAGAGTCACACAAAGTCCTCAGCCTCACTCTTCCAGTATCATTGAAGTTCAGTGGCAGGACAAAAGCCAAGATGACAGCAATAACCCAGGAGCCAATGGATGGCCTTGGTGTCTTTGATGTCCGACCAAGCTCTAAGCACTCCATAGTGCCTGCTTCAGCTGCTTTCATGGCCGTTGGAACAAACTGTTCTCATCCACTCATTCCACTGGGGAAGTCTTCACATGTTTGGGATAGACATTCCCTAACTCACTGATGAATTTGAGCCTTGTCAACCTGGTTTAACCCATCCACAGAGACAATTTTACTAAGGTATGGCTGCCGTGCATACTACAGCTTCTTGGAACCACAGATGAGAGTTGGGTGAAAGGTGGACGCCAAAGGCAGATGAGCAGCCCTGAAAAGGGCTCAGCAAGCCCTCACTCAGAGGTGCTAGTCTTCCCTGAACACCCCATACATATCCTGGATCAAGGTACTAGCAAAGGCAATAGCTACTTAAGTGCTGAATGAGTCCTTGGAGCTGGCTGGGAGCTGCAAAACTTAAGATGAATATGGGACTATGTAGGAGACAGCCTGGAAAACGGAATCAGCAGCTTGGAATTAGGATAAAGTCAATAGAAACCTTAATAAGGAAGCGCATACCCCAAAGAGAAGGAAGGAAGCTGATTGGAGGAGGGCAACTGGCAGAAGGGGCTTCAATAACAATGCAGGAGGCAGGGACTTGAGTAGTTGGTGCTGTGCATTTGTAGGAGAAAAGAAAAAGGAAAAGAAAAAAGAAAAAGCATGAACTGAGTACAAGTACCTTCTCTGTTTTGTATACCTTTGAGTAAACCTGTTCTGTGGTTAAGGGCTTATTAGCCTGATGCTTTAGGAGGAACTAAAGCGTCCTAGTAGAAAGCCAAATTCAAACTTTTCCAGGAATAGTGATAAAATGAGCCATAGAAATTACTGAGTTATCATTGAGAAGCTCTGAAGATTGAACCCAATCTTTGTGCTCCCACAGCTGTGGTTCTAAGCTATTGGGTACACATCTATTACCATTTGAGTTTGTGGTAGGAGAAATGGACAGTTATAAATGCCCTAATATGTTATCTCGTGAATGAAACACATTTACAAGGGCATACTTAATTATGAGCACACATACATGTTTAGAAACATTGTAAGATGATTTTTAATCACTTGTGGGCAATGAAAAAATGTCAGAGATGGTGGGGGTGGGGGAAATACTTAAGAATTGTGTGAAGTCAAAGGTTATCTGTGTTGGAGTTCTGAGTCATCCTTAACAAAGCGCATGTGATTACTAGAGATGACTTACTCTGTGGGCAAGTCACCTCCTTCCACCACCACCAATTCCCATTTGATAATCTTTCATCTCTAGAAAAGAAATATATCTGAGCCTATGGCATTCATTTTTGATCACATTAAGGAGAATCATCAGGTGGGAGAGTGGGATTATAAAAGAGGGAAACTTCATTCACAGTTCTTGGACACATGGGCACTACCTAGCAAAAGTTCTTTGGTTCATGGACCAAAGGGCATGGCAAGGTGAGAGCTCACATCCAGGTCAGAGACCGCTTCAAATATTCATCGCCAAACTGATGAACTGAGAATAAAAGGAAAGACACAGAATTAGAAGGGCTTGTGCTTTACTCCAGCTTTTTCGCCAGTCATGGGAATGTCCCTGATTTTGTCTTTATCACTAGGTCACTGAGATAAGAATCCAAACTTCCTTGGTTCACTCTACATTTCACAGGGTGGCTTTGGACAGCTTGCTTTATGGGCCTTGGATATGAGAGAATAAGCAAGAGAAAGAATGAGAAATTATAATGGGGATAGACAAGAGGATCATAGAGGACAGGAAGAAAAGAACAATAAAAGGTAAAGGAAAACAGGACAAGCAAACAGATTTCTGCATGGACATTTTGGCTGTAGTCATACCTCATTTATATTGAGCTGAATACATTCTTTGTCCTTTGCACTGAGAACCTGGAACACCCCTAAAGTGAGAGACATTAAGAAAGCCTGATTAGGGGCAATTCCTCCAGGTTCCTAATCATTTTTAAATGCAAAATCGGCTATATGTCCCAAGTAGACGCTGTGGGAATTGCGCCATCTAGTGACAGACTGTCAAATGCTCCAAACAGACCAACCAATTTCAGGATAGTGCCATTAGAACAATGCTGGGGTATGCTTTTGAACCAGTGAAATCCATCGAATCTCAAAACTAGCACCATATAGGGCAGCCTTACAAGTAGATGAACTAGGCAGTCACCTGTGTGGTATGAGTTCATGCATGCCAACCAGATTTGTTCTACTCCAAAATATCTCAGGTCTGGGGCAAGGCCTGAAATCCCACCATTTGAGGCTCATTCCTTTATTTCTTGAAGGTTTGTCCCAGGGAAAAGACAAATACCATAGGGAAGGTCTTCAGCCATCATCAACTGACATTACTGCCAGAGCTGTGATAGCTTCTTGATAGTAATAATAATAATCTGTTGACTATCTCCAGTTTATCCTATATATTTCTTGTGCCACCTTGTCAGCTAGGTGGGTGGCACAGTGGGTAGAGTACAGAAAGTCAGGAAGTCTTATCTTCCTGAGTTCAAATAGATGCATGACTCAGGGCAAGTCACTTAACTTTGTTTGTCCCAATTCCCCCATCTGTAAAATGAACTGGAGAAGGAAACAGCAAACCACTCCAGTATCTTTACCAAGAAAAGTCCACATAGGGTCACTAAGAGTCAGAAATGACTGAACAACAAACAACATCTTGTTTGTTCATAGTCGTTTGCATGTTGTCTCCCTCATTAGACTGTGAGCTCCTTGAGAACAGGAACTGTTTTTTTCTCTCCCTGTGTCTCTCTCCCTTTCTCTCTCTCCTCTCTCTCTCTCTCTCTCTCTCTCTCTCTCTCTCTCTCTCTCTCTCTCTCTCTCTCTCTCTTCCTTCTCCTCCCTTTCTTTGCATCCCCAGTGCACAGCACCAGGCAAGTAATAAATGCTTAATAAATGCTTGTTGACTGACTGACTGAAATGGGAGACAAGATAAGCACTCAAGGGGAGGGAGGGGAAAGGGGGTACTGAAGGGGAAGATGGCAGGCTGCCCAAGTAAAACTTTGCCTGTTTCTCATTTTTTCTGTGGGCAAGATCTGGTCACATAATAAACAAAATGGGTCATATTTATCTTTGCACTGTATAAATGTATAACTTTTCCTTTGTTTCTTTTGGAAAGAAATTATGAGAACATTAGGGGATTGAGAGAGTGGGGTTGGGAAAACAGGGAGCAGGGAACAGCTTATCATAATAACATTGACACCTAACATGGATTTGGCCACTTTTCAGTATAAACTTGCTGCTTGGTGGAAAACTGTATCTATAGTCAACTATTTCCATTCCCTGGAGGTAAGACCATTTAATTCATTAGTAGAGATGTCACAAGTGACCTTCAGGGGACCCCAAACCTCATGATGGACATCAGGCATTAGGTAAAAGGTAATCACATAAAGGTTAGAGAAAGGTCTCCAACTGTGTGGCCAATTGAAACATGCATACTGTGGATAAACTTGGACACACTACAGGCAGGGATCAGCTGATGGCTGGGAATGCTTCCCGAGGCAAATAGGAACCAGGTCATTGGCAAGGTACACAAAGAGAAACTGCTCTGAAATGGAGAGTTATTATAAAGGTCTTCCAATGAGATAGAAATGTGGAAATTGTAAAATCTGGGCCCCTATGAAACCTAGCAAAAAGTAGTGTGCCATGTTCAGAATTTGTCACACTGCTTCCAAGATGGACCTATAATGATGGTGCTCTGAATTTAAGATGACCAATTTCAGTTATTTAGGCTTAAATACATCTGCCTAGAGAGGAGAAGAGAAATACTACAGGTGGATGGAAATATACTTTAAGAACATTCAATTCCCTTTCTTTGATTTCATGCTCACCAAGGAATCTTCTGTTCAATAATTTGGATTTTTGAGTGGGTTTACTCATTTGGGCCATGCACGTATCCCATTAAGAGGTTACCTAGCATTTTAGTTTAGAAATCCAATCTGTCTCCTCTGAGGTTGCGGGTTATGTTGTTGTTGTTTGTCCTTTGTTCTCGAAGAGGACCGTGACATCAGGAAGATGATGTCATGACATGCAAATGAATTGGATTTAAGTGAGGGGAGCTGTGCAAAGTCACCAGCCTCAGTTTGTCCTCAGGAGCCATCTGGGTCTGGTAGTGAGATATAGATCAGGACTATTGGAGATGGCTCTGGATGCAGTGGGGGCACCTTGGCCTTTTTAAGCTAAGGTCTTTAACAGGTCTCACAGTATGACTGAGGCTACATCCATTCAGTGATTAAGGCTAGAGGTCAGGAATCCATTCACTAGAATCTGCTCAACTCAAGATTAATAGATAAAGTTGAGATTGGAGATGACCACACCTTAGTACTTTTAAGGCCCTTTTAAAATAGCCCTCTTAACATTACTTGACACCACCTTACTTGGAATGTTATTTTATTCCACTTATTTGAGTAACTGATTAATGAATGCTTTCAGATTTCATAAAAATCCATATTTTTGTCCAATTCTTAGAAAATTGCACCAGACCAAGTGGTGGAACTCCAGATTTTGGCTTTCAGAGAAACTTTTCATTTGAAGTAATTGGGGCTGAGCAGAGCCCCAATTGACCCAGTTTCTTCCTACTTTCTTCCAACAGGAATGTTTATATTGTAAATTGGAGATAAATTCATTTTGGTCTTGGAAGTCACCCAGAGAGTAGCTAACAATTCAGAACAAGAGAACACGAAGATCAAGAATGTTTCATTAATAGGAAATGTAACTGTGATATGATATTTCCTTGAAGAATCATGAAGGAAATAACAGATATATCCTTGGACCTCCAAACATCCCTCATAAGGTTGCTAAATGGTATTTTTATTCGTTCACATCAGAGATCACCAGATAACTAAAAAATGAAGCTACTTTCCCCATGGAAGTAGAATAAGAATGGAAGAACATGGCACAGTAGAAAAGGTATGCTGGATTTGGAGTCACAGGACCTACCTGGGTTCAAATCCTGACTCTATTCCTTATTGCCTATTTAACCATAGATGAGTGATTTAACCTATTTTGGCCTCATTTCCTCATTTATAAACAGATATTTGAACCTTTGTGTCTTTGTGTCTCCTTCCAAGTTTAAATCTATGATCCTGTGAAACCGCAGAGTAGAGTTATAAAACAGTCAAAAATTTTAAAGGTGATAAATAAAAATAATGTAAATTTTGGGTAAAGTTAAAATATATGTGATGTTGCTTATTGGACTGATTTAGTATCATTTACAAATTAAAGTTGCCTTAGTTAGGAATGTGAAAATGCATTAAGAGTTGGTTTGTTCAGAGAAATACATATTTTGTAAACTTTAGAGAATCATTTTAGTTTTTTTTTTTTTCCTGAGCTGGGGAAGTAGCTCTAGCAAGTCATTGGGGGAAATATTTTTGTTTTGTTTTTTCCTGAAATTTTATGCTTCACTCCCCTCCCCCAGGTCATCATATCTCTAAGTCAGAGTCATATTCTTTTTAAGCCAGAAGTTTATATGATCCCAAAGGAGCATTTTGTTGCAGGGCAGGGTTGCCCTCCTTCATGTCAGTCTTGGAGTTCAGAAGACATATCTCCAAACATGCTTGTTCCCTTTGATAAGCCATTATGGATCTGACAACTATGTATTTATTCAAAATATAAAAAATCCTTTTTATTTATTTAAAAATTTCTTGAATTTTTTTCTTTTTACATCTTTCTTTAGGCTGAAATAAACCTAGTGTGGAAGAGGGCAATACTGCAGGTAGATGGAAATATACTTGAAGAACAACTTCTATGCTCACCAGCATTGCTTCTCAGTAATTTATTTTCTTGAATTGGTTGGGAAAATAAGTTCTTTAAGTATGACACTTATTAGGAGAAGTTGTACTTCTTCCTATTGTCTTAAACTCTGAAACTGTAAGCAATACTCCCCTATTCTTTTGTTTGAAGACTTGGTAAAAATTGGGTTGTATTCCCTTTAACCACATCCTTCATTATTTTATGCCTTCAGCTTTTATTATGCAGAATGGAGAGTCCTTTCCTAACAGAAAAGACACTCCATTACTTTAATCATTTTAGTTCTCTTTCTCTAGATTATCTCATGCTCCACTGTGTCTTCTTTGGTGTATGATAATCAAAACTTTTTGTAGAATTCTTTGTGCAGATGTTAATGGGTTTTTCCAAGGTCAAGAAGACCTCTTCTGCTTTATTTCCAACCTTTCCTAATTATGTCCAGCATTTTGTTGGCCCTTCTTGGCTATAGCAGGTAATTGGGCCAAAGTTTCTGGGATACCACTTTTGACTCCTAGAGCCTTTTCCTAGGTCATAACCAATTATGTAGCATTAATTACCTTCCAAATACAGCCAGTACTTTTTATTAGAATGGTGGAGAAAGTAAAATACAGAGCATTTGGTGGAGCGGAAAGGGAAGTGGATTAGCTGGAACAGCAACCCTGAGGGTCTTCCTCTCCCACCTTGATTTTTTTCTCCTTTTTTTCTAATTAAAGGGGCCATCCCTTGACTCACTTCTTAAAGAGGCCTCTTAACTGAGTGATTGTTACCTCACTCTAAGTGAGTACATGAAAAGGCCTGAGCCTAAAAGGGACAGGGTCTCCCTATTGCATTCTGGGTCATCTCCAGTCATCCTGATGAATATCTGGTTACTGGATCCAGATGGCTCTGGAGGAGAAAGTGAGGCTGGTGACCTTGCACAGCCCTACTTCACTCAAATCAAAGTCAACTGCAAGTCATGTCATCATTTTCCTGATGTCATGGTCCTCTTTGAAAACGAAGGACAAACACAACCTGTGCTACTAACTAGCCATGAGAACTTGGCCAAGTGACTTCAGCACTTTGGATCTCAGTTTCCTTTTCTGTACAATAAGGAGGTAAAGTTCCTTCCAACTTTATGACTCTAAGTCATAGTCATGAGAGTCATCATGAGGGATAACATTCTAGTCTTGATCATAAGGAAATATTTAATTATGAGCACTAAGTATTTGTCAGAAAC
>CM053626.1:214742108-214820604 GCA_028646595.1 Phalanger gymnotis
TCCTTCCTTCCTTCCTTCCTTCCTTCCTTCCTTCCTTCCTTCCTTCCCTCCCTCCTTCCTTTTTTGGCTTGCCAAGGGTCACACACAGCTAATAAGTATAAGTATACATGTTTGAACTCAAGCTCTACTGACTCCGGGGCCAATGCTCTACTATGCTACCTAGCTGCCCCTAAGTGTAACATCTTTCAAATCCAGTCATATTACTATAGAGAAATAAGCATTTTCATCCACTACATTAAGAGTCATTAACTGGGCTTACAGATTTAGGGCTAGAAGTGACATCAAAGGTTAGCTAACTAAATTCCTTTGTCTTTATCAATGAGGAACCAGAGGTCCCTAAAGGTCAACATCCCTAAGGTCATATGAGATAAAAGAGACAGAGATGGGATTTGAACCCAGAGCCCCTAATTCCAAATGCAGCTCTGCTTTCCACTGTACCACATAGCCTCCTACTAAACCATATCTATTAAGAGACATGAGCTTCCAGCTCCTGTAGTGGTATAATCGTCACCACTTATTTTAACGATTTCTGTCTCTTACTTGCATTTACAATGTGTCTCAGCAGGTGCTACTGGGGTTGGATGCAGCCTAGATGGGACCATGCCCTAAGTGATGCTAAGGCATTGGCTAAGAAGGATACTCACGGCTTGCATTCTCTAACCGGATCATACAGTTGAGGAAATCATCAAAGTCAAGTTGGTACTGCTCGTCGGCATACCTTAGGACAATTAGCTGCAGGAGGTAATTGTTCAGCTGGAAGCCTGGAAAAACAACAGAAGAACTTATAGGTGACAAAGAGGATTAAGGTGTGACCTCTGATAAAGGAATACAGGAGAAAATAGGGTGACTCAGAAGGTGCTGTCAGGAACGGTGCTATTTGTTGACAGATCTTGTGACAGGGGGCCCCATGATCCTTTAGCTTCCTCTGTGTTTCAGCCTTTGGGCAGCTCACAGCCTGGCCCAGCACACAAGACTTCAAGGATATGCTAATTATAGGGGTAGGGACTAGTTCTCTGATTTCATTGAGATAGGGAACCAATACAGCTACCAAAACCTCCTCTACAATGTAGATGTCAAATTCATATAGAATGGGGGTCTCCAAGCCTTACATAAAGATCCCAGCTGCCTCATGTTGGCTTAGAAAACCACATAGTAACATTATATATGTTCTGTTGTATTTTCATTTTGCTAAATATTTCCTAATTTCATTTTAATCTGATTTAACAGCACTTGGGAGTGTCTGACAGTTTTTATGAAGAGAGCTATCTAGACCACTGAGAGGTTATATGACTTGTCCAGGGTCACATTGACAGTATTTGTCAGAGGTAAGATTTGAATCCAGGTTCTCCTGGTTTCAAGGCCAGCTCTCTGCCTCTTATCATAATATGATTAGCATTTGTATAGTTATTTAAGGTTATTTTCTCTTTTGATCCTCCTAACAACCTGGCAGGATTGGTACAATTATTATCCCCATTTCTCAGATAAGGAAATTGGAGCTCAGAAAGATTAAATGACTTGCCCATGGTCGCACCACTAGTTAAGTACCAGAAATACAGTTCAAACTTAGGCCTCCCCTTCAGGTTCAGTGAATTTTCCACTACTTTCCTGAATTTGGTATTATCGTATTGAGATCATGACACCAGCATCCCCCCCTTAGGACCTCTTGACTTTGCAGGAAATATCATCCAAGTGGGTGGCCATCTCTAACTCAACTCCATTCTTAACAAAAGTCTTGCCTTCTGACATCCAGGGCTGTGTTCCAAGTTAGCTATCCCTAGTTATGTCCCAGCTTCCATTTCAGGGTTTCTAGGCAACACACAGGATTCACCAACATCCCTGGTACTCCAGCTGTGGACACCTGCAGAGTAAGCCGATGTTTCCCATGGACATTGGAGTCAGATGCTGTCAGAGGCTCCTGAAAGCTAGACATTTCCCAGGGAGAATCTCTGCTGGCACACATTTTACAAACTTTCAGAAATGAGTAATGCACGTTAAATATGCCTTGCAAGATATGTATGCTAAAATGGGTTGTTTGTCTCCTTTCATTTCTGCCTGCTTTCTCAGCCTTCAGCAAATTGCTGGAAAGGTCACAAATGGGTAAACAAGAATATTGTATACAACAAATCACTGGGATGTTTTTGCCTCCTCAGTTAACTGTTAAGGAGGGAGGGAGGAAGAGATGTATCCATTTTTATAAAGTTCATGTCCGGGAGGCCTGGCCATAAGCAACATAGTTTTACACCTTCCTCTCTGCCAGACTCAAGACCCACGTTTCTTAACTTTGTCCTCTGCAATGACTTTCCACCTATAGCCTGGAAAGGAATCCCCAGGGATAAAAAGGGTAATAGGACCTTGGGATGTATAAACCTCTTCTCGACCTGCTGACCAAGTTCCTGAGAGTTTCTACCTTCCTTTCTTTTTACCTTATAGGCATACTAGAAGAAAGATAGTTTTTAAACTCTTGAAGTGCTCAGGGATCATGTCCATCAAACTTGCTTTGGGCAGTATCCAGCTTAGCACCAGGTGATGCTTAAAAAATAAATACCTTAGAATAGAGGAAGCTCAATAACCACCTTCATTAATAATAACAATAACTTGGGTCATAATATTATCATTATACTTGTATAATAATAACATATATAAAAGAGTTTTATGCATTTAAAACCATTACTCTGAGAAGGCTTCTCTAAACTGCCAATGTAGTCAAAGGTACAGAAAAGGTTAAGGACTCCTAATTTAATGGAAATTGATTTAAGGAAAGTTAAGGAGGCCTGGCCTATTTCCACACCGCCACCCCCAAAACCAAAATGCTCCCAGGTGCCTGCCATGGTATCTGAAATTCCACTAATAATGTAATATAATATAATATTTGGTGGCATTTTGTTGTTTCAATCACATCTAACTCTGTGACCCCATTTGGTGTTTTCTTGGCAAAGATACTGGAGTGGTTTGTCAGTTCCTTTTCCAATTCATTTAACAGATGAGGAAGCTGAGGTGAACATGGTTAAATAACTTGAACAGGGTCACATAACTAGTAAGTGTCTGAAGGCAGATTTGAACTTGTTTCTTGACTCCAGACCAGGTTCGCTATCCACTGCACCACTTAGCTGCCCATAATATAATATAGTCCCTACTATATAGAGTTCCTACCATATACCACTGTGCTAAGAGCTTTACAAATATTATTTGACCAATACCATAAGAGCATAGAATTAAAGCTGGAAGGGACCCCAGAAACCATCTAGTCTAATCCCTTCATTTTATAGATAAGGAAATTGAGGCCCATAAAATTTAAGTGACTAACCCAAAGTTATACAGTACCAGAGACAGGGTTTTCACCCACGTTCTCTGACTCCAGAGCTAGTACTATTGCCATTGTGCCATGCAGGGGAAGTAAACACGAAGGGATAAAATGATTTACTCCAAATTCTACTACCTGTTCCATGGCAGAATCATAGAATTCACACTCTTCTCACGTCAGAGATGGCAGGATGGTCTTGGTGATAACAGTCACAGTTATGCTATATTACAACTACCTTTGTGATTACCATTAACCAAACCCAAAGGGCCAAATGACAGTGAGATGCTCTAGAGTCTAGAATAACAAATGTTAACGTCCTAATATGAAAATCAGAGGAGCCCCGGGCTGCATCGCAGCCTTTTGAGCTCCATGCAGTGCGAGAGCCACAGTTAGAAGTGGGGGTGTGACACCCTCTTGGGATGACAGTGAGCTTATTCTTGCTGCATCATTGTTTTGCTCTGCATTTTCTCGACACAGTTCTAATTCCTGCCTACTCACCATCTTCCCTTAGTGCCCCTCATTAAAACCCCTAATGCTTCTATTTTACCTGCAGCCTTCAAGGCTAGCCGCAGCTCGTAGGAGGACATGGTTCCAGATCTGTCAGCATCAAATCGAAGGAAAATATTCTGTGCAGGAAGGAATTGCAGAATATCAAAGTCAGAAGTGATCATAGGATCATGGTACTAGAGCCAGAAGGGACTTCATAGTCTGTCTGGTCCAACTCTTTCATTTTACAGATGAGAAACTGAGAAACTGAGACCCTAGAGAGACTTGCTGACTTGCCTAAGCTCCCTAGGTGATGTCACAGAGTAGGAATTTAAACTCGGTCTTTGACTCCAAACTCAAGGTGCTTTCTACTGTACTACATTGTCTCGCTTCACTTGAAGGCTTCACTTGAGTGAAGGAAAACCCACCACTTTCTTTGGTTACCCATTCCATTTTGAGATTGTTCTATTAGGAAGTGTTTGATTTTGTTCAGTCATTTCAGTCATGCCCAACTATTTGTGACCCAATTTGGGGTTTTCTTGGCCAAAGATAGTGGAGTGGTTTGCCATTTCCTTCTCCAGCTCATTTTACAAAGAGGAAACTTAGGCGAACAGAGTTAAGTAATTTGCCCAGGGCCACCCAGCTAGGAAGCATTTGAGACCAGATTTGAACTCAGGAAAACGAATCTTCCTGACTCCAGGCCTGATGCTCTATCCACTGTGCCACTGCCTGCCCTGAGTGTTTGATTGAGCCAAAATCTTCCTCTCTACACAGAAGCTAACCTTCTGGCTCTTTCAAAGATGGTACCCAAAGATGGTACCATTTATCATATTATCCGGGTGATTGCCAATTCTTCCTCTCACTTGATATAGGTGCAACTTTAGGTAGGGGTCAGGAAGAGAAAATTTTCTGTAAGGGTATGTCAATGACCTCAAATAATTAATAACAGAACAATTTTCTTTAAGAGGAGATTCTCTTCAACCCTACCCTTATAATGAACTGGTACCCTGGTAGACTACTATAACTAGAATTTCTTCATAATGATGGAATTTTGCTATAATTTCTTCTCTATAGCTATCCAAAGGGCCAAACTGGCTCCTTTAAATTTACAGTGGGGAAGTAAAACAACAGACCACTAGTAGACAGTGAAGTACCACATAACCACACAACAATGGGGGTTACGTACTATCCATGTCTTCAGCTTGTTCCAGAACACTTTGAATTCATCGAACTCCAGTTTTCCATTGCCATTGGTCTGGATGTGACAACGTGTCAAGAAAGAATACGAGTAGATGTCAAGAGGTCAGAGGGTTCTTGTGGAATTTCAGATCTGGAGTCTGTTTAGAAAGAATGGTGTGATGGGGAGGAAGAACACTCCTCTGTGGAAACCCAAGATGAAGAAAATTAAGAGTCCTTTATTTTATCATTAAAATCCTTCATATCAGAAGAAAGGAAAAAGAGAATAGTTTTATAAAAAAAACCACATTTTTTTTAAAAAAAAAAAGCCCTCTGATCCTATTATCAGTACCTCAAGTAGGAAAAAGAACACTTTATCCTTTTAAAGTCACCCTTACCAGAGATATACAGCAAGAAAAATGGGCAATATAAAAACAAAGGATGTCATTAAAATTTTATTATAAAACATACCCCTTTTCCCTGCACATGTCTATGCTCTTTCTGTCTCCTTCCAGGTAATTTTTTAAATTATTCTTTAAGAACAGGGAAATAATCATATTGGGTCATGGGTTTGATATTACCTCACTTAGGGACCTAGCCCCTAACTGGGATCCCCCATCAAGCTACTTATATTTTTATATACCCCATAAATATTTCTGGTGACCCATTGGTAAAAAAATTCTTGCATGTAGCCCATTGAAATACAACCTCTGGTAGACAGCAAGAAGGTTTCGCTTGCATTATCTCTTGAACATAGTTCAGAATTGAGAAAAGAAGGTCCTCCTAGGATCTGGAGTTGAAATGGACTCTAGAGATTATTTAATCTTTACAGATGAGGCCACTGTGTTCTAGAGAGGTCAAATAGGTTTCCTATGCTCATATGGATAGTAAATATCAGGCCCAGGGTTCTGATCAACATCCTCTGGCCCCAAACCCACTACTTTTCCTACTCTTTTCTTTCATTCCTCTTTGTACCTATAGAGGTAGGAAGGGGCTTAGGGACAAGAGCATTGATTTCTAGCCATGCATTTGAAAGGATACATCCATTAGAGAAACGATATTTCTGCAGGAAATGAGGCTTAGCTTCTTGAATTTAATATTCTTTTCTGCAAACACACACAAGGCAAAAATGACAACAAAATCCCCCTCTCATTCCTGAGATTACAAAAGCACAAGTATGCATCAGGACATCTCAAAAATAAGCATAAAATCTCAGCCCTGAATACAAGGGAAAACAGCTAAGCACACAGTGAGAGCAAAGGAGAAACTAAAAAAAAAGACACAATAGAAAACGTGGCACAGCAATAAATATTCCTCTGCTAATTGCATCCTGGAATTGAAGAGGTTGGTTTGGACACTTACTTTTTTGTAGCACAGCATTCAAAATATATTCCAGTTCCTCTGCTGTTACCTCCATGTCCTGTTGAAAATAGGGACAATTGCTTTTCCCAGGCCTTACCACCTTCTTTGTTTAAAGGACAGAGATTCCAGATGTCTGTGGCCCAAGGATGTCGAATTACTGAGCTAAGTCTTACTCACTCCCTGTGGTAAGGATTAGGCCCTTCGGCACTTTGTACTTTTCTGGCCTCATCATTTTGTGGAACATTAAATCTCTTTGAAAGAGGGAGGACCAGCTCAAGGCAAAATTAAGTAGAAAATATTAGAATTCATAGGGACCTCAGAGGGTCATCTGATTCAACCCACTCATTTCTTCAATGAGGAAACCTAGGATTAGAGAAATTAAATGACTCACCAAAGGTCACATGATTAGGTAAATTTCGGCCATGAATTTTAAAAAAAATTGATGACAATATTTTCCTTTGTAATTCTATGTATTTTATTTTATGCATTTAAAAACATTATTCTGAGAAGGGAGCCATTGGCTTCATTAGATTGTCAAGGTGGTCAAAGGTACAGAAAAGTTAAGAACTTTTGATTTAATGGAAATTTATTTAAGGAAAGTTAAGAAGGCCTGGCCTATTTCTACCCCTCCCCCCAAAACAAAACAAAACAAAACAAAACAAAAAAAATTCTCACCTTCCTGCCCTGGTATCTGCAATTCCACTATTTGCAGTTCATTCCTTTGGGTTAAGGCATTGCCCTCTTCAGGCATACCTTCCATTTTTAGAGTGCTTTACAATTTTCAAAGAGATTTTACATACTTATCTCATTTGATTTTTATGGCAGTCCTGTGAGGTAGAGAATGCTGGTATTATTTTCCCCGTTTTATAGATGGAGAAACAGGTTAAGGGCCTTTTCCAAAACAGGATCCAGAATCTAGGTCTTTTGACTCTAATTTCATTGTTCTTTCTGTTACACCACAGCTACTTCTGTATTTTAAAATACCATTCTCCCTTGGGAGGTACCATATTAAGTAGCTACCAGTCATTAACATCTAATATAAATTGTTTAGTTGGTCACTAGCACTACTACCACAGCTAGTTGAGAAGATGATATTCTTTTCAACCGAAAGACAGGGAGAGAACAGTTAAGATTGGGGAGGGGAGGGGAGGAGGGTCAGATCATGAGGCATTACACCTTGAGGACTAGGTTTTCCATGAAAGTAGTGTGTGTGCATGTGGGGAGGGTATGAGCAGCCAATGCCCATTATGAGGGCACAAGACAAATGCTGGAGAGGTGGCAACAGAATGGGGAAAAGCAGGATACAGAAAGGGAGATACAAGATTCTGAAGCTCTTAAAAAAAAAGAGAGACTAAATCATACTGAGTACATTTGAATATCAAACATTTTCATTGTTTTGTTAATTCTTAGAAACTTGGAAATACCATAGAGCTTTTCTTTTTGAAGCTGACTAAGTGATTAATTCATACTAATGTATTACTAAATAAAAATAGAATAATGAGTTATACCCTTTTCAGGAGCCTCCTGAAGAAACAATGCCTTAGCTCAAAGGAATGATACTTAGGATGGGAATTTCAGCACAAATTTTGGTATCAAATAATTGTAAGAAATAATGTTAGTCCTGTAGATGAATCTTTTAGAGCAGAGGTGTCAGATATTCAGCCTATAGCCTATATATGGCCACCAACACTCCAAAATGCAGCCCAAACCAGATTAAAATGTAATTGGGAAATATTTAACAAAATAAATGGTGTTTGGTTGTTGTCCTTTGTTCTCGAAGAGGATCAAAATGACATCACTATATTGGAATCAAGGTACAGTGTTTCTGATTGTGACTGATCAGACCAATATGAGCTTGGACAGCTCTATCACAGGTTGGGCATAAATGATTCGTAACAAAATACAATAAAATGTAGATAACATTACAATTTAAAACTAAGTTAATTAGAGGCCCATAGGGATCCTTAAGTACAAATTAGTGGCCCCCATTTCTGTTTGAGTTTAACACCATTCTAAAACAGGCACCTCTCAAATTACAGTACAGTACATGTGGCCACCTGGTCATCTATCTCAGAACCTGCTTTTATAAGATTCATTATATTTCATAATCTTCCTGTCAAGGTTCAGGCTAACAAATTGCATTATTACCACTGAAGTTGCTGAGAAGACTGGGGAAAAAGGGCAAAATGTCCTTCTCCTTCAAATCCTTCCATGTTAAGAGCAGGACAAGAAATAAAAGTGATTCACCTCTTTTCCTAGGTTAGAGGTCTAAAGATGTGCTATTTTTGCTTGAATTCGAATATATTTGTTCTCTTTTACCTCTCCTGCAATCTGTTCAAACAGTGCACGGAACTGTTTGTCTTCCTCGGTTTCTTGACTAGGTGAAGTTGGTTTAGATGGCTAGAGAGAAAACAAAGATATACTCTGAGATTTAGGAAAAGTATGTTTAAAATGCTTTGCATAGACAGAGTTAGTTACAAGTTGCCCAAGGCAGACTGCTGGTATATTGAAAGAACTGGTTAATGTGCTAATACATTCCAGCTGCTTTTGGATGTACCCATGATGGGGGAGGGAGTGGTGGTATTAGGGTGGAGGCAGAAAAGTCAGCTCAGAAGGTTTCAGGTGTACTGTTAGGATAAATGGAAAGTACTGAAGGAATAGTTTCAGAATGTGGTGATAGGACTTCTCTGACACCCCAGCGATCTCTCTTCTGGGCCTGGTTATTAAATTCATTGGGGTTAGAAGAAAGAAGCACAAGAAGTGGGAGCAATGGAGGCCTGACATATCCTCCCTTCAACCACGATGAGAGGCTTGAAAACATTAGAGAAACTGTGAATAAAGGTAGAAAGGAGGAAGCAGCCTGATGAAATGGAAAAAAAAAAAACAAAAGGAGGGGAGGTAGATGCAGAAACGAGGCTCAGAGTGATTATGTGAATTGCTAATGGCCATACAACTAATAAATAAATAAATGTCATTTGGGAGAGTGAAATCCTAGATTTTCTGATTCCAAATCTAGTGCCTTATCCATGACACTATATTAACATTAAAACATCAGCCAGTCACATAACTAAAAATCACATGATTAATTTCCCCCTCACCTCCTTATCAACTGGGTTCTAGAACTCCTTAAAAACACATACTACTTTAAAGACTTACCTCTGGGAGGGCAATATCCACATTTCCATCCATTTCCCTGTGGAATTAGGAAACACTTGCTTCAATGAATTAGAAAACACTTGATTCAATTATAACCCATTGCAATGGTGATCTCTGTTCCATCCTACTCCCTTCAACTTTGTGACCCATTGAGAAGGTCTCTCTTCCTTTCAGACATTTGCCAATTATTCAAAGTTATTCAAAGTCCTTGGATTCTCTGGGAAGAGAAAGGCTAAGAGTTCTCTAGATTGACTTTGGGCCAACAAGTTCTTGCTTATATCAATACCTTTTGTTTAGATAATCCTTTACAATTTACAAAGCTCTTTTACCTCCATGATCTCAGCTGATCTTTGTAACAGCTGTGAAGTTATAAGAACAGGTCTAACGATATCCATTTTGCTAATGAGGAAATATGTCTAAAGAGATGAAGTCATTTGCCCATAGTTACACAGTTAGGTCAGGTGGAACTAATGCCCAGGTTAATGAATTCCTTCTTCAGTGAACTTTCCACTGTACCCCAATCATGGGCATGGCTATGACCCAAACAGTCTTTGGAAGGTTTTGAATTCTAGGGACCAGTGGACTAACCAGAACATCATATCTTTCCTATTTGGGAGTTCTGCTTACTTTAAGAAAGGATATGTGAGAAATGTTGCTTATTACATTAAACTACTAAGGTTTCATAAGAGCTTCTGTATGGGATAATGGAATGGGCCTTGAGCTTGGGTTGAAAGACCTGGTGTCCTGCTATGAGTCTTGGTGGCCATGTGACTATCAGCATTTCTATGACCCTCAACTTCCTTATCTGTCAAAATGGGCATAATATATGTATGTCTATTATCAAAGAGTCATTTCGAAGAAAATTTCCTTGCAAAATATAGTGTTATGTAAACATATGTCATGATCATTCACATACCAGAGGCAACATAGTACAATAGAAAGAATAGTAATCCTGGAGGCCAAAGACTTGGGTTCAAATTCTACCCATCATTTACCACCTGTATGACTCTCAATAAGTCACTTCATCTGCTTCAGTTTCCTGATTTGTAAATGAAAATGTTGAACTACGTAAGCTCGGAAGTCTCTTCTGGCTTCTTATTTCTCTACTTATATCTACGTCTATAACTTACTTTACCTTATTTGTTGAGGGCTAACTACTTATTTCCTTCCAGTCAGCTTGGGAAAAGTATAAAAGGCAATGGAGAATAAGCTAAAGTCTGAGTGGAGGACATACACACATGCACACACGCACACGCACACTCACATATACACACATGCACATACACACACATGCACACATATATACACACACAACACACATATATACACACACACATGCACACAACTCTCTCTCTCTATATATATTTATCTGTCCTCTGTCTCTCTGTTGCTGTCTCTCTCTGTCCCTTTCTGTGTCTTTGTCTCTGTCTCTTCCTCTTCTTCTGTCTTTGTCTCTGTTTCTATCTGTCTGTCTGTCTCTCTGTGTCATTGTCTCTGTCTCTATATTTCTTTCTCTGTCTCTTTCAATCTCAGATTGTGTTTGTATCGAGAGATGAAATATCAATCTCTATACTGCTGGAGAAAATACGAGGAAAGAAGACTGGAGACGAGTTTATTTTTCAATTAATAATACTAAGGCGATCTTTTCCAAAATTTTTACTTAGCACTCTCAAATTACTAGGTAAGCCACTGGAAGTGGACAGCAATATGGATGTCCTATCCATAGGCTATGGAACTGATTCTGAGGTCAGACCTTATAATAGTCTAAGCTGAGTAAGTTGGTGATAAGAGTAAAGATGAAGTTGGATTTGCCAAATATAAACATCTCAAGAACTGAAGAGCAATGGGACTCTTCTCTTTACACACCCAAGGACTTACTGACCTCACTCCAGACACAGGATCAAAGCAAGCTGTGAAGTCCTTGCATAAATCTGGTGCCTCTTTATGAATATAGCTTAAAACTTTAATATTCAGTTGGTGTAATACAGGGGGGAGGAATAGACTGTAATTTACTAGAGATTTTTTAACCATTATGAAGGATTTTTGAAGTGAGGGCACAGATGTTCTTTATTAAATTCATAAAGTAAACAATCATAACATTAATATACAGTATAGGGAACCCCCTTGAGTGTCAGTTTCAAATATTCATAAGGGACTCCAATAACCAGATATTTATGGATATTTTGTTGTATTCATGGATCTCTGGAATGTAAGCCAACTATGAACGGGAAAGACTCCTCTATACTAGGTTGTTTCTTTGCTTAGAATGTTGGAATCATAGCTCTGGGTTTAGGATCATAGGATTTA
The DNA here is from genome assembly GCA_028646595.1 of Phalanger gymnotis. NCBI lineage: Eukaryota > Metazoa > Chordata > Mammalia > Diprotodontia > Phalangeridae > Phalanger > Phalanger gymnotis. The sequence continues at coordinate 214,753,897 of CM053626.1, forward strand.
GCCCTGGAAAAGATCTTGCAGATAATGAAAGCTGAAATTCATACAGCAATTAGCATGCATTACCCGATTTGGTCCTTCAGACTTCTCTGTGATGTAGCTACTTAGGTATGATTGTACCCACTTTACAAGTGAGGACACTGAGGTTCAGAGAAATTTAATGATTTGTCCATGGGCACTCAGCTACTGAGAGGCAGCATGGGATGGGGGATGACAGAGCACTGACCTTGTAGTGAGGATGATCTGGGTTCAAGCCCTGCCTCATACATAATGGTAGTAAGACTCTAGGCAAATCATTCTATCTCTTGGTGCTCTAGGTATCTTTCTAAGACTAAGCACTTCCGAGAAAGCTCTGTTCTGCATTGGTAGAGGGAATTTTTGTGTCTTGGAGCTCCCTGTACCACTGAAATCGTAGATCCAGCTTCTCTCTGTTGCTCAGCTAGTATATGTTGGAGGCAGGATTCAAACCCAGGTCCTACCCTACTCTAAGGTCCAATCTGTTTTCATCACACTACAATATAACTCATAGAACAGATGAGGAATCTGAGACCTAGACTTCCTTCAAGGTCACACAGGGTGTAGAAGTGCTATGTTCCAGTACTAATTCTAAAACTTATTAACAGTGTGACTGTGGGCAAATTATTTCTCTTCTATGAAATTCAGGTCCCACATCTGTAAAATGGGGATAAGATACATGTCTAGCCTGCCCCAGAGGGTTGTTTGTGAGGATCACATGAGATAAAATACAACAAGTGTCTTGTAAATGACAAATGTCAGTTACTGTCATTATTAGTCCAGTTCACAGGAGTGAGTGGTCAAAACAGGAAGCTCCTCCATAACCACCAATTGAAGCAAAACGTGCTCACTAAGACAAGGACATTATGGATGTGAAGTATCAAGTCAGGTATCAGGTATACCTTGGTTGTCACCTAAATGGTCTGAAGGAAGTAGCAGGGAGAACCCACAGGAGTACTTCTCTGGGACCTCCTAACTCCATTATGAAGGTACCACAAAGCATTAAACCAGTCCCCATAGCGCTTTGCTGCTGGTGCTAAGAAGGAACGCTTCCGCCCCAGGGTATTTAGTGAAAGTGTTTTTTTGATGTGGTGTATAAAGAAACTTCACAAAGTTTACTGGGACAAGGTTGGGGTAGGAGAGTTAGGAGGAAGGCAGAATTTAAACTTATACTGCTGTGTGTCACTGTTTCCACCTCTGGTGGAACACCACAAAGTAACAGTTGCCTTTCATGGCTTTTGGAACAAATTGTTCTGCCTCACTTAATTCTAATTCATGTGCAAGTCAAGACATCACCATAATGCCATTGGTCTTCTTCGAACATGGAAAACCACCACCACCACCACCACCACCACCATCACCACCACCACCACCATCAAAACAGTAACAGGGAATCATGGGTAATGACCCTGGGAAATGAACCATGTTAATCATGGGAAAGGAACGATCATTGCTCCGATAATCCCCTACCCGTGAAACTAAGATGATTTCCAGGGAAATGAAATCATAAAAAGTGGATTTAGAATAAAACATCTTGGTTCTGGGGCTCACCCTGCTACCAACTAGCCACAGAGTTGCTATAAGGGCTAACTGAGCTAAAAAAGGGATTACTAAACCTTGCTGAGCTTTACACATGTTATCATTTTGTTTACGCAGCATAAGGTCTTTGCCCCAGCACCCTGAAATTAAAGGGCTCTTTTCCCTTCAGTTGTTAGGAACGACCAAAATTTAGCACCTAATTAAATGATGATGGTAATAATAATGATGATGATGATTTTTAAACTCCCATTTTGGGATTTTCTTGGCAAAGATAGTGGAGTGATATGCCATTTCCTTCTCCAGCTCATTTTACAGATGAGGAACTGAGGCAAACAGGGTTAAGTGACTTGTCCAGGGTCACACAGCTAGTAAGTATCTGAGGCTGGATTTGAACTCATGAAGATGAATCTTCCTGATTCTAAGCCCAGTGCTCTATCCACCACCGTACCACTTAGCTGTTTGCGTTATCATTATTAACATAACAATAATTTGTTACTCACTGGGTAATGGCCTTCTTCTCTGAAAAGATTCGAAGGCAGAAATTGGCTTCCTGGTGTGGTTCAAAAGTTGAAGGAATCAGGATGTATTCCCCAGGGGGCAGCTTGAATCTCTCTGAGACTTCTCTTAGGTTAATGTATGTTTTGCTCCTGGCCTGAGAAGCATGATATCTGAAAAAATCCTTGGTGAGATGCTCATCTTTGGCAGGGCTCTAAAATGGAATACGGAAAGAGGAATTTGCTTAAAGGATAGTATAGCACTAGGTTTAACTTTCAGGATGCTCACATGATTTGAGGATGTGCACTTCTGAATCCTTCCCCTCCTCCCCAAAAAGCCCCTCCCAAAACAACTCCATTTAGAGTACTTTGGAACCCTACACGGCAGGTTTCCCACTCGTATGTCCTCATGTATCAGCTCCATCTTGCTCAGGGATATCTCCATGTCACAGATCCTGGTTTCTTGGCTCTTTTCATTGTTTCTACTTTATTGGAGCAAAAGACTCCCTCAAGCTTCTCTTACCTACATTCCAAATCTTGTCTGTCCCTTAGTCAATCAGTCAACAATCGACCATATTTATTAAAAACATTTTGTGCCAGGTGTTGTGTAAAATGCTTAGGGTTCAAAGAAAGATAAAAACGTGGTCCCTGCTCAAGGAATTCGCATTCTCATGAACTTGTTAGACTTAATGAGAATGGGTGGGTTCTGCCTCTAATGAGACAGCATTGAGGTGATGTCTGGTTTTTGTGAAATATCCTAGGTAAATTATTAAATCTTCATCAGAAACAAAAGCAAAATCATTGACAAATAAGAATCATGGATACTCCAGTGAGCCTGCAAGGAAGCCCTCGTAGAGTAAACGGGGACCTGAAGCTTATTCTTTGAGAACCACAGCTCCAAAAGTTATTCTATATCATTTTTTTATATCTAGAAACATTATCACTACCATTTTACTTCATTACCTTGGTTAATTACTGTATTGGTCCAAATATAGATTACCCCCAAATATAGTATGCAGCCCCAAATTGATGTATATTTTAAAGGAAAAAGCATGTAGGTATGCTCTGGGTCAATGTGTAAAAAAACAAATTAAATTTATAAATAAATAAATGCTTTGTTTATCTTTCATGAGATGTTTTCTCCAATAAGGAAATGCCAATTGATGGTACTTTGCAGTTAGCAGTTTTGGTTTACACACTAGGGGAAGACTGAGAAAAAGCTATGGTATAAGGCTGAGACTATTGGCCCCTCCCAGGATTTTCATAAGTAAGATTTGGGAAAGTAGAGAGAACCATCTCTTTTGGGATCCACAAGAGGAAGTAACGAAATAAATTTATGTTAAGTTTTTCCTCTGAGGAATTTAAGGCAATTTTCTTAAGTGTTTTCTGTCTACCCATTGCCCCAGTGTCACATGTAGTTCATAGACCTGTTTGTTGAAGAATGTGTACTTAGAAAATGGATGGTCATTTGTGAAGAGCAGTTTGGATAACACTTCAGTTTTACAAAAGAATCATGATTTCATGTGTGGACATATTCTCCACTGATGCAGATTGATTGTACCCTCCAAGCCCAAGAAGACAGTGTCATGAGTTGCCAAAACAACTACAATAAATCATTCCCATTGGTCAACCTTTGGAACCTGGGCAGAACATGCCTGGTAAATGGCATATCCAATAGTCAGCAAATCAGCTCCAAATTTCTTGAGTTTCCTTCTGTCCTTTTGCATAAGGGCTACAATAAAAGTGCATTCCTCTTGCCCATCATCATCTTTCTCAGTCAGAGACAATTTGATTTGGGGGTTGGTCCAGAAGGTGTCTGCCATTTGAAAGATAGAAAAAATATTTTCTCCTTAAGCAAAACAAAAGAACAAAAAAGTCCTAATAATATTATTTGTCCCAGATCTGACTCCATCTCCACTCCACTCTGTCTCATTGTTTTTAGTGCCCTCAATTCTGCCTTCTAGGCCTGTTTCCTGTGCTCTCCTCCAACATTCCATTTTGTTGGCCCTTTTGTTTCTTCTTCCTCCTGGTGACCACCTTCCAAGCACTACTCCAAGTTCCAAACATCTTCTGGCACTAGGGTGCTAAACACCCTCTTCCTCTCTCTTTCTTCAGGCGCCTCTCTAAGGCAATTAACTGATGAATCAACAAGACTTTATTAATGTGCCAACTCCTAGGCCAGGTACTAGGGATGTAGACAAAAATGAAACTGTCCCTGTCCTTTAGGAGCTTATATTCTGTCAGGCAAAGAACAGTTTATATATAAGCAAATGCAAAATTAATACAAAGTATTTGGGAAGGAGGAGGGAAGGTACTAGAAAACAATAGAGGAATTAGAAAAGGTCTTGTATAGGTGGTAAACAGTTAAGTTGGGCTTTACTAGGGCTTCTAAGGTGCATCTAGGTGGCACAGTAGATAGAGTGCTGGGGGTCTGGAATCAGGAAGACACCTCTTTCTGAGTTCAAATCTGGCCTCAGACACTTCCTGTGTGACCCTGGGCCTGTCACTTAACCTGTTTAACTCTATTTCCACATCTGTAAAGTCATCTGGAGAGGGAAATGTTAAACCACTCTAGTAGTTTTGCCAAGAAAACCCCAAATGGGATCCCAGAGTGTTGGACACAACTGAGCAACAGCATGGGCTTGTAAGAGAGTGAAGAGGGAGTGCATTCCAGCAATGAGGGACAGACAGTGAAAAGAGATGGAGACAGGAGGTAGAATGCCATATATGAGGAAGATCATGTAATCCAGTTTGACTGGAACCTAGTGTGTGAAGGAGAATAATGGGCCTACTTAGGCACGATAGAATCAGGTTATGAAGAACTTTAAATACTGAATAAAGCGATGTGCATTTTTTCCTTTGACCTAGAGGTAACAGGGAGTTGCTGCAATTGGGGGGTGGGGTGGGAAGAGGACAAGAAAGTAACACGGTTAGATTAGTGCTTTGGGAATATCGATTTGGCAGCAGTGCATTGGAAAGGGAACTTATTAGAGGAGGGAGACCAATTAGGTCTTCATTACAATAGTCGTGGTGAGAAGTGATTAAGTCAACTAAAGTGATTGTGGTGTTAATGGAAAGAAAAGGAGGGTGAGAATCTACTCTTGCCCAGAAGCTTCTGAGTAGGACTCTTCTCTAATTACCCACCCAGTCTCAGATTCCTCCCATTTAATCCTAAATCCATGTTCTCCAGCTTCTGGCAATGGCCTCTCCCATGATACTGGCCTCAGTCCTGCCTTGCAGATGATCCCTTATGGTAATCAGAAGCCTCTGATTCTTCCCCTGTATTGAAAAGCTGAACCTCCAAAGGACAAGAAAGGAGAGCAGGAAGGCAGACCACTGACCCAGGAAATTACGGCATCCTCCAGCGGTGGATCCCCGTATCCAGCTCCCTTGATGGACTGTCACTTCCCATTTGTGAAGGGCATCTTCCTCCAGGGCATCAGGAGTGAGGTTGCAGATCTCTACTTTGTCAAAGTGGACTTTGAAATCCTTAAAAGTCATCCTGAAGAGAAGAGGAGCATTACCCAGATCTCTCGTCTTGTCAGTGTCAGAGCTCCTAATAATGATAATCCATCTATAGGATGCCTTATCCTCTTTTTTATCTTTCCTTATCATCAGTGACCCCTAGCACTCACTGTACACACCAAGGGCAATTGTGCAAGGTACCAGGAATCATGTAATGGAAACTCTAAACTGACCTTTCACAAGTGGTGCCACCCAAGGGTGTGAACAGATGGGTGCCATATTGGGGGTTTTGTAACCACTTAAGTGGAAAGGAGACAATAGAAACAGAAGGTGTTGCAACAACATAAAACCAGTGGTATTTGCTTTAAATACCATAAAGAAGGAAGGCCCTTGGTAAGAAGGTCCTATTTTTCCTGATTCACACGTCTCATTCTATTTATTTTCTTATTGTTTTCAACTTTCTGAAATATACACCTAATATCCCAGGGGCCTCTGGCCACACTTAGAAGGTTTTAGTTGAATTCCTGGATCATTTTGGAGAAAAAGTGTTGCAAGAATAATGCTGCCCTTAAAATATGAAAATTATACTGACCTGACCCCTAGTGGTGAGACATAGCTATTTGTGTAGAAGTGGTGATGGATTTAATCAAAGGATCAATCCACACTCTCTCAACAAACCTCCCAAGTGGTATACCTAGGTGTGAAGATCCTGCTATAACGAATTAATAAAAACCCTTCCCCAAAGAAAGAAATAGCCAATTCCATTTTTTGGTCTGGTTTTGGGACAGTCAGTTTTAATGCAGAGGAGGGTTTTTTGCTCAGGTTGAATCATCAGAATCCCACTCAGAAGAACTATTAGGAAATAAAGTACCCCTCCCCCCTTTTTAGAAGAAAACCAAAGCAGCAACTAAAAATAACAGAACTATACAATATAAGAGATGGAAAAGACCTTAGAGGCAATCAGTAACATCAATTAAGTGCCTACTATGTGCAAGGAACAATGTAACATCGTGCAGCAGGAAGAGCCCTGAATTTGGAAGTGGAGAACCTGGCTCTGAACCCCAGTGCTGTTACTTATCCATGTGACCTTGGGAAAGTCACTAAAATTCTCTAAGCTTCAATGTCCTCATTTATAAAATGAAAGAACTGGGCCAGATCTCTAAGATACCTATCTTCAAGGGGATTATTGTCTAGTAATTTTAGGAGCAACTAGGTGTCTCAGTGAATAGGGTGCTAGGCTTAGAGTCAGCAAGACCTGAGTTCATACCCAGCCTCAGACACATTCTAACTGTGTGACCCTAGAAAAGTCACTTAACATCTATCTGCCTAAGTTTCCTCGACTGTAAAATGGAGACAGTGATAGTGCTGCCTACCTCCCAGGCTTGTGAGGATAAAACAAGATAATATTTGTAAAGCATTTAACGGTGTCTGGTAAGCACTTAATAAATGTTGGTTTCTTCTCTACTGGAAAGATACGTTTAGAAGTAGCTAACATAAATGGTTGTTGAATGAATGACATGAATGTAATAATGGTGCACACAGAGACATGTAAGTAATACCACCTTCCTTATGGGTACTGTACCAGAATTCTCCATCATCAAGAGCAGAATGGCATAGGCGTTTTTGCTCAGATGAGTCGACAAAATTCCACTCATGAGAACTATGAGAAAATAAAATTAGTTTTTCAGAAGAGCACCATCACCAAAAACGAAAAGAACATAGAATCATATAATGTTAGAGTTGAAGAAGATCAGGTCCGAATTCAGGAGGACCCGAGTTCAAATATGACCTCAGATATCAGCTGTGTGACTCTGGACAAGTCACTTAACCCTAATTACCTCCAAAGCTAAAAAAAAAGAAAGAAAGAAAAAACCTGTTCGTCATTCGTCTTGATAATCTGAATGTGAGCCAGTCAGACTGCCTGGCTAAAATAGTAGAGAGTGCGGCACTCTGGTGGCACAGTGGACAGAGTGCCAGGCCTGCATCCGGCCTTGGATATTTACTAGTTGTGTGACTCTGGGCAATTCAATTTTTTATTTGTAATGATCTGAGTTTATTTGCCTCTTAAACTTTTAAAATTTCACCCAATAAAGATGACTCCTCTCGTTTCCTGAACTAAACCAGATTCCTGATCTATCACTTAGGTACTGAGGTGGCAATGGTCATGGAGAAGGATGGGTAAACAGGGAAACCGCCAAAAATACAGATATTGCAAAGTGCTTGAAAAAAAGGATCAGAGGGTATCACTGGCAATCACTTACTTTGCCTTATCAATGGTGAAGAAAAGCCAAGGACATTTGCAAAAAGACCTTGGTTCCAGTAATTATAATGTCAAGATATTAGGAGATACCGTGTTTTCTAGAGCTAAGGCCCAGCAAGTGAGCTGGGCCCTCAGCTTAGCATAACAACAATCCTTTGTGCTCACCGTCTAGATAATCTCACCTTCTGGCAAAGTCACATGATTATTATACTGCTTTGACCAGTACCAAGTGTTCTCTGAGCTCAAACAAATACCCATGTTCCAGTCATGAAGCTCTGCTATGAATCAAACTTGTCTCATCGTTGCTTTTACCACTCATTGTCAGGGCTATAGCTCACTGTGTAACCATTTTTGTAAGTACTGAGATCTCCCCTTACTGCCTCAGGTCCCCCGCTAGGAGTGGAGCCCCAGCACATGCATCTAGATCCGCTCACTTTGAAATTAAGCTCCTGTTTGATTCCTGACTCTCCTGTCTCTAGCCCACTCTTTTCAATGCCTGCCAGCCATCCGTTCGTTAGAGGCTGGTTTGGTCTGATTGACATTAATAAGAGAAAAGATTTTAAATGCAAATGTCTTTGGGAGAGGTGATAATGTCGATTTAAGCTAATTCATGCTAAAGTATAAAAGATTGTTATTAGATTCTTTGCTGGGATCAGCTTTGATAGAGGAAAGAAAAATGGGCCCCTAAGTGGCAAACAAGAGGAAACCACATAAGGGAGAAAGAACATCCAAATAGGAATCTGCAGGCATTATCTACACCACAATTTCATATAGAGAGGAACTGCTGCCATTCATCCCAGGTGTGTAACTGCTTCCTTGTCTGGCAACTCAAGCATTGTTAGAAGCTCAAGATGAAGCAGAGGATACTGACTTGTCACTCCAAGGACCATTCCATTCCACCTGGCCCCAAGGATTCCGGACTCTGATGAGCTCAACCTTTTGGCCTCGGTAATTCACCTGAAGGGAGAAGTAGTAGAAAGATACGGAATTAGAAAACAGTTTGAAAGCTTGGACATGATCATATATAGTGCTCAAATCTTCCTTCCTTCCCACTGCTATAACTATGCTGGGTGGGGAGGAAGGAATAGATGGATTCCCCCAATCACTGCCCTCTGAGGGTGAGCCAGCATAACTACTATGAAATGACTCAAAGAGAGGCTGCAGGTGGAAATGATGTTGATATAACAACCAAGGGGAAAGGTGCTGAAGGATTTTCAAGGATAAGTAGAAGAATAGTCATAACAGCAGCCGGAAAGGAGAGTGTCTTCTTTGGCCTTGCCACATTATGTGACCGTAGGTCTCTTGGGCAAGAGCTGATTCATTAGGCATGTGGGGAAGGACCAGAGGCTGATGACCTGGCCAAAGACAAACAGCAGATAGGAAAAAAAAAAGATTGGAGAAACTGTATTCAAAGCTGGAGCTTTTTCCCCACACCATGAAGAGGATTTCAGTTGCCCCAGATTATGAGATCCCTCAATGAATAGTTCCTCCATAAGGTAGTGAGTGGAAGAGCATTTGGTAACTGGGTTAATGGGAGAAGCTCTTTGCTCTCAGGGTCTGTGTCCATGTGGGAGAGAGGGATTAAACAATGGAAATATACCCTTGCTAAAATTCCTGGGTAGCCGGAGTCTGGGAGAAGCTGTGGGTATAGCTGAGCATTAGCATATGAATATATTTTCATATAATTCCTTTTGATGATTTGACGCTTGTAAGTATAGAAACCGTATTGAGTTAGCCTACTTATCTGGTCTCTTGGATGGTGACATCTGCTCACTTTTTGGAGAAGTTGGTAGATTTAAGGAGAAATAAGGGAGGGTTTCCTTGTAGAAAAGGGGTTTAAGAGCTGTTTTGATTGTTTTGATGTGCTCTGAACATGCCCCTTAGGCTAGCAAAATGAACAAACTTCCATCCAGATGGGAATGAACTGAGTTAGAGGCTAAAGGTCCTCAATTCTCTGGCATAGATAGAATCCCCACTATTGGAACTTCTTGGGAACTCACTTCAACATTGAGTGGTGGGACTGCTTAGCACCTGGGTCTTATTGTAAACAGAATTAGGTTAGTGGCTAACGATGTTCCCTAGTATTTCAACGTGCATAGCATCAAGGCTGTTCACCTCCATGAACAAGGCCTAGATTAAAAAACCTTTTGCTTTACCACTAAGCTTGTGCAGTCTTCCATTTAACTACCAACAAGAACATTTATAGTCACTCTTAAACCCTTTGGGCACCAAAACTAAGTCACTGAAAAACTCATCAAATGCTAAATAGCCCTTGAAATCTTTCAACCCCCAGTTGAGGGACTGATTCACATTTTGAATAATATTGTTTAAATCATCTCAGAGTGGCAATTGGGAACTATAATACAACCTCTATTAACTAAAAGCCAACTAACTGAAACCCTCAATCTTTGCCCCGTTTTTTTATTTTTTTCCTTTAGCAAGAGTGAAATTGCTCTTAGGAGAATAATGGCAAATGGCATATGCACAAGTTGATACACAGTATTCATTTCAAAGCTAGCTTCCAGGAGATACTTTGGTTCAATACAAATTCAGGTCAACATCTCATACTTTCTAGAGCTACATATCTATTATTGATACCATGACTACTGATATTTGAGATGATAACCCTGAAGCATTCCCAGGTCCTGAATTATTAAAGAAATAGCCAATTATATTCTCCACCCTATAATGCAGAAAGGTAGACATCTTAAAAGATTTTCGACAATGTGTGGAAAAAAGGGGCTTTATGAAATACCTGTAGGTGGATGATTCAATTGACCAGAACATGCCATTCCCCAAATGGTCCAATTTTATTGAGATTCGCCGTAATAATAGGTAGCATTTAGATAGTGCTTTAAAGTTTATAGAGCACTTTATCTCTGTTCTAATTTGATCCTCACAACCACTCTGGGAGGTGGATGCTATTATTATCCCCATTTTACAGATGAAGAAATTGAGGCCGAGAGAGGTTAAAAGACTTATCCAGCATCACAGAGGTAGAAGCATCTGAAGCAGGATTTGCACTCAGTTCTTCTGTATTCTAAGTCCAATATTCTCTAACCACTGTGCCACTGAGCACTCTTATGTACTGCTCTATTTAATTATATATTCATTGGGTCTTTAGAATTATGAAGAATATAATCATTATAGAGTACAATCTATATCTAGAAATTCATTATCTCAGAATTTAATAGAAACAATTTAGAGAAACACAATCAGTGTCAGCTATGGCTCCTCAGCCCTGCTCAAGTGTGACAAAAAACAAATAGAACCCAGCAAAACTCCAATGCCCATTTTCTCTGCTGCTTCTTCACATGATTCTGCAATATCTCTGTGTTCTTTGAAAAAGTAGTTGAAGACTCCGGTATTATACTCCCCACTCATCTCCCTCATGTTCCCACTTCATTCTGAACAGGCAGGATCCCTATGAAAGCAATGGCCTTAGACTTGTGATCACATGCTGACTTGCATCTCCCCCACCCCTGTCCCACCCATACCTTCTATGGCTTCTTGATGTCTCCTCTCATCGCTCTTAGGAAGTTCGCTGACTCAGCTCACAAGACTTTTCCTTTCCTGCCATTCCTAATGTGAAGCAGCATGTGGCAGGGGCCATGACTCATGTAAGAGTGAGCTTCATGGAGGTGGAGAGAAAGGGTGACTTGGGAAGCAAAGAGGACAAGATTGGGGAAATGTGTTCTTTGGAATGAGATTTTTAAAGCTCTAATATGGGAATCTATCTATCCATCTACACACACAAACACACACACATACACACACAGAGTTACAGGTTATCAATATGCCACAGGGCTTCTGAAATATATATGTGTGTGCATGTATATATACATATATAAATATCTATGTATATATATGTATATATTTGTATATATATTATACACAATATGTGTATGTACATATGTGTGTATACATATACATATATATATTTGTTGTTGTTAAGCCATTTTCAATTGTGTCTGACTATTCAAGACTCTGTTTGGAGTTGTCTTGGAAAAGGTACTGGAGCAGTTTTGCATTTCCTTCTATTTACTATTTTACTGCTATTATATTTACTACCTCTATTTTACAGCTGAGGAAACCAAGGCAAACAGGGTTAAGTGACTTGCTGAGGGTCACACAGCTAGTAAGTTTATAAGACCAGATTTGCACTTAGGAAGTGGTGTCTTCCTGACTCCAGGCCTGGCACTCTATCCACTGTACCACCTAGCTGCTATCTATCTATCTATCCCTCTATCTATCTATCCCTCTATCTATCTATCTATCTATCTATCTATCTATCCATCTATCTATCTATCTGTCTGTCTGTCTGTCTGTCTGTCTGTCTGTCAGTAGACAGATAGTTACCTAGATATATGCATCCAAGTCAGGAAGATCTGGATTCAAGTCCTGGCTCTGACATGAATTGGCCTTGGCTATATGACTGGGCCACTTCTTAAATCTCTCAAGGATCCTGGTAGCTCTCTAAGACTAGACATAGCAGCATAGGTGCTAATCTGAATTGGTAAAGGAAAGTTCCTCATAAGGAGCTCCTAATTCAGATGAAACAATAGGTTCAGTAGAAAGGAAGAAAGAAAGAAAGAGAGAGAGGGAGAAAGAAAGAAGAAAGGAAGAAGGAAGGAAGGAAGAAGGAAGGAAGGGAGAAGGAAGGAAGAAGGAAGGAAGGAAGAAAGAGAAAGAAACAAATACAGCTATTGGGCAGCTAGGTGGTACAGTGGATAGAGTACCAGACCTGGAGTAAGACTCATTTTCCTGAGTTCAAATCTGACTTCAGATACTTCCTAGCTGTGTGATCCTGGGCGACTCATTTAACTTCTGTCTGCCTTGATTTCTTCAACTATAAAGTGGGGACATCATCATCTACTTAACAGGGTTGTTGTGAAAGTCAAATGAAATAAGATTCATAAAGTGCTTAGTCTAGTGCCTGGCACAAAGTGGATGCTTAATCAATGCTCCTTTCTTCCTTCTCTTCCTCCCTACCTCTCTTCTTTTTTCCCCATTCTTCCTTTCTCCACCCAGAAGTAGAAGTGCCAATTCAGAATATGCTGCCAACATCACGGGAAGCAGAAGAATAAAAGGTCTTCATTATGCAAACTGGATAATTAGCTCCTGAATAATTGAGCTGGCTAGGTAAAAGGGGTTTCAAATGAGGAAAGGTGTACAGCTGATCTTCAAATGGTGGAAATGAAGAAGAGACTGAAGCTGTTGTTGGACTCCTTACCTCCCTTTCTTACCTCCCCTTCTCTTGGTCTTTCTCTTTATCGAATGCCCTGTAGGTGCTTATTCTCTCCTTCCTCAAGCACACAAAATGCTCAGTGTCAGTTTGGAGGTGCTTATGGAGAGAGTGACCTTTGTTTTTTGGCCCTTTGGGGATTAGTGCTTTCTCTAGCGACAAGGGCTATAGATGTAGAGTGGAGAAGAATGGGGTAAATAAGGAAAAATTTTGAAGGAAGTTTGTGTGGGACTCCCCTCTCCCTCCACCCACCCCAACATTTAAAACATCTGAAATTCATTCTGAAAGCTTGGAATATAATACCAAAGGCTTGGAATATGATACCATGTTGGCTCATCACTGGGTATTCAAGAGGTTGCTGCGGTTTTTGGTTTGGTTTTAATACTCGATTCAGCCTGGGCCAATTCGCCTTTCTTTCCTCCCCTGTGTCTTGACAACAAATATTCCTTTTACCTACCTGGTCAATTCCAGTCAAAGTGTACGCATGACCCTTAATGAGGCCAAAAGGTGTCCGTGCTTCTGACTCTGAAGAGCTGCTGATCTAAAGCAAAAGCAGAGAATGGCTTTGATACAGCAGAGCTTTGTAATTAATTGAAACGGCGAATGTTATTCCTTTTCAATCTCATCAGTGTTAGACACATTGACCAGGCCCAACTCATTTCTTCCAATAACACTAGTTCACACACCGCTACCTTCTGCCGTTCCTTCATGAACTCCAACCCAGACAGTGCAGCTCCATGTACATTCCAGAAAATCCTCCTTTTTTTGTTTCTCTGGGCTCCCCTATGCTGTGAGGACTGCATGGGAGGAATTTATACCTTTGCATATAATCCAAGTGCATCATTAGCTTTCTCACTTAAATAATGGTGCTTGGCACATCTGGGAATCTTACGGATGAGAACTTCAACACTTTTATTTCCAAGTGGTTTGACCCATTCTCAATTCTCCAAGGAGTTTGTTTGATTGTTTCTTAAATGTTCCCCTCCTTTTTAATCATAGTCTTTGTTACAACAAATGGTGCTGCTCAATCAGTTGACAAATATTTACCAAGCACAACGGACAGGAGGAATCAGGATTCCCCCCACCCATCCCCAACCTTTTCTTTTGGCTTGAAATTTATGTTTTAGAGGAAATTTATCTTTTCAAAATTAAATTCTGGTTGTGCACAAAACAACAAACAAAGCCACTATTCCTTCTTTCTTACTACCCCTTCGCCCACTGCGGTAGCTTGTATAGTCATTAAATGGATCGCATCCATTGGAAGTGTAACGACATGTGTCTATTTCCTTAGGGAAGATTATACTGGTTTACCCCTAATCCTAAAATGTTCTTCCTCCTCACCTCTGACTCATAAAACCCCTAAGCTTCCTTCAAGGCTCGGCTTAATTTCTACTTTATTTAAGATAAATAATGATCCCCTCAAATTGCTAGTGCCTCCACTTCATATTATATACATGTATATGGATACATGTGTGTATGTATATGTATATATACATGTATATTTATGTATATGTGTGTATATATCATACACACATATATACATATGTGTGTATATATGTATATGTATTTATATTGCCAGTACCTAGTACAATGCAATAGTACAATGTACATTTGTGTAATAATAGTAAGTCAATGGTAATTCTCCATTTTCCATCAGCAGCAATGCTTGGTTTTGACTCTACGGAGGATCATACCCCCCGAATCCCCCTCCCTATTAGGTTGTAAGTTCCTTAAAGGCAGGAACTGTCTTTCTTTTTCTTATCTATATCCTTAGTTCTTAGCACTATATGTAGTAGGCACTTAATGAATATTTATTGAATCAAATTAAAATCATTAGCATAGTGCCTGGTACATAGTAGATGTTTAATAAATGTTGTTCCCTTTCTCCTTGTTGATTGGATTTGGAGTATTTAGCAAAGTGCAGCATGCTATTCCTGTGGGAAAAACAGAGTTGTGTGGGTTAGACAGTAGTATAGTAAGTTTTATTTGTAACCATTTGCATAGGTGACCAATTTATTTTTAATTATCTTGTATTTTGTGTTTTGTATGTACTTATATGTGTACGTGTAGATACAGTGCCTGACACATAGTGGGTACTTAATAAATATTTGTTTAATTCATATCATAAAACCATGACATGATTCTGGAAAACCAAGTCCTTTGTGGGCATCAAAGAAAACTATACGGGATGTCCAGAAGAAGGCAATCAGAATGGTAAATGGCTTTGAATCCATACCATATGAGGAAACATTGAAAAATTGGAGGAGAAATTGGAGAAGGGTTATAGGGGGATATGAAGTATAAAAGGGGGATATAAAAGCTATTTTAAAGTTTTTGAAGGGCTGTCATGTGGTAGAGGGATTAGGCTTGTTCTGTTTGGCACTAAAAGACAGAACCAAAAGTGAAATTAAGGTGATATCTACAAAAACTTCCTAATCGTTAGAGCTATCCAAAACTGTATTGGCCACTTTCTGAAGTAGATGATTGCCCTTCATTAGAAGTCTTCAATAATAGGCTTCATGTCTACTTTTCAGTCACGCTGTAATGGAGATTTTTTTTTTCAGTCATGACTTGGACTAGACAGCCACTTTAGGGCTCTTCCAACTCTAAACTAATCTGATTCTGTGATACTGCTGAAGCTTAATGCTTTTACCAATCATTTATACTTTAGTGTGCAAGAACTGACCAATTCTTTTCCAAGTTTTAGATAGGGAAGAATAGGAGATTCCTGGGACACTGAGTTGGGGAGGGTCCATAACGGAGAAAAGGGGTGTGGAAAGGTAATGTGAGGGGACAAGCCTACTCCCCTTTGCAATTTTGCCTAGATCTGCCTCTGGATAGAGAGATTAAAGTCCAGTGATATTAAATGAATTGCCCTAAGTCATAGTGACAAAAATGTGCCCAGAACTCATTTCCCTGCTTCTTCTTCTTCTATAGGACCTTCTATGGCCCTTATGTGTGTGACTTACATCTATGGAGCAGCCCACCATAGAGCATCTCTTCAATGCTTTCTCTAGGATCTCATAGAAGTTTTCTGGAGCCTTTTTAACTTCAAAAGTCTCTGCTACTCCTCCTGTGAAGTCTTCCATAGCTTCAATTGTGCTTCCACCTTTAAGGGCTTCATAGCTTCCATTCAGTCTGAAAAGGAGAGGAGAAATATATCAAGGCTGCTATTAGAGAGTAGGAAAACAGTCCTCTGCCAAAGAAAGGACTAGCCCTCCGGGAAGGGGATGAATCAAGGATTGCAGGAGCTTAGAGATAACGAGGGAATCTAGAAACTGTCTACTACTGACCTAACTTTATTTTAAACAATTTGTCTTTATTGTTTTTAAATTTTACTTATTTGTTTTTGTTTTTGAATGCCTCTATATCTGAGTATTCTTTCCTCCCTTCTCAGTGGGCTAGCCCTTGTAACAACAGTGTCTCTGTGTGTATGTGTGTGTGTGTGTGTGTGTGTGTGTGTGTGTGTGTGAGAGAGAGAGAGAGAGAGAGAGAGAGAGAGAGAGAGAGAGAGAGAGAGAGGGAGGGAGGGTGAAGGAAAGAAGGCAGAGAAAAGAAAGGAGGGGAGGAGAAAAGAAGGAAACAAGGGAAAGAGGGAATGGAGAGGGGGAGGAAGGAAGAAAGGGAGGAAGGGGAAGAGAGGGAGGAAGGGAGGAAGGAGGAGAGGGGAAAACCAGTTCTGCAAAACTTACCAACACACTAATTGGTTCCAACAGACTATGCAGTGTTACACATCCACAATACCCTATCTCTGCAATTGAGAGAGTCATGGTAGGTTTTTTTTTCATTTCTTGTTTAGGGACAAGAATGGTCATTATAATTTCACAGTACTGAGATTTTTTTCCCCATCATCTTCATTTTGCAGATAAGGAAGGAACTGAGGTCCAGAGAGAGGAAGTAACTTGCCACAGTTGCATAACAAGTTGCTGGGACACTAGAACTCAGGACTCCTGACTCTCAGTCTGATGCTGCTCCCGCCCCCTCCCTCCCAGGTTGGGGAGACCTATGAAAACTTTGGGGAAAACAAGAATTTTTGTTTTCCTCCCAGCCTAGCCAGACTACCTACAATACACTGCTCCCAGTAGCAGCAGGGCTCCCCATCCTTCAGCCAGGATGGATGCTATCCTTAACCCTTGAGGTGACCTTGGGTCATCTGGAAACAGTTCTGGACCAGCTAAGGAAACCACAAAATATCAGAATTGGAAGGAACATCATAGACCATCTAGTCCAACCTGTATCTGAACCTGGATCTACAATATACCTAGCAGGTGAGGTAATTCAGCCACTACTTCTCAAGGCATCTCATTCCACTCTGGGGCTAGCTTTGTTGGGAAAGTTTTCTCTACAATGATCCCCTCTTCTCTCACCTCCCACTCATTCAGCAGTTCTGCTCTCTTGGGGCAAATAGGACAAGTCAAATGTAACTTCTGTAGTACAGCTCCTGGCATCTGGCTGGCAGGAAATGGCTTGTAGAGCGTATGGCTGAATCAGGCCATAATCAAATAATCAAAAGTAATCTGTAACTCCCAGTGAAGTTAGAGCTAATACAGGCCCTGAGCACTGTCATTTGTTAAATAACAAAACATCTTTATGTGACATGCTTGACTCAGGGAACTGCCAGCCTCTTTTTGAGCCTGTACAAATAGAAAATTACCAGGCATGGATGTGTGCTGGGGGAAGCCTTCAATTCAATTTCAATTCAGTTTGGCCCAATAAACATTTACTAAACACTTAGTGGACAGCAAGGTGGTGCAGTAGATAGAGCACCAGGCCCGGAGTCAGGAAGACCTGAGTTCAAATCCAGCCTCAGACACTTACTAATTGTGTGATCCTGGGCAAGTCATTCAACCCTGATTGCCTCAATTTCCACATCTGTAAAATGAGCTAGAGAAGGAAATGGCAAACCATTCCAGTATCTTTGCCAAGAAAACCCCAAATGGGGTCATGAAGGGTCTGACGTGGCTGGACAACGACAACAAAAAAGCACTTACTGTATATCTACATCTATCTATCTATCTATCTATCTATCTATCTATCTATCTATCTATCTATCTATGTATATATAAAACACCTTTTTGGCCACTAGATGAAATAAAAATGTTGTTAAGACATAATCCTTGTCCTCTAGGAGCTTACAGTCTAATAAGGGATATAAAACATGTACACAGTTAACTACAATATGCAATAATATGTGTAAAGTAGAGATATGCAAAGTATTACTCAGAGGGGGTCATCATTGCAACAGAAAGGGTCATGAAAGACTTCAGGAAGGAGCTAGCATTTGAGCTGCATTTTAAAGGACGAGTAAGAATTCCATAGGCAAAGAGAGGAGGGAAGGGCATTCCAAGTACAGGGAAATGCTAAATACTGAGAATACAAACAGAAGCAGAAAAGAAAGATAGTCCCTGAATTTGAAGAGTGTAGATTTTAATGGGGGCGGGGAGGCAACACATAAAAAGGAAGCTGAAAGGAGAGGGGAGGTGAAGGAGAAGTAGATGAAGGAACCATACAGGGGCATGGCGGCAAAGTCTGGAGTGCTGGTTCCTGTCTTTGGGAGTGTACGATCCATGATCCATGTAAACTGAAGATATAGAGATTCATAGCTGACATTATACATAGACATTGCTTAATAACATCCATATACATCCATATACGTGATGGTTAGAAATATACAATATTGATACATGATTAATGGTATCAAACAACACAAATTTTCATTGTAGTTTTCTTGTGGTTGTCATTTCAACAATTCTAGAGTGCCCTTCCTGCCTTCCCATGCTCCCACCTTCCTTTCTGCCTTTCCAAGCCCAGAGTGGTGAAAGGGACAGGAGACCTGGTATTATTAGGTCTAGGGACAGGGAAAAGTGTGGAGAGTAGCAGAGGAACCACCTGGTTCTTTTTTTGTCCACATCAAAATTGGATTAGGCCATTTAGGGACAAGCGGCATGCTCTTCAGCATTGTGAATCCTCAACTTTTTCTCATTTCCTCCTCCCCCATGTCTAAGCTTCCCCTACCACCTGGTTTATACAAAAACAATAATAAAAAAAAAACCCATGAAACAACCTCTTGAGGGAAATGTGCACTTTTTTGTGATATAGTAAAATTCTTGTCAATTAAGTGCAGGTGGACACTCACTTGGCATATGCTTTTTCCAGCAAGGCACTCCAGAATTCATTGTGATCAGCAGAGTGAAGGAAAACCAAACGATCTCGGAAGGTCGGGAGTCGGTCATCAATGACCACATCCACCCACTTGCTGTGCTGCCATATCTGTTGCCAGAGACATGACGAAAGACAAATGGGTAAATCATGAATAAGGGGTGTGTATCTTTATTGAAATATGCCTACAGTTCCATTAATGTCCTTCACTTATGCCTTATCTTAAAAGGTCATGTCACTTGGAAAAGAGACTCTGGCAGGTCCCATCAAGCTAAGAAGGATATGAGTTTCCATCAGTCAATGTACTTCATGTCTGATTTTCAAGAACCAGCTAGCTAAATTCAGAGAGATTTATGACCAGAAGATGGACACTGGGTGAAGTTTTTAAGCCACAGTAACTCATGAATAACAGTTGAGAGGCAAAGTATTAATAGCAGAAATATTAAAAGGACCAGAGTCAGAAGATCTGGGTTCAAATCTCACCTCTACCTCATTTACCTTACTACCTGTGGGACCTTTCACAGGTATTTAAGCCCTTTGGGTGTCAGTTTCCTTATCTCTAAAGGAGAGAGAGAGGGAGGAAGGGAGGGAGCGAAGGAGGGAGACAGGGAGAGAGAGGGAAAAGCAGCTAGGTAGTGTAGTGAATAGAGCATCAGCCCTGGAGTCAGGAGGACCTGAATTCACCTACCTCTTACTTAAATAAGTCATTTAATGTATTCAAAGCCTTAGTTTCCCCTGCTATAAAATGAGGGGTTACACTAGCTGACCTCTAAGATCTCTTCTAGCATTAAATCTATAATTCTTTGCTTCTAAGGCCCAATGCAAAATGCCAATGGCCTTTTAAGCCATGGGTGGGGGTGAGGAGAAGGAAAGATACTGACCGACCTGGGTTTGATGCCTTACAAAAAGCAAAGTCAGGTCCCATGCTCAAGAAACCTTGAGATAATTGGGCCTTGCTTTTATGCACTTGACTCCATCCAATGGTCCTGCCCCTCATCCAAGTATCCCAAATTCAACCAGTTAAATATCAGCTGGGGTTGGGGAGCAGGTGAAATTGGCATCACAGTCTCTGATGCACTAAGTGGTTTCCAGTAACCCCTCTTCTAGTCTACTATGGTATTTCCCTTTGCTGCCCACTTTGCTTCTGGTCTCAGCTCATCAATAGCTTTTCCTAATGCTCATCACTACCCTCAGCATAGGTGGTGCAACCTGAGTTACCGTGTTTTCTGTCTGTCTGTCTTCCTGTCTGCATGTCTGTTTGGTTTTTCCATTCACACAAGAAATGCTGTACTAAGATAGCGCTCTATAGCCAACTTACACCCTGGGGAAAGGGGAGCTGGGAGAGTTAGTGTGCTAACCATTGAGAATGGTAGCATAGGGCCAGGACAGGGGGTCACACAATGATCTTAGAGCTTCTGCCTTTAAAATTCAATCTTCCTCCTTTTTCCTTCCTCCTTTCCCCATCTGACACTTCTCATAAAGTTGGCAGAATGAAAATCCTGAGGCTTCAGTGAGGGGTGGGGGGGGTGATAATGGAAGGAGATGGTAAACACAGTGGCAGCAGCAGCTGTCTCTTTATAGCTATGCTGTTGGACATTGACCATTTCTCTGCATCAGTCAGTTACTCTGGGTCAGGCTAGAGGGCTATTTGTTTTTTTGTTTTCATTTCTCCAGAGTTCTGTTATGGAATCCCAAGTGGTGAACGTGTCAGAGCTCAGTTGAGCACAGCAGCAAGCTGCCTGCCAGAGGGTAAATTCAGATTTCTCTTCCTTGTGCAGGGAATCTTACACCTCTTGACAGATGTGCATGGAACTGCTTATGATTGCTAAATTCATGGACATTCTTTCCTGCTGTTAGAAGCTTCACACTCAGGGTAGATAAGACTTGGACAGATGTCTAATGAGCAATCAGTGGCCTATGCTCTCTAAAGCAGCAAGCAGTTGGGGATAATGTCCTTCCATCAATTTATTCCAATGACTGGTATTTATTCAGAAGGGAGAGGCCGAAGTGACTCAGGATGGCCCAAATGACCTAGTTGTCCATACAGCACCCAAGCACCTGCATATTCCTATTTTGTACTAGCATTTACTTAAAAGAAAAAAAAATATTGTACTTAGGATCATAGGTCTAGAGCTGGAAGAGGATTTAAAGGCTATTTAGTCCAATCCCTTCCTTTTTACTAATAAAGCAATAAAGGCTCAGAGAAGGCAAAAGACTTGCCTAAGGTCACATAGCTTATTAAGGGTCAGAAGTAGGATTTAACCCTAGGTCTTCCTGATTTAAACTCCAATATTCCATCCACGATGCTATACTGCCTCTCTTATGAGGTGATGTAGGGGAGGAGCTAGAGCAAGGGTTCTTAACTTGGGGTCCATGAACTTGTTTTTTTAAAAATATTCTGACAACTGTGCCTCAATATAGGGACAGTTAGGAGGCACAGTGGATAAAGTGCAGGACCCAGAATCAGGAAGATGCTTCTTCCTAAATTCAAATCCAGCCTCAGACACTTACTAGCCATATGACCCTGGGCAAGCCACTTAACCCTGTTTGTCTCAGTTTCCTCATCTATAAAATGAGCTAGAGAAGGAAATGGCAAACCACACCAGTGCCTCTGCCAAAACAAAACCCAAATGGGGTCATAGAGAGTTGGATGTGACTGAAAAACAGCTGAATAATAAAAATTGGAGAGGAAGAAGAGAAGCTTGAAAAAGCAGAGAAATCTTCTAGCATCCTGGCTCCATCCTATCCCATCAGTTTCCAAAGTTGTTGAGTTAAGAAAACACTAGTCTGTTGAGAGAAGATGCTGCTGGCATCTGTCATGACTGTCGGCCTCTAGTGTGATTCAGGTAAAGACTCTGGCAGTGACAGAGGAAACTTGAGGGTGGGAGGGGAAGGCTGTGCCAGGAAAACCTCAGGGAAGGTGGTATGCAGAAAAGAGAGGAAGAAAAAAAAACTCCATCTCTGTGAGCAAAGAAAGGAGGCATAGGTATTGTTTCTGTGTATAGAGAAGGACATAATGCTGGACTTGTAATCAGGGGACGTGGGTTCAGATCTTGCCCCAGACACTTAAAAAAGCTATGTAGGTCACTTAACCTGCTGTCATTGTCTTGGTTTCCATATGTAAAATGGGGATGATATTTATACTACTTACTTTACAGGTTTATTGTGAAGAGAGCATTTTGCAGAATCTTGAAATCTGAGATAAAGATGAAGTCTTATTATTTGGCAAGGGAGGTTTCTAGTTCTATGCTTTGATGTGGGGTACCATATCAACTCTCAGCCTTCAAAGGTTGCCACAGTAGGTGCCACAGTAATGCTATCACTAGAGATGGATTCCTCTAGATCAAACATTGCCTTTTTGATCGAATTAGCTAATGGTTTGTCTATTTGTTATGTTGTCTCATTATTTTCATTCATAGAAATTTATTGTTTCTATGTTTGTTCTTTGATCCAATCATTCCTTAAGATTATATTATTTAGTTACTTTTTAGGTTTGAATCTTTTCTTCAAATTCCTCCTTCTTAATTATAACTTTTATTATCTTATGTTTAGTAAAAGATGTTTATATTTCTGGTTTTTTTGCATTTGTTTATAAGTGTGTTATGCTCTAGCATTTGGTCAAGTTTTGTAAATGTGCCATGTAAAGCCAAGAAATATGTTGAATTCTCATAATTTCCATTTAGTAACTGCCAGAGGTCAATCTATTTTTTTATGAAATGCTATTGGGGTTACTAACTTGTTAATAATAACTTAGTAACTGTTAGTTGCTCTTGTTTTCTTGTTTTTCTTTTTGATATATCTGTCTAGACCTAAAAGAGGCTATTGAAATCCCCTATAATTATTGCTTCGCTCTCTATTTATGCCTGTCATTTGGTTAGCTTTTTAAGTTCTCATGGCTGTGCCATTCAATGCATAAACAGTGAGTATTGATATTGTTTTTACAAACAATGGTGCTTTAAGCATAATATAGTTTTCCTGTTTATTTCATTTAACACCGTCTATTTTTACAATTGTGTTGTCTGAGATCGCTATTGCCAACCTAGCTTTTTTGAATTCATCTAAGGCATACAAAATGTTACTCTAACCCTCATTTTAGTACATATGCATAATTTATGTTTTAAATGTGTTTTGTATAAACAACATATTGTTGAATCTATTTTTTTTCTATCCATTTTGTGTGTGAGTTCATACTATTCACACTCATGGTTATGATTGTTAGACTTTTTCTTCTATTATATCCTATTATAATGTTTCCTCTCTTTGCCCTCTTCACCTATCTCTTTATAAAGAAAAATGAGATGAAAGAAGGGAACAAGATTAACATCAGTAATGTGTAAATGTAGCAGTCTATCCTATTCCTTTGCCTTGTCTTTCTTTATACTACCACCCAGACCCAGATGAACATCACCTTTTCCAAAAGTGCTCATTAAAATATCTCTAGCATTGGAAAACAAATACACTGGCATCAGGTTAAGAGTGAACTAACAGATTTGACTTTTTGTTTCTGTCTTTACTAGAGCTGCGATTTCACAATTTCACGGAGTGAATGACTTGCCCAGATTCACACGGCCAGTATGTACAGAGGTAATTCTTGTGTCTTTCTTACTCCAAGACCAGCTCTCTGTCCACCACAGCATCTGCCTCTGTTATTGGTCACTAATACCTTAAGGTGAATTAATTTCTGAAATCGATTGTTCCATTTCCAGAAAGGTCTGGGGCAGTATGAGACTTCTGGTGAGGGAGAAGATAAGAAAAGTGCACCAAGAAAGGGTGTGGGGTGGAAGCAAGAGACATGAACTTTTGGTTTTTGCGTATGCTTGAGAGACGTCATTGTTTCCACATGGATGCATCAACCAAGGTCTTTGAGTCTCACTGTGCGTTTCTTTTGTCTTTTCTTTTTTTGTTTCCCTCAGTATTTTTCTCTCTTAATAACCTCATGTAACCTTTTTGTTCAGTGCAGAGGATCTTTTTGGCGTTTACCAGAAATTATATAGTTACCCAGACATGTTGGTGTTACAGGTATATCCACTGAAAATCCAGATTCACAACAAAGATAATATAAAAGCTGATCGATAACTTTGCAAAAAGATCTACCATAGTTCATCTTCAAATAGCCCTCCAATCTACTTAAAGTATGATTCTATTTGCAGAAAACTGGTTGGCATGTATTTTGGGACTATAATTGTTCAATAAAACAAGGTCCAATTGTATCCTGTCTGGAATCATCAGGCATATTAAGAATGCCTCTTGTGGCTACCCTAATCCCACAAGAAATAAGCTCATTAGGCTCTTCTTCCCACTTACCTGAAAGTGAAATATCCCAGCATAACCAGGGCCAAAATTTTGGTCTTGGGGCACAACTCTAGCCAAGGTCTTTTCATTAAGTGTAAGAGCGGCAATGGCGGCTAAGAGCCAACAGTCTCCTGCAAATTGCAAAGCATACATCATTGTTTTCGTCACAAACATACAGTAAATGCAACAAGATTACGTGCAAGAAGAGGCTAGTGGGAAGTTCCAGATGTAACCACATGTTTTGTGTTTTTTTTTTAATGAGTAGAATGCTGACAAAAATCTCTGTGGGTCTTCCATCTGCCTCCTCTTCTCCCTGGACCAGTTTATCATAAAGAGCTGTCATTTTCTTGGCAACTTTGCAGAATGAACATCCTCATTTTCTGAACACATGGCTCCAACATGTGTTGACTGTAATTCCATCTTTCTCCCAACCAAAGGACACAAGGCTTTGTTACTGAAGGCATGACCATGATGAACAGAAAAATAGCTGCCCCCAGCAGTGTCTACTAGACTCAGGCAGCAATGTAGAAGAAAAAAATAAGTAATGAAAAATCATTTATTAAGCACTTACAATAGGCCCAGCATTGTGGTAACCACTAAGGCTAAAACTACAAAAGTAAATATAGTCCCTACTTTCAAGGCCCTTATATTCTAATGGGGGTGACAACACAGAAAGGAAAGCTGGGAGCCAGGGAGGGGACTTAGGTCTAGAAAGTTACAGGGATGGTGAATGGAAGCATTGGGAAGTACATTGATACACCTCATCGAAGAACAAAGACAGAATAGATTTGATGATTATTTAGCAGGGGTGGGAAGCCTGTGGCCTCAAGGTCAGAGGGCCTCACTTGAGGACCTAGAGGGCCATAGGTTCCCAACCTCTTGTTTAGCGTTTCAGAAAGAGGTAGGTGTTGGGTGAGAAGGTTGCCTGATCCTCATACAGCAAGGGGCTTGTCAAGGGGGACATGACTGGAGAGTAGGGAGTGAAGTAAGGCATTGGTGGCTAGGGTTTTTCTGAGCTAGTGGTCTAGGAAAGATAATCACCAATGAGGGTGGGAAATAGGGCAGAGAAGCAGATTTTCTAAAATTGCTGGGAGGTTGGTGAGGAGAAGACTGAAGGAGAATACAGAGTAAAGCTATGGGAAGAGGGTTCTTTCCAAGGTTAATGGGGAGAGAGTTCCTGGGATGGTGAAAGTGGTGGGCTGGGGGCAGGAAGAACTTAATGCAAGTGGGAATTTCAAACTCCTCCCACTACTTGTGTAACACTGTATTGACCTTTGAATGTTTGTGTTGATCTTAAGAGTGGATCAGAAGGCGAGGATGTTTTCAATTATCTGAAATTTTTAAGATTTTGTTATTTCGTCTGCACTTGTGGAATTTGGCTAAACATTTAAGACAAACATAGAAGCCTCTTCTCAATACCACGTCAGATACCCAGATTCAAACATGTTTATTCAATAAATATCCATTTAGGCACCTACTATGTGCATTAGCACTGTGGCAGGTGTTGGGAGGCAGGAGAAGATGCAAAATATTTGAATGTGGATATATGGAAATATCCAGATAATCGATGGAATGGGCTGCTGGCTCAATTTTCATCCATATGTTTGTTGTCTCATAGTTCACAGTGGAATCACTGGCGTGTCAGCAGTCATTGTTGGGGGTGGGGAGTGAGGGTGAAGAAGAGTTACCCTCATTTGACCCAGTGTGGATTTCTGAGAAATATGCAACTTACCAAATGTCCATATACCCTCTAGGCTTCAGAGAAACCCACCTCATCCTGATAGAGAAAGGTTTACAAGCAAAAGATAAACACTGAGAAACGAAACCAGGAAGCCCAATTCTGGGTTATTCCCATTCCTGGTTTCCTGTGACCTCAGAAGTCATAGAATGTTTATGACCTTGGCTGTCAGTCAGGCCTCCAGCTACTCTCTACAGCTTCTCTGCTCAGTCATTGGGAGATTTCTGGTGTTTTCTTAGTTCTTTGGTTGAATTCATGTGCACTCTGGTTTGAGTGGCAGTCACAGGGAGGTGTCAACACCGAGATTAGTGTTCATGCCCACCTTATTTGAGTTAGCAATTACAGGTAAGTGACAGCACAGAGGATAGTGATCATACCCACTCTATTTGGGTTGGGTAGCAGTTATAGGGAGATAATAATGCAGAAACTCCTATTCTTTCATCTCCAACTTGGGAGCGGTGTGGCTAAAGGTTAGCTAGAGATTATGGCAAGAGAGCAACAACCAATTGTCAGTCTCCAAGCTAGAAAGGCTTGCTCATTTTTAGCCAAATAAAGAATTTGTTATTTCCTTGAGTTAGGGTGAAGGAATTCATGCTTACTCAAGCAAAAACGCTTTGGACTGTCAGCTGAGGAGGTGAGTCAGATGCCCATGTCACATCCTACAAGACTCTAGAAGAAGTTGCTTTGTAATTAGATTGGTCCAACCAAATGAATCAGATGGGCAACACCTCACACTTTGTTTCCAGATGGTGGCACCAATGGCATCGAAGGTTAAATACAAGGTTGGTCATTTCAGAAATATGTGCCACCCAGTGTTATAAGCCAGGAAATTTTTTAAAATCTTAGATCCCTGGGAACATTTTTCTATAAGTACACTGGATTGGAAGTCATAAATTCCAGATTTTAATCCTGGCTTTGCCACTAAGCAGCTTTGGAACTTTGAGCTGGTCACTTAATTTTTCTGGGTTTCGGTTTCCTCAGTTGTAAAAGCAGAGAGTTGATGATCTCCAGGGTCCTTTCCAACTCAGAAAGTTGGTTGCCTTAGGGACTTCTAAGACATGGAGGAAAGAAATAGAAAGGGGCAGGATCTGGGCTCCCACTTAATGTCTAACATCTCATTAATTCAGGAGATCAGTTCAAATGAGTCAGAATTGCAGAATTTTTTTAAATGCAATTTTATACAATTTTGGCATGTAGAAATCCTTCCAGATTACACTTTGATGAATAAGGAGATCTGATATAGCCGTAAACTGGAAGAACCTAGGACCTAAAAATGTAATAATGATGCTGTTGTTGTGTCGTTTCAGTCATGTCTAACTCTTTGTGTCCCAATTTGGGGCTCTTTTGGCAAAGACACTGGAGTGGTTTGCCATTTCCTTCTTCAGCTCATTTTACGATGAAGAAACTAAGGCAAGTAGGGTTAAGCGACTTGCCCAGGGTCACACAGCTAGTAAATGTCTGAGGTCAAATTTGAACTCAGGTCCTCTTCACTCCTATCCACTGCATCTCTTAGCTGCTCTTCTATAATAATAGCTAGCATTACTATAGCACTTGCATTGTACCAGGCACTGTGCTAAGCACTTTACAAACATCTCAGTTTAATCCTCAACAACTTTGGGAGTTAAGTACTATTATTATCCCCATTTTACAGATGAAAAAACTGAGGCAAACAGAAGTTAAATGACTGGCCTCATGTTGCACAGCTAGTGAGTGTCTGAGTCAGAATTTGAACTAAGCCTTTTTTTTTTTTTGACTCCAGGCCCAGGACTCTATACACTGTGCCATCTAGTTGCCTCTAATATCTTAGAGATGATCTAGTCACCTTGTCCTCCCCACCCACCTCCCACTCCCACCCCCCCATTTCATGTGTTAGGAAACTCAGACAGCTTAAGTGACTTCCCAAGAACACACAATTAATTGATCTCTCTCTCTCTCTCTGTGTCTCTCCTCTCTTCTCTCTCTCTCCCTCTTTCTCTTTCCCCCCTCCTCTCTTCTCTCTCTCCCTCTCTGTCTGTCTCTCTTCCTTCCTCTCTCTCCTTTCTCTCTCTCCTCTCTTTTTCTCTCTTTTTCCCTCTCTTTCTCTCTTCCTCTCTCTCTTTCTCTCTGTCTCTTTCTCTCCTCTCTTCCTCTTTCTCTCCTCTCTTCTCTCTCTCTCTCTCTCTCTCTCACTTTTTCTCTCTCCTCCTCTCTCTCCCCTCTCCCTCTCTGTCTCTCTCTCTTTCTCTCTTCCTCTCTCCCTCTCTCTCTTCCTCTCTCTCTCCTCTCTTCTCTCTCTCTCCCTCTTTCTCTTTGTCTTTCTCTCTCCCTCTCCTCTCTCCCTATTCTCTCTCTTCCTTCCTCTCTCTCTCTCTCTCTCTCTCTCTCTCTCTCTCTCTCTTTCTTTCTCTCTCTCTCTCTCTCCCTCCTCTCCTCTCCTCTCTTGTCTCTCTCTTTCTCTTTTTCTCTCTTTCTCCCTCTTTCTCTCTTCCTCTCTGTCTCTTTCTCTCTCTCTCCTCTCTTCTCTCTCTCCCTCTGTCTTTTTCTCTCTCCCCTCTCTCTTCTCTCTCCCTCTCTCTTTCTGTCTCTTTCTCTCTCTCTTCCTCCCTCTCTTTCTTCTCTCTCTCTCCATCTCTCTCTTTCTCCCTCTCTTTTTCTCCTCCTCTCTGTTTCTTTCTCCTTCTCTCTCTTTTCTTCTCTTTCTGATATTTGTATATCTATATACATACATACATATATATGTCATATATCTATATATCCCTCTAAAGTTCTTGAAAATAGTTTGTTCTCCTTGTTCTCTAGACTGCACTATTAATTTTCTTAGGAAACCTCATTTTCCACAATTTGCAAAATGTTAAATTTCAGTCCAGCTCCTATCTGAATTCTGAAATAATCAATGTCATGTAGGATCATAAAGTCATACATTTAGTGTTGGAAGGGTTTTCATAGTCACAAAGAAAGGGAGGCCAAGAGAGGTTAGGTAATTTGCTCACAGATACACAGCTAGTAAGCAGAAGAACTGAAAGTTAAACATGAGTCCTCTGATTCTGTATCCTGTATCCTGTAAGAATCCAGGACACAAAGTAGCCTTAGATTGTGTTCACTTCATATAAGCCTCAGTGTTATTTTTAATTTTGATGAAAGGAAGCAGGGGGGCAAAGAAAATAGATATCATTTATTCTCCTACTTTTAGCCATTTTTCTTTCGCTCTGCCAGTGAGTTTTCAAAGTCACCTTTGATATGGCAGCTAGTTAAGGGACTGGCCCAGTCACAAATTAGAAGACTTCAGAACATAATTGGCTTTGAGGGTGCCAGTGAAGATACACCTGGCATTAGCAGTACATGTACATTGTGGAAGGTGGGGTGGAGTAGTGGTGATTTAGAATGGTGGTGTCAAACTCAACTACAAAGAAGGCTCACATAAGTACAATTTGTGAGTGGCATGTTGACTTAGAAAACCACATATTAACATTATCTATGTTATGTTGCATTTTTATTTAGTTTGCTGAAGATTTCCCAATTATATGTAAATCTCATTCATTGGGGAATGTTGTGGGATGCATGTCAGATCCTGCATTTAACATCTCTGATTTAGAATACACAGAAACTGACATAGGGTCAAGTCTACAATGAATTTGTGGAATGGCCATTTTTTTTAATGTAAGAAATTGGGGTTTTATAATTTGGCACCATTTCAGGGCATAGATTTGTATTTAAAAAAAATAGTTTTGTCTCATCACATTGTCCACTGGAATTTGTGACTTTATATAACTAAGAGAAAATGATTATTAATCAAGGTAGTTTAGATCAGGTATATGTATTCCGTATAGAACAGGATGAAACCCAGTGGGTGCTGAGGAAATGAATGATTATTCAGTCTTAGGCTTAGGAGCTGAAACAGACCTTAGAGATCATCTGATCCAAACCTCTCCTTTTACAGGTGAAGAAACTGAGGCCTAGAGGGATGAAATTATTTACCTGGTCAACCCAGGTTGTAAGGAGCAGAGCTGGAATTCAAACCCAGCTCCTTTGTCTTTATATCCTTTGTTGCCCCTTCTACATCACACTGTTGTCTCTTGCTACAGCTCCTATTATTCAGTGGGTAACTATTTCTATCACTATTTGCTGAAACACTTTTGTGAATGGCATAGCCGTTGAAGTTCAGCTCTTTGGATTGCCACCAGAAGAAAATACACTCACCAAGTTCCCCTTGACAAATATCAGTTCTTGTGGCTCCTCCAAGAATGAATTCTGGATTTTTTACTATTTCCTAGAAAAATGACAGAGTTAATAAAATAAGTCCCAGCAAAATCAGTTCCTCCAGGGCTATTCTTTCCCATTGAGTTCAAAGAGGTCAGCATTTAGTGCCTAATGTTGGGGAGGACGTTTCTTTCTTCCTTTTTTCTCTCCTTTCTGTCATGCTAGCCCCCTTCTCCTATTGATGAGTTCCTTCCAGAAGCCTCTAATTTGAAGATGGTCTGGGCCATTTGGAGAGCATGTTTCATTTCTCTTTTTGGGGGATTTGGACTCTCTGAACTTTGCCACCACTTCCTCTCAAGTGGACACTTTTTCTATCTGCTCTTTAATTCTCTTTTATGGGTTGTTTTTCCCTTATTTGAATGCAAGCTCCTTGAGGGGAGGGATTATCTTTTTTTTTTTTTTGCTTATATTTGGATCCCCAGTACTCAGCCTGGCCTATGTTGTTCAGTCATTTTAGTTGTGTCCAACTCTTTGTGACCCATTTAGGTTTTTCTTGGCAAAGGTACTGCCGGGGTTTGCTATTTTCTTCTCCAGCTCATTTTACAGATGAGGAAACTGAGGCAAGCAGAGTTAAGTGACTTGCCCAGGCTCACCCAGCTACTAAATTTCTGAGGTCAGATTTTAACTCAAGTCTTCCTAACTCCAAGCCCAGCACTCTATCCACTGTGTCAACTAGCTGCCCTCCTATAATAATAATAGTTAGCATTTATATAGCACTTGCAGTGTACCAGGAAAGAAAGAGAAAGAAAGAAGGAGAGGAAGGAAGAAAAGAGAAAGAAAGAAGGGAATGAGAGAATGAAAGAAGGGGAAGAAAGACAATTCAAATCTCTTCCTGATTTTCCTATTTCTTTCAAAGGCTCCATCATCATTCTAGTCCCACAGGTTTTAAACTCCAGTCATCCTTGATTCCTCCTTCTCCCTTCTTTTCCCACACACAATCGCTTGCCAAGCCTTTTTGATTTCCTCTAGACAACATAACTCTCATCCATCTCCTTGCCACTCATCCAGCTACTACTCTAGCTGAGGACTTTGTCACCTTCCCCTGAGATGACAGCAATAACCTCCTAACTGGTTTCCCTGATTTGTTTCTCTTCTCTCCAATCCATCTTCCACACTGTTACCAAAATGACCTACCCACCTACCCAGAGTGACCCATGTCACTCTCCTGCTCAGAAAGTTCCAGTGGCTCTCTCTTTGCTCCAGGATAAACACAAATTCCATTTGGCACTGAAGCCTACCTACTACTCTTCCTCCCCACCAAAGCCAGTTTTCTTACACCTTAAGCTCCTTCCCACCATTTACTCTGTGATCTAGTAACACTGGTTTCCTTGATGCTCATTGAACAAGACATTCTATCCCCCAACTCTGGGCATTTTTACTGGCTGTCTCCTATGCCTGGAATGTTCCCCTTCATCTCTGCCTCTGGATTTCTCTGGCTTCCTTCAAATCTGAGCTAAAATCTCACCTTCTACAGGAAGCTTTTCCCAATTCCCCTTAGTTCAAGTGCTTTCTCTCTGTAGATTATTTCCAATTTATCCTGTATATATCTTGTTTGTACATAGTAATTCACATTTTATCTCCTCCTTAGACCATAGGCTCCTGGAGACCCTATTTTTTGCTTTTCTTTGTAACCTTAGAGTTTAGGATGGTACCTGGCATGTAGTTGGTGTTTAATAATTGCTCATTGACTGACTACCTTCCCAGGCTTATTGAATACTCCTGCCCTTCATATAAACCACATTTCAGTCTAACTGGCTTAGTTGCTTTTCCTGATATACAGCGATCATTTATTATTTGGAAAAAAAATCTGCTTCGTACTTTCATACTGCACCAAGACTTTTGGGAATACCTGTATAGTGCTTTAAAGTTTGCAAAGGGCTTTAAACTATTAAAACTTAAAATTGTACCAAGACTTTTAGGACAACTCGTATAACTGTCAACTCTGATAAGCAATAATTTTCATGTCTGTTAATGCAGAAAACTACTCATATTGACTTTAACAGACATCACAAAAAATTGAAATTCTTGTCCAAGCAACTTTTCTCTAGTCAGTGATTGCGAGAGTTCATTCTAGGGGTAATCTTTTATTACTCGTGAAAGTGAGTATTCAGGGTATTGTCATATTTATGTACATATACACATATGTATAGATGTATGTATACACACATACCCATGTATACATACATGCATGTGCACAGATATATGTGAATATATATGATAAGAATATAAGAACAATTTTCTTCAATGAGCTTTTGTACTTCTTTTTCCATATCATGTACACATATGTGTACATGCATATATACATATGTGTGTGTACAAACTGTTCCACTCTTTGAGACAAATGTTTTCCTTCATCCATGGATCTCTACACTGAAAACCACCTCTTCTTCCTAATCCCTACCTAGGAAATAGTTTCTCTTCCCCAGGATTTCTTTGTTATCTGTCAGTATAGGCAGGGAAAGAAATAAAAGCATAAAAATATACCAAAGGAACAAAAACGAACTTAATTGTTTCCCCCCTGAACGTTGCCTGAACATTACGTATATGTCGTCATATCATGCTGCTGTCAAGTGTAAGATGGTCAGGCCACCTGTAAGCATCATTCCAACGGTTCAATCATTTTTTTTACTTTTAATTGTTAATAGCTAGCATTTATATAGAATTTTCATATATCTATATGTATATATACATATATATACATATATTATCTCAATTGATACTCATAACAACCCAATGAAGAATTCAGGCAGCATGAAGGTAAATTTGTTCTCCTTTATTGTGGTGAGGTACCCTTCTCTGCTCTGTGGACTATTACAGTGCATATACAAGAAGGAATCTGCTCCAATTAAGAGGGGGGAATAAGCAAGGAGAACATACAGGAATTCTAAGCTGTACTTAGGACCTTGAGAGAAAGGTACTTGATACACGTGGCCCCTTTTGAGAAACACATGCAAAAAAAAAAAAAGATGGCAGCATGCAAAATCACAGGACTAGCAGCACAGCTATGACAAGGAGAAGAAAATACATACACCTTTTCTCTACTAAAACCAGAGCAACAGGCACACCAGGAAAACACATATACCAAAAACCCAAACCTAACCAAAATAAGGCACAGAGCCATTACAGGCAGAAGAAAAATCTATGAAATTTGCCTTTACTACTTGGAAGTCCTCTATTTTGTTAAATAGCTATTTTCTCCCTGAAGGATTATATTCAATTTTGCTGAGTAGGTGATTCTTTGTTGTAATTCCTGTTTCTTTCTCCTCTGGAATATCATATTCCAAGCCCTCAAATCCTTTAACATGGAAGCTGCTAAATCTTGTGTAATCCTGACTGTGACTCCGTGATATTTAAATTGCTTCTTTCTAGCTTCTTGCAATATTTTCTCCTTGACCTGGGAGCTCTGGAATTTGGCTATAATATTCCTGGGGATTTTCATTTGGGGATCTTTTTCAGGAGGTGATTGGTGGATTCTTTCAATTTCTATTTTACTCTCTGGATAAGGCCCTCTAAGACACTGGAGCAGTTTTCCTCTGTAATTTTTTCCCCCCAAGGCAATCAGGGTTTAATGACTTGCCCAGGGTCACATAGCTAGTAAGTGTCAAGTGTCAGAGGCCAGATTTGAACTTAAGTCTTCCTGACTCCGAGGCTGGCACTGTTTTTACTATACCCTATAATTTCTTGAAATATAATGCCCTCTAGACTCTTTTTCTGATCATCACCTTCAGGTAGTGCAATAATTCTTGAATTATCTCTCCTTAATGTATTTTCCAGGTCAGTTGTTTTTTCCAATGAGTTACTTCACATTTTTTTCAATTTTTTAATTTTTCTGACTTTGCTTTATTGTTTCTTGAAGTCTCAGGGAATCATTAACTTCCACTTGCCCAATTCTAATTTCTAAGGAACAATTTTCTTCAATGAGCTTTTGTACTTCTTTTTCCATTTGGCCAATTTTACTTTTTAAGGAGTTCTTTTCTTCAGTGAATTTTTGTGCCTCCTTTACCATTAAGCCAATTTTATTTTTTAAGGTGATATTTTCTTCAGCATTTGTTTTTTGCCTCTTTTCCTGAGCTGTTAATTCTCTTTTCATAATTTTCTTACATCACTCCCAGGAATTCTTGCTGGCCTTGGGTACAATTATTATTTTTCTTTGAAGCTTTGCTTGTAGCTGTTTTCACATCATTGTCTTCTAAGTTTTTGTCTTGGTCTTCCCTACCCCTGTAGTAGCTTTTTACAGTCAAGATCTTTTTCATTGTTGTTTGCTCATTTCCCCAGCCTATTTCTTGACTATGAACTTTATGTTAAAGTTGGGCTCTGCTCACCTTAGGGTAGGAGGCACTGTGCCAAGCTTTAGGCTTTTTCGTACTGCATTTTCAGAGCTAGTTCTGGGGGGTCTGCAAGTTTTCAGTTCTTTCCAGGGTGGTATTATCCTGAGAGAGGTGCAGTTACTGCTCTCCTTGTCTGCACTCTTGTCTTTATCCAGGAAGGGTCTTTGCTCCCCTGAAGCCACAAGTACTACTGCTCCTCTTGGCCTTGGAACTGTGACCAGAGCCACTGTTCCCTAATTACTGATCATAAGCATTCCTCTCTGTTCTGGAACTGTGACCCAGAACTGCTTATGGGCAATAGAGTTGCCAATCAGTACCAGATGCACCCAGTGCCAGCAAAGCGTCCTTTACTATAAGTTGTTTGACCGCCTTACTGCCTCTGGGTTGAGAGCACCGAAAGCTGCTGCTACTACTGTCTGGCCACCTCCAGGGCTCACCACTGGCGCTTCTGCCCCATTCAGGGCCTCCTCTCACCCTGGTGTTACAGACTTCTCTCGTGGACTTCCTAAATTGTCTTAAGCTAGAAAATGCCTTCTTCTGATCTTCTGTTGGCTTTGTAGCTCCGAAATTTTATTTGAAGTGTTATTTTAAAGTTGTTTAGAGGGGAACGTTGGGAGAATTCAGCTAGGTCCCAGCCTGTACTCTGCCATCTTGGCTCCACCTAGTACTGCCTTTTCTGTTAATGAGAATCATGTGAGCTGTATATTTCCTAAGGGAAGACAGTAGCCACCAGAAAGGAGAGTTGCTTGATACCTTCCATAAAAGGAAGGAGAGTTTAACTGATGGTCATGGGACTTAGATATGAGCCCTTTCTGTACATTTTGTTGCGCTAAAGAAAATCCGTTTTACATTTAATATCTTATTTGAGTGCTTTCAAAGTAAGGGAGAGAAAAATGAGTCATAAACTGACATTCCTATGGTATCCCTGAGTAAGAACACGAGCCAGAGAAACATTATGAGAGGTTCCTCATCCTTAGCCCCCAAAGAAAACTTGTACCTGTATCCATTGTATCTAGGGCCAGATTAGGGTATAGATTACACAAAGTTTAGTGGGTTATGACAGGGTATAGATTACACATAGGTTACTGGTATATAAATATAAATATTTTACCCATTTTAGAAAGGAAAAAGTAAGCCTCAGAGAGATTAAGCAAATTAATGAGTCCTTTATCTAGGAAGTGCTGAAACTAGAACTTCAATCCAATTTTCTGACTCAAATCTGGATGCTCTTTTCACTAGAACACACTAACTCCTTTGAATGAGTCCAAACTACAATTGATTATGCCTTGCAAAACACAAAAGGCAAAACCTTTATGGACCATTAAGTGATTTTCAGGAATCATCTAAGGGTTGAGAGACATGATATATTTGCTTCTAGGGACCATTAAGTTTACTTTATGAGTCTTTATATGATTTGCTTAAAAACTCAGTCTTTTTCTACATTAAATTATCATTTTTAAATGGTATATATTCCATCATTTAGTGGTATTTTGAGATGTTAGATGCCATTAATCAATAGATAATTATTGAAAACGATTAAGTACTCAGAGCTCTCCTAGGCCTTGTGCTGATTATAGGGAAACTCAAAGACATCATTCCTGCCCAAGAGATTACTGGCTGGTGAGAAGGAGAAGACAGCTTCATGCAGGAGATGGGACTTAAAGTAGGCTCTGAACAGTAGATGCTGGGATTAGTTTAGGTAGAGGGAAAGAGGAGGGAATTCTAATTAGGGAGAACAAGATGAACAAAGATGTGGAGGAACAAACAGGAATATTTGGAGGTTATTAAAGAGCATGGTCAGACAACAATGAAAGGTAGACTTTGAGGAAGAACAGAAAATCAGTTGGAATGACTAGGGAATAGCCCAGCATGGTGTAGGATAGGGAGTCAGAGCTTGGTTTAGTAATGACCCTTGTACACATTCGCTTGGGTAAGTCTCCTAAATTCTTAGTGTCACAGATGACTTTTTTAAAATAATATTTTCCCCCAATTACATGTAAAAACAATTTTTAACACGTGTTGCTTTTTTTGAGTTTCAAATTCTATTCTTCTCTCCTTCCCTTCCCCCATCCCAAAACAATAAGCAATCTGATATAGAATATACATGTCCAATCATGTAAAGCATTTCCATGTTAGTCATTCTGTGCAAGAAAACAAGAAAGAAAGAAAGAAAGAAAGAAAGAAAGAAAGAAAGAAAGAAAGAAAGAAAGAAAGAAAAGAGGGAGGGAAGAAGAAAGAAAGAAAAGAAGGCAGGAAGGAAGGAAGGAAGAAAGAAACAAAAAGATTATGTTTCATTCTGTATTCAGATGACATCAGTTCTTTCTCTGGAGGCAGATAGCAGTTTTCATCATGACTCCTTTGAGATTGTCTTGAATCATTGTATTACTGAGAATAGTCAAGTCATACAATCTTGCTATTACTATGTTCAATGTTCTCTTTGTTCTACTCCACTTTGTATCAGTTCGTGTGAGTCTTTTTATTTTTTCTGAAATCACCCTGCTTGTCATTTCTTACAGCACAATGATAATCCATTACAAATCAAATACCACAACTTGTTCAGCCATTCCCCAATTGATGGGCATCCCCATAGGCAACTCTTGAAGACTAGAAGACCTGTTCCTGATTTGAATTGATAAGAGTTTCCCCAGGGGAAGCTCCTTACACCAATGATATCACAGGTCTGGTTAAAAGCAAAACAACAACCAGGTGGGAGACCCTTGTCTCATATACATGAAACCCAAATGCAGAAAAAAAAAACATCCACGGCTCAGCTCTTGTGTGTGATAAGGAACCTTGGTTAGAAAAATAGCAATTCTGATGTTTGGGGCTTGCCTTATCTCTTTGGGCCTCAGTTTTCTCAACTAGAAAGTGGGGACACTGATTTCTCTTCTAGCTCCAAATCCTGGTATTATATCGACTATATACTAATTTTTTCAGATCAATTTAAATGAAAAGGTTTGATCTCGCTTTTCTCTGTTTCTATAGAACTGACCTTAGATAAGAGACTGAGAACTGTGGGGATTTTCTCTTTGTTTCTCTTCTGAACCTCTACCTCCATCGAGGCTTTTCTAATTTAACTGCTTTCTTGTTTACATTGTGAGGAATGTCCCTTGGGTTTGGATCTAGGGTGGGAAGGAGCAGTCTGTAAAATGGACTTGTTTCTCTTTTCTACCATGTCAGCCTCTCCACAGGGCTGTGCTGTGTTTAACAAAGAGGTGGTACTAGAAGGTGTAGCTGGTCCCAGCTCAGCTGGTATGTTTGCTCTTGGGGCACCTACGCAAATCTTGGTGTGAGGAGCATGCCACTGAAGAGGAGGAGGAGGAGATAATTTTCTCATTGATTATGGGAATAGCAACCTTGCTTGAAAATGCATAGACCATTTATTCTGGAGAAATTCCAATTGCTTTTCAGCTAATGCGTCCCAAACCCTTCGGCCAACTATGAGACAATTACACTTTTTGGAAACATACACATTTTCCAGCCTATGAGGTTTCATATAGTAATTGCATTTGGAGGTATTTTCTATAATAACTTGCATTGCATTAGTGATTTTCAGATTGCAAAGCACATTCTTCCCAATAACCCTATGACGTAGGTAAAACCAGCATTATCATTTCCATTTTACAGGTAACGAAACAAAGTTCTTAAAGGTTTAGTGACTTGTCCAGCCAGAAAGAAAAGAGGTTTATTATTTGGGTGAGCAGCGAAATCGTAGCTAGTTTAGGAAAACATCCAAGAGACACCTCCCGTAAGAGGATTAGCTGGTGGGAAGAGTCCTGATGTGGAAGGCAGAAAGTCTGTGTTCCAATCTCTGGTCCTGCTCCTGCCATATGGCAAAGTGGACAAACAGACTGATCTATGAGAAGTCAGTGGACCTGAATTCAGGTCCTGGCTCTTCCATTTCCGTCTTGTATGACCTAGGGCAAATTATTTCCCCTCTCACTTTTAGTTTCTTATGATATAAAAACACCAGGTTGGACTAATTCATTTCTAAGATCCCTTTAAGCCCTAGGACAGTTTGCTGAATTGTTCTGATCTAGCAATTCCTTATACTTAATTTCATTCATATGGCATTTTTGATGTCCAAAGTTCTTTCCTTACTATGACCATGTGACAAATATGGCTCAAATATTATTCTCCCCATAAGTGACTTGCAGTGCAGGTAGCCTTTTTCCCAATAATAGCCCGTTGTACATAAATATTATTCTTGTGATTTGCCCATAATCATAAAACTAGTAAACAATGGAGCTGAGATTCATCTAGGTGGGACAGTGGATAGAGTATTGGAAATGGAGTCAGGAAGACCCAAATTCACATCCTGCCTCAAATACTTATTAGCTGAAAGTTACTTCTCTTAGTCTTAGTTTACTTAGCTGTAAAATGAGGATAATAAATAGCAATACCTTACAGTGTTATTGCAAGGTTCCAATGAGATATACAAAGCACTTAGCAAACCCCCAAAATGCTAGCTTTATTATTATTTAAACATAGGTCTCCTAGATCTCTTAGTAGGTGATTGAATGTCCTTGAATCAGTGGCTCAATGTTTCTGAGACCTAGTTTTCGCTCATTCATTGTGTTTTGTCCTTTGTTTTCCAAGAGGACCAATTACATCACAGGGTAATGTCTTGACTTGTGAGTGAATCGGATTTAAGTGAGGCAGAGTTGCACAAAGTCATCGGTCTCACTCTCTCTTCCAGAGTCATTGAAGTCCAATGGCAAGACAAGTCAGGAGGATGACTGGTGATGGCCTGGGATGCAGTGGATGACCATAGGGTCATCGATGTCTGGCCAAGCTCTAAGTGTTCCATGGTGCCTTCCTCAGCTGCCTTTATAACCATTGGAGCAAATTATTCTCATCTACTCATTGCACCAGGGTAATTCTTCACATGCTTGGGGTGGTCATCCCCTAACTCGCCGACAAGTGTGAGGCCCATTGGTTACCCTCAACCTGGTTTAGCCCTTTTTGCCTCAGTTTCTTCATCTGTAAAATGAGCTGGAGAAGGAAATGGTAAACTACTGCAGTATCTTTACTAAGAAAACCCCAACTGGGGGTCGCGAAGAGTTAGACACAACTAAACAACAACCATCATTTGCAAATTTTTCCTAACATTGTAACTAAATTAACCTCTTTACAACTTCCACAATTTGCTCCTGAGGTAAAAGAGAACAAATCAAATCGCTCCTCCACAAAATGGCAGCTCTTCAAATAGTTGAACAAAGCTTTTTTCTTTAAACAAATCTAACGCATTCTCCATGTGACAAAACTTCATATTAAGCCAGCCGTGTCCTCACTGAGTCTTCTCCTTGTTGTTCAGTCATATGTGACTCTTCATGACTCCATCTGGGGTTTTCTTGGCAAAGATACTGGAGTAGTTTCCCATTTACTTCCTTAACTCATTTTACAGATAAGAAAACTAAGGCAAATAGAGTTAAGTGACTTGCCCAAGGTCACTCAGCTAGTAAGTATCCAAGGCTGGGTTTGAATTTGAGAAGATGAGTCTTCCTGACTCCAGGATGACTCCTTATCACTTTTATTTTCTACCAGCTAAACATGCTCAGTTCTTTTAACCAATCCTAATATGGAATGAACTCAAAGACCTTCAACATCCTAGTTGCCCTCACCATTATTTATGTACTTCTTAAATCACAGTGCCCAGAACTGAACACAATGTTCCACATGAGGTCAAAGAAGGACTGAGTACAATGGGACTATCACCTCCCTGTTTCTGGAACTCTATCTCTCTTAATGCAGGCTAAGATCACATTTGCTTCCTTGGATGCTCTATCACGGGGCTGACTTTTATTGAGCTTGCTGTCTACTAAAACCCCCCAAATCTTTTTCAAAAAACAGCTGTCTCCTCCCCTGCCCTATACATGTGATGTGATTGTTTTTTGTTTTTTGGTAATCCAGACTTTATTGCTGCTTAATTTCATATTATTTGATTAAGTGCAATGCTCTAGCCTGCCAAGATCCTTTTGGATACTGATTTGATCATACATTGTACTAGCTATCCTTCCCAGATTACAAAGCTGAGTCAAAGACAATACAATTATCTGCACATTTGATGAGTAACCATGTAAACTTTTCTCCAAGTCTAATAAAAATGTCAAACAGCATAGGGCCAACCACAGATCCCTAGGTTAGTCTACTGGAGATCTGCTACATTGTCAGTGAACCATTAAACAACAACGACTCTTTGAATGTGACTGTCTTAACAAGCCCTGAATCCATCTAATTTATTGTTTAGACCATATCTCTCTTCTCCACAAAAATAGTATGAGATACTTTACAAAAGCATTGCTAAAATCTAGGTAAGTTATATCCACAGCATTTCACTCATCTATTAGTTCACTAAGTCTGTCAAGAAAAGGAAAGGTGGTTAGTCTGACATGACCTGGTTTTGATGAAACCATATAGGTTTTTTAATCACTGCTTCCCTTTCTAGTTACTCACCAACCATCTTTCTAAAGAATTTTAGCAAGAATTAAAGTCAGGCTCACTGGCCTATAATTTTCAGACTCTATTCTCTTTTCTTTTTTGAAACTCAAGGCATCATTTGCCCTTTATCCTTCTTAAATCTTGTAATAACACTCCTGTTGTTCATAATAATAATTGCTAACATTTATCTAACACTTTAAGGTTTTCAAAATGCTTTACATATATTATCTTTTTGATATTTACAAAAACTCTGTGAGGTGGGTGCTACAATCTCCATTTTACAAGTAGAGGAACTGAAGCTTGTAGGGGTTGTGACTTGTCTAGGGTCTCAGAGCCAGTTAAGCACCTGAAGCAACATTGAAACTCAGGTCTTCCTGACTTTAATTCCAACGCTATCCCCAAAGCCACGTAGTCACCTTGAACAATCTTTCAAATATTGCTAACAACGGCTCAACAATCCCATTTGCCAGTTTGTCTTAGGACCTAAGGATGTAGTTTACCTTGGCCAGGTGACTTGGATTCACCAAGGGTAATGAGGTGTTCTCCTCCTAACTCCTTATTTATCTTGGGTATTGACTACTCGGAGTTAATGTTGGAGGTTTGTTCCGTCATTTCCAGTGAAAATGTCACCCTTCTTGGGAAAGAAATCAAGCCAAATAAGACTAAACAGCCCTGCCTCCTGCCTGTTGTAGTTATTATCGTCCCATTCACACCAAGTAACTCAGATGGAGAGATCAAGGCCCAAAGAATTGAGGTGACTTGCTTAGGATCACACAACTTGGCAGAACCAGAACATGAACCCAGGTCTTCATAACTTAGCTAATAGCCTTTGCTATATCATACTGCCTCTAATTCCCAAACCACATGCATGAAGTGGGTTTCCCAAGACTATGGGATTCAATTCTACTCCTTTTCTTTCTATGAATCAGTATACACACTCTGGTAACAAGTATCCCTACAGATCTGGCGTTGGCCAGTATGGAAGGGCAAAGGCATCTGGGGAAGTGCTGGTCAGTGGTGACTCGCATGACCAAATCTTGTGGTGCTTCTGTTTTGGACAAGGACCTTTTCTGCACATGGAGGAGGGCTGGAGTACTTTCAAGCTGTAGAGAGGTCTGGGAGGGAGCAGAGTACGTTGTAAAAGGACTGTGGAAGTCTTCAGTGGAAGCTGAATGAGAAACGAAAAGAATGAAGTCACACAGTCTGGGTGAGAGATAGTGGGAAGAGAAGTAGCATCATGACTAGTGGGGAGTGAGATTGAGCCTTTTCTGAAATACTGCTGGGGGAAGACTCTAAATTTCTAGCTATGCCACTGACTATGACTTAAGTCCTGACATCTAAAAAGCTATATTGTTTAACTTGAATGGTTTTGGGAACCAAGCCATTTTTTGACATGGCTCTTAAGATATGGACACTGAGGTAATTGACCTGATTCTTAGATGATACAGGGTGAGAAATGACCTTGAGACATACTGCTTATCCAAGTTACCTAGGCTAACATTGTGAGGACAGCTAAAGTAGTCTTTGCAGAGATACCAAAATCTGTTCTGGTCTATACACCCAGGGCTCAAAGAACTCCTAGAGAAGTCATCTGGTCCAACCTTTATCTGAAGCATGACTTCCGTCCACGACGTCCCTGTCAAATGTTTGTTGAATTGATGTAAAGTGGATATCTTTCAGCCTCTGCTTAAATAATCTACAAAAACTTTCCAAAGCTCGGGAACTGAATACCTCTTAAGCCAATCTCTTATATGCTTGGACAGATCTAATTGTTACAAAGTTTTCTTTAAGACTCCAGCCAAGCCTAAGGTGTCCTAATGCTGGTATTCAGTATCCTTTGGAGAATCCCATTTTGTTCTCTTTTTTGCTAATCATAAATCTGGCAACAGTATTTCCTTTCTGGTAGGAGTGACTTTGTCTCCTCTTGGCTAATCAAGCTGATGCATGCTCATGTGTGATCTGTGGTGGTCTCATCAACTCACTCTTTTGTTACTGAAATAGCCTGCTGGTGGGTCTATATGCCTCAAATCTCTCCCCACTCCAATCCACTAAAAACCTCTAAAGTGATTTTTCTGAAATGTAAGTCTGATTATGTCATCGCCCAATAAACTCCAGTGGCTTCCATTCGCTTCCAGGATCAAACACTAAATGTTCTGTTTGGTATTCAAAGCCTGTGATAACCTAGCCCCTGCCTACCTTTCCAGTCTTCTTACACCTTACTCCCCACCATGTACTTTGATCCAGTGACACTGGCCTCTTCAGGAACAAGACACTCCATCTCTTGGCTCTAGGCATTCGCTCTAGCTGTTCCTCATGCCTGGAACTCTCTTCCTCACCTGCTCTGACTCTTGACCTTCTTGGCTTAGCCCACCCCCACACCTCTTAAATCCCTAACACCTCTTAAATCCAGTGCCTTCCTTCTGTTAATTAGTTCCTGTTTATCTTGTATATACCTTGCTTTGTATATATTTGTTTGTTTGTTGTCTCTCCCTTTAGATTATAAACTCCTTGAGCTCAGGGACTGTCTTTTGCCTCTTTTTCTATCCCCAGTGCTAAGCATAGCTCTTGGCACATAGTAGGCACTTAATACATGTTTATTGAATTGAATTGGACTCCATGTTAATAACACATACACTCAGAATCAAAACACAATTTTAAAGAGTGGCTTTATATATTGCCAGAAGGAAGGGGCCTCAGAAACAAAGCTACTTGGTTTTTATTCCCAGTTCTATTAGAGTGTATTGAAAATCTTTATTGCTGTTTTCCCAGTTAAATAGCCTTTCGTGTTTATATAGTGTTTTGTGATCGTATTTAAGTTAGTTCCCTGAATAAATGAAGCCAGAAGGCACATGTGCTTCCTGCACTCACAGGCACCTGCATGC
Source organism: Phalanger gymnotis (assembly GCA_028646595.1). Taxonomy (NCBI): domain Eukaryota; kingdom Metazoa; phylum Chordata; class Mammalia; order Diprotodontia; family Phalangeridae; genus Phalanger; species Phalanger gymnotis. Next base: position 214,797,988 of record CM053626.1, read on the forward strand.
AGACACACAGGCACACAGACACACACTCAGACACCCATACATGCACAGAGCAGGGCTTACAGAAATGACAATTTGTGTTTATTTTGGACCTCTTACTGAGTTGAGCAGAGCTCTTTTACAAACATCTGATGAACCATACTAAAAATTCTTGTGGGGGAAGGAGGAAGTGTAATGGAATGAGTGCTGGATTTCGAGTCAAAGGGCCCGGGTTCAAGTTCTGACTCTACCTTTGTCAAGTCACTTTATCCCCAGGTCCCCATCTACAAAATTAGGGGATTAGATAAGATGACCTCTTGGCCCTAAATCTATGGTCCTATGAGATAGGTTTTCATATTATACCTAAGAATATCAGGGCCAGGAGAAAATAAGCTACTTGCCCAACAAATATCACATTACTTATCTTGGCAAGTTGTGAGGCCTTTGAATCACTGGATGTTTGTCGTCATTGTTGGTCAGTCATTTCTGGTCACTTCCAACTCTCTGTGACCCCATTTGGGGTTTTCTTGGCAAAGATGCTGGAGTGGTTTGCCATTTCCTTCTCCAGCCCATTTTATAGATGAGGAAACTGAGGCAAACAGGGTTAAGTGACTTGCCCAGGGTCACACAGCTAGTATCTGAGGCAGGATTTGAACTCAGGTCTTTTTGACTCCAGGCCTGGTGCTCTAACCACTGTGTCACCTAGCTGCTCTACACTGGGTATAGAGAGTATGGAAGTAGTCATTGCCGCCATTACCAGCTCAAGCTACAAAGTCCTCTTGGCTTTGTTTGTTTGTTTTTACTGGATGTAGGAAACTGCTGGTAAGGAACTTCCTGTACCAGTCAGATCAGCCCTGACTCAGCAATTTATAGTTGCCTAGGGCACAAAGAGTCTATGTGATTTGCCAGGATATCACAGGTAGTAAGTGGCAGCAAGTCTTCCGACTCAGAGGCCAGCCTCTCCATTATGCCATTCTCTGCCTGTTTCTCTCTCAGTCTCTCTCTGCATCTGTCTCTCTCTATGTCTGTCTCTCTGTCTCCGTGTCTCTGTCTCCCTCTGTGTCTCTGTCTCTCTGTCTCTCTGTCCTTCTTCTCCTTCTCCTTCTTCTTCTTCTTCTTCTTTTTCTTCTTCTTCTTCTTCTTCTTCTTCTTCTTCTTCTTCTTCTTCTTCTTCTTCTTCTTCTTCTTCTTCTCTCTCTCTCTCTCTCTCTCTCTCTCTCTCTCTCTCTCTCTCCCTCCCTCTCCCTCTCCCTCTTTCCATTGGCTGGAAACCCAGAATGGGAAATAACACTGTCATCAGACCCACAGGATTGTGAGGACTTACAAATAACAAGGACTGTATACATCATCTGGTCCAATCCCATTTTTTGAGATGAGGAAACTGAGGTCCAGAGAGGTCATCTTTAAATTCAGAGAATGAGAACAATGTCACAAATTCTCATCAACCCCAGGCCGGACAGCAAAGTGAATGAAACTTCCTGTTCTCCCATCCCACTAACTATCAAGGCAGCTTGGTGGCACAATCTTGCCTCAGATTCTTACTAGCTGTGTGACCTTCGACAAGACACTTAACTTTTCAGCCTCAGTTTCCTCACCAATAAAATAGGGATGATAATAGCACACCCCAACCTCCCCAACCCCCCCCCTTTTTGTGAGGATTAAATAAAGTGTCATGTAAAATGATATGCAATCTAGTTGTTATTAGGAGGAACCAAGACCTGGGTGTAATTACCCTGGTAAAGCCAGGGATGGGTTGTGCACCTGACTCATCTCAAAGTGGGTGACCTAAGGCAGATACAGATAGATTGTCAACAAGAACCACTCCCAAACCAGCACACACCCAAAGGGAGTGAAAAATCAGATCATAAGCAGGAAAAGCTAATCTACTGTTATCTAGAGTGACAAATATTAACATTTCATGTCAAACACCTTCTGTTAGGAGATGTCCCTGGAACTCGGGGCCTACTTTCTTCCTAAGACCCTGAATCCAAGCTCTCATCCTCTGACTCAGGGATTGCTCTGGACCCTTCCCTGCTACAGATTGAAGACAACACAGCTGCTGAACTTCCCCAAGGAATAGGGAGACAGTAATTCCAGGGGGAAAAAAACTTTCCTGAATTCCCAACAGCAAATATGAGCAGCAGCTGGATTATAATTCTACAGCTCTGTCTACTGACTGAAGTGTCAATTTCCCCCAAATCCTGTGTTGCTTCTACATTTTATTCCATGAAATAGAAAAATCTCGCCCCTTCTCTTTTTTATTTTCACCAAGAGAGGTTAAATTTTTTCTATTTACATTTTTTAAAAATCAACTATTTTTGCTACACATTTGCCCTACCCGTCTCTAGACCACCCTGTAAGCTCTTTGCCACAAGGTCTTCCGTCACAGAGTTAGGATAGGCATCTGATACCCTGGGCCAGGGGTGGGGAACCTACAGCCTTGAGGCCACATGTGGCCTTGAGGCCGTAGATTCCCCACCCCTGTGCCCCTACTCTTCACCTGCCTGCAGCTTCCACTTGCTTGTTGTCTTCCTATCCTCAGGATGCAAAGTTTCAGGACCAGGGATGTGGCAGATTTGGCTAAATCACAGCCATCAGTGGATCACCTCATTGCCCTTCCTCCCTGCCACAGTCCCTCCAACTTCCTCACTTTGCTTTGGTAACTCATAGAGAGACCCCCAGCCACAGAGCTGAACAGCAATCCAAGTATTCTTCATTCCTTCCCCGTTTCCTCTGCACTTACCCCTGGACGTTTCCACACAAAAGGTATGGAGGGCCTCTCGCTGAAGAAGAGGGACGAGTTGTTGGCTGGAAAGTCACCATCTTCAAACAAGATGCCCCTCCGTAGGCACTCCTGCCTCAGCTGTTCAAAGGTCTGGCCTGAGGAGTGGATAGCACGGGAATCCTTGGGGACTGGATGATCCCGGGGTCCCGGGGCCTGATAGGGGTAAGGCATGGTACTTCCCTGAAGCTCTCTGCTCCCACAGAGAAGGTCTGGAGGCTGGCAAGGAATGACAAAGGATGTGAGGAAGACAAAAGTATTTGCACTGGGTCAATGATGAATTAATAAGCCCAATAGAAATGCCTCAAGGCAATGAATGAGCTTAGTCTCTCTTGGCACCCTTCTTTCCCGAGCAACTGGGCACACCCTCAGAACAAACTGGAGAGAGTATGTTTGACAGCTCAGGGGACTTCTGCAGTTCTCTGAATTCCTTCTGTAGCTAAACTAATATAACAGGCAGAGAGGCAGCACCCTTCTGCTTAATGGACTGATTTGGCAGAGAAAGTAATATTTGCTTGATGGGAGGAGGAGAGCAAAAAGCCAAGTCCATACAGGAACTGGTAAAGTGGGTCATTTTCTCATAATGTTGGTGGAGTGAGAGTGGTCTGGGCTGTGCCTCTGACCTGAGTGATAATGTCTTTTAGATCACAGAATTTTACGTTGGGGACATTCTCTTTGGGTATTACATCCCCTATAATCCTATGTGATGCTCAGCAGGCATATATCCCAGTGTGAACTCTCAATGGATAGGGACATTTTAAAAATTCACTTTTTAAAAAAAATTTGAGTTCCAAATTCTTCTTTCCCTCCCTTCAGGCTATCCCTCATCCATTAAGAAGGCCAGCAAAATGATACCCATTATATATGTGAAATCATGCAAAACATATTTCCTGATTTGCCATGTTGCTAAAAAAAAGGCAAAAAATCCCAAAGTTTTAAAAGCATGCTCCAATCTGCACACAGAGTTCATTAGTTCTCCCTCTGGAGACAGTATTTTTCATCATGAGTCCTTTGGAATAGTCTTGGATCATTGTATTGATCAGAGTAGCTGTCTTTCACAATTAATTATCATTACAACATTGTCGTTATTGTGTACGATATTCTACTTGGTCGACTCACCTCACTTCGAATTAGTTCATATAAGTCTTGCCAGGTTTTTCTGAAACCAGCCCCTTTGTCATTTCTTATAACACCTCGCCATCATAAACCACAACTTGCCATCCCCAATTGCTGGGCATCCCAATAAAAACATTTCTAACATGCCTGGTGAGAAAAAAGTTATGAATACTTGTGAGCAAGACAAAAAGCAGGATGTTCCAAGTGGCAGAAAATGAAGAGACTTGAAATAGAAGGAAGAGAGAAGAGGAAAGTGAATGTAGAGGCTGTAGGCTGCCCATAGCTGAATCTAACTCCTATTACTACTCACAAGCATCGTCTTAGAGTCATAACCAAGCTGGGGCGACTGGATATTTGTCCTAGGATGCCTGAAATTTAGAGGGTGCTGATGGTACTTATGTTCCTTTAGAAATTAAACAGTTAATGAATTAGGGTGGTACCTCCCATATAGGACACATGCTTTATCTCAGAGCACTGTTGACTCACTGTAACTATACTTCATTGTTATCTGTCAGCTACGTTCCACAGCACTTACCTGTAGCACCATCTCTCCCACTCCCTGGCCTGGACCCTGAGCTGCCTCCTCTAACAGTTCCATTGTTTCTGCTAAAGCCCACCTAGACACATTGTTATCATATCCTAGGGTCAAATGAGATGACCACTGCTCTGCCTTCTACCGTAACATCACTTCCTACCTGATTCCTCTCTCAACTTCCTCCTGAGGACTGTAATATCAAGGTATCATCAAAAAAAATCAAGGTATCATCATAGCATGAGGGCATAGGCTACCTGAGGTAGTCTTCTAGGTCCTTGGGTGAGGCATTTTGACTGAGCGTAAATTTTACTTTTATTACTTATTAATTACTTATTAATAATTATCATGTATAATTACTTATAATAATTACTTATTAATACTTTTATTAAGGAGATTTGTTCTGTGAAGTTTGGATTTAGTCAAAGGGTCACACTTGAGGACCTAGAGGGCCACATGTAGCCTTGAGGATGCAGGTTCCCCATCCCTGGGAGGGGGCAGATTAATTATCCTGTCATGATCAAACCCAACCAGGGTGCAATGAAATGGCAGCCAAGGTCAGTGGTGACCCATCCTGAAATATGAATGAGTCCAAAGGCTTGAACAAAAGTCACCAATGGCCCAAATAAGATGAAGGCTTTTGGGCATCAGCCAACCTAACATCCTACAACATTCTGAGTTTCTAGGTGAGTTTCTTCTAGCTGGGTTCCTCACTTCTTCCTTCTTCAGGAATAGCTTTGTGTTATTCCAAGGTCCTTGTCTCTTCTTCCCACTCTCCCAGTGTATAGGGCGGTCTCCCAAGAGCTTTCCTTTGGGATGTTGTCCTCTGAGTTTCAAGGTCTCATCCTGAACTCAAATGAATTTGTCTTCAAAAGTTGAACTGAGAGTGACTTTTATGCTTTCTTCCAGCATGTCTTGTGGAGCTTGCCCCACATGTCAGAACTGCTAATTATAGCTCTGCGTTGCTAGCATTTCAGAGGTTAAGGTGGCCCCACTATTTATCTCAAGAAGCCACTCACCAGAACAAATGATCACAATGCAGTTCTAGTCTGGAGAGAGAGCCCTGTAGACCCTGAGATCCCAGTGATTGTCAGACTCTGTTTGTTCAGTAGACAAGTCAGTATACTTCACCTGTTCCTTAGCTCCCAATACTGTAAGTTAGAATGATGAACTTGCCCCTTAATGGGACCTGAGGTACAGGAGGAGGTAGCTTTGACAAATGCCTGGTACAAGTGGTAGTCTGATTTGATTTCCTTGTAATATAACTCCTGAGAGGCAGCTACGTAGCTCAGTAGATACCCTAGAATCAGGAGGATTATGAGTTCAAATCTAGCCTCATATACTAGCTACATGACCCAAGGCAAGTCACTTAACTTCTGTCAGCCTCAGTTTCCTTAGATGTAAAATAGGGATAATAATAGCACCTACCTCCTAGGGAATCGAGAAAAATTGTTATTTCTCTCTTGTATTTAATAACTAATTATTGAATTAGGACCAAAATTTTTCCCCTTTTCTACTCCTTCAAACAGAAATCAACCATTGGGGGAAATCTTGGGCAAGACTTGTCCAGCCAGGATCTAATCAAAGAGGGTAAAGAAATTCTAAGTTTAGGTAAATTGATGGATTCCTCCTCATCGTGTTTATTCAAAAAGGTCTGGGAAAATTCTCCCTTTTGTCAGACTGGTGATATGGAAATTGATAAATCTCTTTGATCAAGATTTGGGTGCTCCTTGTCACAAGCCTCAAGACCCTCATTGGAATAAGCCCACCTCTCATTATAATAGCCACTTTCCCATTAATTGTTAAGCAATCAGAGTTGATTGCCACCCTCAGGAACACCCACTTTTCCAAGGGCATGAAAACTGTGAACCTACCACCATGAGTGGTCTTTGGTCCAAAAGAGACAGTCAAATGACCATTCTTTTTATTAATAAAATGCTAGCATTTTCAATAAAATGAATAATTACACCAAAACTATGTCTCTTGAACTTTTTAAACAGCACAGAATGTTGTATCAAATGAGATAATATTTGTAAAGCACAGTGCCTAGCCCATAACAAATGCTTATCTCTCCTCTCCCCACCCCCAGCAGTCTTATCAATTTTGCCTTACTATGATGTCATGTGCTATAAGCTGTCTAGGTCAGAAAAAAGATTCAAAAGCAGGGGTTCACATGAAGGGGTTTTGAACAAATGGTAGACTCAAGCAGGTCCCAAGGACCTGAAAAGGACAGTGGGATGGTACACTTTGAAGCAGGAATATTAGAATTGGGAAGGAATTAAAAGGCCATCTAGTGCAATTTTCCTTCTAGTGCCAAAATCTCATCTACAATATCTGATAAATCCTAGCAAGAAATTTCAGGAATAAGCCCCACTTTCAGACGGTAATACTTTCTGTGCTAGAAAAACTCTCTAAATACGATCTGATTGAACATCAATGTTCTTCCACAACTTTTCCAGTCTGCCAATGATTATCCTAATTTTATAGCTGGGGAAAAATGAAGACGGAGGAAGGAGACTGATTTTTCTAAGGTCACACAGTGAATAAAATTTTGGGTTTGGAAGGAGTTGGGTTAACTTGGCAGTAAAACAAAACAAAACAAAACAAAAAGCCTAGGGCCACCACTACGTTCAAGTACCTGAATAGGAATTTAGCCTTTATGTAACTTCAGAACCCTCAAGAGCTTCCCTTCTGGCTTAGGGACTTTCTGTGCAAAGGACTCTGTTACAACGACAGCTGCCTCAATCAGTCACCATCCTCAGCCTTCATATATCATATATCCTCATCTCATATTTCAAGCTCTCCTTGGGGAGACTTTCTTCTCGAACTCTTTCTTGCATGCCCTTTCATAGCTGGATGTTGGAACCACAGGCCCTGGGGCCATGTTACATTTATGACAGCAGTCAAATGAGCCTCTGCTCCAAAGGATTCAGCTGCCAGCATCTTGGCTCCCCACGAGCCCAGGGAGTCAAAGCTGCTTGGAGCTGATTAAGGGCACTATGCAGGAGAGCAGGTGCGGTGGCATAAAGATCATTTATTTCTGGTGACATTTGTATCTGGGAGAAAAGAACATCAGCATTTATTGCCCTCCCCCTCCAAAGACCCAGCTGCGTGGAGAAGGGGCCCCCAAGCTAAATCCAATGCTGTCAGAAAGCTATAGCGGTGTTACTATTATTTAATGCTTTACAGCTCCTGAGTGCTTTATATTTCCATTAATCACCCCTCCCAGTAACTCTAGGGTCCACAGGAGTACCATTCTTATGAGTTTAGTCTGTCCTTGAAGACTAGAGGAATTGAGCGCCTGGCTTCCTGAGGCCTTGTTATTGTTCTGGAGCTGTGTCGCCTAGGTGATCCTCGAATTACATTTTCATTCAGGTTAAAAGAGTCCAAAGGAGAGAACACAGCAAGAGAACTAACTCAGGAGATTGAAATGGAATTTGAATCAGAAGACCTGAATTCAAATCATGATTCTGCTACTTCCTAACTCCAAGGTTTAGGCAAGTGATAAGGTCCTTAGCTTCCCAATTTATAAAATGAGGAAGTTGGACAAGTAGATCTCTAAGGGCACTTCTAGGTTTCATAACCTGTGAATAATACATGTTCCGCCCTGCCAAGCTACTAGTGTCCCCTTCTCCTAGAAATCACTTTATATTTACTTTACATTCTGTTTTGCACATATTCATGCATGTTTTCTTTCCGATAGAATGTAAGCCTCTTGAGGGCAGAATTCATTTTTTTTTCACCTTTGCACCGTGGTAAGTGCTCAATAAATGCTTTTTGATTTTTTAATTTAATTGTTTGAATCGTTTATGTATCACTCACTGATTCCCACAACCCCCTTGGCATCACTCTCATTTTCTCTTCCTCTGCCTAGACAAAGACAACAATTTCAACAGCTCTATTTTAAGGGTTGCTAGATAACCCAGTATCTGAATCTAGTTCCCATAATGTGTTCAAGGAATGGTCACCAGGAGATATTTTCTACTCTTTAGAGAAAAATCCTATCAAAGTTGATAGTGTTATCATTGGAGGGAGTGGGGGGAGGGTTCTTCATTTTTTAACCAGCTTGACACTGTCATTGGTTGTAAGAGCAAAGTCCAGAGAAGTGAGTGATGTTCAGTCATGGAGTCCTAACAGGGACCATTTATCATTTTAGCTATACTTTTGTTTTGAGCAGCTGACAACCACCTAAACAGCCTGCTAATATAGTTTCCAGTTTCTAAATCAATTGATTTACAGCCTGGAGTGGGGTCTAGAGCAATTGGGTTGTCTTGACTTGAAACTAACTTGTTTTGTCGTTTCTACTTTCTATTCTCTATGCCATAAAAATATTATTTCTAAAAATATTATAGTTGTTTAGGTTTTAACATTATAGTGATGAAGTATTAAGTGTGTGGCATAGGATAACAGAAAGAATGTGGTATTGGGACTGTCAGTCAATCAACAAGCATTTGTCAGTCACCGACTTTGTGCCAGGCACTGTGTTAACTGTTAGAGATTCAAAGACAAAAACAAAACAGTTTCTTCTCTCAAGGATCTTCCCCTTAATTAAGGAAGTTATATGTATACATGTAAATGGGTTTGTAAATAAAAGATATATACAATATAGAATCTGTTTTTGAGGGGTAGTGTATGGGGAGATACTAGCAGTTAGGAGGGGAACAGGAAAATCTGCATGGAGAGAGTGCTTGAGCTGAAGGTCAAAAGTAATCAGGAATCCCACGAGGCAGATGTTAGGAGGACATATGTTACATTCTAGGCTGTGTGATAGCTTATGCAAAGGCATGGAGATAAGAGATGAAATTTCACTGGGGAGAGACAGCAAGAAGGTCAGTTTGGTTGAGACAGTGGGTGAAGAAGAGTAATTTTAAAAACCTGGAAAGGTTGGCCAGGTCCAGGTTCTGAAGGGCTTTAAAAGTCAAACAGAGGAGCTGATTTTGTCCTGCAAATAACCAGAGGAAATGTGAGAACTTCCTGTTTTCAGTTCTAACATTCCCTGGTGTTTAACCCAAAGGGACCCCTTAGAGTAATTTTGATTGTATATCGTCTCATTGATTCTCTCTGCCTCTCAGAGTTCTTAAGAATGCTGAGTTTGCAAACTTTCCCTGCAGACTGCTTGGAAACAAACAGATAAACCAATAAAAGTAAATAAATGAAATTGACTGATAATCTCATCTGAAATATAACACCAATCTTGCTTTTTGATAGGAGATGGTATGAGAGCACCTAACTGCCCTAGATAAGCTAAAGTCATAAGGAATGGATGAACCACCTCCCAAATTATTTCAAAAAAAATAAGCTGAAGGAGGTGATTTCTGAGCCACTCTCAGTGATCTTTAAAAGATTTTGGCAAATAGGAGAGCTTCCACAGTTCAAATGTCCCAGTTTCTAAAAAAGGAAGAGAGTCTGTGAATTAGGGCCAGTGAGTTTGATTTCCATTTTGAGCAAAATTCAAGAACATGTTTGTAACACAAACACCCTTTGTTCTCCATTCACTCCTCCTCTTCCCCTTGCTGTGAGAAGCCATAGGGTTTTGGACTCAGGGAGCAAGAAAGGAAGGGATGTGACACAGTAGAAGCATTTCCCCTTGGCCAAGGGGAACATGGGAAAAAGATGCAATGATAACAGCATTGTCACCTCTTGCCTGGGCTGGCTGTGGATTCAATTAATTATGCTCTGTAATGAATTAAGTATGGCCACATGAGATCAAAGGTACTCTCCAGCAACCACCAAACCTCCTGAGTCCTAGTTCATTTAGGATCCCATATTCCATTTCCCATGCCATGTGGATTTAGACCTTGACTCCAGAGTTCCTGTGTCTGCGCTTGAGGACAATGGAAAGTCAAAGTTCAGAATCATGAGGGAACTATGGTTGTACTCTTTAGCCCACTCAAGGGAAGACTCAGACTGTCTATGTCCTAGATGTCCATATTGCATATGTCTGTATGACTACATCTTGGGTCTATATATGGTGGGGTTTCTGGGATCCAGGAGCTTACTGGGCTCACAGGTGTTTGGTAGATGCTTATGTTTTATTACACATTTGTTCCCTGGTTGTTAAGTATAATTTATTTACTTGTTATTTCTATTCTAAGAGGAAAATCTCTGCATAGAGAATTCTGGCATGTCGATCTGCTTCACTGGGAGATTCAACTCCATTATAGCATGGCGACATCGCTTATGTTTGTTGCAATTCTACAGCTTAAAGTAGGGTTGGGTTAGCAGTCAATGGAGGCACAGAGCTAATCTTGATCAGATAGATCTTCAAACACACACACACACACACACACACACACACACACACACACACACACACACAACTAATTAGTAAGTGGCAACCCTGTAAAGAGACAGAATGCTGAGGGTTAGTAGCTCATTGGTCCTATGGTAACCAGAGAAAATACAGCATTAACCTGGCACTTCCAGCCCAGTAAGGCATGCACAAATCAGTAGAGGATGAGATTCTTCAGAGAATGGCTAACAGTACCCCCTGGTGGTTGAATATTACAGGGGTGGCAAGTGAATGAAAGAGAAGCAGTAATTACAAAGAACATGGCATCATCAAGATTAGGTCATGCCAGATATATTTCATTTCTTCTTTTGACAATCTCATCTGATTGATAGCTAAGAAAAATGCTATAGACATAGTTTGTGCAGATTTTAGCAAAGCGTTTGACAAAATTGCTCGTTTGTTTTCAAGGCAAGTAATATACGTGGACTCAGAACTAGTTGAATGGGAGACTTAAAAAGTTGTCATTAATGGCTCCACATTAACTTGGAAGGAGGTATCTAGTGTAGTGCTACATGGACCTGTGCTACTACTACACACACACACACACACGCACGCACACTCACTGACTTGGATAAAGAGGCAGATGCCAAATTTTTCCATTTTGCAAATGATACTATACTGAGAATGATAACAAACATACTGAATTATAATCAGGATCCAAAAAAGATTTTGACAAGACAAACTTTATGTTGAACCTAATTAAATAAAATTAAGTAGGAATTTACTTAAAGTCTCTGATTTGGGTTCAAAAAATAAATTCCATGGGTACAAACCTATGCCCAATTAAATTTTCATCTTTTATAGGAAGACTTTCCCAATCCCTCTTAATTCTAGTAACTTTCCTCTGGTAATTATTTCTTATTTACCCTATACATAGCTTACTTTGCATATATTTATTTGCACTTGTCTCTTCTATTAATTCTTTGAGGTCAGGAACTGTCTTTTGCCTTTTTGTATCCTCAGGAGTTAGCATAGTGCCTGGCATATAGTAGGAGCTTAATAAAGGTTTGCTGATTGATTGATAGACAGTGATTCTTTTGAAGAAGATATGAGTCAATAGTGTTAAGGAAAAAAACCCAATGTGAGCTTTTGCTGTATTAGAGGAAATACAGAGTCCAGGACTAGGGAAATAATGGCTCTTCTCCTCTGCTCTGGTCAGACAATATCTGACATATTGTATTTTGCTCTGGGTTCCACCATTTAGGAAGAACATTGTTTTGTTTTGTTTTTTTAAATTTTTATATTTTATTTTTTCTCAATTATATGTAATAACAATTTTAAACATTCTTTTTTTAAATTTTGAATTTCAAATTCTCTTCCTCCCTCCCATCCTCCTCCTTCCTTCAGAAGGCAAGGAATTCAATATAAGTTATGCAGGTGGTTATGCAAAACCTATTTCCATATTAGCCATGTTGTGAAAGAAGACACATACCAATAAGACCAATAACAACGAGAAAAATTAAAAAGTTTTTAAAAAGTATGCTTCCATCTTCATTCAGACTCTGTCAGTTCCTTCTCTGGAGGTTGCTAGCATTTTTCATCATCAGTCCTTCAGAGTTGTCTTGAATCATTGCATTGCTGAGAACAGCTAAGTCATTCAGAATTGAAAATTAAACAATATTGCTGTTATTGTGTGCAATGTTCTCTTGGTTCTGCTCACTTCATTTTGCATCAGTTCCTTTAAGTCTTCCCAGGTTTTTCTGAAATCATCCTGCTCGTCACTTCTTATAGCGCAATAGTATTACATCACTGTAAAGGACATTGTTAAGCTGAAGAGCATTCAGAGGAGGGCAACCAGGAAGGTTTTTTTTTTTTTAAATACCTGTAGTCCATGCTATATGATTGGCTGAAGGAACTACTTACGTTTATCCTGGAGATGAAGGATAAAGCACTAATAGTGTTTCATTATAGAGACTGTGAGATCTTCTATGCGGTATTACTACATTTGTATACGCTGTTATAACTACACTGGGGCAACTGGAGCGATGGTCCCAAGGTGCCAATGTTCAATGGGTGCACTTCTGTCCCCTGGTGGTCCACCGACCTGGGGTTGCTGTGCCCTGAGGTCTTCTGTTAACCAATAGCCATACAGGGCCATGAGGGTCCTACCTTTTTCCTTGGGCTTACCTTGTGCAGAAAAAGTCCTGCCTCTTTCCCATCCCACTACAACCCTCACCTGATGATAAATCTCCCTCTGCTTCTTTCTGGAGGTTACCCAGAGAATGCTCTAACTGGGGCAGAATATCATCTGTGACCCCTCCTTTCTTCCCACCAGTGAAATTGCTCTACAATTTGCTGGAATTTCTAGTTTAATCTATCCAAGTTAAAATTGATTTGTAAAGGAAAAAAATCCCCTCTTATATGAATTCTCTTCTAGTGCCATGATCTATATGTGCTTATTTTGTGCACGGTATATATCTATGCATCTTCTTTTTAAAAATTAGTATTTTCAGCCTGTGATGATTTATCTTTTGCATCTCTTCTGGCATTGCATCCATCGCTGCTTTCCATTTCCTTCCTTTGACATACTCTATTCAATTCCTCGTAAATGATATATTCTTCCACTTTGGGGAGGCTGCATTAAGCAGCAAACACACAATATGTTTGCCTGGATGAATAGCTCAAGAAGATATCTATTTGTCTCTTGTAAGCTAATGGCTTTCATAAAGTTTCATTGCAATCTTTATGACGTGACTTCTGAAGCAAATTTATTACTTTGAATTTCTATGAAAAGACAATTTATAAAATCACAGATTGTCAGTCATACCCCATCTCTCAATGAAAAGCAATAGTGATGGGGCCTTGCATTTGTATAGCCCTTGGTAAATTTCCAAAAGGTTTGCTTTGTGTTCTTTACAAAGCACCATTAATTAGTCTTGTTTATAAAATAAAATTTCTTCTTTATTTTTAATCACTAATATATTGTGTGTATTGTGTCAAATTCTACCTGCTGTGGTGAATTCTGCTTCCTGTAGAGTTCTTGTAGGTTGCAGTACACAAAAACATTATTAATCTCAGTGTGATTTATTATTTGTATGTTACTAATAATTCCTATTGCTATAATGATAATTATCATAATAATGCCACCATGATCCAATAATATCTGAAAGTATCATGGCCTTAGCCTTAGCAATTGAATTCAATAACAGGTCAATTCAGTAACTATTTATTAACTATGATTTATTAAATTTATTAATTAACTATTATTTATTAAGTACCTATTATGTAAAAGGCTTCAAGTGCTAGAGATACAAAACCTGAAAATATATGCATATACATAGTTATGTATATTATGTGTTATATACAATAATCTTGATGTGACATATATAATGTTACAATATATTATTAACTACTTATTAAGGACCTATAATACAAACAGCTGCTATAATATAAATAGGTTGGATATATAAATACATATACTTGCAAATATACACATATGTGTTATGTGTATTATATATAATTATATTTTATATACCATATGTAAAAACACAAAACCTTTTTGGGTCATTTATGAGGTTAAAACTATTTTCATAATAATATTAAGATATTTGAACTTTAAATATGGTAAATATCAATAAATATAACCAGTGGCATGTTGGTAAATATTTTCCAACTGGCTCTCCAAAAAAAAAGTACCCTTGACGTTTTAAAGTATAATCTGTGTTATCAACATTTTCTCCATTACTTTTTAAATTCTATCCAGACAATCATTAAAACAATATATCATGCTCTAATGGGTAGCATTTGCTGATTTCTGAGTTTGAAAATGCTCACACTGAAAACTTAACTTTTAGCTCTTGTAAATTGGTAAGAACTGGCTCCAACATACTATAGTACATAACCTGCATGAACAAAAGCTCCATAGGAAAATCCTCAATAACTTTTGAAAGTGTAGGGGAGTCCTGAGACCAAAAAGTTTGAGAACTGCTATACTAGGAAATGTAACATGTAAACAGATAAACACATACAAGATAATTTGAGGAGCGAGATAGTACAGACAACTAATTCCACCTCTAAATCCTGGCTTCTATAAATTAAGGGTGCCAGGAAAGGCTTACTGCAGAAAATAGCCCATAAAGTGAACTCGGGGCTGCATGGCTGGTAAGGACGACCTCACTGTTTGGTAAGGCAAACTCCCAGGCAACTTGCATGTGTGATTGAGCCTAGAACTAGCTGAAGCTCTAATCCAGCATCATTTATATGGGTGCTTTATTTAAAGCATGATTTGCACAAATTGGTAAAGATCACTCCATGACTTTGCAGAAGAAAAAGCTAGCATTTCAGTTGACTAACTATCTAAGTTTTAACTTGAAGCAAAAACCATGGGCTGGAGAATAGCCTGTTCTGGTCCTTGATTCATGTTACTGGCTTCCAGGACCTTGAGTTTCCCTACTTTTTTGTTTAAAAGAATTAATCAAGGAAAATGTTCATGTTCCTTCTCTAGATAAGCCTGATGATGTTCAAGCTTTATAGCCCAGCTGCTACAACATTTCAAGCAGGCCATAAATGTGTTGGAAATAGATATCTATTAATCAATTGAACTAGCCTAGGGTGATCTTGCTTAACAATTTTTAAACCAAATACTAACACAGGAAACATTGAATAAGTACCCTAACAAGCCCAATAGAGAAATTCATATATGTTGGGGTAAGGGGAAGAGGAAGTGTGGTAAAGAGGACAGAGACCAGACATTAAAGTAAAACAAAAGAGAAGCAAACAAAAAAATCTGGGTTCAAATTTTACCTCCGACGCATAGGGGCTGTACAATCATGGGCAAGTCCCTTACCTCCAAGTACCGAGGTAGGACTAAGTCAAAGAATGGCTATACATCTACATTGGTACAGGGAGTTTCCTTACTGGGAATTCTTTGCACGAGAGGGGTCAAACACGTGGCAGACAGGCTGCATGGTGATCTACAACACTTCTAAGTGGGGCTAGATTAAAGGGTAAATGGGAAATATTTAACTAACAAAAATATAATAGAACATAGAAAATGTTAATATGTGATTTAAGTCAAGATGCTGCTTGTAGGGATCCTTATGTAAAATTTAGTGTCCCCAGTCCTCTTCTATTTTGGCTTAATACCAGTTCTAGAACAATGAAATCCCATGTCTAGACTATAGAGTATTGGCCTCAAAACCAGGAAACCTAGGCTCCAATCTTGCCTGTGACATCCATTGGCTGTGCATTATGGGTAAATCACTTAACATCTCAATGCCCTCAGACAACTCACTATAAGACTATAAATTTCAGGGGTTGCTATGCATTGGTAGAAGTTCCTCACCTGGATATCCTTACATTGATGAAATCATAGTTCTAGTTCCTATTTATATTTGGAATCAGGAAGAGCTGGGTTCAAGTCCTTTATCTGCCACATATTAGCTATGTGGTTATCGTCAAATCGCTTCACCTCTGTGTTCCAGTTAACTTTGCAGTCACTGAAAGTTGCCTGTTTGCAGCAGTGGAGAGAGTTTTCACACTGGGAGTTCATCACATCAAAGAACTTACAGTTATAGATCTAAAAAGATAAAATAATACCAAAATTATTCCATTCACATAGCATTTTATACCTACAAAACACCTTATCAACGCTGAATGGCTTCCTTGACTTGTCCACCAAGCAATGGTCTCATCCTTTTTAATGAGTTTAGCTCAGGGATTACCTTCTACAGGCAGTCTCTCTTGATGCCCTAGTTCATACCATCATAGATGGAGATCTGGAGATAATAATTTGCACTCGCCTCCTCAAATTATCATCTACATATTGGTCAGATTACATGTTATATTTCATTAGTAAAGTGGAAGCCTCTTGAGGGTAGAGTCTGTTGTTTTTTTGTCTTTACATCCTTATCACCTAATACAAAGCCATGCAATCAGTAGAATCAATTGATCAGTAAATATTTATTAAACATCTATTATGTGCCAGGCACTGTGCTAAGTACTAGGGATACAAATTAGGCAAAAGGTAGTCCATGCCCTTAAAAAGCTTACAGTCTAATAAAGGAGTTTAAGAAATGGTTGTTGAATTGAATTATTGTTTAATTCGGTTGTTGAAAGTCACCCGTCCATATCTAGCATTCTTGGATTGTGATGATATGATGATGACCTTCATGGAATTGTTATTATCACTATTTGTCTGCAATAGCTTTAGGTTTTATCCATGCTTCCCATTGAGTTAGTGTTTCTCCTTCTGTCAGTGTTTGATTTATTGATATTTCCCCCACCCCTCTCCATCCTTCTAAATTGCTGTTGCACATATATAGCATGTTCCAAAAATCTTAATGTAGTTTTAAGCTATTAAAGCTTAGAATGACACAAAGATGAGAGACAACCTGTATTTATTTTTCAGCTAAAATTACTTAGACTTAAATAGATTTGAGGAAAATTTACAGTGAAATTTCAGAACATCCCTTGGGAGAATTGGCATCAGAAATTAAAATCGAAGAGGTCCTGTGCTCTTCTTTTACAGCTAAGAAAATTAAGACCCAGAGAAATGTAGACACTTGCCCAAGATCACACAGGCAGTAAGTGACAGAGCTCAAATTCAGGCTCAAATTCTTTGACTCTAGATCCCGAGGTCTATAATTGATCATATACCAGGGTTCAAAACCAAGATGCAAAGTCCCTACTTCTTGCATTGTAGAACTAGTGTAGTAGGCAGCAGGGAGCAGAGTATCCATCACTTTCGAGGTGCTATTACTTTAATTACTCCAGAGCAGCCTGTTTCACCAAAAGAGTGAACTTCATCTCCAGAGGGAGGATTATCTCATACCAGGAAAGATCTTACCTACCATAAGTTGCTTCCCTGGCCCGAAGTTAGAATTGCCATCCTGATATGACATTGACAATAATTTCCCACCAGAGGGCAGAATCCTCAAAAAAATGCACCATAGTGGGCTCCTTCAGACTCTAGCTGGCCAAATACAACAGGTGGACTGTCTGTCCATTCTCAGTTCTACTTGCAGCCAGTTTTTGGCACTATGCTTCCTCCTTCCTCAAGACTCTTTTTTACTTTTGCTTAAAGAGGCCAATTATGTACAACTGCATTCAGATGCACTGGGCAAAATTCAGCTCCAAGAAACCTTAAAACCATTTGTGGGAGACAGGGAGGAGAGATTGGGTGGGGGAGCAGAGGCAGGGCTTCATTCTCCCTTACTTGATACTGCAGTTTCCTTCCTTGGTGTGGGAACTGGGTTGGAAAAAAGAAAGCTAAACTAACTTTAAGAAGAAAAAATATTTCAGGACAATTCGATCTTTCCCCCATGGAAAGCCTACATGTTTTAGGGTACTTTCCAACACAGAGAAAAGGAAAATATAATGAACACATGTGAAATGTAGGCAGCATTTTTACATGTGAGGGGATCACAAGGCTTGGGTCAAGACTCTGATCTTGTAAACAGATTCCAAAGCTCAGGACTTAAGCGTCTGAAAATCTAAGGTCTAGGACTGCCAAGTCTCGCTCGGCCTCAATTTCCTCATCTGAACAATGGGGATAGCAATACTTGCACTCCCTACCTTGCCAAATTATTGTGAGGATCAAATGAGAGAATGTAGATGAGGTGTTTCATAGCAGCCACAGAGTCCTATATAAATGGTGGCTTTTGTTTGTATTATTTTATTTTTGGTTGGATCTGGAACCCTGATTTCTTTGTGTGGGGACAGTGTGGGAACTCTCCAATGATGGCGAACAGCAACTCCTGCCAGCTTCTGGAGTTCTCTGAGGCACAGAGAGGTGAAGGGAGTTACCCATGGCTCTGTGGTTAATGTCGGAGGTTGGTCTCGAACCCAGGTCATCCTGATTCCAAGTGGTCCACCGAATCATGTTGTCAATAGCAACAGCAACAATAATAACTATCATTACTTCCTTAATCTTTCAAAAGAGCCCTGATTTCATAATTCTGGAGGCTCTGTCCCCTGGAGCAAATCATAATCCCTTCATACCTTAGTACACAGACTTCATGAGTAGCTGAGGCCAAAGAAGTTCATAGTCTCTGGAGGATGGCTTTCTGACGATGATCTTTTCTGAATTTAGCCAGGCTGGTCCTAGGGTGTTCAACGCAGTTCATCATTATTATTGTTCGTCCTTTATTTGGAAGAGGACCGATGATATCACAGGGTGATGTTTTAACTCATTTGTGAATTGGATTTAAGTGGGGCAGAGTTGCACAAAGTTGTTAGCCTCGTTCTCTCTTCCAGAGTCATTGAAGTCCAGTGGCAAGACAAAAGTTGGCATGACTGGAAATGGTTCAGCATGCAGTAGATGGATGGCCTTGGCATCTTCGACATCTGACCAAGCTCTAAATGCTCCACAGCATCTGTTTCAGTCACCTTTATGGACATTGGAACAAAACATTCTTGTCTGCCCGTTCAACCAGGGAAAGCCTTCACATGCTTATGGTAGACATCCCTCTGTCAGTTATCTTCAACCTGCCTTAGCCTTCTGCTGAGACGGTTTTACCAGGGTGTGGCTGCTGTGCATGCTGCAGCTTCTCTTGGAGCCACAGGTGAGAATTAGCTGACAGGTGGATACCAAAGGGGAGTGAGCTGCCCTGAGAAGGGCTAGGCAAGCCCTCCTACCAGAGGTACTAATCTTCCCTGAACGCTCCATATACTCCAATTCATTACCAGGCCCGTACTGAAGGTCTTTCCAACTTGGTAAGACCTGTTAGTACTTATGCTTTATTTGGACAGCTTTCAAGAACTCTGGATTGCTGCTATGTCGTGATGAACCATCAAAACAGGACCTTGGGGGCTTATGAATGAATAAATGAATGGACATGCATTTGTTAAGTGCCCATAATGATCCAGGCCCTGGGCTACATGCTGGGCATTAAAATGAAAAAAAGTGAGGCAATTCCTCAAGGAAATTATATTCTTATAGGGAGATAGAAGACATATCAGGGAATGGTGCCTAGGGAAAGGAGCTTTGCAAAGTCTGAGAAATCACAGGGATTACAGGTAGAGTCAAAGGACAGTCATTTGTCACACCTTTTCCAATAACAGTGGTAGCGTTGTTTAATTTAATTACTGTTCCTAGAGGAAGAGGTAAAGGTGGGATGTGGTGATAGGATATATTTGAAGTGTTGGGGCAAATAGCAAGATATCCATGCTGGGCGGGCCATGGTAGATGGCATGACGATGATGATGACGATGACGACGATGATGATGATGATAGCAACAACCACAATAACAACAATAATTCCATAATAAAAATCATAGCATTTATATAGCACTTTAAGATTTGCAAACTGCTTTGCACTCATTATTGCATTTGGTTTTCATAATAACCTTCAGAAGTATCTGCCCATTTTATTGATGAGGAAACTGTGGCTGATAGACATTAAGTGACTTACCCAGGGTCACACAGCTACTAAGTGTCTAAGGCAGGATTTGAATACAGGTCTTTCTGATTCCAAGGTCAACACTCTATTCAGTACAGGTGATCCCGAGCCATTCACCCACCAATCAAGAGAGAGAAATGTTCCAAACTTGAGTGGATTAATTCCCCTAGCATGAGGAGTGGAGAGGTAGGGAGGTGACCTGTAGAAGTCAAGATGGTTGGGTCAATACTGTTTCTGGTGGTTGTGGTGGGGCTGATGGTTATGATCAATGATAATATGACTTGAGGAAAGCCAGGGTCCTTTCTAAGATTTTTTTTCCCTTTGTACAATAGGGGTTGGTGGGTGACACTTCTATTATTGTCAGAATAATCCAGGCAGTGCCCACAGAATTCTCCATACAGAAGGCAGAAATGTGGAAATGGACAAGTGGTAGGTGAACTGGGGCTCAGTCTACTTCCATTTCCCAGTCACAGCTGCAACCTCTGGCCTTCAAATAGTATCATGAAATCAAATGTAATTACTGGAGAGAGCCCACTGAGCAAATGCTAATTGAAACTCATTTGTAAGTAATAAATCATTGGCTGAGCTTCTCAGAACCTCCAATTCATTTCCAGCTTCTCTCCAGAGGAATGGCCCTTCAAAAGCTTGTGTAGCACTAGCCAGGATGACTTTTGGACAAAGATGGAGTTAATTAAGCCGTAGCAAATGAAAATTGCTTCCAAACCACTCACTCAATAAAGGAACTAACTTAATAGAGGTGTCACTGTCTGGTGTTCCCAGGCCTGTTTTTACAGATACTTCAGAATTTGTCTACACCTGGAGACAATTCAAGTCAAGAAGCATTCATTAAGCACTTGCTGTGTGTTAGGTACTCTGCTAAGTGCCGGAGATACAAATGCAAGCAGGAAGACAGTTCTTGCCCTCAAGGAGCTTATATTCTTGTGGGGGGGGGTGAGAGACAATGCATAATAGTAAAAAAGTAACAGTCAATAAAGCATAAAATAATTTAGAGTTGAGTTGGTTCATCAAGGGGTCAATAGGGAAAGGAGGATGTAGCCAGTGCAGGGGTGATGTCCTTGGAAAGAACAGATATGGAGGGATCGGTGGTCATGAGGATGAAGATTAGGGACCATCGCAGTGGTCTTCTAGTTGGTCTTTCTTTCTCAAGTGTTTAAGTTTTCTTTGGGAGAGAATGTGAATTCTTAGTTCTAGATTTTAATCCACATTATATCCTAGAATATGACATTGTTGAATCCAACTCTTGAGATGAGGAAAGTGCCTCAGAGAGATAAATACAACCTGCCCAAGTTCATAGGATCCTGGGACATTGTAAGAACCTAATAAATGCTTTTCTATTCTGCTCCATAGGATCAAGAGCTACCAAGGATTTTAGTTATCATCAAGTCCAGTTCCGCAACCTCATTTTGCGAATGAGAAAATAGGCCCAGAGAGATCAGGGGACTGGCCTAAGATCCCTGAGGCAATAAGTAGCAGGAATGTTCCCTCAACTCCAAATCCAGTGCCATTTCCACTATCAATAAAAACTTACATTTCTACAGAACTCTACATACATTATCTTATTTGAGCCTCACAACAAGTCTGTTAAGTGGCTATTACGATTATCCCCATTTTATAGATGAGGAAGCTGAGTCTCAGAGAAATTAAGGAAGAGACTTATCCAAGATCACACAGTTAGAGTGTGTTTGAGGTGGGATTCAAATATAAGTTTTCCTGATGACACTTTCCACTAAGCAACACTGCCCCTCAGAGTTAGTGAAAGAGAGAGGAATAATGACCTTCATCTCCCTTAATGTGCTATGATTATACAGTAGTGATACTCCCATTTCTTGTGTAGCCTATGGAGAATCAGTCTCAATTCTTTAGAGCCTCAACACTGAACATATGAAGGGCATCAGATGCTCAAATTATCTGAATCGGAGCAGCTGTTGTCCCCTTCTCTCATGTTTGCTATTGGCCTATAAAATGAATAGGGGTATTATCTAAAAACAAACAAAAGGCCCAACACCCACCAACACTGTGTCTTTCTCTAATCCTGATTGCTTTATTGATTCAATGAACGTTTCCCCTATTTTATTATGTCTACATTGAGTCCTTTGTGATGCCCTTGTCATTGTGTTTATCACTTTTGCATCTCTTCTTTCCTTTCTTAGTTCCTTCCTTCTTTCCTTCCTTCTCTTCCTCCCTCCTTTCCTTCCTTCCCTCTCTTCCTCCTTCTCTCCCTTCTTCCCTTCCTCCTTTTTTCTCTCTTCCCTCCCTCCCTCCTGTCGTTCCTTCCTTCCTTCCTTCCTTCCTTCTTCCCTCCCTCCCGTCATTCCTTCCTTCCTTCCTTCCTTTCTGCCTTCCTTCCTTCCTTCCTTCCTTCTTCCCTCCCTCCCGTCATTCCTTCCTTCCTTCCTTCCTTTCTGCCTTCCTGCCTTCCTTCCTCCCTTCTTCCCTCCCTCCCGTCGTTCCTTCCTTCCTCCTTCCTTCCTTCCTTCCTTCCTTTCTTCCTTCCTTCCTTCCTTCCTTCCTTCCTTCCTTCCTTCCTTCCTTCCTTCCTTCCTTCCTTCCTTCCTTC
>CM053626.1:214821104-214838936 GCA_028646595.1 Phalanger gymnotis
ACACCCACACAGGTTTCACACCTGACAGGGCCCTGGGCCTGGGGCTTAGCACTTAACAGCTGAAAGTACTTCCACTCAAAAGAAACAAAAGCCATGCTAATGAGACAATTTTGCTTAACAACACAGTGTGGGAAACCTGCAACCTCTAGGGCCACATGTGGTCCTCTAGGTCCTCAAGTGCAGCCCTTGATTGAATCAAAACCTCACAGAACAAATCCCCTTAATAAAAAGACTTGTTCTGTAAAACTTGGACTCGGTCAAAATGCTGCACATGTGGCCTCAAGGCTGCAGGTTCCTCACCCCTAGTCTAGCCATACTGGTCTACTTGCTGCTCCTTACATGTGGTGGTGCACCTTCTGTCTCCAAATGTTGACCCAGGTTGTCCTCCAGGCCTGGTATGTTCTTCTTCATAATCCTGTCTCCTGGAAACACTTATTGACTTCAAGACTCAGCTCGTGTCACCTATTGTGATAGGCTCTTTCTAATCCCCCACCCACCCAAAAAAAGCTGTTATGTTCACCACAAGGTTACTTTTTAAAAAATTTACATATGTCATATATACAAGCATATGTATATACACACATATACACGTAGCAATATACACACATATACATAAATATATGTTGTCTTCCCCCACAAAATGTAAGCACCTTGAGAGCAGAGTCTATTTTACTTTTGTTTTTTCTCCAGCACTTAGCACAGGGCCTGGCACACAGTAGGTGCTTAATAAATGCTTACTAATTGATTGGTTGATAGGAGAAGCAAGATAATGCAAAATAATTGAAATTCAGTTAAAATGGTGGTGGGATGAATCATAGAGGAACTCATTTCTCCTGCAAATCCTCCGTGAATGATCTGAAAAGAGGTACAGATCAAATAATGACCTATTGTTTTTAATAGACATGTATGTAGTACCAAAAAAAATACTGGAAACTAAGGGAATACTCATCAATTGGAGAATGGCTGATTAAGTTGTGATATATGAATGTGATGGAACATTATTGTACTATAAGAAATGAAGAAATAGATGATTTCAAAAAGACATGCAAAGACATATAAACTGATAAAGAGTGAAGTGAGAAGCAACAGGACAATTTATACTATGATGCCAATATAAAAATGAATAATTTTAAAGACTTTTAAAATGATGGAGAATAAAATGAATAGAACAAAAGTGTAAAAATATTTTTTGAAATCTGTAAGAACTATAATAAACTCAAAGACTAAATAATTATGATTCCAGAGGACTGATGATGAAACATGTTATACATTTGAGAGAGGGAATGAACTAAGGGTGCAGAAAGAATCATATATATTTTGTATATAACCATCGAATGAATTTGTTTTGCTTGACTCCATGTATTTGTCATAAAAAAAATTTGTTTTGCTTCTCTTTTTTTCCCTGGTGTGGCAGGGGAAAGGGAGAATAAATTTCTCTTATTTTTTTTAAAATAGGCATCAGGTTGATGCTACAGAGGAAGGTAGCATGCACCTTCAGAGGAAGTCACTGTATTATTAAGTACGCTTTGTTTAAGAGAGTTGTTTTACTTTGTTATAAGAGAGCTCTCATGAAGTGGAGATAATCTGTAAATCTTTGTAATATAAAAACAAAACACGTCAATAAAACTTAAAAAAAAAGAATGTATAACCCTGGACAATGTGGAAGGGCTTGAAACCTTCCAACTCTCTGAGAATGTACATTCCAGGGGAGATAGAAACCAGAGGCAGGAGTGCAGGATATGGAAGTCTGAACAAGAGGGCAGGGAACGTGACCCTGGCTTCAAATCAGCTGAAATATAAGATATGAAAATTTAGTTAAAAAGAGCTCCCAAATGTCTTAAATGAGTTGGTTACCTAGTCATTAGGATTTTATTCTAGGGTACCGAATGAACTTGCAAATCAGATTGCTAAATCACCATCCCCTACAAATGGGAAAATATCTTAGTTTTGGAAAAGTATAGAAATACAATGAATTCTTTAAATTGTTGTTCAGTTAGCTTGACATCTAATCTCAGCAAAATTCTTTAAGGGATTAAATACATACTATGTGAGAGGATCAGAGATCATTATGAGCCAGAAAGAGTTAAGGCCAACTCATGCAAGACTAACCTGATTTCCTGTTCTGATATGCTAGGCTGGTGGGTGAGAAAAGTATCGATAACATGGTATGACTGGATTTCAAGACAAAACCTAATGATAATCTAATGATCTATTATAAAATTATTTTATATTATTATATATATTATAAAATCTAGTGATATCCTCATGAGTAAGACAGAAAGACAGATCTAGAGGGTAACATAATTAGGCAGATTTAGAACTAGTTGAATGATTGGACCAAAAGAATGTTGATTAATGGAATGGCTTCAAGTTAGAGGTGAGTCTATAGTGGCATGCCATAGACTTCTGCCACTGACTTTGTTTTGTTCAGTATTTTTTATCAATGATTTGAATAAAGATATAGAAGGAACCTTAGAGATTTAAGTCTTATTATCCAAACTTCAAAGTCCATCTAGGATTCACATCAGTGATCACTCACTTCCTCCCACAAACCTTCTTTCTACTGACTTGACATATCCTAGTGCCTTGGGATGTAATTCATATCGGTTAGGAAACTTGAATTCATTTAGAACAGGTAGGTACCGCAGCTAGGTGGCACAGTGGGATAGAGTGTAGAACTTAGAGTCAGGAAGACTCTTCTTTGTGAGTTCAAATATGGCCTCAGACACTTGCTAGCTGTATGATCCTGCACAAGTCATTTAACACTGTTCGCCTCAGTTTCCTCCTCTGTGAAATGGTCTAGAGAAGGAAATTGTAAACCACTCTAGTATCTTTGCCAAGAAAAGCCCAGATGGGGGTCACAAAGGGGGTCACACAAGTGCAGAAGACTGAATAACAACAATAAAGGTGCTCTCTTGGCTTGGCTTTCAATTCCCTCTTAACCCTTTTTGTTTTATCCTTTTCAGTTTGAAGATCATTCTCATTGGTAGAGAAAAGGGAAATGAAGTAGCTTTAAGGAATTCTGCTAGAAAGGTCTATTATCTAACATTGTCCCTGTGACCCCCTAGAAGAGGGCTTATCCCTGATTTTCTCTTCTTGATCCGAGCCAGACTTATAGGAATCATTTTTTTGTTCTTATTATTAACCACAATCCTCAAATTGTTCTGGGCTTTGGCTTTCTTCCTTTGTATTAGTTTACTTTGTAAGGGAACCTGTACAACCTCCTACAAGAAAGATTTTACAGTCCAGAAAATAGGACCAGCCTAAAGTGTTTGTGCAATGTCAGTCATGTGATTTTAAGGAAGCCTTAAGGGTTTCACCTTCTCCCAAATACATTTACCATGTGCTCTAACATGCATCAGTACCCTTCTATCTGTTCAGGAACTTTCTGAAATGTTACCCTTTTCTGGTAGACAACCAGTATGGGACCAGTGTGGTGTAGTGGAAAGTTTAATTTTCCATCAACTTGGAAATAATGGGACCTGAGTTTGGCTCCCAGCTCTGCTACCCAATGTCTGAATGACCTTGGGAAAGTCACTTAAACTCTTTAGACCTCCATTTGCTTGTCTATAAAAGGAGTAGATGGCCTCTGAGATCTCTTCCAGCTCTAAGTCTATGATACAGAAGACTACTTTTAAGATGCACATTTACCTGGGAGGGGAGTTTTCTCCCATTGTCACATTAGTTAATAGTAAGATGAGTAGCTAAGCTATTTGTCCTCTTAGAAAACATGGGCATGAGGGCCAGCTAGTTGATGCAGTGGATAGAGCTCTGGCCCTGGAGTCAGGAGGATCTGAGTTCAAATCCAGCCTCAAACACTTACTAGCTGTGTGGCCCTGGGCAAGTCACTTAACCCTTGCAAAAAAAAAAAGCATAGGCACAAAATGAAGAGATATATTTCAATGGGAACTTAGAGCCTGGAGTGATTGAATGACTGAAGCATAATGGGAGTTTGGGAGTGGGATGGAGAACAGAAGAAGGACCAGGGTGTGTAGCACCTGGGAAGGTACGGAGAGAGCAGGATATTGTGCAGAGCACTAAACACAAATGTCACCTGCTAGTGTGTCCTGTTGAATCGATATAACATGTGGGGTCAGGCTAGCTTTCTCCTTTCTAATAGGAGAAACAGGAAGTTTTTTTTTTATTAAATTAGAAAACAGGGACATTTCAAAAGCAAGATGACCTCACCCATTGGAGTTGTTGCCAAGAAATCAAATAATGGGAGTGATTTTATACCAAGGTATTGGAAGATGGCAAGGGCAGTAAAATTCTCTGAGACAATGCATTTTGCAGCAGGACAGGTGTGGTCATCTGTAAAAACCTTTCTGGTGCATCAGACCTAATTTTTCTTGTTAAATGCCATCTCCACTCTAGGCATATTTCTTGTTCCTGCCTGGTATCTACCTTCATTCTCTTTCAAAAAAAATTAATTAAAAATATTGTGAGCTTAGCAATCGTCAACAAAGACAAACACTACGTAGGATCATAGATTCCATTTTAAGCTAAAAGGCATTTTAGAGACCATTTAATCTGACCCCCCTCATTTAAACATGAGGAAATGGAAGCTGAAAGAAATGTAGCTTGTGTTTCTGAGGCAAGATTAAAACTTAGTTCTCAATTTCAAAGAAGTAAGAATATTGTACAAGAAAATATGAACTTAGTTCACATATAGTTTGTTTTTAAAGAAATTTATGTACGCATAATTTGAGAAGGTAAATTTCTGTCTGCCCTTTCCTTTTTCCTCTGTTAAAAAATTTTTTTGAGCTTTTTTGCATATCTGTTGCTACTCATATGACACCTCCCCTCCCACCACTAGAATGCCTCCCTTCTAACAAACACATATCCAGCAAAAGGATATCAACATTTTGGCCATGCCAGAGAATGTATATCTCATTCTTCATCTGTACTCCATTATTCTCTGTCCAGAGGAGGAAGGGATATTTTATCACAAGTCTTTGCAGTAACTAACATTCCCTGCTATGATTAGAGTTTTGAGTTCAACATTGTTTTCCTTCACATTAATTGTTGTTATTATGTAAATTGTTTTTCCTAGATCTGCTCATTTTGCTGTAAAACAGTTCACATAAGACTCCCCATATTTTTCTGAGTTCATCCCTTTTGTAATTTTTTACAGAACAATAATATTTCATTACACTTAAATATAAATTTGTTCAGCCATTCTTCAACTGATGGAAACCCATTTTGTTTCTGGTTCCTTGCTATTAGGACAAATACTACTATAAATATTCTTGTACCTTGGGTCCTTTTCCTCTGACCTTGACTTCTTTGGGATATATGCCAAATAGTAGAATCACTGGGTCAAAAAGTCTGTTCTTGGGTGTCACAGACGGTTTTTCAGAATTGTCGAATGAACTCACAGTGCATTAGTGCACTAATGTGTATCTGTATTCACATGACTCCTCCAACAATTGCTAATTTTTTTGTCTTTGTCCATCTTTGCCAATCAATATAAGGTAGAACCTCAAAGTTCCATTAAATTGCATTTATCTTGCTATTAGTGAATTGATAAATTTTTTTCATCTGGTTGTGGGTAGATTTCATTTCTTTATTTTGAGAACTACCTATTTACATCTTTTTACCTATTGGGGAACGACTCTTCATATATTTGTATCAATTCTTTATATAGCTCAAGATATTAGTCCTTTATCAGAGAAATTTGCTATGTTTTCCCCAGTTGTTTCCCTTTCAATTCTAACTATTTATTGGGCTTATGCAAAAGTCTTTCAACTTTATGAAATTAAAATTATCTATTTTATCTTTTATGATAACTTGGTGATATGATAACTTTTATGATAACTTATGATTATCTTTTATTATTACTGCCAGAATTTTTGTTTGGATAAAAATTCTGCCTTTAGCCATAAAGTATTTCCTTTTTTTGTGTGTGTGTGTGTATGTGTGTGTGTGTGTGTGTGTGTGTGTGTGACATGACCATTTATATTTATGTCCTGTCACCACTTGGAGGTCGTTGTAGTATATGGGGACATTATTTTTCTTTAGTTTTCAGAGGACCAGTGACATCGCTATGTGATGTATGATGTGTTGACTTACATGAGAATTGGATTTAAGTGAGACAGTTGCACGAGGTCATCATCCTCTCTTCCAGAGTCATTGAAGCCCACTGGCAAGATAAAAGTCAGGGGGATTGGTGATGGCCCGAGATTCAGTGGATGACTTTGGCCTCTTCAATGTCTGACTAGGTTCTAAGTTCTAAGCACTCCTCAGTGCCGGCTTCAGTCACCTTCATGGCCACTGGAACAAATTGTTCTTATCCACTCATTCTGTTGGGAGAAGTCTTTACATGCTTGGGCGGGGGGATATCCCCATAATGGGTTTTAGGCCTGTCAGTTACCCTTAACCTGGTTTAGGCTATCTGCCAAGGTGGCTAACTGAGGCGTGGCCACTACACATACTACAGTTTCTTGAAGCCACAGGTGAAAGTTGGGTGGCAGGTGGACACCAAAGTGGATGAGTGGCCCTCAAAAGGGCTTGGCAAAGTCTCACACCAGAGGTGCTAGTCTTCCCTGAATGCCCCATATACCCCAGAACTAGAATTAGGGAGAAAAGTAAAGAGAGAATCCATAAGTCACCTCCTGAAAGAAACCCAAAAATAAAAACTACCAGGAACATCACATAGGCTAAATCCAGCTCAAAGAAAAAATACGTGAAGCCAAAAAGAGTTCAAACACCAAAGAATCACAGTAAGGATTACACAACATGTGACAGCTGCTACTATAAAGAAGAAGAAAGCTTAGAATATGATATTTCAAAAGGCAGAAAGATGTAGGTATACAATCAAAGACAGCCCATCCAGAAAAAGTAAATACAATCCTACAATGGGAAAAATTGACCTTTAGTGGAACAAAAGATTTCCAATCATTCCTAATGAAAAAGCTATAACTGAGCAGATATCTTTAAATGAAAATGCAGGAGCCAAGAAAAGCACAGAAAGGTATGTATTTGCTTAAGTGAAAGGATAAAAGTCTTTTCAGAATCTTAATATCTATATGTTATTGTTGAGTCATTTCACTTGTGTGTGACTCTTTATGAATCCCATTTGGGGTTTTCTTGGCAAAGATAACTAGAGTGGTTTGCCATTTCCTTTTCCAGCTAATTTTGCAAGCAAGGAAACTGAGGCAAGCAGGGTTAAATGACTTGCCCAGCATCCTGGTTAGTAAAGTGTCTGAGGCCAGATTTGAACTCAAGAAGATGAGTCTTCTTGACCCCAAGTCCGGTGCTCTGTCTACTACACCACACCTATCTGCCCAGTGGTGGGATTCAAATAAATTAACAACTGGTTTTCTGCCCTAATGACCTTTGAGTGAATGTTGGTGAAATGTGTATGAATGTATGTGTGTGTGTGTGTGTGTTTGAGAATATGTATAGTCTGTGAGTGTGTGTCAGCTTGTATATGTGTGAGTGTATGTGAATGTGTATGAGTGTATAAGTGAACATATGTGAATGTACATGAGTTTGTGACTGTGTGTGGGTGGATTGTATTTGTGAGTGTGTATGAACATGTTTAGGTGTGTGAGTGAATGTTGGCGAATGTGTATGGATGTGTGTGTGTGTGTGTGTGTGTGTATGTGTGAGAGTGTGTTTGTAATAAGGCACTGGACCAGCTCAGAAAAATGGTCTTGTGTTGGGTTGTATACATGGGGTTGTTGTACCCGTGCACTCGCAGCCTGACTTCTCCCAGGAGTCAGCCAACGCCATCCTGAGACCTGGAGACATCAGGACTAAGGTGAGCTGAGGGCTAGGGAAAAAGTCAAAGTTTTTCTTGAACAGCTTTAGTTACACTAAAAGGCCAAGTCTGAGGCACCAAGGACAATCTGACTTTTTGGCATGTTTCCCCCAGTTTCTCTCCTCTTGCCCCCCATGGAACACTCCCTCTGAGCTCTTGGCATCCTTGATTTCCATGACACCATGGTCCTTCAGTCATCAGGATCAGTTGGGACCAGCTCTGGTCAGGGCTCAGGCCCAGGGGGAAAGAGGCAGGCTGATTACAAGAAGGGGAGAGGGTGTTGGTGAAAGGAGCAGGGTTGGTAAGGGCCAGGCCAGGTGGGTAAGGGCCAGAGGGTGACAGTGGTCAGGGTGGTGGGCAGTGGAGGCCATGTTTTGGGTAGCTTCCACCATCAGCACCTTCTGCCTCCTCACACAAGGTACAGTAGGAGTGGCAAGCAGGCAGAAGCCCAAAGTAACTGCTTCCTTTTTTTCTCCTTTAAGCTAAGAGATGCAGTCCCAGACCTCTAGCTTCACTGCTGGCCCCTGGAGGAGTGGCTTGGTGGGTGATTCACTCAAGAGCAGATGGAGAGGGAGGGAGTGGGGGTCAGGAGGGGGTGGTATAAGTCCATCTCAGCCTCTGCTGCTGGAAGTCCCCCCCCATGCTCCCCCTGCAGTGGTGGCAGCTTCTGCTGGGGGTATAGCCAGCCCTCCCATCCCAGGCCTGGCTCTCCCCTTCCCTTCCTCCTCCCATCTCCTGTTGGCACCTCATTACTGCATTCCCACTTTCCCCTGTGCCTCCATCCCAGACTCCATTCCTGGGCTGGGACACAGCATCACCTTTGGGGAGGGGGCCAGGGAATATATATTTGTGATTTCCACATTGGGCAGCTGCCCAGGTGCCCACCTTAGAGAGAACCCTGATTACAAGTGCCATTTTAACTACTGGTTTGCTGAACTCAACATAAAATTAGGTATCAGTTCTGCCAAACCGGTGCAAACCCGCTGAATCCCACCACTGTATCTGCCCCTTATAAAGGGCCACAGAAAGATGTTTAAAAAAATGATAAAAGAATGGATGATTTTGTTAGTTTCAAGAGAAGACAAAGATGGGAGAGACAGGAAATTATATGGGAAAGAACTGAGGAGGAAGGGGAGGAAAATCACACATCGTAGAGATTATATAGAGAGTATATAAAATAAAGGAGAAAAGGGTGGGGTGAATGGGAATGGCAGAAAGTTCATTTTCATTGAGTCAGGTCAAAGGACATAATTACATTACAATATTTTACACTTACAAAGGAAATGGGGTGGTAAAAGGACATGGGAATACAGGAGTCCAAAAGATAGGAAAGGCAATAGTCATAAGCAAAATAAACTGAAATTTTGGAGAGAGGAACTTGAAGGAGGTTTAGAAGGAAAGGAATAAAGAGTAAAAACCTGGTATCAAGGGCAAAGCAAGGGGAAGAAAAGAGCTGCAAAAGATAGAAAACAAGCCATCTCACATATAAATTACAAGAGTCAAACTCTCACTTGTACTAATTTTATTTGTAAAGAGGGGGAAGTGGGAGCACAAAGAGAAAAAAAATTGCAAGAAAACAAGTTGGAGAGAAACAATTAACTTGAATATGAATGGAATGAACTCACTCAATAAAATAGAAGAAGGTAGCAAAATTAATTAGAAAAAAGAATCCAACAATGTTTAAAAAAACATTTGAAGCACAAAGATTCCCATAGAGTTAAAATGAGGGCTTCGAGCAAAAGCTATTATACTTCCAGCCATCATGATTTCAGATATGGCCATAGTAAATATAGAAATGACAGAAAATGCCTTTTTTTCTCTGAAATATAGAGGTCATTTATAAATTATTCTCCTAATTCTTACTTCACTCTATTTCAGGTCATGTGTCCTCAGTTTTCTTTGAAATTGTCCATTTCATCATTACTCTGGGTACAATAATATTCCATTAAATCCATATAATATAATTTGTTTACCTAATAGGAGGAGAGCTCCTCAGTTTCTTAATTTTGCCTACAATGAAAAGAGCTGCTATGAATATTTTTGAACTTACAGGTTTTCCTCTTTCTTTGATTTCTTTGAGGTAGGGAGCCCTGGTAGTAATATAAGTGGGTCACAGGAATGCAACACACAGTTTAGCAACTTCCTGCTTCCTTTTTGCTTTCCACAATGTCTGGGACAGTTTACGACTCTACCAATAATGCACTAGAATGCCTGTCTTCCCTAAACCCTCTCTGGTTAGTTATTTTGCTTTTTGTTTGTTTGTCACTCATCTGCATGTGAGATGCATCCTCAAAGTTGCTTTAATTTGCATTTCTCTAATTACTAGTGTTTTAGAGCATTTTTTCTTATGACCATTGATAGCTTGGATTTTTTTCCTTTTAAAACTATTCATATCCTTTGACCATTCATTTAATGGGGGAATGGCTCTTAGTCTCATAAATTCAGTTACCTATGGATCTTGGCTATGAGACCTTTATAAGAGAAACATACTGCAAAGATTTGTTTTACCCCCTCCTATTTAGCTCTTCATTTCTAACCACATTAGATTTTTTAGTGCAAAAACTTTGGTTTCATATAACAAAAATTGTCCATTTTTTATCGTGTGAGCTTCTCTTAAGGATTTAGTCATGAACTCTTCCTCTAACCATAGATTCAAAAGGGAATTTCTTCCTTGCTTCTCTTATGTTGTGCTCTTTTAACTCTAGTTCATATATTCATTTATAGTTGGTCTTGGTATATAGTCTCAGGTATTGTTCTAAATATAATTTCTGCCAGGATGTTGCCCAGTTTTTCCAGCAATTATCTATTTATTACCTATTTATTGTTTCTCTCCAATTCATTTTTCCTTTAAGTATTTAGATGCTATGCTATTAGGTACATGTGTACTAAGAGTCAAAGTTGATTTATTATCTGTAGTACCTTAAGGTATATGGTTCAAGGTACATGTGTATGTTTCACTCACATTCACCTCCTTTTCCTGGAATTTTCCATTCCTTGGAAGCTTCCATATTAGGCATTTCCATTTCTCTATGGAGCTTCACCAATAAATGGCTTCCTACTTTTGACATTAGGGGACTAGATTAACATGCCCTATCTAGGCACAATGGCAGAGTTGACTCCATCACTGTGGGTCATTATTTCAGAGTGAAAAGGAGGGGAAAAGCATGCACATGACAGCCAGAGGGTTGGTGAAGCTGTGGAGGAGGTGGCTGGAGAGGAGGGAGGAAATGAACCGTGTGGCGGAGTGAGACTCTGCTGGAATTGTGGTCTGACAAAAGCTGTCACCAATCAAGAGAAGGGATCCCCTGGGTAGATGAAGATGTGGTCTCTGGCATCAGCAGCAAGGTATTTGGTGATATTATGAAGAAGGTGGCAGGAGAGAGTGTATCCTTATTTCTTTGGTGACTCTGATCTGGACATAACATTTGCCCTGAACTCCTTCTTCTCTTGTTCTGCGTTTCTTGTTAGACATCATGACTGATGTCTTCTCCTGTGTCTGAAGTCTGTGAGTTAAAATATATCTGTAATTAAGGCCTATTACTTTTAGCATTACCAACTCCCTCTTGTGTGAAATCATCTTCTTCTGTAAACCCGCTGCAATAGACTGGAACAACAAGGTAGATAAATAAAGCATCCTGAAAAGTCTTTAGAGGAAAGCTACTGATTAATAATGAAAATTAAAGCTGAACAAATGGTCCATTAATCTGTTGTTTGTATATTGAAATGTTCATATGTGTTGATATTTCTTAAGTTCATTTAAAAAGTAAATTAAAAATATTCTCTACGAAGTATCATACTTCCATATTTCAACTGGATCTTTCAGGCCACAGTCCGTGATTCTTTTCCTGTGTATGTCTTCTTAGTTATACTGAAGACCATTTTTTGGTATTTATCTGGCTCTTTCACTATCTTAAGGCCTAGAGGATTTATGTGGTACAATGGATAGCACACTGGACCTGGCTTCAAGGAGCCCTGAGTTCAAATCTAGCTTTTAGCTGTGTGACCCTAGGCAAGTCACTTAACATCTGTTTGCCTCAGTTTCTTCAATTGTAAAATGAAGTTAACAATAGCAACTACCTCATAAGGTTATTGTGAGGATCAAATGAAATAATATTTGTAAAGCACTTAGCATAGTACCTGGGACATAGTAGGTACTTGTTTCTTTCCTGCTACATGAAATCTCAGGGTATAAGTTCTTTCAATATTTATTTCAAAGAATCTCTACTAAAGTGCCTTGTAGGATTATGTAGATTTTAAGCTGCAAATGATATTAGAAGTTTATCTAGTCCAAACTCCTCATGTTATAGATGAAAAAACAGGCTAAAAGAAATTAAATGACTTTCCTGAGGTCACTCAGTATGTGGCAGAGCCAGGTTTTAAATTGACATCTTCTGATTCAAGATCTATCCTTCATTCCACTCTACCCATGGTATGGGAATCATCCTGGTTCTTGAAAATTGTACCAGTAGAATACAAGCACTAAAGTCCTCTCAAACTGGAAAAGATCTTACGTGTAGGTCCCAGAGAGAGACTGACTATATGCCTACCTCAATGTGGAGATGATCATTATCACAAAGCTGGCCACTGGGAGGGATCTATTGAGACACGGGAGGATTGCACTGGTACTGAGGGTGCCTACACTGATGAAATGACCAATATTTGCTTTTCTATTTCACAGAAACAGACACCACCAACAAAAGATGTGGAACAGTTATCATTTACATCACTTACAAAACACATCACAGGACTGAGTCAGTAACAGGACTGGACTAGATGGTCCTTTAAAGTTCCTTCCAACTCAAACATTCTGTACTTTTGATTCTAAACTATAGCATCCTTGCTTTCTATTCCAATCCTCTCTCAGTGATATAGTGAGGAAAATCCATCCAACCTCAGAGGTTGTGAAGGATGGATGAAACTGGAGTGCTTCCAGTTTTGGGGGGAAAAAGCTTTGGAAAATCTGTAAAAATCTCCTTCCGAACTGCCCAAACTTGCCTGTTTTGTGCTCCATTCTGTTAAGGAACTTGTTTCTACTAGGTGACAGCTAACTAATCTGATCATCTAATCAATTTCTAAGTAATACTCGCCAAGCTTAAAAGAGTCTCGCTGGAGAAAAATTACTTAATTCAAAAGAGCGACTGTAGGGTGGGATTTTCAGGTAACATGGAGGATTAGAGAAGGAAATCTTTTGAGTGGGTGGGGCTCTTATAGTACACCTCTAGTCCTATATACATGAGCAGATCTCTAGTCCCGTCTTCAGGAAAAAGAGAGCCCTGCTTCCCAGACATCCTTATTTTGGACTCCAGAGCACCTTCTTGTTTCTATAATTCTACATGGACTATCCTGAGACTCTTTAAAATGGGCAGGTCTTGAAAAAAAAAAACAGAGAAATGCAGTGCTGGTTCAGAAATCAGATGTCTCCACTCAGTGTTCCTTAATTTTATGCTAATATCACATGCTTGAAACAATTTGTCACTGAACTCTACTCATTGTGTTTACTTTGGCTCTTTTGAATGGGAAAAGTCTACAAAGAGAGATTATGCTCACTATTTAATAAGCCCAGATAAGAGATAGCTGACTAAATGGAAAATTCTACCTTCCTTCTGTTCCCTAATCTCAATGGTTTCTGATTATTTAACTAGTGCCCTTGTTGGCTAGAGATGTCGCTCTCACTGATCTACTGATCCTCTATACACCTGGAGGATCTTTCCAACTTCCACAGAAAACATTGAAAGAAAAATATTAGTCTAAGTATCTCTATTGGCCAGAGCCTCCTGTTTGTAAACAGTGGAGGAGAGAGAATCCTGAGTGGAACCAAATGGTCTTATTTATTCTAAGACAAGTATGTGTGTGGAATACAAGTCACGTGTCCTGTCCCAAACATCCATCCAAAAGGTTTGAGAGTATGGTGTCCAAGTTAACTACCAGGTGGTATTCAACTTGAGCTACCAGCACCAGACTCGGGCTTTCAGGCTCATTGGCTAGTCCATGTTAGATTATATGTTCCATGAGGGCAAGGATCTGAGTCACATCTGAATTTTCTCTCTCCTGATTCCCCAGTAGATTTTTTTTTCCTATACACAATCAGTTTTCTGAATATTTATGTAGCTGGATTGAATTGAGTTGACAGTGAACTTTCTCTAACCCTCTCTTTCCACTGGGGAAAGAGAAGGAAGAAATGAAAAAAGATGAGCTAGAGTTTTTCCCAGGCAGAGCTCCAGCAAAGTAGGGGGCATGTGCTGCTGATTGGACTCTGGTAATCGCTCTGCAAGCTTCTCTTCTCATTTTTCTGCGTGGTCTGTTATGTCACAAGGTCTCAGTCCCATTTTACTTGACTTCCGTGCTTTCTGTCAGAGAGCAGTGCCCAGTCTTCTTGTTCTCTACTGACTATGTAGGAAAAACATAGGGGACCAGCCCAACTCACAGTCTTCTCTCCCAACCATCTCTCTGATTATCTTTTCTGTCTTACCTACATTACTTTTTATACAAGAGGCATTCTTTCCAAAATCAAAAGGCCCAGAAACTTGGGGAACTCTAGGTAATGCCTCCACATGCCTACATTCCCACTCCTCCAAATTCAGGGCAATATCCCTGTGACAGGGGTTGCATTCATATACAAGTATACATCCAATTTGAGCATATGTGAATGTAGGGGGGAGAGAGAATATATGAGCTGTGTCTATCCCCAAACTTACATGTCATATGGAGTAGCTTCAAAAGAGGAAAAGGATAGCATCTAAGACACCTGAAAGGGATCCAGTAATAAAAACTCATGGCCTCAAGTGTCTATATACAAATTCCCAAATTTTAAGCAATAAACAAGAGGAGGTAGAGGTCTTTTATGTAAGGGATGGTGGCAAATTTGACATTATAGGTATCACTGAGATTTGATGAGATAAAACCTAGGAACAAACTATGACTCTCAATAGGTACACTATACTATAAAGAAACAGGATAGGTAAAAGAGGGTAGGTGGGTAGGTGGGCATAGCACTGTATATTAGGAAGGTATACTCATGTGAGGAAACTTCAGAACCCAAGGGAGAAAGCATGGTAGAGAATATTTTGGTAAAGGTCAAAGGACAGAGAAATAGGAGTAATTTTATCACTAGAGTATGTTATTACATGATATGGTACAAACTCTAGTCAATATAATGATTATGATTCCCGAAGACCAATGAAAAAATGCTACCTACTTCTTGACATATGATGGGCTGATGAATATGTAGAATGAAACACATTTTAAAACATGGCCAGTATGCGAATTTATTTCACTGGATTATTTTCAAATTTTGTGAAAATTTTCATCAGTAGCTGCTCAGTGACTAATATGATTGCTTTTGTAGTCCTATGCTTAAGGTTATCCAAAGAATAAGGTTTTGATGCACATATGACAGCTTTGACATGACCGTACAAGAAGAAATTTAATGGAGCTAGATCAGGGCATTGAGGGGACCAAGCAATAGGACCCCTTCTGCTGATCCACCAGTCTGAGAAAATGTCATCCAGAAACTCTTGCACATGTAATACACAATAACAGGGTGCCTAGTTTTGTTAAAATGAAAATTTGTTATTCAAAATTCATGAAACTAAATAAATATGAAGAAATTTAAATAATTAAACATTCAAATAGTGTTTTTTGCTACAAATGTTTAGCATTTATAATTCTGAAGTTCTTAAAGCTTAAAACTTCACTAGTATTTTTGGAGCATACTCTATTTCAAAAATCAAATCAAGGCCTGGGGAATGAACATTTATGCTAATCTGAGAGATCAAATTATATTATGCAAATTAAGTACAATCATTGGCTCATTTTTTTAACTGTATATTTCAATTAGTTCCTTTAGAAAAACAATAGCAACAAATAATGAACAAATGAGGGAGTGAGATTAGGAGGCCACTTGGCACAGGGCAAAGAGTCTTAAACATAAGATTTGAGTTCAGATCCCCTAGCTCTTCTATTTACCACTTTATGACCTTGGACATATCACCTAACCTTTCTGGGCCTCAGTTTCCTCATTTGTAAAATGATGAGATTGGCTAACAAGACTTCTAAGATCCTTTTCAACTCTAGATTTATGATTCTATCCATAATTACTGTACTAAGTATAAATAACTTTAAAAATATCATCTTGGGGCAGCCAGGTGAGTAGAGGGAGTAGAATGAGTAGAGCACTGGCCCAGGAGTCAGGAGGACCTGCATTCAAATCCGGCCTCAGACACTTGACATACTTCACTAGCTGTGTGACCTTGGGCAAATCACTTAATCCCAATTGCCCTGCCCCACCCCCAAAAATCATCTCTCTAATTATACAGATCAGAAGATCTGTATGTCCCCTTGAAAATGAAGACTGCTGTTACTTGGCATAGGAAACTAGAAATGTAGTCTGAGGTTCATCATATTATTTAATTTATGGGGCTAAACGTCCCATTCCTCGACTATACATGCTTACATACATACATACTTGTATATGTGTGTTGTTTGTCCTTCATGTTTAATGAGTATCAAAATGACACCACA
Source organism: Phalanger gymnotis (assembly GCA_028646595.1). NCBI lineage: Eukaryota > Metazoa > Chordata > Mammalia > Diprotodontia > Phalangeridae > Phalanger > Phalanger gymnotis. Next base: position 214,837,390 of record CM053626.1, read on the forward strand.
ATATCAAGGTTTATGTTTATTGTGTGTGATCAGACACAATGTGAGTTCTAAATTTGCACATCTCACATTTCTTTTGAGCTACCACAATTCTACTTTGCTCATAGAACACAGCACCTTCTCTGACGTGGGCATGCCATGCTGGACGATCCTGTGCCAGTGTCTCCTATGTCTCACAATCAATACCAAAGTTCATCAGAGAGACTCTGAGAATGTCCTTGTATTGCTTCTTCTGACCTCTATGTGAGGACTTGCCTTCTGTGAGTTCTCTGTAAAATAGTCATTTAGACAAACACGTTTGGCACTTGAACAATGTGGCCCCACCCATTGGAGTTGCACTGTCTGTAGCAGAGTTTGAATGCTTGGCATTTTGGCTCAAGAAAGGACCTTTGGAGGTGGAGCCAAGATGGTGGCTGGAAAGGAGGGACTAGCATAAGCTCCCCACCAAGTCCCTCCAAAAACCTATAAAAATGGCTCTGAACCAATTCTAGAACTGCAGAACCCACAAAATAGCAGAGGGAAGCAGGGCTCCAGACCAGGACAGCCTGGATGGTTGCTGGGTGGTTGCTTTCGCACACAGAGCTGGGAGCGGAGTGGAGCAGAGCCCAGCGTGGGCAGCGGGGACCAACCAGACCAGGAGCTGGGCGGGCTCTAGAGCCCTGAATCAGTGAGCTGTGGCAATTACCAGACTTCTCAGCCAACAAACACCAAAGACAACAGAGGTTAGTGGGGAAAGCTGAGGGGACTAGAAGGAGTTCACAGTTCAGTCACCTACCAGGGGGAAGCTGCAGAACTACAGCTGTAGTTGCTTCTAGCCCCAGGATCACCTGGTGGGAGGAATTTAGTGGCAGATCAGAGCAGGAGTGCAGAGCCTGCTGAAGATCTAAGTCCAGTCAGGGTTGGGGATTCTTGGGGAAGGAGGAGTGCTGGTGTGGCAAAGCTGGATGTAATAGCTCTGACATCAACAATGCATCCCCCCAAGCTTGGAACATAGTACTCTTCACTCTATAAGCAGTCATACCCCGCTGAAAAACTCAAGGGTCAAGTAAGTTGGCTGGGAACATGGCCAGACAGCAAAAATGTACCCAGATTCAGTCTCAGATTCTGGAATCTTTCTTTGGTGACAAAGAAGACCAAAACATACAGCCAGAAGAAGTCAAAGCTCCGACAACAAAAGCCTCCAAGAAAGACATGAACTGGTCTCAGGCCATGGAAGAGCTCAAAAAGGATTTGGAAAAAAAAGTTAGAGAAGTAGAGGAAAAATGGGCAAGAGAAATCAGAAGGATGAGAGAAAACCATGAAAAACAAGTCAATGACTTGCTAAAGGAGACCCCCCAAAAAACACTGAAAAATATACGAAAGAAAACAACACCTTAAAAAATAGACTAACTCAAATGGCAAAAGAGCTCCAAAAAGCTAATGAGGAGAAGAATGCCTTGAAAGGCAGAATTAGCCAAATGGAAAAGGAGGTCCAAAAGACCACTGAAGAAAATACTACCTTAAAAATTAGATTGGAGCAAGTGGAAGCTAGTGACTTGATGAGAAATCAA
>CM053626.1:214839436-214918589 GCA_028646595.1 Phalanger gymnotis
AAAACAAACACTTTCGAAAAGGGACAGGGTCAAGGGAGAAAATTGGATAAAGGGAGATAGGTTAGGAAGGAGCAAAATATGGTTAGTCTTTCACAACATAAGTATTGTAGAAGGGTTATACATAATGATACACATGTGGCCTATGTTGAATTGCTTGCCTTCTTAGGGAGGGTGGGTGGGAAGGGAAGTGGGGAGAGAATTTGGAACTCAAAGTTTTAAAAACAGATGTTCGAAAACAAAAAAAGGTTTTTGCATGCAAGTAGACAATAAGACACACAGGCAATGGGGCGTAGAAATTTATCTTGCCCTACAAGAAAGGAAGGGAAAAGGGGATGGGAGGGGAGTGGGGTGACAGAAGGGAGGGCTGACTGGGGAACAGGGCAACCAGAATATATGCCATCTTGGAGTGGGGGGAGGGTAGAAATGGGGAGAAAAATTGTAATTCAAACTCTTGTGAAAATCAATGCTGAAAACTAAATATATTAAATAAATTAAATTAAAAACCCTAAAAAAAAAAAAGAAAGGACCTTTGTCCAGTACCTTGTCCTTGCTGGGTGATCTTCAGAATCTTCCTAAGACAATTCAGACGGAAGTGATTCAGTATCCTGGCATGGTATGTATAGACTGTCCAGGTTTCACAGGCATATAACAATGAGGTCAGCATAATGGCTCTGTAGACTTTCAGTTTGGTAGGTAGCCTAATACTGCTTCTCTCCACACATTCTTCCTGAGCCTCCCAAATGCTGAGTTAGCTTTGGCAGTGCATTTGTCAACTGCATCATCTTTGTGTACATCCTTGGAAAGCATACTGCCAAGGTAAGTGAACTTGTCCAAAGCATTCCAAATCTCTCTATTTGCTGTGTGTATGTGCTACTTTTCATTTTGTTTTTGTATTCCTAGTGCCTAGAATAAAACTAGGATTAGATTGAATAGTATATGTTATGATGACTTAAAAAGAAACCAGAACTTAGTAACAGCTTGCATAATTTCGAAGTGGTACTACTTGGCCTAGGCCTTAAAATATGGTTAGAATTTGGGTTGGACTGAGGGAAGGAGACTGAAATGAGCAAAGAAGTAAGCATCTTGTGTTCTAGGAAGAATAAAAAGGTCAGCCTATTCTGCACATTTGAGAGAACTGTGAGAAACAATTTTGGATAAGAAAGGTGAGAGGCCAGGCTATGGAGCACCCAGAAAGTCAGCAGTTTTTTCTCTGGAAATAGGGAGCCACTAAAAGTCTGCTGGCAGGAAAGTGACTTTAAAGTATATTTTCAGGAAGATTCTTTGTGGCAGGGTTCTACAAGATAGATTGAGAGAAGGATGTTTCAATTTTCATATCATTTATTAATTTTTAATCTTCTGCTTTATATACAGTACTGTGTTGGACACTGGAGAGTCATAATGATTAAATTAGACATGGCCTCTATTCATACAGAGGCATGGATGACATTCCAGTAGGATGATATGGAAATACATAAATGACTTTAATACATTGTAGGTACATGAAAGATACAAATTAAGGGCTATGTGAGATAGTGGTGTCAAACTCAAATAGGCACTGATGCCTGCTGCTCTCATATTGTTTACAAAAAATACCACAAATTGACATTATCTATGTTGTATTTGCATTTATTTTGTTAAATATTTCCCAATTGCATTTTAATTTGTTTCCTCTGAATTTGACACCTGTTAGTGAACAAGAGGGAAAATATCAATCCGGAGGCTTAAGGAAAGCCTCATGGAAAAGATGGACATTCGAGTTGGACTTTAAAGTTGGAAGGAACTTCGAAAGGTAGGGTGGTATGAGAAAGGTCTTGAAGACTGGGCTTAAGGAGCTTGAACATAAAATAGCAGTAAATCTTGAAGAAGCAGCATTGTATAATGGAATGCACAAGTGAGAGCAGGAATTTAGATTCTAGTCCTTCCCCTACCACTAAACAGCTTTGTGAACTTGGGCAAGTTATTAAACCTCCATGGACCTCAATTTCTTCATCAATGACAATTTTAGCTTTGCTTATAGTATATAATAGTATACATATATTATGTAGTATATAATGGTAGCTTGTTTTACCCCTCACATTAATTTGATCCTCACAAGAATTATGATGTAGGTAGCACAAATAGGGGCAGCAAACTGTCTAGCACATAATAGGAGCTTTAAAGTTGCTATAGAATTGAATTACCCAGGTTTACAGATGAGAAAACAATCCCAGAAATATTCAATTACTTGCCCCCAATCACATATCTAGTAAGTGACAGAAAGATGTGAAGCCAGATCTTCTGACTCCAAACCTAGTGTATATGTACGTGTGTGTGTGTGTGTATGTATATGTGTATGTGTATGTGTATGTGCATATATACTAACATGATACATGCATAATATACTATATATACTATATGTATATGTATAAATATGTATATATACACATGTAGTATACTATATATGTATAAATATGTATGTATACATATATAGTATACTATGTACTAAATATGTATATGTACAAATAGTATATATAATAACTATATGTATAATATAGTTACTATATGTTATATAATATAGTTAGTAACTATATAGTAACTATGCCATACATATAGTACAGTTTATATATTATATAATATAGGTAGTAACTATAATATACATCTTACTATATAGTTACTATATACTATAGTTACTATATATTATAACTATCAATTATATATAGTAACTATACTATGTACATAGTAGTTACTATGTATGTATACTGTATAATACAGTTAGTAACTATACTCTCCCAGGAGATTTGACTGGATAATCTGAGACAGAGTTTCCGTAACCAGTAGACCAAGAACCCGCCCTCATTCCCCAAGTCAATGCACCCATATGCATACAAAGCACTGTCATTTTTGCCTTTATTCAGCTCCAACAAAAAAATGCAGTGTGACTCATTATAATAGATCAGCAAACATTCCTTCTGGAGGACAGCTGACAATTATGTAGTGATTTGTAAGTAAGGTTTGCAAGACAGTTTAACTATATTACTCATTCTACCCTCACAGCAGTCCTGTGGAGAAGGTAATATAAATATTATTATTCTCATTTTGCAGAATAGAATATTCAGGGTTAGAGAGGTTAAGTGACTTCCTCAGGGTCAGGCAGCTAGTTAGTGTTGGGAGGTTTGATTCTGTTCTGACTTCGAGCCTAGCATTTATCCCAGGATGAATGCACATAGGTGTGTATTGCCATCTCTCGAATATATGCAGATGCTGTTGTGATGAATAGCATACAAAAGCTTTCATGAGAGCATAGTAGCTTTTTGTCTTCATTTCCTTTATCGGCCAGTGGATATTAACAGTGCATCTATCATGTAGGGGTCCTAAACTGTTTTTTTTCACATAAAAAGGTCTTCACATTTGTAAAGGTTTGGAGTCATTGTCCTAATTTCCCTTCCAACTCTACAGAAGGTCCTAATTTCCCAGTAAGGTTATAGAGAATAGTTCTACAAAGTGTGAAATGCTAATAAATGTGGACAATAGCAACTTTTGGCTGAAAAAACTACAAGTCTGCTTCCCAGCTGGGATTAAGTTTGGGAACAAACTACATCTGAAAGAACTTGGAAAGAAAAGAAATAGGGCATTTGTTTACTTGGAAAGAGGCACCCTTGTAGCCACTTTGAAACATTCAGAGATTCTAGGAATCTGAACAGCAGGGACACCAAGTCACAAAGAAATGAATGTGAGTGGACAGAATTTGCATTGTGGCCACTGATGGCTCTTCTTTTCTGAGAAAAGAGGCAGTATTGATTACTAATGTTGAGAGAAAAGCCCAGAGACAGAGAACATTTAAGACTGCATTCCTGTCAGTGCTTAATTCTGTAACCAGTTCCTGGATGAGGACAAGAAAAGCAGCTTTTTCTTGCAGTCAGAGGTGAGGAGTAAAAGGTGGGGCAGTACAGTGAGTGGTATACAGCGTGACCTGAGCTGGCTCTGGAGTCAGGACCCGTATTCAAATCCTCTCTGATATTTACTACTGTTGTGACCTTGGGTAAGTCATTTAGCCTCCTGGGGTCTTGGTTTCCTCATCTGTAAATTGAAGAGGTTGGACAAGATGGCCTCTGAGTTTCTTTCTACCTCATGATCTGGCTTTGGACTTTTGAAAAGGTTGATTTGAAAGGTGGCAGTAGGATGGGGAGAGATCTCAAGGGGTGGGTGGGATGGCAAATGGCCTGGGTTGGCCGTATTCATTTACAGAGTGGTCTTTCTCAGCAATTCCTCTTCCCCTTTTTGACTTGAAAATAATTTGTGGTTTGTCATTTCCACTTCTTGTGTCATTTCCACTTGACTTGTGAAGCACAACTAGGTGCTTCACAGACTATCATCAGGAAGGATATTCTATGGATGTTATATGACATTATAGCCTAGATTTCCACTTCTTCCATGGGATTTAGTAGATCCTAAAGGATTGATGTTCTCCGAGTCTCCCACATAAAGAGCTCAGGTTCTGAGATGATGTATTTTGTTTCTTCCTAAAGGGTGTATTGCACTTATCTGTTGTCATTAATTTATTTGTTTAAATGATGCGATTTGAAATGAATTTAGTTTTAAGAAGTTTGAAAGCGCTTTGTGACAGAAAACTGAAGATACTAGCGATGTCACAAAACCAGGGGTAGGTAACCCAGCTGCCATCCTCAATTTCCACCCTTTCTTTCTTGTCATTCCATCGGATCATCGATTTAGAGCTAGCGGGGATCTTAGAGGTCATCTCATCCAAGTAAGCAAGCTTTTATTAATTTGGCAGCAAGCATTCATTAAGTGCCAGGCACCGTGCTCATCAATCTCCTTGTCCTCTGGATGATGAAGCCTAGGACCAGTGTGGTCCTGTAACTCTAGGTGATCTGATCTAGGTCACCTAGGTAGTAAGCGGCAAAGTTGGGATACGAGCTCATGTCTCTGTTCCATTAAGATCAGCATTCTTTTCACTGTACCACAACAAGTCCCTTTTATTTTTCATACTCAACACCTTAATTCCCTCAGTTGCCTCTCTCCTCTCATTGGAGGGCTAGAAGACAGAGCAATAAACTCCTCTCAACGCCTTCCTTTGTAGAGACTCAGATCATTTTCCAACAGTAGCTCTGCTTCTTTTCCACTTCATGGCATATCACCTCCCCACCCCCTGTGGATCTCCTCCCACCCTGCTTTTCATCCTTTGTGTGTTGTCTGTCCCCATTAGATCACAAGCTCCTTGAAGGTGGGGACTATTTTTTTTTCTTATTTGTATCCCCTGCCCTTAGCACAGTGCCTGGGATGTAGTAATATGGAATAAATGTTTATTGAAGTCAATTGGATTGGATTCGGTGAAAAATCATCAGTGATTGAGAAGGCCTCCTTTCCCTACCACTCCCCTCCTTTACCCAGCCCTTGTTATATTTCAAAGGAAGAGTTGCACGGTTGACTAGAAAGCTGGCTTCAGAGTCTGCATCATGAAGCTTAAAGTCTCATACTTGACATATACTGGCTCTGCAACCCTGGACAAGTCACACACCCTCTCAGCGTCCCAAGACAACTCTCTAAGACTATGCATTACAGGACAACCGAAGATCCCATGGGTAGAAGAGATTTCCTAACTGGAGAGCTCCTGTGTTACATCAGTGAAGTCACAGGTCTGGCCCCAAAATAATGGCATGTTCCATCCTACATAGCAGGCCTGTGTCACTCTATTTTGGTCTTCTGTTGTCAGTGATCACAGCTCTGGGTAGGCCAGAACTATGTATGGCTTTGTCTCTAGGGTGATCTTTTATTGGCAGTGAGCACAGTTCTAGATAGGCCAGAGTTATGTGAGGCTCTGTCTGTAGAGCAGTCTTCTATTGGCAGTGATTATGGCTCTAGGTAGGCCAGAGCTATGTATGGCCCTGTCTCTAAGAGCATAGGGTCTGAGGGTTTGGGAAAGTGCCTGATGTTAAGCTCATTCTGTAGTTGTCTTTTCTGAGCTTGCTATTGGGGTCACAATTAGTAGAAAAGTAGGTATATTCCAGGAGTCTTATCTGTAAAATGAGCTAGAGAAGGAAATGGCAAACCACTCCAGCACTTTGCCAAGAAAACCCCAAATGGGGTCACGAAGAGTCAGACATGACTGAACAACAATAAGATGTCTTCCAAGAGTGTCTGCTAGCCCAGGTTTTTGCCCTACCTAACCCTTCGGAGTAAGCAGCTGAATATTTTCATCATGTTCTTCTTAGGGACCCTCATTCAGTACCAAGCACCTAAAAGATAGGGATCAGGTCTTACCTGGCAGGGCACCTGTGGCTAATGTTGAGCAAGAGTTAACACCGGCCAACTGTTCAGTAACTTAATCTATTGTAAATCCATAGGTTTGTCGGCCCGGGCCAGTGATAATAAATCCACTCAAGATGCAGTGAAAGGCAGCTGCTTTCCTTTAGTGTTTCCTGATTGGCTGACAAGGGGGAATGTAGCATAGAGAATGGAGCGCAGCACTTGGAGATTGGGATACTTGGAAGTAGCTTCCCTCAAAATACCCTCTAGTTACATGATCCTAGACAAGAGAGTTTATGTCTCGGGGACTCAGTTTTTTCATCTATAAAATAACAGTAAATAGCTATGTAGCACTATAAAGTTTGCAAGACAGTTTATAAATATTTCATCCTTTATTGTTATCTCCACTTTACAGATGGGGAAACTAAGGCCAATAAAGTCACATGTGGAGAACCTGTGGCCTTCAGGCTACATGTGGCTTTTTAGATCCTTAAGTGCGGCCTTTTGACTTAATCCACAAAATCTTGATTCGGTCAAAAGGCCGCACTTGAGGACCTAGAAGGAAGACTGCAGGTCCCTTCCCCCCAGTTAAGCAATTTGCCAAGATTCATGCAGCTGGCAAGTATCTGAGGTCAAACTTGAACTCACGTCTTCTGACACCAGGACGTGTGTTCTAGACACCTAGCTGATTAATAACAACATTTTGCATTGCACATTAAGATCTGCAAAGCACTTGACAAATATCATTTCATTTTATCTTCATAACAACTCTGAGAGGTGAGGGCTGTTTTTAACCCTATTTTGCAGATGAGGAAGCTAAGGCAGATACAGTCTCAATGACTTGCCCAGGGTCACACAACTGGTAAGTGTCTGAACTCAGGTCTTCTCAACTCTAGGTCCAGTGCTCTATCTACTTCCCCATTCAAAAGGCTCTTGCTGTAAATCTAATCTTGGTTATGAAATAATAAAAAGCGTGAGATTTTGAGTACTGCTGGATTACAGAAATTCTTACTGACAAAAGAATTTCAGAGACTGTATGCCGAGATTGGAGAGGGGTCTGGGCCAACAGGTATACATGCTATCCCCTGGAGGCTTTGAGCCTTTCCCGTGTGAGGTCCTGACCCCTTGTTATAGAGACATTTTGGCTGTATAAAGGGGCAGAAAAAGAACATTTCTGCGGGAAACACGAAATCAGCTTGAGAAGAAACAGCCCATCAAATAAAAGTGCTTGAGGAGAGACATGGTCTATACTGTGAGGACCAGAGAGAGAACACTCTCTCCAAGATAAAAATCCTTATTGCAAGCAAAGATGGACAAATAACCTGGAATTCCTGGTACTCACAGTCCTGTTCATAGGCTCACCAGAGTTAGTAAGAATTGGATGGGATTTTGGAGACCATCTATTTCACCCCTACCCCTTCTTCTCATTTTATAGAGAAATAGGACAGCCCACCTTGCCCAGTGACTTGTCCAAGGTCACCCAGGTAGATGGTCATAGTAAAAGAAATAGCCTTCTTCCCTTCTCTTGACTTAAAATGGACCCCTGTGAATGGCCTCTATTCTTTGAGAAGATCTTATTTTTATAATTGTAATATTGTTTGTTTTTCATATTACTTTCATTTCTAAATATATCCCTCCCAATATCCTTACCCAATGAGCCATTTCTTGTAATAAAAATTTAAAAAGAAAGAGGGGAAAAGCAATTCAGCCATATCAATCAACACATGAGTCATGTTTAAAGGTTCATGCAGTATTCCTCAATCATATCCTCCTGGCTCCCTCTGCAAAAGTTGTTGGATGGACTGTGGTACATTTTCTCAATTCTTCTTTAGTATAGCAGTCATTCAGTGTTGCCCGCTTATCTCTAGCTGAATCTTCTGTTTTAGTTTCAGGGTAGTCTGATGATCAGGCCATAGCCTGAGAGATTGAAAGGTTAAGAGATGGGGAATTTAGACCAACCCACAAAGTCGCCAGTCCCTATAAGAAGGGCTTTTACCCTCCCATTCTAATAGTGGAGACACAGAAGCCCAGATATCAATGAGTTTCATAAGTGGGAAAATACAAGTTTCAGTGATGGTAATCTTCTAGTTATCTCAAACCAGCTTCCCTAAAAAATATTCCCTATTCCAGCTGCTGTTACCTACCACCTCCCCTCTTTGCCCCTATCTTGTTTAGTCTAAGTGATACACAGTTATCCCTTCCACATTGCGACTTTCCCATAGCAGGTTTTGATACATCGTGGGTCAGTGTAAGATTGGGAATTTGGGGGAAGTTTTACAGAAGCCACACAAGGGGCATCAGACAACAGAAAAGTTTAGAACCTCAGAAATGCACAAAATATTTGTATGATAATATAAATATCAACATATTTTGTTTTTTAATATTATAAACACTCCATAAAGGAAAAAGAAAGAATTTAGACTTCTCTGGTATGAAGGCAGAGCCAAAAATTTTTATGCAGATTTTCAAGAATGTGGGGGTGCGAGGGGGGAGTGGTGTATGCCCCTGACCCCCGTGACGTGGAAGGAATAACTGTATTACTGTCTGATTTCCCTCTGGAACAGAGATGAGCTCACTCCAAGTCTGCTCTCTTTTTCAGAAGACAGCTTTCTCCGGACTCTACTGACAACCACAAACCTTACTAACTACAACCTAGACTAGACATCAGAATCCTGTGTCACCAAAAGATGACTTCCCTCCCTTCCTATAAAACTAGAAATATCTGAAAGCCTATCTTTCTTGAAGTGGGTGATTTGCGGAAACAGGCTTACAATGTGCAGGCTTCTGTTTTAAACTTGGAATAGTATAGGCAGCTTTTCCAAGAGTCTGTTATGTTAGTTAAACTTGACAATTTTAATTGAAACTAAATATAACCTTATCTATAATCTATCACATAAGACTTTCTGATTATCTATGAAACCAGTTATCTGTAGTCTAAATGGCACAGCTGCAGTCATTGTAGCCTATTCAATGCTTAGCATTTTTAAAGGCACTTATTTAACTACTTAATTAAGCAGGTAGCTAGGTAGTGCAATGGTTAGAGTGCTGTTCCTAGCATCTGGAAGATTTTTCTTTTTGTGTTCAGATCTAGCCTCAGATACTTACTAGCTGTGTGACCCTGGGCAAGTCACTTAACTCTGGCTCAATTTGTAAATGACCTGGAGAAGGAAATGGCAAACCACTCTAGTATCTTTGCCAAGCAAACCTTAAAATGGGGTCACAAAGAGTCAGGCACAATTGAAAAACCTATTGACTAATTTTTTAGGTTACACAAGAGGTAGCTTTGCCATTTATGCCTTCTGAACATAGTTCAGGATCAGAATTAATATTTCCCAGCTACCCACTTCTAAAGTTTTAACACAGCAATATGAAAACTAGCTGCTAGAACCCAATGGTCTTCTTTGCTTTTAATAAGAATTTTTGCCTCTTAGAAAGAATTCTCTCTCTCTCTCTCTCTCTCTCTCTCTCTCTCTCTCTCTCTCTCTCTCTCTCTCTCTCTCTCTCTCTCTCCCCCTCCCTTTCTCTCAACTTAGTCTATGTCTTTCCCCAGACACTTTTTATCTGATGGGCTGTGTTTCTTCTCAAGCTGATTTTGTGTTTTACATGGAAATGTTCTTTTTCTGTCCTTTTCCCCAACCAAAATGTCCACATAACAAAGGGTCAGGAACTTACATAGTAAAAGTTCAAAGTCTCCAGTGGACAGTAATGCAAGAGAGCCTCAGTTTTTAAACTTTGCTCAGGGCACACAAACAACTTTTCCCATTAAAGGACTCCTCCCCACTTTTTTTTCTTTTTAATTATGATCTTAAGTGTTAGTCAACATGACTTTTTCAATATGCAAAAAAATAAAAGGATTATATGTATAAATATATTTATATAAAGCTAAACATATTTTGCATCCAGTTTTTTAGGAGTACATTTTGCATTTTAATATGATAGTAACAAAACGGACCTCCTCCTCTGTATCCCTTTCTGAACATCCCTCCTTTCATTTCTGTGTATTTTAAGAAAATCCTAATTGAGTGTGTTCCCATTAAATGTAATTTTAATAGAGTGTTTCTCTGTAAAATAATACAATTTGACTTGACTTTTTAAAAATAAATTTTTATTGGTTTTTTGTTTTTTATATCATCCTAGTTCTCCCCACTATACCTCTGCCTCCTCTTCCCAGAGAGTCATCTCATATAATAAATAATATTTTCTGAAGACAAAAGAAAAAGAGGGAAAAAACAGCACAACCAATCAATATGTTGAAAAAAGTCCAAAAACATGTGCTATAAGCAACCTCTGTGGATCTCACACCTCCACAAAGGGGTAGGGTAAGAGCATTGTTAGGTCTTTCTCTTTGAGTCATGCTCGCTCTTTATAATTTTGCAAAATTCACTTTTGATTTTGTGTTTACATTTGGTTGTTCTTTCCATTTACATTGTTGTGGTCATTGTGTGTATTGTTTCTTGGCTCTACTTCTCTCTTCATTAGTTCACTTAGGTCTTTCCATACTTCTCTGTTTTCATCAGATTCATCATTTCTTACAGCATACTAATGTTCCACGACATTGATGTACCACAATTTATTTAGTCATTCTCTAATCAGTGGGCATCTACTTTGTTTCCAATTCTTTATTATAAAAAGCGTACAATGTATGTTTTTGTGTATATGGGAACTTTCTTTTTACCAATAGCCTCCTTGGAGTATAGACCCATCGATGGAATCTCTAGGTCAAAGAGAATGGACATTTTACTCACTTTATTTGCATAATTGCAAATTACTTTCCAAAATAGTTTCATCACTTTACAACTCCACTAACACTAGGTTATTGAGTTCCATTGTTTCTGATTCTCCATAGTCTGTTCCACTGGTCTACATTTATTTTTTAGTGGCTGCTGCTTTATAACATAGTTTATTCCCTTTTTGTCCCTAATTTTTTTTTCAGCATTTCCCTTGATATTCTATATCAGTGGTGTCAAGTTCAAATAGAAATAGGTCCCTATTGGTTCACATATTGATTTAGAAAACTACAAATTAACATTATCTGTGTTATAATGTATTTAATAGTTTCCAATTACCTTTTAAATTGATTTAAGCCCACAAGGGAGTTCTGTGGGCTGTAGGTTTGACCCCTCTGTTCTTTTATTTTTTCAAATTAGTGTTGTTACTATTTTATCAATTTTTATAAAGTATTCTTCTGATAGATTGATTAGTGTAGTATGGAAAGTACAAATTAACTTTGGCAGTATTGTCATTTTTGTTATATGGGCAGGACCTAGGAATGAATACAGAATATTCCTACAACTATTTGTTGTTCTTTTGTGTACTCTGGAAGATTAATAATTTTGTAATTATTTGGAGCGGAAGTTCCCATTTGCTCTATTGCCTCTTGAATTTTGTTTTTATTATATAGAAGTACAGTTGATTTTTGAGGATTTATTTTGTAGTCTGCTGCTTTGCTGAACCTATAAATTACCTCAATGTATCTTTGCTGATTCCCTAGGATTTTCTAAGCATACAATCATATCATAAGCAAATAAGGATAGTTTAATCTCTCTACCTGTCTTTATGCCTTTAATTTCTTTCTCTTGTCTTACTGCTTTTGCTAGCATTTCCAAAATTACCTTAAATAATAGTTTGAGAGTGAACATCCTTGCTTTGCTCCCATATTCGTTGGAAAAGGTTCTAGTGTTTCCCAATTGCTTATGATGCTCACTTTTGGTTTTAGAAAGGTATTTTTTAAGATACTTAAAAAATGGTCCCTCTCTATCTGTATTTCGTGGGTTTTTTTTTCACTCATTGTAGGGCTTTTAGCATAAAAAAAGTATTGTACTTTGTCAAAGGCTTTTTTTTGCATCTATAATAACCATATGGTTTTAGATGTTTTTGTTTTTAACATGAGTAATTATGTTGATTTTTTCCTAATGCAGAATCAACAATCCTTGCATTCCTAGCATAAACTCAACTTGATCAAAATGAATAATTTCTTGGATAGTAATTTGAGCTTTAAAAAAATAAATCATCAGTACAATGTTATTTAAGATCAGAGCCTTTTGTTCAGAGGAACTGGGATTATTGGAGATTAAGTGGAGGATATAGCTTCAAAAATTGACTAATACTTTTTATTTTTAAAAAATGACGGTCATTTCCTGATGTAATCACTGCCCCTCACACTGAACCCTCCCTTGTAATCAAGATATTGTTAAAACCCACTGACTGACAGCATATGTAGCATTTCTCACCTATCTGCCCATCCTTCTAATGAGAGGAAGTAAATATGTTTCAATACTTCTTCTTAGGGACTAAGATTGGTTATTGATATTAATATGAATACAATTACCTTTTAGTGCAGTTTTCATTTGCATCATGTTGGCCACTGTGTATATTGCTTCTCTAGTTTTGCACACTTTTGTCTGCATTGTTTCATACAAGTCTTCCCAAAGACATGACTGATTTATTGAATGAATGAATGAATGAATGAATGAATGAAAAGGCATTTATTAAATACTTAATACGTGCAAAGCACTATGCAAAGTGTTGGGAATATTAATATAAGTATATATAATATATAAATATAAATATGAATAATATAAAATATAAGTCTAATCTGCACTAACATTTTCTCCAACACTTTCTTGTCTAGACAATATATCAAACTCTGGTTTTTAGTGTTTGCTGATTTCTGCTCTGTAAATGCCCACATTGAAAATTTAGCAAGAGTAAGCTGGCTCCAGCTTACCCGTACATAAAAGGGAGCTGCAGTTGGAAAATGGGGCATGGGGGTGGGCTGAAGGTGCTTGTGTAGCTGAATCAGTCAAGGAGCTGTTGTGATATCCTGGTTCCAGGAATTAGAAGGTGAAAACTCACCTGTCAGAGCCCAGAGTTCCAGGGGTGGGAATATGAGTTCTGGAGAGAAGGAGAACCTGAGTGCAGGGTGCATGGTTTGGAGATGACTATATGAGCATAGTCTTACAATCTACTTTTGTTGTTGAGTCATTTCAGTCACGTCTGACTCTTTATGACTCCATTTGGGGTTTTCTTGGCAAAGATACTGGAGTGCTTCGCCATTTCTTTCTCCAGATCATTTTACAGATGAGGAAACTGAGGCAAACAGGGTTAAGAGACCTGTAAGAGGTCACACAATTAGTAGGTGTCTGAAGCCACATTTGAACTCAGTTCTTTTTGACTTCAGTACCTGCGCTTTATGTCCAGCCTAAGGGTCCTCCATATGAGAAGTTGCCTCTTTCTTTTAGCTATGACCACATTTTTACTATGGCTTCCCCTCCTCAGATATAAAATCATAAGATTATAGCATGTGAAAGAATTATTGCAGCTAGGTGTAAAAACTACAGGACCTGGAGTCAGGCAGCTAGGTGTAAAAACTACAGGACCTGGAGTCAGGAAGGCCTGGGTTCAAATCTGGCCTTAGACGTTTAATACCTGTGTGACCTTGGACAAGTCATTTAACCTCTGTTTACCTCAATTTCCTTATCTGTAAAATGGGGATAATAAGAACACCTACTTCCCAGGATGGTTATGAGGTTCAAATGAGATCATTGTAAAGTACATAGCACATATAAATGTTAGCTATTGTTTAGTTCAATTTCCTTATTTTACAGGTAAAGAAATTTGAATCCTAGAGAGTTAAAATGACTCTCCTAAGGTTGGTTAACACAGAATGGTTCAGTGAGTAGAGCCCTGGACCTAGATTCAGGAAGACCTTAGTTCAGATCTCACCTCAGACACTGACTTGCTGCGTGACCCTCAACAATTTCCTTGCCTGTAAGATGTGGAGTTTGGACTTCATTGCCTTTAAGGTTCCTTTTTGCTCTTAAATCTATATATGAGGAGTCAGATCCCAGGATCCTGACTCTGACTTCAGGGCTTTCCCCCCCAGAATGCTGTCCCTGTGAACTGATACTCTTAGACCCCTGTAGTATGAACCTTTCAAAAGCATTGCCAGAAGAGTCTGGGAAAGGGGTCACAGAGGAGAGCTGCTTTCAGTCACACATACATACACAGACGCTCTCATGTGTCAATGAGTGGTTGGGGCCCTGGTTCCGGTCTACTTGAGTAAATACATAACTTGAGCCTGTACCACGCCACAGTGTTCACTGGACTAAGTGCATTGATTTGGAAGCTTTTCTGATAAAAGACGTTTGTATCCACATGTTTGGCTTCGATCTAGTCAGCCATGGCCCCACTGGTCTGAGTGATGTCACCCCTCCTGCCAGTCAGAACACAGGGAAGCTTGGGAACGGCTCTCATCCCTTGTCCTCCAGTATAAATATAGCTGGAGTACCCTCAGGCTGGAGAAAGGTATCCTAGGGCCTTTGGTGGAAGAGGCAGCCTGAGTCCCTGAGTTCTGGAGTAAGAGGTAAGCCTGGAGTGGCTGGGGACCCTTCCTCTCTTTTCCCCCTCAGCTTTCTGTAGGTGATCTTGGCAGCAGACTGGGGCCAGAAAGATTAAGAGAGAAGGGGACAGAGCCGAAAAAGAACAAAAACTTTGAATAGCAGTAGAGGGCAGCTTGTCTGGGAAAAATCAAATTGGGAACACAATGAGCCAGGAACAAGCTGCTTTGTAGGGAACTTTTGCCAGCAGGAGGCTGCGGCAACAGAAAGGAACTATTCAACATGTCATTAATTCCCTTTGCCTGCACTTTTCCCACTCTGCCCCCAAAAGAGGTTTTTGGTTTTGTTTTGTTTTTTTTCTATTTTTTTTTGTTTTGTTTTACAAAAAGTTCCTACTTCCTCATAAAGTCACAAGAAAAAGACCATAATGGCTCCATGATAAATTTGTCCTCTCTACTTCTGGACCCCAAGACTCGAGATGGAGAGGAGGCAGGCTTGTGTTATGCAGCCAGGATGACCTAGAGTCAAAGAGGAGAAAGCAGCCAGTGTTATGACTGATGGTAGGCAACAGCGTGGGCATGTGAGGAAGGAGATGTGCAGGCCTAGCCAGATCCTCAATCTCCCTAGCTGATGGGCCTTTTTGAGAAAGGACAAAGGAGCTTCAGTCTCCCAGGGAACTGAAGGTGGAACTCCACCAGAGAAGCTGAGTTCTCTATAATGGAGGAAGGAAAGGTTGTCAACATGGACCGTGCAGACATGGCTTGGCACCCTTCTTTCTCCTCCAAGATTATTTCTGTAAGCTCCCTCCAGGGAGCATTTTGAAGCCAATTTGTATTTGCTTTATCCTGGCTGCAAGACCTTGGAGCCCCAAGCAGAAGAGGGTGAAAAAAAGGGAGAGAAGGGCAACTGAAGAAGGAGAGTTAAAAAGGAGGAGGAAAGAGCCAAATGGGAAAGAAGAAAAGGGGAAATATAAGGGAAGGACTGTGAGATCTGCAACAGATGGAACCATTTTTCATTTTCAAAACACCAGCTGCATCCTACCTAGAAACATAGGCTTGTTGGGGATGGGGTGAGAGTGGGGGAAGGGGAGCAAAGCTAAAGACTACAAGTGAAAGGGAAAGACAATCTCTAGCTTGAAAATGATCCGTGAAATTGCTTTGTCTGAGAGGGTGGCTATAAACTGCAGAAAGGGAGCCTGGTCTGAGACGGGGAGGAGGGAGTGCATTTCTGTCTTATCTGGATTAAGCAGACCCATGCCCTGACTATGTATCCACAACGCAGAGAACTTGTGGAGCAACTGATTCCCAAAGGTTTTAATGCTGACTCATTTAGATGAGAAATCATTTGGCAAATTAGGCTTTGCCTGGAGTGGTTCAGAAGATGTTTCCTATTTCCCTTCTTCATTATGTTTGTTTGTTTGTTTTAATTCTAAATCTGTAATTTCATGGTGCAGAGAACTTCTGGTGTGGAAACACCTTCTAATGATGGAGTTCTTTTTTTTTTTTTGGATGCAGTTCTTTAACACAAATTTAGAATATTGTCCTGGGCAGAGAGAGTGTAAGTGATTTTGCCTAGTGTCGGTGTTTATCAGAGTGAGTTCTTCACTTCATGACCAATCTATCTATTAAGTCGGGATGCCTCCCCAATCGTTTATGCTTGGTAAAAATTGTACGTAAAATCAGAATGTATAAGCTGGGGCAGGGGTTGGGGGACGGTGAAGAAAAATCTTCAGGCTTTAGATTATGTCTAGATGAACAAGATCAAGATTTGAAGAGACTTTGGAAATTGGAGACATGATCAGAAACAGGTAAAATTCTTCTCAATGACAAAGGTAGGTTGCTATGTGCCTAACACTGTGGTAGGCAAGAAGGAAAAGTAAATACAGGACATTCAATTGTATAAATACAAGATAGGAATCACTGGCCATGTGCAAGGGCAGTAGAAAAAAAACTTAAGGATCACAGTGGACCACAAAATGATGTTGTAGGCAGTGGTGTAGTTAAAATTAAAGAATTTTAATTAAAGAATGGTGTAGTTAAAATGAAAGAATTTAAGCATATTGAAATCATACATGATACTGAAGCAGTCCATCCAATTTTATAGTATGGTAGTTTTTTTTTAGACGATGGGCAGCTGCTAGCCTCCCTGAGGGCAGAGTAAGGGGAGATGGATTTTTGATCAGCATTGTATAGTGCAAAGAGAACTGGACTTACAGGAGAAAGTGTTGCTTTTGGAATCGGAGGACCTCGGTTCAAATCCTGCCTCTGATATTTATCTGCCTCTGTTGTATGACTTGGACAAGTCACTTAACTATCCCGGGTCTCCTTTTCTTCATTCATAAAATGAAAGGGTTGAACTAGATGGCATCTGAGGTTCTTTCCAGCTCTGGATAAGGATCCTGGGATCCTATGACCAATGGGGAGGATAGGGAGCTGGGCCTGGGGTCAGGAAGACCTGAGTTCCAATGTGACTTCAGGCACTTAGCAGCTGTGTGATCTTGGGCAAATCACTTAACCTCTGTTTATCTCAGTTTCTTCAACTGTAAAATGGGGACAATGATAGCATTAACCACAGGGTTATTATAAGGCTCAAATGAGATAATTTGCAAAAAAAAAATTATGCACTTAGCACAGTGCCTGGCACATAGTATTACTAGCTTTATATAAATGCTTATACCCCTCTGTTTTAATACTTACTAGTTGTTTGACCTTAAGCAAGTCACTTAATTTTTCTGATCCTGTTTCCTCACGTGCAAAATGAAGATAATAAAGCTTGCATTGCCTACTGTGCCGGGCTGTTGAAAGTGCTTTGTCAAAGTTCTATATAAAAGGGAATTGTTGCTGTTTTATAGGCTGAGATGGTAGAAGGCATTTTTATACCGTAAGCTTGGTTTGAAAATTGCTCCATCTCCTGTGGGTTACTGTCTATTGTAGGCTTCAAGCCACCACCCTAGTCAGTACAGATGATAATATCCCCAAATAAATGCCAACGTGCTACAGACAGGAAAATTCTCTGAACATTAAGATGTTCACTTTTATTAAAATAAAAAGCATGGTCCTTTTTACTGACTTCTTCTTGGACGTCTCCCTTCCCTCCTTTTTCTCCTTGCTCTCATCCCCACCCCCTGACATTTAATATTGTGCCCTAGGTAGCTACATCTACCTTTCCCACTCCTAATTCCAGATCTCGATATCGACGTATGCGTTTCTTCACTGGAAGGGTTGTTAAATATTAGAAGCAGTTACCAGGTGGAGGGAATGGAATTTCCTCTCTGGCAATCCAAGGTGGATAAATTCTCCTGTCTGGGATGGTTCAGTATAGTTCTATCCATTCATGGGAAGGATGCAAAGGTTTCTCAAAGTCTTTTTGATCCTACAGGATCTACCCTTGCTGTAGTAAGCCATCAGCATCTACATTCCATGCAGCAGTGTAGGGAGGCTCAACATGGATTGTGTCGTTACATCATTTGTGGGATTTGAGAAATGAGATCTAGACCCTCATCACAGAACTCCATAGTTGTCTTCTTTTCCAAGCAATCTTTTAGTGACTGTCTTCCCTACTTGGTTATAAGCGCTTGAAGACAGGGATTGGGTTTTCACGTTCTTCCACTACATACTGGGCATATAATAGCACTCAGTAAATATTGATCTCATAGATTGATACTTAGCTACTCTGTGAGGAAGCTCTCCAAGGTCTAGTCTTAGCTCTACCAATGACTAATGGTTCAATCTGGGGCTACCCACTTCCTTTTCTCATTATTCCTGTAATATAGGACAATTATCCACAGAGGCAAGGGGTTGAACTATAGGATTTAGAGCTGCAAGGGATCTAGAAGTCTAGATTTATTTGCATATGAGGAAAGTGAGACCTCAAGAAATCAAATGGCTTGCCTGAGGCCACACACATAGTAAATAGCACAGCCAGGATTTGAACGCATTTCTTTTGACTCCTAATTCACTTTGTCCACTATGCTACACTGGGCAACTCTCAAAGGACCCGGTGTATTATAGACACATGATAATCAGTCTTCTTTATCTCTTTACAAAAATGTCATTTCAGGAAAAGCAGGAGTTCTACTTGTTAGTAGTACCTGCTCCAGGATGTTACTGAGAGTCATTGTCATCCTGTTGGGCTGGAATGCCCTGGTGGTCAGTGACCGGGTGTATGTGCACCCTTTCTACCTCATTAACTATAACCAAAGTAGCTGCAATGAGCTGAAGAACATGGAGGCAGAGACCACCGAGGAGCAGACCTTCACCCTTGTCCCAATTCAGGCCAAGACATCGCCTTTGGATGAGGTAGCCCTGAAAGACCAGTTGGTAGCTTCTGCCCAGAAACTAAATGAAGAGGACAAGAAGAGGTTAACTGGTGTGGGGATGCTGCTGAACTTAGTGGGTTTCCGAATGTATGAGATGCTGAGGGAGATGGCAACCCCAGCCAATGGGGCGATTCTCTTATCCCCTCTTGGCCTCTTTGGGACCCTCACTTCCTTCTTCTTGGGTTCTGTGGACCCCACAGCAACTAAACTCCAGACATTTCTGGGTGTCTCTGAAGAATACCAGAACTGTCCCTCCCGACTAGATGGGCACAAGGTCCTCTCTGCCTTGAAGGATATCCAGAGCCTCCTTTTAGCCCAAGAAGAGACGGGCAGCTCCAGTCTGCTCCTGACCACAGTGGTGGGCCTGTTCACCTCCCCTAACCTATGTCTGAAGCGGTCATTTGCACAGGGCTTGAATTCCTTTGCCAGCACCACCTATCTCCGCTCCCTGGATTTGGCCACAAACCCAGACCTTGCGGCAGAGAAAATCAGCAGGTTCTTTGGGGCTGTCACAGGATGGACGAGGAAGACGCAGCTGACTGGAATCAGCCCGGATACCACCCTGCTCTTCACTACTTACATGCACTTCCAAGGTAAGGACAGCTCCACGATGACCGTTGTGCAGAAGCAATAGGCGATTTGAAGGCTCTTGCTTGTTTGTTTCCAATCACTGCTTTAAACAAGCTGAACAGAATCAGGTCTAGAGACAACTGGAGACCAAGCAAGGGTCAGCTTCAAAGATGACAGTAAAGACTCTTTCCCACCCACTCCATTGCCTCCTTAACTCCGTGCTTGGCAGGGAGGGGTTTATACGATGCTGGAAAATCCATGCCAATTTCTCTTTTTCTTCCCTTGTCTGTGGATTGTTTTTTTTAAATTATTGATTATTTTGTTTATATGTCACCTTGATTTCCAGATATATCCTCCCCACTGCCACCCCTAGGATGCCAGGGCTCTGAGCAAAGAATAAAAAATAAAAGAAATTCAGGAAATCTAAACATCAACCCTATCTGACAGCATGAGCAACAAAGAAAGGGTAGCACATTTTCTCATCTCTTCTCTAGGGCCAAGCTTGGTTATTCCACTTGTATAACACTGTTTTTTTTGTTTTGTTTTATTCTTTCCATTAACATTGCTACAGTCACTGTAAATATAGTTTTCCTGGTTTAGCTTACTTCCCTCTGGGTCAGACTTACTTCCCAGCCTTCTCTAAATTCATCATACTCATTACGCTTATCATTTCTTACAAAGCCCACCCATAACATTCCTTTACATTCATAAACTCAATTTGTTTAGCAGTTCCAAAATCAATGGGCATCTACTTTGTTTCCAGTTCTTTGCCATTACAAAAAAGCCATATCCCTGATCTTAATTACTGTAGATTCATTTGTCCTCCAGTTCCTCACTGAATTCCAAACTGGGTCATAAAGCAAGAAGTATATCTGCGGGTTTAGATAATTCTCCGGTTCACAGGTGCTAAGAAAACCAAACAACAAAACCCCACTTAGATCATCCTGTAATATTATAAATATTGTACAGTATTTACATAGCATATAGTATATAATATAGCAAATACTGTACAGACCCAGACTGGTCAAATAGAAGATTGTTATTTTAATGACCATGGCAATGCTGGATCTTATGAGAAAATAGCTCAGGAACTGGAGCTTTGTAAATAATTCCCAGGTATCATTCATTTCATGGCATTGGAAGGTAGGCTTCTAAATAACCAGAGCAGGGGACACCTTATATGCTCTTGGGGAAGCTGTCTACCATGTTAGGGGCAAGAGAATTCATGTGAAGAGTCTGTGAACACCTCCAGATCTATCTTATAGGCTCTGCCTGAGGAGTCAAAGAATCCATGATGATGCCTGAATGTAGGAACTTAATGGGAAAGTCAAGGCCTATTATAAGAGAAAGCCAGGAAAGGAGATCATTCTCAGGCCTAAGGTCCCATTAAACCAGGACTCTTGTATGATCTAGATGGTTCATCTGAGAAAGAAAAAATAAAAATAAAGTCCAACCACATGCAAACATCCCTTCAAAAGGACTGGATGTTTCCAATCACCAGAGGCTTGAGTTTCAGGACCTGGTGAGATTCATCCTGCCCTTTGATCAGCTTTTCCAGCTAGTTCTGGGGCACAGGTTAATGACCACAGCAGTTTCCATGACATCAGTTGACTTAACCTTGTACGACTTACCCAACTTTGTTCCCTGGAACCACAGTGGTCTTGCTTCTAGTGGAGGGGGAGGGAGAGGATAGGGAAAGAAGTCAGAGAGGGTGACAGCCCTCCTGTCAGATGCCAGCATCTTTCTGAAAGCAGCTATCATCACCATTATTATTATTAACGGGTACAGAGAGAAGGAAGAGCCTGAACAGAGTTGTGTTGTCAGGGAAAGAAATCGAGTTAATTAAAAACCTTTGAATGGTCATTGTCACACACTCTTTCCTCTCAGGGGTGAGTTGCTGTAAATTCATGCTGTTCTCTCCAGGCATTCTATCTCTTACCTTCATATCTTTGCACACGCAGGCTGCCATCCATAATGCCCGGAATGCACTCTCTTTTTGCCTCCATCTCTTAGAATTCCTAGCTTCCTTCAAGAATCATTTCCTCCACCTTTCCTGATTCCCCCAGCTCCTGGTGGTTTCCATTCCCGAAATGAATCTTGTACTTCCTATTCACATTGCATATGCTTAAATGTATATTGACATTCTCACCTTGGGCAAATTACAACATTTCAAGACCTCAGCTTCCTCCCCTATAAGATGAAGAGGTGGGGGAGGGTGGCTTAGATGATCTCTAAGGGTTTCTTCCAGCTCTAAGTCTTATGATCCTGTGAATCAGCTTCAATCCACATTGGCCATTTATGTTCACTAATGGTTCGTAGCTACTTTCTCTTTTTTTTTCTGAAGGATTTTCATTTTGAAGACTGTGGCCTCCATAATGGGTTAGGGCAGACTTAAAATCTTAGACAGGAGTTAGGAGGGACTTCCAAGGCCATCTAGTCCAATCCATCATTTTACAATGATGGAAACTGATATATAGGTATTAAACATCAGAGGCAGGACTTGAACCCTGGTCCTAGTCCTCTTCCTCTAAACCACCCTACATCAAGAAAATTGATCTAGAGCTGTAAGAAACCTCAAAACCACCTAATCTACACCCAAGAAAACTGAGGCCTAAGGAAATTAAGTAATTTGCCCAAGGTCATACACAGTGTTATTCAAGGACAGAGTTAGGGATTCAACTAGGGTCCTACAACTCTCAGTTTAGCAATCTTTGTATCATATAAAACCAGCTCTGTTCGTAGTCCTCAGCTCCCTCATCCCCAAATCCAGGTTGACTGTTTCTCAGGCCTATCTTCCTTTCTTAGAAACTGTCATGGAACTTCTCTCTCTGATTCACTGCCAGGGATAGACATTGGAGATTAGAGATCAGGAAAGACTTTCTGGAGGAGGCAGGTCTTGAGGTGGGCCTGGAAAGATAATATGGTTACTGGTTCTCCCAGCAATTAACCTATATGTAAAGGCCTCTTCCATTACCTTGCCTACTTCTTTAAGGTTCAGTTAGTCAGTCAATCAAGAAACATTTATTAAAACTCAAAGTTTTAAAAGAAGATGTTAAAAAAAGTTTTTGCATGCAACTAGGAAATAAGATATACAGGCAATGGGGCATAATCATCTATATTGCCCTACAAGAAAGTAAGGGAAAAGGGGATGGGAGGGGAGTGGGGTGACGGAAGGGAGGGCTGACTGGGGAATGGGGCAATCAGAATATATGCCATCTTGGAGTCGGGGGGGAGGATAGAAATGGGGAGAAAATTTGTAATTCAAACTCTTGCAAAAATGCTGAAAACTAAAAATATTAAATAAATAAATAATGAAGAAACATTTATTAAGCACCGACATACTGGCAGGCAGGTTGGGGATACAAAGGAAAAAGATAGTTCCTGCCCTCAAGTAGCTTATACTCTTATGATGGAAGATCCCACAAAATGAAGCTGAAAAGGTAGAAGGGGAGGAAGGTAACTGTCACTGGGGCATGATGGAAAAGTCCAAAGAGGGGCAGCCAGCTGGGAAATGAAGAGAGAGCTAGCCTGGGTGCCCTCCTTCAGTGGAGGTTTGGGGAGAGTCTCTTCCCTTCACCCACCAATCAAAGGGATCTGGAAGCAGAGGCTCACCATCTAAATGCTGATTAGCTAAAACTTGAAGAATAGGAGGAGAAAAACAGAGAAAGAGGTTCTGGAATCCCCTTTTCCCCTTCCTACCTACGGGCATATTTCCCAAATGCTTTCTCCCTTTGACTATCTGGTGAAGGACCAGGTGAGGCTTCCTGTTCTTCGAAGAGCAATGAAGGCAGTTTTCCAAAGAAATCAAAACACTTTATAGTCATATAAAAAATGTTCTAAATCATTATTGATTAGAGAAATGCAAATTAAAACAACTTTAAGATATCATTTGACACCTATCAGATTGGCTAAAATGATTGAAGGGGAAAGCGACAAACGTAGGAGGGGATGTGGAAAAACTGGAATACTAATTTACTGTTGGTGGAACTTTGGACTGATCCAAACATTTGGGAGAGTGACCTAGAATTATGCCCAAAGAGTTATTAAACTGCTGATGCCCTTTGACCTAGCAATACCACTACTAGGTTTACCTCCCAAGATGACCAGGGAAAAAGGAAAAGAACCTATATGTTCTAAAATATTTATAGTAGCTCTCTTTGTGGTGGCAAAGAGCTAGAAATCGTGGGGATGTTTGTCAATTAGGGAATGGCTGAACAAGTTGTAGTGTATGATTATGATGGAATACTACTGTGCTACAAGAAATGATGAGCTCTATGATCTTAGAAAAACATGGAAAGACTTGCATAAAATAATGAAGAGTGAAATGAGCAGAACCAAGAGAACATTGTATACAGTAACAGCAATATTGTTTTAGGAACAACTTTGAACAAATAAGTAATTTTGACTATTATAAATACCCAAATTAACTACAAAGGACCTATGAAAGAAGACACTGTGTACATCCAGAGAAAGAACTGATAAACAGAAGTATGTATAGAATGATTTTACATACACACACACACCACACACACACACACATTTGTGTCTAATGGTAGCCATCTTTCTGGTAGGGAGAGGGAAAAATAAGAAAATTATATGATAACTTTATAACATATCAAATAGCAAGCTGTACATAATCATCTTTTTTTTCTATTCTACCATGTTATGGAAACTTAAGTTCAGAATAAAATAAGTAAATTAAAAAAATAAAAAAGTAATGAAAGGACTCCCACCCTTCCTGAATCAGGATTAGAGGACATTATTTATAGACAGAATTTGCCACAAGCTAGATCTCTTGCTCTTTGGTAGCGAAGAGACTTTTCAAACTTGTAAAGAAATCTGAGTCTGGTGAGTTAAACATATAACTACTGAAAAACGACTTGGTCTCCAAAGGTAAATGTGTCTTAGAACAAGGATTAAGAGGGGCAGGGAAAGCCTAGCACTTCAGAATGGGGAAAATGGAGCGTGTGATATTAGGAGAGGGCTTGGTGTTTTTGATGGTTGCCATTCTTCCCTGGCTACCACATCCCTATGTGGATTGTCTCCCTCTATTAGAAGTAAGCTTCTTGAGGACAGGATTGACTTAATTTTGTATTTTTTAATCTCTCTTCTTCCCTCCTCTCCTTGCTCCCATCCCCTCTTTCCTCAATCTCTTTTGTTGTCTCCCATCTTCTCTTTTTTCCTCCCTTTTCCCAGTTTTCTTCCATTGTCAACTCTTCCTTGACAGAAGTAGAATTTTCAGTGTTTGGGTTTTTTTCTTTTTTTTTTTTCTTTTGCTGTGTCCTTTCCAAGAGCTACTTCGGCCTATTGTTGACCCCTTTCTTCTCATTTACTCTTTGGATTTTTTCAGGAGCAATAAAGGGAATCTCTCAGCTGGCAGAGCCCCAGGTGTTCCAGATAAACACCACCACCAGGATATCGGTGCCAATGCTTTCAGGGACGGGCATCTTCCGATACTGTAATGACAACCAAAACAACTTCTCTGTGATTCAAGTGCCATTTAATGAAAATGCCTTCCTCCTTCTGATTAAGCCTCAAAATGATGACCTAGAGAAAATTGAGAATGTTGCTTTTGACTATGAATTTTCAAGTTGGATGAACAATCTGTCCCCTCGGTATGACTTGGGGCTGGGTCTTTGGTAATATCTCGTATGACTTACTATGAGCCTAGGCTCTCCATCTATCACATGAGGATGGGAGGCAGCACCATAACCCTAGGATAGGGGTTTGTTAGAACAATGATGTTGTTGCATTGGACCAATTTCTGAATTCCCTGGAGGTAGGCATAGCAACTTCTCCCCACAGATGGAGGTGGAGAGGAAAAGGAAATAGCAGTCCACATCTTCACTCATATAGGTTTATTCTTTCAATTCTGTTACCCATTCTGGGGTGACCTATCATTGAAAGTGCTTCCTGCTTTGTATCTCTATTTTGAGGTGAGAAGGTGGGAAACAATTCCTATTCCCTTTGTCCCTAGACCACAAGCCCTGCTCCTTTTTATCGTATGGCTCCAATGTCCATAGTGATGTGATGGGAGTCTTTCTGCCCACATTCTAGGATACCCACAGGGCCACCCCAAAGTTAGAGTCAGTTGCTCTGAGGAAGTACATGTTGGTAGGGTGTTTTCCAAAGGCAGTGGAGGTGGGAATGTGAGTATAGTGTCTGCTTCCAGGCTAGGCCAGTTCCCAGTCTAAAAGACAATGAGAGAATTCAGGGTGGTGCAGGGATCCCAGAAAACTTCACTCTAGGAGGAGAGGTGTAGCACTCCTGTGGAACATTGTAGAATTCTCCAGAGCCCTGAATCAGAGAGTGGCTGACTTTTACCTAGACCGCTGGATGGCTTTGCTTGTGCTTGGCCTTTTAGCTATTATGATGATAATTCATTATCTTCTATTATGGTAGAAACACATCAGTTCAGGCTCAGTAAGAACATATTGCTGGTTCATTCTGTCTTGGTTCCTGACTCAGCTTACTAGTCTGATTTGAGACAGCTTCACATCAATTGATCTAACAATGGAGTTTTCAACAGTATATGAACAGCTCTAGTGGACAAAGGATATCAAAGGAGGCGTGTACCCTGACTGTTTCACTACTCCCTGGGTCTAGATATTGGTTCTGGTTCTGAGAGACAAAGAAGCTCATGTTAGAATCCCCAGTCTTGCCCAGAGCTTTTCAGGGTGATTCTGAGTAGACTGGGGCAGATGGGGTCTATGGGGTTTTATCCTGAGATAGACAAATAAAGTTGCAGCCTTTACCAAGCGTGCCAATCTATGTGAAGCAGACACCAGCCACCTCTGAATATGCCAGTCACGAGTAAATGAGGTCAGGGTGCACACAGAGGTGGGCAGAGTGCCGTGGGTGTCAGGAACTCATGTTTCCCTTCCTCTGTCTGGGAAGCAGGGGCTTACTATCATCAGGTTCCATCCCTCTAACGAAGGCACTAAAAGGACATTTTAGCAGATGGACATGTTTGTCCTCCTTAAAGTCAAATTCACAGGTTAGAGGTATATACCGAACATCTTAGTTTCCATTAATAGAGCTATCAGCCATATCTTATAACATGTTTTTGTTTTTGGCATAGAGTCTTCATGTTCTTCTTCTTCTCTGCTCTCCTTCCTTCTTAACATCATGGTTCTTTTTTAAGTCAACTTGTTTAGTTATTTATATATAATCGGTACATTTTACTTTTATCACCTACATAGTCTCATTTTAACTCGACTTTCTTCATATACAATTAAAGTTTTAACTTGCAGATGGCTATTGGGATGGCCTCATCTTACTATGTTTTTAAGTGAAAGTCTGAGATTTTGAGAGAGAATTTTTTTAAAAACCCTCATTTATTGGCAACTCTGGTGCTAATATCTCTCCATGCTGATGGTTCAAAGTCTAACATGAAAATCATGGTCCAAACACATCTATCCTTTCTACGAGAGAAACTTCTTATAAAAGAAGCAAACTCCAGTCTATCATCATTACAGTGGGCAGTGAAACTATTAGCAAGAAAAATACTGACGACCTTGGAAAATCATCAAGACATAAACAATAACCCTTACTTATGCTAATATTGATATGAAATGAGTATACTGGGTTCATGTTTTTCTTTGCACAAAACATTGATTTTTTTCCCTAGTGATATTTAATTTTAATAAAGGTTTTAAGGGTTCTTTAACCTTTGGAGCATGGCTATTTTAAAATTGCCAACCAAAAGTATAACTAGGAGAATGTGTCTTTATTCCCAGTCTCCTGAGGGGTAAAATGCATAACATCTGATTTCCTCCTACTCCCCCCAACATAACTCCTGAAACAGATACAAACAAATCAACTCATTTGTCTAGCCTAAAAAATGTACGCCTCATTCCACACCTCTAGGTCACCACTTCTACTCATCGTTACTCCTCTAAGGACACATGTGGTCACTGTATTTATCAGAGTTCCTTGTGGCGTTCTTTATGCCTCATTCCTTCCCCTCTCCCATGTCTCTCAGCCCAGCCTTTTGATACTATGGGACATGAGGATACACTGAATGGGCAACTAGTAAAAACCTAATGATTTCATTTGCCTCTCAGATCGTGGAAGGGTAATGTAGATTATACTGGAATATATTCTGCTCCTCAGAAATAGAAAACTTCAACTGTCCTGAAGTGAAGTGTTCTGTAGGTCCACGGAGCTCACTAACCATCAGCTTCAGTGTCCTTGGGCTCTCTGGGTCCTTCTTCATGTCTTGAGCATTAGGTTGATCTTGGAAGCAAGACTTTACAATTCCTCTATCTTTTTAATGTCCTTCTAGGAAGATCCACTTGACCGTGCCAAAGCTGGTACAAGAGAGTACCTATGACGTACGGCACCTGCTTACCTACAGCAAACTGCCTGAATTGCTTGGAGAGGAGGCAAAACTGAGCAAAATAAGTGATGTGAACCTTAAAGTTGGAAAGGTATGGCATTTGAAAGTCTCTTCAGGCTACCCTCCTTGCCCATACTGCCCTTAGTCATCAGCAAATGGGTTTATGACGATGCATAGTGAGAATGAAGTATGGAAACAGAGCAATGCCAAGGGGCCAAGGGAAAGAAAGGGGAGGGAAGAGAAAAGAGGGTAAGGGTGGGTGTGGGGAAGGGAAGAAAGTGATCAGCCCCTGCCTGGAGCATGGCATGGAAAGGGTAGTCAAGGTCAAACTATTCTATCTACTACTCCGATTCCTGTTGCGGCTACTTCCCACTGCCCTGCTCAGCTTGCTTTAGCCTCCATTGAGCCTTTCTGGACATACTGTCTCCTACTCTGCATGTTCATAGACATTCACATCAACACAGAATTCAAGGGGTAGCAGAGAACTCAGCATTTAGTTCAACCCATACACAAACCCATACACAAAAGGAACTCTATTATATCCACTTTCAGAAAGATTCATGCACATGCATGTGCACAAACGCACACACACACACACACACACACACACACACACACCCCAACAAATAATCCATGTAAACACATTCTATGGGCAGCACTATACTAGAAGTGTAAAGAAAATGTGTCTCTGAGAAAACATGCCTTCTATACACAAGGTACTTAGTGCCTGAAACACTGAATGAATGACAAAGCATTTATTAAACACCTACTATGTGCCAGACACTGGGCTTATATTCTAATGGGGTAGGCAACACATGAGGCAGAGTGGTGATTAGATAAGTGTTTATATGTACCTCTATTTTCCAATTCTTCTGTTAACTGGGATGGGTTCTACCCCTGAGAACACAATCTAAAGTGGTAAATCTTTATCTCTTGAGTAAAATGAAATGTGTGTTGCTGTCTTACAGGTGATGAATACAGTTCTTTTTGAACTGAAAGAGAGTCAGGGAGGACAAGAAGATCTTTTGCAAAAGCACAGTCAAGACGTTCCCCTGGAAATGAAACTGGACAGTCCATTCCTGTTTGCTGTCTATGAGCAAGAAACAAAAGCCTTCTTTTTCTTAAGTCGTGTGACAAACCCACTGAGTGGTGTTTGAGACTCCAGGACCCCACGGTCCCCATGACAGAGAAGGGCAAATTAGAGGATAACCCTAAGCTTCTGAAGATTTAAAACTGTTATTCCCCTGCCTTCTTCAGGGCTCTGTCAAGCTAGTGCCAATAACTCAGAACAGAAGCAGATGGCACAAACACTAAATTGTCACCAATTTCCACTTTTTCTTCTCATTATTCAACTGTGAGATAGTGGGAAGACCTTTCTCCTTAGTAAATAGGATAATTAGTAGCATGAACTTGTGATGGCATAAATAAGCTTCAATGAGATTCCTTTTTAAAATCAAGCGAGTGCTGTGGGGCTGTTGGTTTTAGTGAGAATTTGAGAATTGTGTTAGGAAACTGAAAAAAAAAAGATTCATTTTTAGTAGAGAAGAAAATTTTGGTCTTAGAATTAAAATAGAATTGCTTGCTGCCTGTATTCAGACCCATCTCATTTAACATTTGTGAAAGCTACTAATATGTGGTCTGAACAAAAGGCTCTTTATTTAAAAAAAAAAGTGGGGATAGGTATTTGTGCTAGAAAATCAGGGAAATCCATGAATGCCTGCATGCATGCAAACAGAATGCCACTGGTGATTTTATTTTATGCTACTAATAAATAAGCTTTGCTTTATTCAAAACAAAAGCTTCACCTTTCACTTAACAGCAGCCCAGATAAACAATGGGCTAGCAGGGTGTCTTGTTACATATGTATGCATAAGCAAAGGCGTTAATAGACTATGAAACATTTTGTTATGGAATATCTGTGGATGGCCTGTCTCTGGTACCTAACCAGTCTCCAGGAACCATTTTCAGGATTGTATGACTTAGTCCCCTTCCATGTTTAGACAGTAATGGCTGACATAAAGCTGAGTTTGTGTTTGTGGGAAGTATTTCATTTCACATTGAACCGGAAAAACGAAAAAGGAATGAGATTTCAGGAGCCATAACGGAGCAAGGTCTATTTATTGGACAGTCAGGTGGTGGGAGCATCGACATTGAAAGACTGTTACTTATATTTCATATGGGAGATGTCACTACCAATACATAGCACAAGATGGGAGGACAAAGCATTCACAAATAAATATTTATGAGATGCTTTCTAGATGTTCTGTCTCTGTTTAAGCTGTGGGGACAGGCGTGGCTGTTCTCTAAGCCCCAATCCAGCTTCAGGAGCCCAGCAGGTTCTAAGAATTGTTGTAACTAAGCAAATGATGCATATACTTCATTGTTGGTACCAGAATTTTCTGGATCTTTTATAGCCACCCCTCGTAACCGATTGAGCTTGCAAATGGCCACATTAGAGATCCTTGGACCTTATACCTTATACATTTTAAGAAGGAAAGGTGTGCATCCCCACTGTTGCCATCAGAGGACATATATGCTACAGATTCTGTTGCATCCATAGGACTGAAAATCTTGAAGCAACTTTAAGTTCAGGATTTATAAAAAGAAATCAAATCATCCCTCACTCACACGAAAATACATTTTTCTTCCTCTAGCCACCTATAAAAGTTTGCTTTTAAAATTCTGAACACACACTTCATTAAGCTTTGAGATGAACATCTAAGAAGTCATGCAATTCCTTTCCCCTATGGAGCTGATGCAATATATTGTCACACTCTCAATGTGTGCAATGGAATAACTTCCACTTCTATAAGATTTAAAAAGTTCTTTACTTAAATTATCTCATTTGATCCTTTCAACAATAGTGGGAGGCAGGTAATATACATTTTACAGGTAAGAAATCTAAAGCTCAGAAAGGTTGTGACTCATTCATGGTCACACACCAATTCTAGTGTTCTTTCCACTCTACTTGGAGAAATTCATTTTTCTTCACTGAGATAATAGAAACTATGACTTTTAAATATCATCACCATCTATCTGACCTATGGGATGGGACTGGATGAGCGGTTCAATTGATAGAGGGAACTCCCAGTGAGGAAACGCTTTATGAAAGCTGATCAACACTTTCATGATAATTTATAGTTTTAGAGAGCTGACTGGGGAAACCAAGAGTTTAACTAACGTGCTGAAGGTCAGCCAGCCAGCATGTGTCAGGGGCTGGACTTGACAATCTTCCTGACTATGAAACTGACTCCCTTTTCAATAGGCTGCAATACCTGTATGACCTATGTTATTCAGTCATTTTTCAGTGGTATCCAACTCTTCATGACCCCATTTTGGGTTTTCTTGGCAAAGATACTGGAATGGTTTGAGAGTTCCTTCTCCAGCTCATTTTACAGATGAGGAAACTGAGGCAAATAGGATTAAGTGACTTGCCCAGGGTCACACAGCTTGTGTCCGAGGCCAGATTTGAGCTTGGGTCTTCCTGACTCCTGGCCATGCTCCACCTAGCTCCCCTTCACATCCTCCACTGTACCACCTAGCTGCCCCTTCTCTGAGTTGATATATTTTCATGCTTATCCTACATTTTAAAGGCTAATAATGCAATGAAATTGCTGAGTTCTTTTAATTCAGTGTTAGTAATGACACTTGAGAGGCCCCCCAGAGCCCTAGGAAAATCTCCTCCATCTCCAATTTTCTTCAGGAGATTAAGGCAGTGTGAATCCTGAGAGCCAATCACTGCTTGGTGGAGAATACAATAAAATAATAGCTAACATTTATATCATCCGTTAGGGTTTGCAAAATGTAAGAGCAGGCCTCCCTCAGGCCAGGTCATTGTTAGTTCAAGTTCTATTTTGGGGACAAATGAAGCACTTGTTGCTCATTCAACAGGAACTAAAAACAAGGTTTTCTTAAAACTGCAAAGGGCAGATATTTACTGCAGAACTTCATCTGGGAAGATGCTGGAAGTGAATCCCTTGCCTCCATGTGGTCAACAGGGTAAAGTGTGGAAAGCCAGGCATACCCGCAAAGGTACGAAGGGCCCCCACTCCACGTAGATGTCTCTTTTAATGACTTTAGGTGACCAGAGATGAAGAGATAGCTGTGTCAATTAGTTAAGGTAGGCAGGCTTGAGCCATGGGTTCCTGGGCCAATCAATCTCCAGAGACATCTTGGATCACCTTTGAGGGGAAACCGAGTCTAACCTATGTTGCGGAGAAGTAGGGGACCCTGGTAAATAATGGTCCTTTTGCACAAAGTACCTTACATTGAACTCATTTATCTTCATAGGAACCCTGTGACATAGGTGCTATTATCACCTTCATTTTACAGATGAGGAAACTGAGGCAGGCGGAGAGGTTAAATGACTTTCTCAGGGTCACATAATCAGTAAGTGTGTGAGCCAGTACTAGAACTCAGTTCTTCCTGACTCCAAGTCTAATATCCTCACCCAATCACCTACCTGTCCCTAATTTTCAGGCGGAGAGAAAATAACAGATTTTTTTTAAAGAAACAATCCCCATAGAACCATTCTGAGGCCTATAAGCATCTAGCAATCACTGCAAGAATAACCCATAAGGTAAAGAATTAAGAACCTCTCTCTTTCCCTGTTTCTATCCTCCCCACTTTCAAAGACCTGACTAGGTAGGGAGACAGGGAGGCAAAACAAAAACTAAGGTCATGAAACAGCACTGTAGCCTCTTGAGGCTTGGGGCCTTTCCTGGAGGCATCATTCTGATACTGGGCCTGCAGTGCAGACTAGCTTACTGAAAAAAACCCAAGGAAAAAGAAAAAAACATCCTAGGCTTTCTTGTGAGGATCAAGACAATACTAGGTAATCATCCCCATATGAATTCTGGCAGCTAGGGAAAGGGTTGAGTGGGGAAGCTGGAGGGACAATATGATAGCCATGTAAAAGGATAAGGGTAGAGACAGGACAGGGAGGAACTTACCTTGGATTCAGGAAGGCCTCGGGATCCCATTTTTGAGGGACGCCAGCATTCTCCATCATCGTGCTGTGGGGGCTTTCCTGTGAATTGTTTATGGTTGGGTATAGTCTTTCCAGAGGAAGAGGTGCTCTTTCCTGAGAGAGTCTGGTCTGTACCCCTTATGGCTCAGCCAATGTTTCTCCACTCCCAGCCCTATCTCTTCATACCTGTCTTTCCCCTTCTCCCTTAAAGGGACTGGGGTTGGAAGAGGTGTGGTAGTGATTTCCCTTGCCTCTGAGATGCCTAGGACATGCAGGGCGGTAAGCTACCAGCCACTGGAGAGGATCCTGCCTTGCCACTGGAGATGACTGAGTCTCATCAAGCAAGCAAGTCATTTGCTTTCTCGTTGGGGACCGGTGCTGCCATCGTGGGAAAGAGCCTCCAGTAGGTGAGAAGATGAGTTCCTTAGTTTGCGTGCCAAGTCCTCAGCTTCCCCTTCCTGTGCTCTGTACTCTGATTCCGTTTTCTCTGAGTTGCTATGGTACTGGGTTACTATGGTAAACTTCTCTTGCCAAGGTATCTTAAGGAGATGGACGATAAGGCTTTTGAGCTATTATTCAAAAGCTGAGACTTTTGAAGCTATTCTGGACATCCTCCCCTCTGCTGGCTTTGGATGTTCAGAGCTGGGTGGCCAAAAGGAATATTTTGGTTTTGTTTTGTTCTTTTGAGTAGACATCTGTGCCTTGTCTAAGGTTTCTGGAAGCCAAGGCAAAGAGTGCATTATAGTAAAAACGGATTTTACAACTTAAGATGGTTCCCCTTTTTGTAACTGTTCTTTTGCAAAAATGTCAAGGTGAATAGGGCTATAAACGTTGAAGAAGAATCTTTATGGAAGCTATCTTTAATACAAACACCAACTGCTGTACTTTTTGAAAGGTGTTGTATCCAAAAAGCTTTGTTGTCAGATTTGTGTAAATAGGAATACCTTTTGAAAATGGAAATACTTTGCTTGAACAGGTGAGTAGAGTGCCAGGCAATTCTCTGGCATGAGGTGGTTGTGAGCAAAAAATTCTTCAAGATGCCAGTTAGTGGTACGGTCTGAGATGTAGAGTGACAGGCTCTATTCCAAGCAATAAAAAGCAATCCAATTCAAACAGACTTAATTCAAAAAAGGTTAATCACCCTGGATACAAACCCAGCCGATGCTTATGCAAACACACAAACGACAAAACAGAACATTAACAGCAAATAGAAATAGGGCAAGGTAAATTGACGATTGAGGAGGCATTAACTGAGGGAATCAAGGAAGACTTTGTAGAGCAGGAGACATTTGAGGTGAGATTAGAAACAAAGATTCTGAGAAGAAAACAGAAGAAGGGAGTGAGTGTATTCCAGGCATGGGGAACTTACTACTTAAACACAAGTAGGTTTAGATTTGTTGTGTTTGTCCTTTATTTTCAGAGGACAATGACATCAGGGAGATGATGGCATGACTCATAGTTGACTTTGATTTGAATGATGGAGGGCTGTGTAAAGTCACCAGCCTCACTTTCTCCTCAGAGCCATCTGGGTCCAGTGGCCAGATGTTCACCAGGACGACTGGAGATGGCCCAGGATGCATTGAGAGATCCTGGTGCTTTCAGGCTAAGACCTTTTCAGGTTCTCACTGAGTGAGGTAACGCCCATTCAGTGAATAGGCCTCTTTAAGATGTTGTATTAGCGATTTTGATTTGAAGATTTTTCTCACCCATTAATAGGCCATGTGACCTCCTTACATCACAGGAAGCCTAAGACATATGGTAGGAGGAGCTTCCTGACAGGAAAAGGAAGTTATGTCACAGAAAATGCTGAGAGAGAGAGATATGTTATGGCTGTTAATGGCCACCCTTGTGATTGTTAGAACTGAACAGGCTGACTTAGCTGTACCGTGTTTGTCTTTGGGGAGACCCCAGCAGGGGGTCGGAGAGGTTTTGGGGTGGCCAGGCTCCATATCGTGATATTCTATATTGAATGTTTTGGGTTCCTTGCTGTTATGATGAAGTGGACTGACCAGGTAGATGGCTCATGGGATATGATTCTCTGGTGTCTGAATAAATGGTTTACTTCTTCTACCTTCTACGTGGAGAGTCTTGTATACTTTGTGATACAGAACTACACAGGCATTTTGACAATTATCATCTACGTTGTTATTATTGCCTTACTGTTTCAGATGTTGATTAATCAAAGGATGGCCCCTTTAAACAAAACTCTCTGTCTCCATCTCCCTCTCCCTGCCTCTGCTCAAAAAAGGGTACATTTTGAAGGCTGAAGGCTGCCTCTTTAATTTCGGGTTTATTGGCGAGATTTGTTTCTCAAAAACCAGGGCTTAAACCCAATTCGCTCTGGAGCTCATAGATTGGACAGTAAGTCCCTGCCCTCCTAGCAGAGAGTGAATGTCAAGACTAAATAGTAACTGTTTATCTTTTGGCCAGGAGCCCTGAGGGTCCCCCCCCTCCCAGTGTGAGGTTTAGATTTAGCAGTCAGAGGGAATGACTTATCCGCTTTGGAAGTCAGCATTTGGAAAAAAACGGGTGGTCAAACAAGACAAGGAGCATTAATTGTCTACAACGTGCTGGACATTGTGCTAAGTTCTGGAGATAAAGGAAGGCAAAAACGACCACTACCCTCGAAGAGCTCACAGTCTAAGGAGACAAAACGCAATTAACTGTGTGTAATCAATATATTCACCGAGAAATAATTTCAATTGAGAAAGATTTCTTGTAGAAGATGGTATTTCCACTGAGAGTTAAAGAAAGCCAGGGAAGCCAGGAGGAGGAGAGAAGGAAAGAGAGAATTCTGGGCATGGAGAACAGACTGTGAAAATGGAGAGTTGGGAGATAAGAATAAATTGTCTGAAGAAAAGTTAAGGAGGCCAGCATCACAGAATTATGGTGAAAGGAATAGGCAGTTATATAGTACCTGCAATGTGCCAGGCACTGTGCGAAGCATTTTTAATAAGTGTATCATTTGATTCTCACCACAACCCTGCAAGGTAGGTGTATCCTCATTATTCCCATTTTACAGTTGAAGAAACTGAGGTTTGTGATTTGTGTTGAATTAATACGTTTGGGGAGAGCTAGGCGGCGAAGTGAGTAGAGCATTGGCCCTGGAGTCAGAAGAACCTGAGTTCAAATCCGGCCTCAGACACTTGACACATGTACTAGCTGTGTGACCTTGGGCAAGTCACTTAACCCCAATTGCCCTGCCAAAAAGCAAAAAAAAAAACCAAAACCAAAAATGTTCAACATCAATGGACAGGGTAAAAAGAAAGTATCTGCCTGTGAAAAGTGGGTAAATAAGGAATTAGCACTCAGGAGGGTGGCCAGTGAGTCAAAGTCTTACAGAGGAAGCAAATTTCCTGTGAGAATAAGAGGGAGAATGAAAAGAAATACAGAATAAAGAGAAATTTATTAGGGACTAAATAGGATTTCTCATGGGACACAATGGAAAAGAAGGGAACAGAAGAATGGGGGGTGGTATGATTGGGCTGGAGAGTATGCACAGAGGGGATTTCATACTAGGAGATGCCGACTCTGAATCACTAGGATTAAGGGAGAAGCATATCTGCTAGTCTAAGTAACATTTGGTTGGAACCTCTACTTTCCTACAACGATGGAGTGGTATTCCTTCTCTAAACACTGGGGATCTAGGGGATGGTAGTGGTGGGAGGGAATGCAGGCCAAAGGTCTGGGCACTATAGACTATGCTGAAATTGCATATGGTAGTCATATTCTGAGATGGTAGGGGATGAGGAATACCAATGACATACTCCATGTGGAGCTCATACTTATGTCAAGTCTGGTCACTGGGACTTTGGTCAGGGTAGGACTAAACCTTTGTTTGAGAAACCTACGCATTCGAGCTCCAGTATTGCCCCTACAACTGTAAGTGTATCGCTTTTCGCTGGTGCAGTGGCAAAGGTCTCTTGATCATCCTTCATCCACACCTAAACATCTGAATAGAATTCACCATCATTTACTAACTTTGTCTTAAAATATAAAGGATAATGACACTAATACATAGACTGTCCAAGACTGACTTTGATAAAGGAAATGGTACTGTGGCATTTTTAAAAATGGTAAAATATGACCTGGGGATACTGTGCTTACCAATATTCACCTTTATTTAGCAGACCTGGCACCTGGCAAGAGTTTAGGCCCATAATGCTGCAAACAGATAGATGTACTCAATTTATTCTTCATTTTGGGAAAAAAAAGAATATGAATATTTTTCATAGCTTAGAGATTAAAGTCTATTTAAGAATGGCCTCTAACAAAACCCACTCTTCAGGTTTTCTTTGTTTAACATTTATTAAGCAGCTACTCTGTATAAGGCTCTGTGTTAGAAGGCAATATGGTATAGAGACAAAAACAGTGGGCCTAGGACTTAAGCAGCTTCAGTTGCTAGTCATCACTCTACCTCTGTGTGGCTGTATGACCAGCTGGAAAAGTCACTTAACCTATCTGG
Organism: Phalanger gymnotis; assembly: GCA_028646595.1. Lineage (NCBI taxonomy): Eukaryota > Metazoa > Chordata > Mammalia > Diprotodontia > Phalangeridae > Phalanger > Phalanger gymnotis. The sequence continues at coordinate 214,876,682 of CM053626.1, forward strand.
GCCTCAGTTTCCTCATTTGTAAAATGAGAGATTTGTATTAAGTTGGGTGTTTTTAACCTGGGGTTTGTAAACTTGCTTTTTTGAAATTTTGGTAACTGTATATAACTGATATAATTGGTTTCCTTAGAAATCCCTCATATTTTATTTTATGCCTTTAAAAACATTATTCTGGGAAAGGGTCCATAAGCTTTACTTTACTTCATTGTAAAAGACTCCATGATGCACACAAAAAAGGTTATGCACCCATGATCTAAATCTAAACGATCCCTTTGGTCCCTTCAATGTCTAAGATACAATAGTGTAGAATACAATTCCTGACTTTGCAGAGCTTATCTGTCTGTTAAAAAGACTAAAGAATTAAGTTACTTTACTTTCCTCCATCTTGATAGCGATCTTGCTTCCTGGACTAGAGACCATGCCCTGGAAGATTTCTTCTTTTCAGATTTGAAACTTGTCTTCTGGGGCCCGAGGTCCTGACTGGTAAGAGATTCCTGTGTGTCCTTCCACAGCAGGCTGGCTGCTCTACTCATGGTTCGCTTGACTTGGCCACTAATTTCTTACCAGCTGTTTTGCTGTCTCAGATGTACATTCTATACCTCCCCTCTAATAACTTCTTCTAGTTATGGAATTATATTCAAATCAATAATATTATAACTATGGGAAAACGTGTGTCAATCTCCTCTTCTATGGTTCCATTCACCATTCCTGTAATCTTGTAGCCCAAAATATCTCCCTCCCTGGGCATTATTGCCCTATATGTTTTCCCCACTTGTTAGAATGTAATCTTCTTGAGGACAGGGATTGTCCCCACTCATGTTTTTACGTCACTAGAGCATGGCTTATAGTAAGACTTAGTAAACGCTTATTAATCCAATCATTCATTCAAAAGACATTAATTACTAAAGTTACTACTATGTGCCAACCACTGGCTAAATGCTGTAGAAAATATAAAGCTTAAATAAGACACAGTTATTATTTATACAGTGCTTTTAATCCAGTTTCACATCTACCGTCAACTCAATTATCTGTACTGATGGAAAAATAGAAGAATAGACCGACACATTCATTCTACTCTCCTTCATGATCCAGCCACACTGACTCATGCACTATTCCTTGCATATTTCCTTTCTGCATATCTTTGTAGTATGGAAATTATCTACAGAAGGGATAAACAATTCTGCACTAAAAATGAGTGTTATTGTATCACAGCTATCCCTGTAGACTTGGGAAGGGGGTTAAGTACAACAAAGATTTGAAAGTATGAGAGTAGGGCCATCAAGAATGGTAGGTATATATATATATATATATAAAAATGAATGGTAGGTACATAGTTGCTGTGGCACACCCTCTCCCATCTCCCACACATTGTTACCCTTTTCTTCTTTTAGGATAAGACTGTTACTGAAATGAAGAAAGTTCGTTAACTCTGGGAGGGTCAGCAGCTCAGCTCCAATGTGCTGCACCTTCACCATCCCTCCCTCCCCATTACTATTCTCCCCTTCTTTTTCTCTCAAAATTAGGATGGCCCACTTTTGTTGCCTTTCTGCAACATTCTGCCAAAATATATCTTGGTTATTTTGATTCCTCATATTCTTGATACTCAAGCTTTTTCATGTATTGAGGAAAACAAGAGCAGTAGTGACGTACAGTGAACAGAGAACGGGCTTTGGAGTTCTTTGGGAAATAAAAATAACTTCACATCCACTGGTACTGACTCCTAACCGATGTCAGAATAATGTGCAGCCCCATCAGAAGCACAGCTCATAAATAATGAGTATCCATAATGAGAACCACCATTTTAATGTTTGCTCTTTTAAAGTCACAATAATTTATAGTCATTTAATTTCATGGAAAGTGGAGAAAGAAACTCCATACCATCAACTGTGACATCCTCCTCACTGCAACATCCTTTTTCTTCTAACTGTAGAGTCAGGAAGACAACTTTTTGTATACATACATATAGATATGTAGATATATTTGCTTTAATCATATTTTAGAAATCAGTTCTTCCACACTAAGATTTACAATAAAAATAATTTGCTTTATAACCTAGAGTAGAAAGTTTCAAACAAACAACTTCTCCGCACCCCCTCCCCACACAATGGTCTTCCATACAATGGAAGAAAAACTTCTGTGATTATTTTGCTTGTGAAATAAGCCCGCACCACGCAGACAGGAGATGCACTGACTTGTTTTTGGAGAAGCATTCAGAAGCACTTCATTGCTCCAAAGGGATCAGTAAGGGAGCAGTGCCACCTTTCTGGTTTAAGAGGCCCAACAATCTGTTCCCCTTTGCAAGGGTATTCCAACGTGTTTATGGCTGTTCTGCCATTGCTTGGTCCTTGGCAGCTACAACGAGCTCAATAAGAGCTGTAAAGCTTTTTATGCTGCTTGTTTGCAGGCCCATCTTTTGCATCTGAAAAAGTTAAAAAAAAACAACTGATTATGTTCTCATTCTTTATGTTAAGAGAGTAAAAGAGAGTTCTTGTAAATCTGAAAATATAGCTCCCTCAAGCCCTGGTTAACAACTCTCTCTTCCACCCTCACTACCTTCAGAGCAAATAACATCTATATGGAAACATTTTATTTACTTGATGAGTAAAATACTTAACATTCTAAGCAGTCACACCAACTGGTACTCAGTGTTTAGGTACAGCTCACCATCAATGAAGCCAGTCACTTGGGAGAGTAAGTCCCTTTTCGCATCTTTTATGCGAGGAGCATTTTCATGCCAAGGGAAACATGGAAATAAAAAATTCTAAAGTGAAAGATTTTAAACACAGTCCTTAGGATGCACTAAACTTTTAATTTCTTGCCAACCTGAGAATTTACCTAAAAACAACTGGGCATAGTAACCATCATTTAATAAGCTGATGTGTTGAACTGAATTAAAAGTGGCATAGGAAATTTAAGGTTTTAGGAGAAAATGTTTTCGAATCTGCCTTGATGTATTTTTAAACTAAAAGCCTCTTTGTAGACAGTGTTCGATTGTGTAAAGGCTACCTTTATGTTACATGTGAGGCATCTATTTCCTCAGTCAGATGCAGCACCAAATATCAAGATGAAAATCCATTCACCTTTAGTTTGGAATGAAGGCTTTGCATCAATATGTATGACTTATTTTCAAGGACTCACAAACAGATAAATGCACGTCCCTATAAATCATACATAAACACTTTTCTTTCTGCCTTATGTTAGAGAAGTGGTCAATACTTATGATTAAGAACTTTTGTAGTACCGTATATAGCAAAAGCTCAGCTATCTGGAACCCTGAGCTGTTCTGGAAATTTTCTAGGTACCTGGAGGTTAAGCTGAAGTACTAAAACTTTATATTTTAACTTTGTGGACAGTAATTTGTCAAATATAGAACTCATTATCTTTCCCCTTAAACTTAGCCCTCCTTGTCCTCCTCTCCTCACTTACTTTTCTCTGTCGAAGGTTCCATCCTTCTAGTTACTCTCAGGGTAGCAACCCTGGAATAGTTTTTGACTCTTCATTTTACTTCATCTCTCTTAGCTGATCTATTTCTAGATCTTGTTAATGCTACCTCCCCTTCTCTACACTCCCAAAACCACCACCCTAGTGGCTCTAATCACCGGGACTATGAAAAGAGTCTCCTAAATGATCTGCCTGCTTCCCACCTGTATCTTCAATCTCCACACAGATACTAATCTGATATTCCTAAAGCACAGAACTGACAATATCACTGCCCCCATTAAAAACCTCCAGTAGCTCCCTATTGCTTCTAGGAAGGGTAACAGGGAATAAGCATTTATAAGACACCTATTATGTGCCAGACACTGTGTTAAGCCCTTTAAAATATTATCTTACCTGATCCTTACAATAACTTTGCAAAGTAGGTGCTGTTATTGTCTTCATTTTACAGATGAGGAAACTGAGGCAAACAGGGTTAAGTGACTTGCCCAGGGTCTTACAGCTAATAAGTGTCTGAGGCTGGATTTGAACTAGTCGCTTTCTAACTATGTGCACAGTGCTCTCTCTGTTGTGCCACCCTGATGTCGCTAGGCATAAAATACAAATTGCTCTGGCATTTAAAAGCCTTTCATAATACGGTTACAGACTGATTCCATAAGACATCTCCTCAGCCATTCTAACCAAAGTGGCACACTTGCTATTTCTCATATATGGTATTCTATCTCCCACGTCGAATCCTTTTCCCAGTTTGTCACCCTCACCTCTGGCTCCTAGCTCCTTCATCTTTTCTGACTGTCTCAGTTGTCAGACTCTCTCCTTTCTCCCCAGTGATACTATTGTACATAATCTGTATTTACTCATCTGTGTATGTGCTGCTCCCTGAATAGAACGAAAAGTTTTGTTGATTTTTGTCTTAACGCAGTGCCTGGGACATGCTAAGCACTAAATACTTGTTGAACTGAAACGCTTCCCCGACCCCAGCCTTCTGCTACATGCCTCTCTCTCTGTCCCAAAGCACTCCCAGTGTGCTTTGTCTCCGCTGTCAGTAGCTGCATTTCTCTGCTTATAATTTACTGCTCTACCATCTCTTCTCTATCTCTTTTCAGTCTCCCCACGTTTCTTGGCTATCCCATTTAAAAGACACCCTAAGCCAACTTCATTCCATGTAGCATACTCCTCCATCTCAGCCCAGCCAGGTTATAATTTCAAGTCATCAGGTCTTAGGGGCTGGCTGCGCTGATTTGCCGCCACATGTTCAGAGGGCTGTGCTTTGGCCCCTATGAACGACAATGACTCTTTTAAGACCTCCTGGCTCAGTCTAAGAAACACAGGAATTGGTAGCAGTTTATCACCATACCTGTTCTCCTAAAGACTCGACATCCAAGGCCAGCTGGAGCCTAATCTTGTTGTCATCACTCATGCCGCCATTAGCACCAACGGGGTTGGGTGTGGCAGTTTTTCTGGCTTGCTTTAGTCTTTTCAAACTCTCTTCCATCTTCTTCACAGAACTAAGAACATCAGATACGGTTTCATAATACCTAAAGAAAATGAGAAATGTACTGGATGAGAAAGAAGTCTAAGAAAGGGGTGCATGAGGCAAACACAACACTGTGACATGCAAAACAAGGTTTGGGGGAAAACATCGGAGACAGAATAACTAATCTTCCAATGAAATGTGCACCCTTGGTAGATACTTAATGTGTGTTAAAGCTGAGAGAGAAAGATGGTCTCAAATATGGGAAGCTACCATAAGGCTCTCCTTTGAAGTCAAAGAATACAAGAATGGATTATAGCATTTGCTTGGACTCTCAACATTAACATTAACAACCATTCATTTTTATATAGAGTGTTTAAAGATTTGCAAACCACTCTGTTCACAATGATCCTGTGAAGTAAGCAGTCTAAGTATTATTATTATTTCCATTTCACAAGTGAGAAAACTAAGGCTCTGAGAGGTTACAGGGTTTGCCAATTATTAAGAACGAGGAATGGTACTGGAGTAGGCTCAGATGCAAATCTCATGATTCCAAGTACAGCTCTCACCCATGAGGCCACTTGGGGTCTGCCTAAGTCAGATAATTAAGATCCAGATAGGATGGAAAAAATTAATCACACCCAGATGTACATGATTACAATTCATTTTACTAAATAGTATTTTTGATAAAACTTATTCATATGCAATCATTCAGCTCTAAGTACAGGCACTTGTCAGCTCCTAAATAGGCTGTTTCCAAAGGTGATCTGTAAGGAGGCTGTTTGGAACTTGGAATACTATACATAAATAGAGGTCTGGTACTCAAGCTGAGACTGTAGACCGGCAATGAAAAGTAAGTGAACCCTAAAAACCTTCAATACTAGTAATGAAACAGTAAACCTGAACAAGGATAATTTTTTATTTTATGAATTGTGATGCTTTTAAAAAATAAACAGAAGGATGAAGATAGACGGACAGCATAAACTGTGCAGAAAACTTTCTAGGTCTTTTTAAGAGCCTTGGAAACTAATGGTACTGTTTCTTTGTTATGTTTAACTTAAATATTTCCTTGGTATGGAGGAGATACTTAATAAATGCTTGTGGATCAACTGATACCTATGTGTCACTGTTACTATTTTCATGCTTATATGTCAGATTGGGTCATATTTTGACTCAAATAGAATGGAAAAAGCAAAGAAAGTAGAGGACAAGAAAAGAGATAGAAAGGAAAGATGGGACAAGAAGAGAGAAAGAAAGGTGAGAGAGTAAAAAAAGAAGGAAGAGGAAGAAAAAAGATCATGGAAGAGAAGAGGAAGGATAAGTCAGCTAGTCAGTCAACAAAGTATTTTTATTCAGTTCTTACTATGTGCCAGGTACTGTGCTAAGCAGTAGGGATACAAAGAAAGATGATAAACACAGTCCCTACCTTCAAGGAACTTACATTTTAATGTAAGAGACATCATGTACAAGAGATATACAGTGTAAATGGAAAGCAATCTCAAAGAGAATGGACTATAGCAGTGGGAGAGATAGGAAAGGCCTCGCCTAAAAAGTGAGATTTGAATTGAGTCGTGAAGGAAGCCAGGAGGGAGAGGTCAAAAGTAAACAAAGAGCATTCTAAGCATGGGCAACAGGCAATGAAAAGGCAAGGAGTCAGGAAATGCTCATGCTGTGTAAGGAACAACAAGACCAATGTCACACGACTGGTGAGCATGTGAAAGGAGGTGAAAAGTACAAAGACTTGGAAAGGTAGGAAGGGGTCAAATTGTGAAGGACTTTGAGAGCTTAAAAGAGAAGAGAAGAGATTTTTCTGAGGATCTTAGTCAACAGACAAGACGAAGCAAGTGGGCTTAAGAAAGAGCCTGCCTTAGATAGAATTGAGTTGTGAGCAGTGGAAAAATGGAGGGGAATGCATCCTCTGCACAATCCAAAAGGAAAGAAGAGGTTTAAGGGGTGAGTGGGTACAGAAATGTTTGGAAAGTTGTTTTTTATAGGGGTTCCAGAAACTTGGCTGTCATCCAAAAATACGAGAGCTGAAAGATTTGAAGTGATAGGGAGGAATGGAGTCTGTGTTACATACTTTGAAATATCAAAAGAAATGCTCTGACCTTTTCAGCTATTTTACCTTTATATGATCCTGATTTTCTAATGTGTCTCTGGCTTGGGACTTTTTTTTTTGAAACAGAGTATTTCATATATTTCTACTGCCATATTACTTACTTGTGAGTACTTTCTGAAAGAGCACCTTCTAACCACTGATGAACTATGGACTGCTTGAGTTTATCCTTGTGCTCACTCTGAAGCTGGTAGAATGGCTTCAGAGCACTGTCCACGTAGGGCGAAGCTTTGGTCGGGGCCTCCTGTTGTGTTGGCACAGGGGTGGGGATGGGAAAATTGGGGTAGGAAGAAAAATGGAAGAGAATCACAACTCATTCAAAAATCTTAATGTCAAATTCATGCTGTAGGTAGACCTTCATTTGGAGAAAGGCACAGAGTGTTTTAAAGTAAGACACATAGCTATATAATAAGCTGCTGAATGGCAAGGAAACAATTGTGCTATGAAAGTTACAAAAAATGGAAAGCAATCATTCCAAAAAATAGCTCCCCAATTCCCCTGTCTCCAAATGGTTACCACAAATGAGAACAGAAGAGGCAAAATGCAGCATTCTGAATGATAAAACTGAGCACTTTAGGAAAGTGTTCACAGTGTTTCTTTGTATCTCAGATGTAAGAAATAAAAAGATGAAATATAGGCACTGGCTATAAACCTATAGCCAGAGGAGCCAAGAGCCTTTCTACCTGTACTCTGTAACAATGGTAATAGATAAAAGGAAACTGTAGAATTCTTGTATCCTTACAAAGCTGAACAAATAATGGACTTGCTAAATAAGAAATTGATTTTTATAACAACTCCAAAGAGATTTAGAATAAGTACACTTAGCATTTCCTATCTGTTAATAGCAAATGAAGTGAAAATTAACTATACCAAAGGGAAAAAGAATTGAGAGGGGAAAAACATATATTTCTTGGATACTCTAGAAGAAGGATAGGTTGAGGAGAAAATAATAGGTCAAACAGGTATTAATAGTGACAATAAATTCTCTAAATCAAGTTTGCATAGACTGTAAAAGTAGGATTGTCCTTTTCTTTTTTTTTTTTAATTGTTTTTGAGGGGGAAAGTAGGGCATTTGGGGTTAAGTGACTTGCCCCAGGTCACACAACTAGTAAGTGTGTCAAGTGTTTGAAGCGGATTTGAACTCCGGTCCTCCTGACTCCAAGGCCAGTGCACCACTCACTGCACCACCTAGCTGCCCCACAATTGCCTTTTTCAAACAAATGTGAAGGAAAAAGGGAATCTTGTGCAGTTTTTCAACTTTTAAAACCTTGTAATATTCCTTGAAAAGAAGGTAAGGTTATTTATCTTTTCTGGTTCTTAACTCACTAAATAACTATAGTAGTTTACATGATACAGTTTAGAAAATACTTTCCTCATAACCATCTTGTAAAATAGGTAATGCAAGTATTAGCATCCCATCTTAAATATAGGAAAACTAAGGATCAGGAAGTTTAATAACTTGTTTAATCAGTCACTGACTATTAAGAGACACATATAGACTGCCTCATTTTTTAAAAAATTTCAAATGCAGGTTTCTATTGCCTATAATGGGGTCACGCCAGAGCAGATGCCCTGTCAGGAAAAAAAGCCAACACTATTCAAGAATCTATGATTTTAAATCATCGAGAAAGACTTCAATCCACTGTCCTATCTCTCCTTCACTGCCTGCTGTCTCCACTTACTTATAACTTCTTCAACTCACTTCTCAATGTGGTTTCTATCCCCACAACTCTACTGAAAATATTCTTTTCAAGGTCACTAAATTTGTTTTTTCTCTCCTTAGCCTTCTTCACACCTCTGTGGCATCTGATGCTTCTGGTCACCTTCCTGATACCCTCTCCTTTGGCTTCTGGAACTCTTCTACTTAACTCTGACCACTCCATTTTGGTCTCCTTTGCTGGTTCATCATGCTCCTTCCTTTTTAAGTGTAGGTGGCCCTCAAGTCTATGTTTGTTTCTTTCTTCTCTCTCATGGCAACCTCATCCTCTTCCATGACTTCATTTACTGCTTCAGTCATATCCCCTTATCATCAATAATTATCCACGTGGATAACTCTTAAATCTAGATGTCTACCTCTAATCTCTCATCAGAGCTTTAATCTCGTATTTCCAGCTATCTGTTGGGCATAATTACCAGCATTTCAAACTCTACATGACTAAAGGTGAACTCATAATCTTAACTCCCAAGCCTATTCCTCACCTTAGCTTCTCTATTTCTATTCACGGTAGCACCACTTATCCTGTCACTCAGAATGAAAACCCTGGATCGTCTCTGACTTCTCTCGCCACTTTTACCCTGTTAGTTGCCATGTACTATATTGCTTTTACTTCTCTAACAGATTTCTGATATACTTTTTTTTTCTTGCTTCCACTGCAACAATCACAGTGAGACTTGGAGTCAGATGACCTGGGTCTTAGTCTTAGCTCTACTATCCCCTCTGTGACCCTGGACAAGATCATTCTTTCTGAGCTGCAGTTTAGTCATCTATGAAAAGATGCATTTGGACAAGTTCATCTTTAAAGGGGCTTGCAGCTCTTATGTTTTATAATTTTAGTAAGCCAAGCAATACCCTAATTAATTATCTTGCCTCTAGCTTATCCTTTTCTAACCAACCTATCACATTCTCTCATGAGCAATCTTCCTAATGCATGTCTCTGATCATATTTGAGTCTGATCAGACTCAAAAACTATCAGTGGGTCCCAACTGTCTACTGAATAAACCTACAGGGTCCAGGCATTTAAGACCCTCAACAATCTGGTGACAACTACTTTCTCAGTCTTATTTCACATTATTTGCCACTCACATACTCTGTTCCAATCAAGCTACACTACTCTGGGGTTCTGTGTTATATTACTCAAGTGCTATATCTTTGGAAAAGAAATAGTTTTTGTTCAATCAGACTGACCTTATTGGTTCTTCGGTAAAGTCTGGGAACTTCCAGGGCACTTTTCAGATAACTGAAACAGGACTCACTCAAGTCTTGGATGATCCTGTTACTCAGGGAAGGCATGCAGGAGGATAAAGAAATTCGAGAATCCTCAAGGGCTGCTGTTGAGGTATAAATATCCAAGTTTAAACCCCTCTCCATGATAAAAATATAAGTTTTATTTTAAATACAATATACTCTGTTACAATATCACATGAGCTGAAGTCTCTAAATCAAGAGTTAAAACAAGAATTCTTACTAAAATAATTAAATGGGATATTAAAATAAACAAAATATTGCATTTGAGAAGTTAAGGACTTATTTCAAAAGATCAAAAGATTTCAAAAGAGAAAAATAAAAATGTTCATATATTATTAAGTTTTCAAAAATTCATTTTAAATTATTTATTGGTTAAAGAATGTTAAGAGGTAGCAGACTCATTTTTACCTGAGATAGAGGAAAAGTTCTTGAAACCAATTACTTCAAGTTTGGGCTTGATTATTTCCAAGAGTTCTGGAAGCTGAAACAAACAAATGATGTATTCTGCAGCTTTTTAAAAATATGTGCATCTTTAGCTCCACAATGATTACACTATTATTAACATTTTAAACCTACAACTTGCATGTCTAATAATCTTCATCAGAGGAAAGTAACACTCTTAATGCTTTCCTAATAAATGTACTTAATAGCAAATGTAGTAAAAAATCTAATTAGTGGTTGTTATATGGGAATTTGAAAAGCAGAAACAATATTTTCTATTCTGTGATCCTCTTAAAATATAAATAAGCCTGTGGAAAATCAATGCTGAAAACTAAAAAATATTAAATAATAAAATGTAGAATTAAAAAAAAAGAGATAAAAAAGCCTACAAAAACATATACTGGCCAAATAAGACAATCTTATTCATTTATATACCACAAAATATTATGTTTGGGGTGGGGGGGGGCAGAGAACAAAACTGTATATCAGAAGGCTTTATGAACATGCACACCACATACACTCTTTTAACAATGAAAGCAAAACTGTGGCAGTTATATGCATGCCACAAAGAAAAAAAAAACTGTTAACATCTGAACAGTTAATAAAGCTTAGCTGAAGACTAAATGTTACCAGCAAATATTTTCTTAGGTAAACAAAATAAAAATTCACCACATACAAAGATTATGCTCATAGAAGATATGTCAGGCTGCTATGATAAAGTAAGCATGAAAAAGCAATGGGAGTCTAGTAAATATATATTTAAAAACTTCACTTTATATGTTGTCAAAAACAAATACATAAAAAGAGGCATAATTTTTGGCACTATTCAAAAAACATAAGTTATTCAAGAAGAGGACAGACTACTATCTGTCCTGCATAGTTTGACTTTCATCCAGACAGGTTAGGAAAAAAAAAAATCTCTCCAAGCCCCTGCTACCTCTATATTATCTCTATATTATAAGGGCCATCATGCCCAGTTGTGCAAAACTTAACAGTGATGATTATAATGCAAATTGATTAATATTGACATTTATAAACAACACTGGAATGTATGCCTACTTGTTCCTGAAGTCTGTCAAGGTCTGCAACCACATGTATAAGCTGCGTATTGGAAATGCAAACTACAGCTTGTGTTTCAGAAGCACCATTTCCTTGGTCCTCACTGGTTCCTTGAGTAATGGAGGAAGACTCCTTGTTACTAGTTATGGAGGATTTTTTATTATCCTTGGCACTTTCGTTGGAGATAGGCCTCAGTAATAACTGAAAAATAATTTAATGATTAAAATTCCATTCAGGACAAATACTCTAACTGCCATAAAAAGACTTGTTGAACATGTTAAATTATACTTAACTTTATGCAAGGATACATAGAGGGTACTCAGTAAACATCTACTGATAGGCTGGTAAGTAATTGCTCACCAGCAGCAAGCATCGCATGGTGACAAGTAGCCCCTGTAACTTATTTTTTTCACTTTTGTAATCAATCTTAGATTAGCAAGAAAGAAACATCTTTATATTTTCCTGTTCACCACCCTGATGAATCTTAAATGAGTCTCAAATCATATAATAAACTACAGAGGTCCCCTCTCCACCTCAACACTCAAGCATGTAACTTTTGGCCCATAATGTAGTTCTACCAAATAAAGTTCAGAACTAATTAAAAAAAAACAGAAATAAACCTCAAATTGTGTTTTGAAACAAACAGAAACAAGAACAACAAAGCATTCTTTGCACAGCTACAGTTATATAAAAAAGAAATCTGTTAACAACATAATGGCAAAAAGACAAGAAAGTGTCATCTGCTTTTCAGATCAAGGGGATGGACTAAGAGGAAGAGCAGCACAGGAGGACTCCAGGCAGTAAGAATCTGTGTAATTTATCAGGCACAACATCCTTTTGAATGTATCTCATCATTCTTCTGTCCTTGATGTGATGTAGGAAGTCTCAAATGCTTCTTTGTGGCTTTGAGCAGAGGAGAGGATTAGACAAGAGCAAGTAATGAGCAGGAGCATTAAAGTAGAAGCCAAAAGATTCGAGTTTTGTTTTTGGCTCTGCTACTGATGATCAACGTGACCTGGGCAATTCACTTGACATTTCTGGGCCTCACCTTCCTTGCTCGAGATGATGGGATGACACTATTAGGGGTTAGCTCTAACATTCCAAGGTCGATGAGGATAAGAGGAACTAGACTAAATTCTGTGGCGCTAAAGACCTCTATATAGAAGGGTATAGAAAGAATAAAGGTTAAAACTGCACTAAGACTTTTGAGACACCCTGTAACAAGTTCCTGGGTTTTCATAGAAGGTGACCAACCTAGACTCTACAGGATCCTCCCCCAGTCCAGCTGGCTTCCAGGTTCTTCACTTATTTAATCTCTTCCCTTCTTCCTAGTATTCTTCTCAACCATTAGAGGGGTGGGCAAAGGGGTAAAAGTAATATAGATATAGTCTCCTATGTTTTCTTTTCTTTCATTTTTCTTTCTTTTTTATCTAAGTTCTACCTGGGCTGAGGATCTGACTTTATGGTACACATTTCAGGCTCCATTAAGTCAAGAACTGTACCTCTCTCATCCTTCTACCTTCCACAGTACCTAGTATAGAGTAAGAATACACTAGTATTTGATAAATGAATACTTAACAGAGCCTAATGCACCATTACAGAACCTGTGACTACTTAATAAAGATATAATTTTTTGAAATGGGAATAAATTTAGTAAATTTTACAAAAACAGGAAAGGAAACCAACTATTTTTATTTATTTTCATCTCAAATAGTTTTAATAATGAGCATCTTGTTCTAGTTCAAGGACAATATTAAAAAAGTATCAGAAGACAATATATCATACTATGTAATTATGAAATTACAAATGAAAAAGAACTTTTTAGTAGATGATGTTTTCAAGAAACATGAAACAGTGAAGATGTGCTGGTGAATGAATCTTAAACAATACTTAAAGAGAAAACCAAGACCTCGATATAGCCTTGAACAAGTGGTAGCCACTACAGTTTTTAAAAAATAGTTACTTTTCATAATAGAAATCTGCCCTCTTGAACTTTCTGAAGAACAGTTTTAAGACAGGCTTAAATCTCATCATAGTATTTAACTTATATTTATCTTTGTCTTTTATTAGCATTGATGATTAACACTGAAACACCCAGCCCTTACCTCGTTAATAAACATGGAGTACCGTGCTAAAATCTGTAAAGTGAGTTTCCACAGACGGTGTGCTAGCAATGGTAAATACATCTGATCTGACCAACACTTCATAAGACTGACCCATGCCATATGAGAGGCCAAAAGGCAAAATGAGCTCCCAGCTAGGGGGGAAAAAACATACATTTAAGGGATCCCAATCACCTTAAGTCAATTATGATCTATAAATCTTCTGTAAGTCTTATGTAACAGTCTAATCTTTTCATTCCATACTATTTAAGAACCAAAAAAGTGATATTTTAAACAATTTGATTGCTGTGAAGAAACTCAGTTTATTCCCAAGTTATATGAATAGCTACATAGTCTGCCAGTACTATTAAGATGTCCCCTAAGCTAATAATGCATACAATTCTTTTATCAGAGATGTCTTTCTCATCACAATTCTCTACCGACTAAATGAAACAACCATAATGAAAATAAATACATTATATCCAGACAGCAATTTATTAAATCAAAGTCTTTGCTAGTTTGTTGATGACCAAATGTTCTTCCTGTACGCCTTCTTTAAATGTTACCTGCTGAATATTTGGACAGCCACCAAAATCACTTAGAGCATTGAAAAATGAATTTTTTGGGGTGGGGAGGGTGGAGGATAATGATGAAAGAAGGTATGCACCAAATCAACCAAATAAAGTTTAAGGATTTCTGTTTCCTCTTTGCCATTATTTCTTTTGCTTTTACCTTAATATACTCTATATTCATACTATGGAAATTAAATGCTACCTACTAGGTGTTCACTGAGGTTCCTTCCACCTCTAGGTGTACAGCCTATGCTAAATAACACCTTATTTCTGGCCTGGGCAATAGCTAGCCACTAATTTTTCTCCTTAACTCTAAAATTGTTACTGTGCTTAAAGAGAAATTGGTATTGTTAAAAAGAAATGGAATGCATGGTTTCTTGTTTTGTTTGTTTTCTCACAAAGAAACCCTATAGAAATATTCAAAGAATAAATAATATGGTGGTTCCTAGGTAGAATCAAAATATCCTCACTAAGCGATTATAATATATAGAAATAAGAAGTGATAGGGTTTAATGGGTACATGTCAGCTATGGGACACTCAGCAGAGCAACTGCAGTCCAGTCAATTTCTGAGGGAAGAAAATGTCTATTCTGACCCTAAACCTTCTATATTAGTCCCATTTTTAGAATACTAGCCAAGGGCTCTTATTGTATTAGAAAACAAAGACCAACATAGAGAATCAATTGACATTCATGTCTAGTTGTGATGGTCCAATAACTTTTTCTATGAAAAATAGACATTTACACACTCTTTGAGATGCCACATTTTTATGTAGGAAATTCAGAATACAAATTCTGTTAGACTTAAAGATGATATTTGTTTCAATACTCCTATATTAACAAGCAGCAATGAAATGGATCCTCCTGGCTTCTACATTGCCAGGTTGATTTTTTTTTTAAGTATTTAAAAAGTTTTTTTTTTTTTTAAAAACAACCTGAGTGTCTTAAGAATCTAGCTCTTAAAAGGATAAGGATATTAAGGTCTACATGACTTGTTTACCTTAACCAACATTTAACATTCAGCAACATTCTGTCAATTACACATTATAAGCAAGTTACCTGGAGCTTCTTCCAGCCCATCTATTAGTGCTGCTTCTAAAGATCCTGCTATTTCTCTAAATCTGATATGAAGAACAAGAATAAGATAGTCATAATATGCAATTAAAACATATTAATCTTTAAATTACATTTAATGTACCTATATGGTAATGTAGCTCTACGACGATGAAAAACAAGCTTCATCTGGGACTACCAATTGTTCCATTCAAATCAGTAGGTTTTATTCTTTAATTCCCTAAATGTATAGATCATAGTGACAAAAACAGTCCAATTCCTCTTGTCTTGACTGACTCTAGGATGATAGAACTGAAAGGGGCCTCATGGATACAATTTCATCCCAACGTTTTACAGGTAAGGTAGCTGAAGCTCAGGAACATGAAGCGACCTACTCAGGCCACATTATCAGTAGCAGAGCCAGAAACAGAAACCTGACTTAGCTTAATACAATTTGTAGCTGGCCATCTGAAAACTAATGTAGAGGAGGAGCAGGCCCTCCCTACTGGAAGGCTATTCAACATTCTGAGCCAGGGACTACTTGGGGGGAAAGTTACAGAAGGGAGGACTGACATAACCTGAGGGATTAGTACTTAATAGTTTAGGAAGGCATCAAAATGAGTTTAAAACGAGCATATCAAAAGTCTCACAAAGTACTAAAAATAGTTTCTTGGAACACACTAGTATTTAAAATAACTCTTTTATTGTGGTCTCTGGATTATATTCCTCTTGTTATTAATTATACTGCCATAGTTGCTAAAGCTTGTTTTGCACACATTTATGCGTATTTTATCTACTTCAAAGGAATGTAAACTCCTTGAAGGCAAGCAATGAACTATTAACTTGTACTTTAAGACCTCAAGAAATTTAATTTTGATTACTTTGAAAAAAACAGGTGCTCTAAAGTACTGGTTTAAGGAAAAGGGATGAAGTTATCTTATTTTCTCCTAAAACGGAAGCTTACGGTTCTAGAATTTAATGTGAGTGAAGGCAACCTGAATCATAAAATTTTAGAGCTGGAATGGACTTTGGCAGCCATCTAAGTCCATTTCATAATTGAGAGAATCACTACTAAAACATCTTTGTTATGCAGTAATCTAGCCTGTGTCAAAAGACATCTCAGGGGGAGGGAGTGGAGAAATTTCCTCCTCTTTCAAGGTAGCCTATTACAATTTTGGACAGCTCTAATTGTTAGGAAGTTTTTCAGAAGCTGAAGATGATCTGCCTCCAAATGATGGGCCTTCAAATACTTGAAGATAACTAGCATATTCCCTGGAGTCTTCTCTTCTTGAGGTTCAACATTCCCAATTCCTTCGACCAATTCTAATGACACAGACTCAAGGTCCTGAACAATGCTGTTGGCCTCCTCTGGATACTCTTTAGCTTCATCAATGTCAATCTTAAATTGCAGTGCTCAGAACTGACTACAACAATCTGGGGTATGACAAGTGTAAAGAGGGACCACCACCTTCTTATTCGTAAAAGTATGTTCACTTTCATGCTCTACTTCCCTTCCCTCCTTCCCTTTCTCTTTCTCTCTCCATACACACACCTCTCAATGACACCCCAAATTGTATTAGCTTTTTTGGCTACCTTATCAGACTGCTGGCTCATATTTCCAGGTGGAAAGGAGATATTAAATTTTAATTCAAGTAATCCTAAGAGGAAAAGGACCCATGCAAAGACAGTATACACCTATAATTTAACTGCAAAGAACATTTAAGGCAGAGAAAAAAAAAACACAAAATGTGCCATACTGGCATCAATATTTCCACACAAAAAAATTTCAACAAAATGCCTTCAATCTCAATCTTAGATTTACTTTAAATCACCTTAAAGTATATCACACCGCACAGTGACTACGATCTGAACCACGTTTGCAGGCTTTTTTGTTGCATTTCATTAATAAACAAGCCAGTGTCTGATAAAAATCAATAGCAATGTGCCACAATGTTCTATTTGAAATTTATTTTAAATGGATAAACCACCCTATTGAAAAATGTAACAAAAATAAAAATCTTTGTGAACTTTGAATAGTGTTAAGTGGAAAAATCAATCAGCTATTTCTAGCTGTGCAGGTAATGTTTAATTAAGCCAGGGATTTGGGGAAAGCAAAAGCCTTTTGAGTACTGTTGTACAACTACAATTCAGGGTTTCAATAATAGTTCTGAGAGAAGTCAGGACATCACGTTGAGATTGACCCAGTCTGGCACACATCATTGGTATTCTAGGGTTGAAAAGAGCCTAGTAGCCTAAAATAGGTAAATCTCAGGAAGGTTATCTGCAGAAGAAAGAGCTCTGAAGAAATAGTTTATGAAGGAACAATTTAGATTTGGCGCTGTGCTAGGAAAGGAAAGGAGAAGGAACACAAGAGAAACAGAAATGACAGAAAATGCATTTAGTATGATTAGCTGCTGTGACTATGATGAGCAAATAACTTGCTTTTCTTTTACAACACTAAAATATTACAGAATATTCCTTTAATATATTTAAAAATTTGCCCATGAAATAAAAGGACAATTTGCCCTAAATTCACCTCATACAATTTTCATATGACACAACTGCTTCCAATTCAATACATTAATTTTTAAAACAAATGAATAACTCCTTGACCTCTCACTGAAAGACAAACGTATGTTCTGGGCCAACTTAATGGAGAAGACATACTTCTGTGTCTGATAAGACACATTTCACCCTAATAAATGGGATTCAATTATTAAGAATAAAATTACATTTGCAATCATGACAGGCAATTATAATGCAAGTTTGCCCACTGCTAACATATTCTTCTTTTTATGATTTTTTTCTTCTCTACCTGGCAGAGGGATACTAACAAAGATAATGAAGATATCAAAGCCCTTTTAAAAAGATAAAATTCTCAGAGTATTTCTACTAAAATATTAGTTAAACTTTACCATGTGATGAAAACTATAATTATCTAATTAGTTTTCTAAGTGTATCTTAATTACTATTATTACCACCTAATCATATTTATAATTTTTGTAATGGCACTTATATAGTCTTTTTATCCCAAATTTCTCCCTTTTATTTAATTAGTCAAGACAGTGTCATCATATTGGTAAAGTGGCTAAGTGCCACTGGTTTGTAGAAGAAATAGATAAAAAGGGAAAGCAAGATATGTTCAAAATTAATAGTAGAGATTTAAAATGTTGGCCAACTGGACAATAAAGAGCATTATCTAGAATGACATTTAACTTAGGAAAAAGTGCTAAAGATTCAAAACAGGGCTTTTTTATGTTTGGAACAAGAATAGAAATAAGGAAGAAACAGGCCTAATGGGTCATTATAGAGGGGACTATTATCATGAATAAGAGATTAGACTAGATGACTTCTAAGATCTATTTCAATTCTAAGATTCTGATTCTAAACTCAAGTAAATGCTTCCTTAATACCTATTTATTCAATATTACGAATAAGATTTCACCTAATTTTCCAGATTTCAAACATCCTTAGAACTTGTTTCATAACGCCAGCTACTCTACAAATATCTCATTGACCCACTCATTGGTTTATTTTCTAGGCCTGTTAGAAAAACAGGCAGAAGAACAGAATAAGACTTTGAAATTTCTCAAAATTAGTTTTGTGTTAAAATAATAGGCTACGGTATCAGATCAAATTGAGTAAAAGTAAGTAGCTTGAATCTTTTACTGGATTTTTTTGTTGAGTTGTTTTTCAGTCATGTAGGACTCTTCATGACTCCACTTGGGGTTTTCTTGGCAAAGACACTAGAGTGGCTTGCCATTTCCTTTTTCAGTTCATTTTACAGATGAGGAAACTGAGGCAAGCAGTTAAGTGACTTGTCCAAGGTCACAAAGCTGGTGAGTGTGTGAGACTGTGTTTGCACTCACAGAGATGAGTCTTCCTGACTCCAGGCCTGATGCCCTATCCACTGTGCCACCTAGTTGCTCCCCTTTACTGGATATCTTATATTTAAAATAGAAACTGAAAATATAAATGAAGTATGCGGTTTTAAATGCCTGGTAGCACTTTGCATGTTCTACATTATTTATCTTTTCGTTATTCCTACAAGGTAGGAAGGAAACGGCTATCTTAGCATTGCATAATGAACAGGGCACTGAACTTGGGAGTCAGAAAGACCTAGGTTCAAATCCTTCCCCAGACATTTACTATGTGACCTTGGGAATGTCACTCAGCCTCGTTCTGTGTCTGTTTCTTCATTTGTAAAATGAGGGCAGGGGAACAGAAGTTAGAATCTATGGCCTCTAATGTCCCTTCAGGTTCTAAATCAATGATTCTATGATCTTCATCTAGGATAGAGTGAAAATTGAGACAAAATAGCAGCTCAAAATTTATTATCTTCCCCTCTAAACTTACTGCTCCTCTTAACTTCCCTGTTTCTGTTGAGAGTGTCTCTTAATCTTTCAGTCAACTATGTTCACTACCTCAGATTCTTCTTCAGCATTTCACTTTTCTTCATCTCCCAAACCAATCAAATGCTAGGCTTGGTGAATAACATCTCTTGCATCTGGCTCAGGCCTTCATAACCTCTTTTTGCTGGGAATACTACATGAGCTTCCTAGCTGGTTTTCCTGCATCTGGTTCTCACTCTGCTCTAACCCATCTCTCACATAGCTATCAAACTGATATTCCTAAAAGCATAGGTCTGACCACATCACTCCCCTGACTTGTGACAATTCACTAGAATCTGATTGCCTCAAGGATGAAATACACATTTCTGTTTAGTAGTAAGCATTCTTTGAAATTTCCAGACTGATACCACCTTACTCCTTCTTAGCCCCAAAACAATCCAGCTAAACTGACCTATAAGATGTTTTTCCTATATGAAATACCATCTCTTGACTCTGTTTCTTGCACAGGCTGTGCCTGAAATGCTCTCCCTCCTCCTTTCTGCCTCTTGGAATCCTTATCTAATTTCAAAGTTCAGTTCAAGAGCAACCTTCTCTAAAAGGTCTTCCTTTCTTGAATACTCCAGTTGCACATGTGAATACTCCAGTTCTCTCCTGAAATTACTTCATATTTATTTTACATATATTTGTATTTACAGTATACATCTTTCCTCTCTGGTAGAATGTAATAAGCTCCTTGAGGGCAGGCCCTGTTTCATTTTTATATTTGTTCTTTAATCCCTAACAAGGTACCTAATATTCATATGCATGCTGTGTTTGTCTGGTATGATAAATGTGCATTATCTCATGTGAACTAGTATTTTGGCAGTAGTGATATTGTTTACAGACTTTAAACTATCACTAAAAGGAGAAAGCTGATAACCACAAATAAAAGCAGCTCTGATTAAAGACAAGATTCCTGATTGACATTTAAATTCAAAATAAATAAGAAAGGTGGGGGGGCGGGGATAGAATTTAACTACTGACCTTATTTGAAAATAAACAGGTAAGTTCCACTTGTTATTGAAACTGTGATAGGCAGGATGTGATCTTAATCTTTTTACACTGGCTTGTGATCCACATTGTCGCTCAAATCTTCTGACAAAATCCATACTTACAGTGTACTTCTATAATAAAAACAAAAAAAGCAATCTTTTAAATTGAGTTTCAATTCCTAACCAACATGCAGTTAGTAAAGTATATTCAAAAAAACAATAATCCAGACCTGATATGGGTGAATACAATTTATTCTCCAGCAAAAAAAGACTGTACTTAAGTCAGCTGTTCATAATGTGTGCCACTGGCCATAAATGAAATTGAAGGAGACTAGATTAAGGTAACTTCGTTAAAACTACCAGAAAAATAAGGCTGAAGCACACAGATAGTAGCATCATCCACACATTTGTGAAGGACAGCACTTTATTCTACCCAATGAACAAGAAAGCAGTAGTGAATGTTTTTCCTGTTTTCCACTACTGTGGTGCTCATACAGGACCTAATTACAATCCATTTTTCGTTGTTGTTCAGTCATTTTTCAGTTGTGTCTGACTCTCTGTGACCCTACATGGGGTTTTCTTGGCAAAGATACTGGAGTGGTTTTCTATGTTCTTCTCCAGCTGAATTTATAGATGAGGAAACTGAGACAAATAAGATTAAATGACTTGCCCAAGGTCACAGAGTTGGTAAGTGTCTGAAACCTGATTTGAATTCAGGAAGATGAGTCTTCCTGCTCCAGGCCTGGTACTCCATCAACTATGCCTACTAGTTGCCCCTATAATCTATCTAGACGATTGCAATATCCTCCCCTAAGTAGTTTTTCCTCCTTTATTCTCTCCTACTTCCAGATCTGATCTTCTTGGTTCAACAAGAGTTTTCCAACTGCTTATCAAATAAAGTAGCTTTCTATTGCTTGGCACCTTGATACCTTTCCAGTTTATGTCTGAGTCACTCCTTTCTCTGTGCAACACTTACACACCGTGGTCTCTACTTACAATGCTTGTTAGCCTGAAATGCCCTCTCTCATCTACTGAAACGCTAGCTATCCGCTACAGTTGAGTTTGAATGTCAGGTTTGTTTTTACAAATGGTTTCATTACCCTTCCCCCTGATAGGGAGTTGTTGTGTACCTCTCTCAGGGGCTTATCAAGAACAGTAGTATGATGGAGTAAAAGAGTACTGGCCTTGGGCCTGGCTCTGACACATTATCTCTATAAACTTCAATTCCCTCATATGTAAGATATTTATACCACCTATCTCTGAGCTGAGAATTAAACATTCTGTAAATTGTAAAGTAAAATACGATCGATTCTTAAAAGGCACAATTCTGTATTATAATTGTGTGTAAACCATATAGCCCTTCTAGCCTTGAAGGCAGGAACAGTGCATTATCATTCTCAGTAACTCTCAGAACTAAGCATAGCACTCTAGAAGCAGTGGGTGCCTCATAAACATTGGCTGAAGTTCAAAGAGGTGGACTGGTGCAGAGGCAAGAGGATGTTCTAGGAGAGGGAAAAGCAAGTAGCCTAGTGATCACCCCATAAACTTCAGTACTGAGGTGAGCTAACAAGGAGAGACAGGGGAAGACGTTTTGTGTAGGAAAAGAATACTGAAGAAATATTTTTAAAGAGTTAATTGCCATCCATAGAGAGCTGTTTTTGTTCAGATGGCCAGGAGAGAAATCTGAGTCCCTTAGGTGGGAGGCTACATAGTTCCTTACTGGAAAAATGCAGCAACAACAGGGACACAGACTGAGTTGGTCTCCTTCCTGGAGAAGTTGTTAATTACCCTGTCATGCTAAAGTTGGTCCTATATTAGTTACAAAGTGTCTAGTAATGACTTAGAAGTCCAGCATGACAAAACTTATTCAAAATTTCTGTAGTGAGTGCCTGAAGAGGGGATCAGGTAGAGTGAGGCCAAAACCCTATGGAAGTTGAGAAAGGCAATTATTTGTCCCACCCTTTGCTTCAAAGAAGCCAAAAGTGATGCTCATCCCAAAGAGACTCCTTAAGAGAGTCGCTTATCCCAACATGGGCAGGTGACTGATAAGATTACTTGATAGTATGGGCAATACAAAATACCCACGTTCACTTGTAGCTCCTTCCCTGGGGGTTGGTAATCTAGTTGGCTTGGATAGAAGAAAAGGCTAAGTTTGAGAAACAAAGCCTTAGGTTTGTTCTTTCTTCATCCTAACTTTCCAAGTATCATGTGTGTGGGGAAAACTGAGTGGAAAGGCATGGACCAGCAAGGCTCTTATGGGGGGGGGCGGGGTTTGCTTCCTCCTGCTGGCAGCTTATGCTTGGAGAACAGCATGATGGGGTGGATAGGAATGGGAGAAACAAATCCTATAGCAGTTAACTTGTAATTGATCTATAACAGCAGGAAATTCTTATACTGAGATTTCTTCATATTCCATTTTTCTCCCTTAGAGAGAAATATAATTCTGTATTTTAAATGGAGATTAGGGGAATATGAAAAAGGCACTGTGATGTCAAACCGGGGAGCTCATGGATTACTGTGGCCAAAAATATCTTTCACAAGCTGGCCAACCTTCTGAGCACAGATCTTCATACTTGGTGAGACTAGGCCTTGGAGAGTAGGCACAGTCTACCATCAGACTGCTACCCACTGGCAAAGCCTCAAAAACACAAGGTCATTTCTGAGCCACAATGAGGGGTTATTGTAGGTCATTTGAGGGAGAACTAGTTGCTAAAGGAGCTAAACCCTCAGATAATTACTTCATAAATATAATGTAGAATCCACATCACCCAAAACTTTCATGGTCTCTTAAATAGCCACTGTCATATAGTAATAAAACAAAGCAATTTCACCCATGTACTTTAAGATAATTCTGAGTTTCAATTCAAGTACTGTGGAAACACAATTAGGATAACACAAGATTTAGCAGCTTCTGCATTAAGGGATTGGAAGGCCTGGAATATGATATTCTGGAGGTCAAAGGAGCTAGGATTAAAACCAAGAATCATCTACCCAGCAAAACTGAGTATAATACTTCAGGGGAAAAGATGCATATTCAATGAAATAGAGGACTTTCAAGCATTCGTGATGAAAAGATCAGAGCTGAGTAGAAAATCTGACTTCCAAATACAAGATTCAAAAGAAGCATGAAAAGGTAAACTGGAAAGAAAAATCATAAGGGACTTATTAAAGTTGAACTGTTTACATTCCTACGTGGAAAGATGATACTTATAACTCATGAGACCTTTCTCACTAGTAGGGTAGTTGGAGAGAATATACATATATACAGACAGAGGGCACAGGGTGAGTTGAATATGAAGTGATATCTAAAAAATAAAATTAAGGGGTGAGAGAAGAATGTACTGGGAGGAGGAGAAAGGGAGAAGTAGAATGGGGTAAATTATCTCACATAAAAGAGGCAAGAAAAAGCTTTTACCATGGAGGGGAAGAGGGATATGAGAGGGAACGAGTGAAGCTTACTCTCATCAGATTTGGCTTAAGGAGGGGATAACATACACATTCAACTGGGCATGGAAATCTATCTTACCCTGCAGGAAAGTAGGGGGGAAAGGGATAAGGCGGGGGTGGGGGGATGATAGAAGGGAGGACAAATGGGAGGAGGTAGTAATCAGAAGCAAACACTTTTGAGGAGGGACAGGGTCAAAGGAGAGAATAGAATAAATGGGGGGGGCGTAGGATAGGATGGAGGGAAATATAGTTAGTCTTTCACAACATGATTGTTATGGAAGTGTTTTGTATGACTACATATGCATAACCTATATCAAATTGTTTGCCTTCTCAATGGGGGTGGGTGAGGACGGAGGAAGGAATGAGGAACCCACAGTTTTAAAAACAAATGTTAAAAATTGTTTTTACATGCAACTGGGAAATCAGATATACAGGCAATGGGGTTTAGAAATCTATCTTGCCCTACATGAAAACAGAAAAGAAAGGGATAAGATAAGGGGGGTAGGAGGATAGAAGGGAAGGCAGATTGGGAGAAGGAGTAATCAGAATGCATACCATCTTGGGGTAGGGGGAGAGATGGGGAGAAAATTTGGAACTCAAAATCTTGTGGAAGTGAATGCTGAAAACTAAAAATAAATTTTTAGTTAAAAAAAATATTCTCAGTTTCAGGGGAGAAAGCACGGTATAATAGAAAGGGCATCAGATTTGGAATTAACAGAGACCTAGGACTGAGTCCCAGCTATGACAATTTCTGGTTATGTTACCTACAGAAAGTTACTTAATCCCACTGAGCCTCAACTTGCTTATCTGTAAAATGAAGAAAATAATTTTATGGCCTATTTTCTACAAGTTTGTTGTAAGGAAGGTGTTTTGTATACCTTAAAAGTCTTTGTCTTTCTCGCCTCCCTTTCTTGGCACCAATTAACATGAATTTCATCATTCAAAAGTTGGAGGAAACAAAAAAGGGAATGTCTATTCTGGGCCTGATTCTCAATAAAAGGAAGATTAGGTTGAAGGAGGAAGAAATAATGGGAACCTTGGAGGAAAGTAATGATTCCAATTTGGAATTAATAAAAAAGGAAGGAAAATCTGGGCAAAATCTGGTATAAAACCTAGATTTTAGGAACGCACATTTTAAGGGGTTCAAAAAGAGAATAGAAAGGATCCTAATGGAAGTAGTCCAGAAGGGATCACAGAATCACAAATTTGGAACTGGGAAGCAATGGGAGCTGGAAGTGTTGTAAAAAGTTATCTGGTTCAAACCTCTCCTTTTACAGAGGCCCAACAAAGTCAACTGACTTGCCAAAAGACACCAAGGTAAATGCGCATGGAGATTAAAAAAAAATCCAAGTTAATCAGGAAAGATACGGAAAGAAGACAGAAATAAGAACAAGGTAACAGAGGATGAATACAAAAGCATAGCTAAATCTGAGAAAAATCTGAGACTGGCAAGGGAAACGAAGGAAAAGAAAAAGCACTTTTAAAAATTAGAAAGAAAAGAATCAAAGAGGGAAAGGATCACTGCTCAGGGTGGATGCCATGATAACTAATAAATTGTAACCGAAAAGGGGCTGTGCATCTTTTATTTTGTTCTTTTCTATGCAAAGAGAACAATTTCCAGACTGAAAAGGGCCAGGACAGAAATGGCTAGGGAGTTGAAACCTAAATAAGTAACTCTTTATAGTTTCAATTCAGCAGGCTCAGATGAACTAAGGGTACTAACAGACCTAGTGGATGTGACTGATGAGCCACTGCCAATGATCTGAAACATCATTAAGAAGGGAAGACATGCCTTAGGACTGGAGAAAGGCAATTTGTAATTTTCAAACAGGGGAAAAGGATGGGTTCTAAAAACTATGCTAATGAGCTTGACTTTAATAACTGGCAAAATTCTAAAACATATCATTAAAGGTTGGTGAAAAGGAACTGCGAATCACAAAAGGGCCACATGGCTAATCAAGAATAAGACACAGCAAACTAACCTCATGTCATTTTTTGACAGTAGTACTAGAAAGTGAGATCAGAGGAGTGTTTTACTTTGGTATATTTTTAGCAAAGCATTTGACAGTCTCTGGTGTTTTTCTTGTAGAAAATATGGAGAACTGGAGGCTACAGTCAGGTGGATTTGAAGCTGTTTGAATGGCTGAACTCAAAGAGCAATCATTAATGGTTTTGTCAGCTTAGAAAGTGACTGATAATAGTGCCCTAGTGATTTGATGTTGGCCCAATGTCATTTAACACTTTTAGCAATGACTTGGATAAAGGAAGAGATGGTGTGTTTATCACATTTGCAGATGACACAGAGCTAAGAGGAATAGTTAACATTAGGAGAGAGTTAAGATCCAAATGTAATCAAAACAAAAACCTTTACTAGTATAAGATGGGGAAATGTATATGCCTGGCCAATAATTCATCTTTGTAAAGGGTAGGCTGGCTTTAGCAGACTGCAAGCTTAATGAGTCAACTAGCGATATAGCAGCCAAAAAGAGCTACTGTGACGTTAGACTGCATTAAGAGAAGCATGATGTCCAGGAGGGGGATGATGAAAGTCTTACTGAATTCTGCACTGATTATACAGCATCTGGAGTACTGAGTGTAATTCTAAATGACGTTTTAAGAAGGACATTGATAAGCTAAACAGTGTCCAAGAGAGGGCCATAAGGATGTTGAAGGACCTTGATAATCTGTCATGTGAAGACTGGCTGAAAGAACTGGAGGTGTTTAATCTGAAGTGGATGAGACTTAGAGTGAGACCTAATAGCTGCTTTCAAGTATTTGAAGGGCTTTCATCTAGAAGAGGGATTAGATTTCTTCTACTTGACCCCAAAAGGCAAAATTAGAAGCGGGTAGATACCATAGTTAGTTTTCAGCTTGATGAAAAGCAAAACAAAACAAAACTTCTTAACAAGTGGAGCTACCCAAAGGTGGAATGGGATGGAAGTCAAGCAATGTTTTAATGACTGTTTGTTATAGTGGGTAGCTAGGAATTTCAGTGGATAGAGACTGGACCTGAAGACAAGGTAGACCTAAGCTAAAAATCTAGCCTCAGACACATATTAGTTGCATGCCCCTGGGCATGTCACTTAACTTCTGTCTATTACAATTTCTTCATTTGCAAAATGGGAATACTAATAACAAAAGCACCCACCTCCCACATTCGTTGTGAAGATAAAATGAGATATTTGTAAAGTACTTTGCAAGCCCTAAGTTCTAGGGAAATTTCAGTTATTATTATCATTATTAGAAGGGATTCCTGTTCAGGTATGGGTTGTATTGGAAATCCTTTGACGTTCCTTCCAACTCAGATACTATACTTCTATGATCTAAGTCAGGAAATGCCTCTTCATTTTTAAAGATACTATTATGTTACTAAAATTGTAATACTAAGCAACTGATCCAGGCCTTTTGTCATTTTAGTCTTAATACCTTTTGAGGAATTCCTAGTACCCGCTTGGATTACCATTCTTGATAATGACTCACATTTAGGTAACAAGGCAACATTTTTCTTTCTAAAATAATATATAATTTACCTTTTTGATTTAATCTCATAACATTTCACAAAATTCCAAATCTGAAAATCAATTCTAAAAGATATTGGCTTTGGAAGGCCCTTTAAACACATTAAAATGAAATGTTTCCACTAAAAATTCAAAATACTTAAGGAAATAATGGAGTTCTTTTAAAAAGTTTAAGGAACTTCATTTATATTTACACATACATGATTTTTGTGTTATCTGATTTATACTACAAATGGCTGAATTAAAATTGTTTCTATTCCTTCAAAGTATTAGACATCTAAATCTGGATAAAAATTTTTACAGAATTGCACATTTTACAGTAGATGTATGATTGTATGATAGCAAGATTTTTTCTTTTCTTTTTTTAATGAGCCATAGCATTCAGAAAATCGAATAGAGGACATGGTAATTTTTAAATCCTTAACCTTGAAAATAGAGCTGTGAGAAGCATCAAAATACTTTTTTTTTTTTTAAATTACCTCATGGAATGAATCTGGATTCCCCGGATTAAATAATGAAGGTAGTTTTTCTTCTAAACCACGTACTATTTCTGGCCACACAGAATTCACCAGAAAATCATATCCAGGAACAGTATTACCTTTTTCACTGTGAGACAAAGGCAAAATTCCAGTTTAGTACATTCCAATTTAGAATGTCTCTTCTTCATACAAAAAGCAAATGTTACAGTGATGCTTCTATTAAATGTCCTTCACTCTAAAACTCAGTTTACCTCTTCCTCCCTAACCTTGCATCACAAGTACTTTTGCCCCCCTCCCCTAATCTCAGTTCGGCTCTTCAGTCACAATCTTATTCTCAAACGTGACAGTTTTTAATCTATCCCCTAACCCTCCTATTATTACTTTACAACCTTAGACTCAAGAGTCCTAACAACTTAATCCACATTGTGCTGCAAGCCAGTGACTGATGTAGGGCAGGAACTTTAAAACCGTTTAGGAATATTGCCACCACTCCATACCCTAAAAAATTCAATTGTGGTTACGTTTTCATAGAAAATATGCAGCCCCACCACAAAAAAAAAAAATTTTTGTTCAAACTGCCATTGATTCATAGTACTATAGAATATGAAGTGGAAGAAGCCATAGGGATCAATCATCTCATCCAACTTCCTCATTTTATAACTGAGGAAACTGAGCTCTGGAAAGACTAGCATAACTGGAATTCAAAATCCAGATGCGTCTTCACATCCAGTGTTTTGGCCACTACACCATGGCTATCTGCTATGTCTTTCTTCCAAATTAACAAGTATGCTGCGGGTTATCCAGCTTCAAAAGCCAATGAAACCAGTAAGTACCTCAAGCAAAATTCTGACAGATATTGTCCTTAAAGAAATGAGGAAGAACAGATTCAAATTTTTTTCACACAGTGTTTCTAATTAGCAAGTTCTCTAAATAAAGAGCAATGCAGAGTTTTTTTTTTTTCCTGAAACTGTATTATCTTTTATATAAACAGCAACCATCACAATCTGGCCACTGAGTTGTTGTCTAATGATTTTTTTGCTCTAGTCTGGTATTTTCTAAGCAACAAATGGAAAATTGGACTTATTTTAGCAAATTGGAAAATAAATGTCTTATAGCTAAACTGTTCCTAAAATAGGGCTTTTTAACATTTTGACAACAGTGCTAAAGTATTGTGCCAAAATCCCATTTTTTTCTTCAGAGTATTCTACCTTAGCAAAAAAGGTAGCTCTTTCTACAGGTACTAATACAAAAAGCTGGGGGAAAGGGGCGGGGGGAGAAGGCACAGCAATTTTCCAAGTATTACGTTTTTAATTGCAAATAGATGAATCTTAAATTAAGAAATTTGGGAGCTAAAGAGAAAAGGAGATTTTGCTATTCTGGCTTTGGATATCACAATAAGTAAAAATGAAAAGAAGAAATTAAAATTTATTGAAAGAGTAACAAATGAAACACTAAAAATAATAACACCTGCAAGTAGATAACCAATTAAGTCAATCTATAGTCTTCAGAGAATAAAGCTTAAGCCACGCTAGCTTTAGAAGCATTTTAGATCACTGTCATTATTACTACTTATTAATAGTTAATTGCAAATGACAGCATATTAACATAAATAAAATTTTATTTTATAAATGATAATCTAAGTTTAGCTTTAATATCACGTGACATTGAGTAAAAATCACTTAACCTCTACAGGCCTCAATTTTCTCATCTGTAAAATTATGGGGTTGGATTAGATATTCACTACAATCCTTTCCAGCTTTAAATTATATGATCTTACAAAACATCCTCTAGGAATTTAAACATTCAACGCTTAGATCATTCTTTGTGTATAGAAAAGATAAAAATGAAACAAGATATGTGACACTACAATGATAATAACTATTACACATTCATACAGCACTCCCTATGTGCCAGGCACTGTGCTTTACAATTATCATCACTTGATCCTCACAACAACCCTGGGAGGTAAGTGCTATTATTACCCCCATTTTACAGCTGAGGAAAATGAAGCAAAGAGAGGTTAAAGGATTTGCCCAGGGTCACTCAGCCAGCTAGTGTTTAAGGCTGGATTTCAATTCAGATCTTAATGTCTGGTCAGGGGTCCAAGCCCAAGAACAAATTGGTATTTACATTAAGTACACAGTTAAGTGTTTTTGCCTTGGAGCAGAGGAAGACAATTTCATATTTATTCATGGAAGATTTCATGAAGTAAATACAATTTTAAAAAATTCTTGGAGAAGGTGAAAGAGAGGGACTTGTGGAATTTATACCATTCATTCATGGAAAAATACATTGAAGAATACTTGGGAAACACCCGCCCCTGCTCCTCTGTGGAGGTGGGAGGTCTTCAGATGTTGTACACTGCACATATTTTTAGATTTTTAGGATTTATTTATGATGATTTTTTCCTCTTCCTTTTTTTGTGTTTAAAATACATTATTTGTTATATGGGATAGCTCTCTGGGAGAGGAAGGTGAAGGAATGTTGGGGGTAATTAGGATATTAAAGAAAAAGAAAGCCATTCATAAAAACTTATTTTGTTAAAAAAAAAAAGAATACTTAGGAGTAGAAGTACTGGAAAAAGAGAAATGCAAGCAAGTATCTTGAGGGCAGAAGTTGTCATTCTTTTTGTTTGTATTTCCAGTACTTTAGCACTTCTGGTACCTAGAAGACACTAAGTACTTAATAAATGATTGCTGACTGAATGACAAGTACACTCAAGCAAAGGACCCTGTTAAGGTAATGTAACACATATGAGGAAATTCTGGAACATTTTGATAGGTCTTACAACCAAAAGATCTGATAAATGACACTACTATTTTGATGCCTCAGATTTCATAAACTGCTATAGTTACTAAAATTACAATGAGAAGGCAGCAGAAAAGACAATGTAAAACATTCAGTCTTGACATTTCAGGACTAATAATGGGCTTGTCAATCCTACAGGGTGAAGGAGAATTGTCCTGTCATTATACCATGCTGTTTAGTGGGTCAAATAATTTTGTAAGATGATTTCTAGCAAATTCTCATCCCAAACTCAGCAGATTGCCGCTGCTATTTTGTATAAAGGTAATTTAAAAAAAAAACTGGTCTCAGTCTAAGTCTTCTATCAGAAATAATAACAATCCAAAGGCCAATGAACATATTTACTACCTCAGATTTTTAAATAGCAAAAATCTAAGTATGTAAATAGTATGTAGAAGTTTTAAATTTGCATTTAATTTAGACATACTCTCAAGGAATTGGTACTATTCAAATACAGATCTTAGAATTTAGAAAAAAGGAAAGTCAGCAATTTTAATGATAAATGACAGAACTGCAAGTTGTTAGGAGTACTGCAAAGCTTGAAACCATCTAATCCGAGCATGACAAAGAAACTGTGGGGGCAAGCTAAAAGAGTTACAGTACCTTGAGATGGCCCCTCCGGTGACTTCTCTAAGAAGGCGGCAATGGTGAGGAACAAACTCCAACAACTTATTATACATGGTTTGAAGGCCTTTTGGATGAGACTGAACAAACTGTTCCACAATCACCTGTTAGCAAAAGTAACAACATAAAGCATCTAAATAGATGGAGATGTATTAACAACACAAAAAAATGGTGAAAATCTCAAAAAAAAAATCTAACCTTTCAATCCCAAATCAATGAATATTACAGTTAGCACATAATGTTTCTTAGAATAGTTATAAAAATAACATTATCCCATCAAGTGGCCAACTTTGACCCTACAGAAATACAATACACATCATGCAGAGGAGTCCTGAAGTTGGCAGATCAGCACTTTTCAGCTGCTTCCCTTTAACATTATGCCTCGTGGTGATTCTGAAAGGAAAACAATGGGCTAGGTACTAATCTAGGGAATCATCCCATTGCAAATTTTCTATTTGGGGAATGATTTCGTGATTATCTCACCCTATTTCTTCTACCTCCATTCAAAAAAAAGTTTATTAGATCATAGACGGACAAGGAGATAGAAAAAAGAATTAGGAAAAAGAAAAAGGAAAAAAATTATGGAGTGAATATAGAGGAAAAAGTTTTTATTTTTTAAAGGTAATATGGTTGACAACAGGTTCCAATTAAGTATCTTACTAAAGATATTCCCAACCTAAAATATTCCTTTAATTTCAACTGCAATCTTTTTTTTACTGTTAATCAAAACAATATCACAAGTCCACGAGACATGGATTTATTAAAAGAGAAAGGCACATGCATGTGGGAACTCCTTATACCAAGGAGCTCAGTGGTTCTGGGAAAGCTTTGGGTATTTAAGCTTATAGAAAAAGGCAATGGCAAAAGCACTATTCTTTTCCCTTGGGAACTGCTAAACCATGAAGATAGGATGGTCTGCTTACGTACAAGGGTTCCAGGTACACAAAACATTTTCTCAGTGTGGCAAAGACTGACTAGCACCTGTCTTGACTCACAAGGACACACATGGAGTCCAGCTTGGGATGCAATCAACAAATTATGTCAGCTTAAGGCAGGGTTTTATCCTTAACATGTTCAGGGCCTCCTGCTTACTCTGGGGTCCAGTGTGTCTGGAAGATATGGCAGCTCAAGTTCAGGGAGTCTCTTAACATATGTTACAGAAAAAGTCATATGCTTGCTTTGCCTCCATTTCCTTTCCTTATTTCTAACTCCTTTCATTTTGTCTTCTGATCTCATCATTCAACTGAAACTGCTCTCAGTCAGGTTACCAATGACTCTTTAATTGCTAAATCTGATGTCCTTTTCTAAGTCCTCAATCTTCCTGACCTGCTTCTAGTCAACCAGGTTTGCAAGCTTAGATTGTTCCTTGACTCTTTCCTTTTTGTCCTTCCCTATATCCAATCAGTTGTCAAATCTTGTTGATTTTGCCTCAACAACTAATTCACAATTTCATCATATCTATCTAGACTAGGTGAGTAGCCTCCTAAATAGTCTGCCTGCCTCTGACTTCTATCCTCCTACAATCCGTCACCTACCAAACATTTATTTCTAAAATACGGGGTGATCATAACTCCTTACCCCACACTCTCCCCAGAAGCACAGAAATAAGCTTGAGAGCAGAAATGACTTATTTTTTCATTGTGCCCATAGTATCTAGAAGAAGGCCTGGAATAGTGCCTAGCACAAAAGAGGTGCTTAACTGTATGCTCTCCATTACCACACAATCATTTCTTTAGAAGCCAATAACCCTGGAATAAAATGAAAACTCTATTCTCCAGGTTGGTATTTGAAGTCTTTCACAAAAGGGCCCCAAGCTACTTTGTAGAAAGATTGACAGGAGACAGATAATTTAATTAAGTGCCTAACTGGTGGTAGGAATTGTGCTAATTAAACTTTGGGAATACACATATAATAAAGACAGTCCTTGCCCTCAAGAAGTTTGAGTTGATATTTTTAGCATGGGATGATCTCCATATCTGTTGCCCATGCCTGGAATGAACCTCCTCACACAATATTTAGCTGCCTTCAAGGCTCAGCTAAAGAGCTAATTGCTCTAAGGGGTCTTTTAGACCTTCTCAGTTGTTAGTACTCTCCCTCACAAAATTCTTTTTTTAAATATTACATTCTTTTATTTTTTGTGTCGTATTAAGAGGCAGCATGGAGCTACTACTGATAGAAAACTGGCCTCTGAATCAGGAAGACTAGCTGTATGAACATGGGCAAATCTCTTACTCTCTCAGTTAGGCAGGCACTGAGCGATGAACAAGTTGCTGATCTACACTGATGGGAGGAATTTCCACAATAAAAGTTCCCTATGCCTATGAAATCAAAGGCCACCTCCACATTGTACCCTGCTATGTTCTTATCTATGTTCATGCTATTTCTTCTCAGTAGAAGCTATCTGAGGATGAGGATTATTTTGTTTTGGTCTTTGCAGTCAATGCTTTTTGAATACTATATTTTCAGTTCTATAATACGATGAATAACTGGCACAAAATCTAGAGACTGTATGATATGTACAATGAATAATTGGCACAAAATCTAGAGACAGTGGGAAGAGCCCTGGCCTTGGGGTCAGTGACCTGGGTTCCAATTTTCCCTCTGCCACTCACTGCCTGTGACCTATGTGACCTTAGGTAAATGACTTCATCTCTCTGGTTTTCTCAACTGTAAAGAGAAGGAGTTGTCCACGTAGCATCTAAGGTTTCGTCAAGCTCTAAATCTATGATCCTAGTGTGGTACTGGAGAAATCGGTTATTGCTAAGGAGACCCCTGCCCCAAGCCCCTGAGAAAACCCCAGTTTGCATAATAAAGAATGGACTCAGACCTTTTGGCATTTAGCAAATGTCCCTGGGGCTCCATGACTCCTTCAAGGAATGTCAACAGATAAGATTATCCCACTTAACAATAACGTGTCAGAATCTTTGATCTGTCAGGATCTTTGTTCCTGTTCTCCCCACCACCCTGTGACCTGGCCCGGAAATTTCAAGAGATAATTAACCACTGCACCCTGTTTTTTCTGCATAACTACTACTTCTTCACCCCAACTCGGGGCCATTCTGATTTGGGTTGAACCCCGAATGGATGCCGCCTAATAAATTCTCCATTTAAAACAAACTCTGTGGTGTGTCTCACTCGCTCTTGGTATAACACTAGGAAATAAGATCCTTCAGAATTACTGATAAAGAAATTGCTTGAAATCAACCACCATTTCTCTCCCAATAAGTCATGAAAGAGAATGCTGTAACACTAATGTTACTAGCAGCTGCTTTGGAGTAAGGCCAATAACACCTGCACACAGGAGAGCTGCTAGCACAAGTTCTTTGATCTGCAAAAATCCCACTTTGTTTGCCGTCACAAATATAAGAGGAAACAAGCAGAACAAGAGAAAATCTCATTTGTCTCTGCTAATGTGATACCTGATTTTATTTCAAAATGCTATTTTCATCACTTCGACCCAAAGAACTGCTATGGAAGCATTTGACTGTTTACTTAATTTTAAATGATGGTTATCCAGTCATAAAGAACTGAGAATTAAACCATGCTGGAGAATGGGGTGCTCTAATAAAGGCAGATGATGAGGGACTGAAGACAACTTTAGCTTGATGTTGGCAGGGAGACAGAGAGCATACCGATTGTTAGCAAGAAAAATTTAGATTTCTGTGAGAAAAGCTCTCTCTTAGTAACGAGAAAATGCTACATAAATAAGCTATTACTATTGAGTAACCCTTAGTTCAACCTCTGCCTAAAAGAGAACCCGCTCTACCATATCTTCAAATGGCCGCCCAACCTATGCTGGAAGTTTAAGTACTAGGGAGAAATTTGTACTTTCAAAAATGATGAAATCTTGATATGAGTGCTATGGATATACACATACAATTATTTAAAATATATATATATATATATATACATATATATGTATATATATATATTCCTATGATTAATTTATAGGTTCAATACAGATTCAGCCTAACCAAAATTTTTTGTATCATATAATAATTGATATTTATATTGGTAATTTGAGATTATAAGATGTTGAAATAGTTCCTGAATTAAAAAAGGATTAGGGGCAGCTAGGAGGTGCAGTGAGAAGAGCACTAGCCCTGGAGTCAGAAGGACCTGAGTTCAAAATTGACCTCAGACACCTGACACACTTACTAGCTATGTGACCTTGGGCAAGTCGCTTAACCCCAATTGCTCTGCCTTCCCCTCTCGAAACAAACAAAAAAGATTAAATTATGTATACCTTAGTCTTAAATGCTTTTATTGCATTTTTAGTTATCAGAAAATCTGGAAGGCAGCTACGTGGTGCAGTGGATAGAGCACTGGCCCTGGAGTCAAGAGGACCTGAGTTCCAATCTGACCTCAGATATTTAACGATTACTAGCTGTGTGACCCTGGGCAAGTCACTTAACCCCAATTACCTGGACCCCCCCCCCAAAATAAAACAGAAAAAAGAAAATTTATAATAAATGCAGTTAATTGGCATAAAACAATAATGCATTTACTTCAATGATACACACTTTTATATAGCCCTTTAAAGTTTCACAAACATCTCTTTTGAGCATCACAACAATTCTGTGATATAGGTAGTTCTCATAATATACCTATATTCTGAAGAAATTAAATCTCAATTTTAGGTTAAGTTGCCACAGTTAGTAAATGGCAAAAGTGGAATCAACTAGGACAGGTAAATTCAAGTATATACCTTTCCCCACTACACTATACTACTTTTATGGAAATACCTTATTGGGGTAGAGCCAAGATGGTGGCTGGAAAGCAGGGACTTGCTTAAGCTCACCCCCAGGTCCCTCCAAACACCCATAAAAAAAATGGCTCTGAACAAACTCTAGAGCTACAAAACCCATGAAATAGCAAAGGGAAGCAGGGCTCCAGTCCAGGACAGCCTGGATGGTTGCTGGGAAGGGTCTATTGCACTATGCTGGGAGCGGAGCGCAGCCCAGTGTGGGTTGTTCCAGGACCACCTAGACCAGGAGCTGGGCGGAATAGGCATAGGCACCCTGAATCAGTGAGCTGTGGCAGTTACCACACTTTTCAACCCACAAACGCCAAAGACAATAGAGAAGGTTAATGGGAAAAGCTTCTGGGACAGAGTGAAATGAGTTCATAGTCAGCCACCGGGGGCAGCGGAGGTGGTGCAGCTCTGAGGCTGCTTCCAGAGCTATAGCTGTAGTTGCTTCCAGCCTCAGGCCCAGCTGGTGGGAGGAATTAAGCGGCAGATTAGAGCGAGAGTGCAAAACCTGCTTTACCCTGCCTGGATCTGGACCACAATCCTGATTGGCAGTTCTTGGGGGAGAAAGAGTGCTGGTGTGGCAGAGCTTGCTGTGTAGAAGTGGCTCTGAAAACAGCAGCGCAGCCCCTCAAGCTTGGGACAAAGTACTCTCTACAAGCAGTCTATCCCAACAAAAAACTCAAGGGTCAAGTAGTTGGCTGAGAACATGAGCAGGCAGCGAAAACGGTCTCAGATTCAGACTCAGACTTTGGAATCTTTTTTTTTTTGGTGACAAAGAAGACCAAAACATACAGCCGGAAGAAGACAACAAAGTCAAAGAGCCTACTCAAAAACCTCCAAAGAAAAATATGAATTGGTCTCAGGCCATGGAAGAGCTCAAAAAGGATTTGGAAAAGTTAGAGAAGTAGAGGAAAAATTGGGAAGAGAAATGAGTGTGAGGTGAGAAAACCATGAAAAACAAGTCAATGACTTGCCAAAGGAGACCCAAAAAAAATACTGAAGAAAATAACACCTTAAAAAATAGACTAACTCAATGGCAAAAGAGCTCCAAAAAGCCAATGAGGAGAAGAATGCCTTGAAAGGCAGAATTAGCCAAATGGAAAAGGAGGTCCAAAAGACCACTGAAGAAAATACTACCTTAAAAATTAGATTGGAGCAAGTGGAAGCTAGTGACTTGATGAGAAATCAAGATATAAAACAGAACCAAAGGAATGAAAAAATGGAAGACAATGTGAAATATCTGAATGGAAAAACCACTGACCTGGAAAACAGATCCAGGAGAGAGAATTTTAAAAATTATTGCACTACCTGAAAGCCATGATTAAAAAAAGAGCCTAGCTATCATCTTTCAAGAAATTATCAAAGAAAACTGCCCTGATATTCTAGAGTCACAGGGTAAAATAGAAATTGAAAGAATCCACAGATTGCCTCCTTAAAAAGATCCCAAAAAGAAAATTCCTAGGAATATTGTCACCAAATTCCAGAGCTCCCCAGATCAAGGAGAAAATACTGCAAGCAGCCAGAAAGAAACAATTTGAGTATTGTGGAAACACAATCAGGATAACACAATATCTA
This sequence comes from Phalanger gymnotis, assembly GCA_028646595.1. Classification (NCBI taxonomy): domain Eukaryota; kingdom Metazoa; phylum Chordata; class Mammalia; order Diprotodontia; family Phalangeridae; genus Phalanger; species Phalanger gymnotis. The sequence continues at coordinate 214,914,483 of CM053626.1, forward strand.
GCAGCTTCTACATTAAGGGATCAAAAGGCTAAGAATATGATATTCCAGAGGTCAATGGAGCTAGGATTAAAATCAAGAATCACCTTCCAGCAAAACTGAGTATAATGTTCCAAAGCAAAACATGGACTTTCGATAAAATAGAGGACTTTCAAGCTTTCTCAGTGAAAAGACCAGAGATGAATAGAAAATCTGACTTTCAAACACAAGAATCAAGAGAAGCATGAAAAGGTAAACAAGAAAGAGAAACCATAAGGGACTTACTAAAGTTGAACTGTTTTGTTTACATTCCTACATGGAAAGATGATGTGTATAATTCATGAGACCTCAGTATTAGTGTAGCTGAAGGGAATATACATACATATATACAAATACATATACCTATATATATGTGTGTATATATATATATACACATAGACAGAAGGCACAGGGTGAGTTGAATATGAAGGGATGATATCTAAAAAAATAAAATCAAATTAAGAGATGAGAGAGGAATATATTGAGAGAGGGAGAAAGGGAGAGATAGAATGGGGTAAATTATCTCGCATAAAAGTGGCAAGAAAAAGCAGTTCTGTTGGAAGGGAAGAGGAGGCAGGTGAGGGGGAATGAGTGAATCTTGCCCTCATCAGATTTGACTTGAGGAGAGAATAACATACACACTCAATTGGGTATCTTACCCCACAGGAAAGGAGGAGGAAGGGGATAAAAAACGGCGGATGATAGAAGGGAGGGCAGATGGGGGAGGAGGTAATCAAAGGCAAACACTTTTGAAAAGGGACAGAGTCAAGGGAGAAAACTGAATAAAGTGAGACTGGATAGAAGGGAGCAAAATATAGTCTTTCACAAGTGACATCAGTATTGTGGAAGGGTTTTACATAATGACACACAGGTGGCCTATGTTGAATGGCTTGCCTTCTTAGGGAGGATGAGTGGGGAGGGAAGAGGAGAAAGACTTTGGAACTCAGTTTTAAAAGCAGATGTTCAAAAATAAAAGTTGTTTTTTCATGCAACTGGGAAATAAGATATACAGGCAATGGGGCATAGAAATCTATCTTGCCCTACAGGAAAGTAAGGGAAAAGGGGATGGAAGGGAGTGGGGTGACAGAAGGGAGGGCTGACTGGGGAATGGGGCAATCAGAGTATTATGCCATATTGGGGGGGGGAAGAGTAGAAGTGGGGAGAAAATTTGTAATTCAAAATCTTATGGAGATCAATGCTGAAAACTAAAATTGTTAAATAAATAATAATAAAACAATTATAGAGGGAAATACCTGATTAATAAGAGCACCTTGTTTATCCAACTAACTTAATTTTAGTGCAAAATTGTATTTTAGACAGGTTCATGGTATAAAGATTTCCAATTAGTTGAAAAAAATCTGTGAGAAGTGTTGGCTCAGGTCCACAATGATAGAAAACTTCAGCTCTCCAAAACAAATGAGTCACTAAGAGATAGCTGATTTTTCTGACAAATTGAGGCTTTACCAAATAAGCACCCAAACTTTTATTTTAACCATTTCCTGCAGAAATCTCTCCAAAATGTATTAAATTGATTATACCAAACATAATATGGCCTTAAGTGGAGAAGATTGGTTGGATTTTCTCAGTTATCAACATGCATATAAATTGTTTAGAAGGCAATGGTACTCACTGGACCTACTGAGGCAGGTTAAGCTACTTGTGTCTGCATTAAGACCACCTACTCTTCTGAATTCTTGCATTTGTTTTTAATAGTTTTTCTTCAGCTTACCTTGCTTTGAATTGTTATTTCTCAATGTAGTTATACATCTGTAATAAGAAGTCCTTTCTAATGCGTGCTATTTCTAATCTTCTGTAGTTTAGAAATTATAATTGTTAGGATTGTAACAAAAATAAGGAAAAAGGCACCCCTGAGTGAGGCCCTAGGAAACTATAAATTAAGTGAATGAATCTAAAGCACAAATTTTGTGATACCATTTTGGTTGAATAAGACATCTCTTTTTAACTATCATCAATTGTCAGCTGTATCTTGAATGTGAGTTGTCATAACTCTCCTTTTTCTAGAGAGTCATCTCTCAACATTTGTGGTTTTGGTTATTCACGAGTTTGCCATGAATAATTAAATGGAAATTTTTGAAGATTTTTAGAATACTGCAGAAAATCACAGATGACACGCATATGCATAGAAAGCTAAAAAAAAATTTAGTAAGTCAAAAATGCATAAATATTTTAAATATTAATCTAATTTATTATTTACTTGCATAAGTATACACATATAAATTTATTATAAACAGTTAAATTTCATTTATTTTTATTATTATTAGTTTTTATTATTAAAATTTCACTGCTAAACAGTTATGGGCTACGGACTTTCTTTGGGAACACCTCCTTTTTGTCTCTCTACCATCCAGACTCAGTCACCTGATTTTCTCACAGTAATCATTATATCTTGCTCTTTTTGTAGAAGGAAATCTGCGAAGCAACTGCTGCAGCTATATCAGCTGCTGTGAAGACTGCACAAAGTACGAGAAACTAATCTCTCTCATATAAAAACTGACTTTTTTATGGGTGCAATATGTTGTTTTACTTGTGTTGTGTGTTAAATAAATAAGACTAGGATTATTAAAAATAAAAGTTTAGAGTGGGGCCTCAGGTAATTAGAGGTTTTTCACATTTGTGGGGGTCCTGCACCTGTAACCCTCCTGAATGTCGAGGGACAACTGTGTTTGTTAATTTTCCAAATAAAATATCTTGTAGTACACATACCTCATCAATGTATGGTTTCACTAGTACTTGTCCAACTAATGCCTCTGCATCTCGTGTCTTGTCAATTGTTGCATAAGTCCTCAAGCAATGACGTATTATATCAACATTAGAAGTCTGAAGACCTTCTAACAGTAGTCCTTCCAGTGATTGTTGCAACATGGCTGTGATACCTGCTATACGCTATAAAATAGAGAAAAATAGTAAAATATAAGCCCTCAAACCTCTAGATCACAACAATGATTTTGTTTTTTTTTTTTACAAAGTTTCTTGCTGCAAGACAAACCACAGTATAGTCAAAGTCAACAATGTTATTCAAATTCCTGGAAAAACAAACAAGAATTTCACACACAAAACAGAGGAAATAGTAAATTTTTTTTTAAAAAAGAAACTTATAATCATTTCAGATAGAAAGATTCTGTCAAGAACCTTGGAAAACTAAAGTTGGCCACTTCTTAGATCATGTGTAACTGTTACATAAAACTTACTCTTCATATATTTGTATAGTACATTATAATTGTTTAAAAAATTTCATATATCCTGTATCATTTAATTCTAACAACTGCCACTTAGGGTTCAGGAGGACAAGTAGAATCCTCTTTTTTTTTTTTTTTTCAGAAGCTCCAAGAGGCAAGTAATAACTGATAAAATTTACAAAGTTCTTTAACATTTGCAAAGATGAGAATATTGAAGCTAAAATAAAGTTAAGTGACTTGCCCAGGATCACATAGACAGTTAATGTCTGAGGCAAGATTTGAATGCAGATCTTCCTGACTCCCTAACACATTGTGCCATATAGTTAAAATCACCTGCTAAAGATCAAAAGTCTAATAAGTAATGTGACTAAAATTAGGACCCAGGTCTTCTAAATCTAAATATTCCGTTCTTTATTTACACACCACCAGACCTCTCCAGATGCATCATTAGGAAAAACAAAAAACTTAACTAAGCACATTTTTAAATATATTAATGTCCTAAATTCCCTAAAACCCATGAAAATCGAAATGCTACTTACTGGTCTCACTTTATCCAAAAGAGGCATTCCTTTGCTTTGAACAGCATGAAATTGTAACTGGTTAAACTCTGTGGCAATTCTCTCTAAAATCTGCCCAGTCAAAAGTGGACTAAAAAGAAAACAATTAAAGGAAAATTTTATAATACATAAAATATAATTAATTCATTGTGTTCTCTATCTATATTGTTATTTTAGTTAATTTAGTTTAAAAAAATTATTCCAGTGGGCAGAGCCAAGATGGTGGCTGGGAAGCAGTGACTGGCGTGAGCTCTCCACCAAGTCCCTCCAAAAACCTATGAAAAAATGGCTCTGAACCAATTCTAGAGCTGCAGAACCCACAAAGTGGCAGAGGGAAG
>CM053626.1:214919089-214932790 GCA_028646595.1 Phalanger gymnotis
GGGGGGGGGGGAAATGGGGAGAAAATTTGTAATTCAAACGCCTGTGAAAATCAATGCTGAAAACCAAACATGTCAAAAATAAATTAAAATAAAAAATAAAAAAAAAAGGTAAAATACCAAGAGATGTGCCACAACAAGATCTCAAAGTCAAGAAGACACGGGTTCAAGGTCTGCCCTTCGATACACACTGGCTTATATGACCCTAAGAAATTCACTTAATCTCTCAGTGTTTGAAGGTAAGTCTCTAATAAGATTAAAAACAGCAGAACAGTTGCTTATCAGCATTGGTAAAGAAGTTTCCTCTGTACAAGTTCCCTATTCCAATGAAAGTCATTGGTCTGGCCCCAAAGAGCAACAGTCAAGCATTACATTTAGCAAAATCTGAAAACAGCTAAAACCACACAGGATAAGACAGCACTAATGGGTTGTCAACTGCACCTTTGGAAAGACTACTAACACCAATGAAATCATGGATCCACTGGAGTATATCATTATTATTATTCCCTGTCAGAAATATTCCCAATTTAGTCATCAGAATTTCCCAGTTGTATAAAAATTTCATTCTTAAAATTTTCTGTCCCTCAAATTACCTTTACTTTTAAACTTTTTCCCACAGAATCATAACCATCTTTTCTCTAGGCTCTGAAAGTGTGGGAAAACTTATGCTTATTTTGGTACAATCTATGAAGAGTTAAAATATTCAAACACCTAAAAAGAATCCTTTCCTGCAAGTCCTTTGGTTAACTACAGTTACCAAATACCCACTAAGTGAAATAGTCATGTCCCTAAATACTGTAAGAGGATACTACAGATGAAATTGAAGGCACTTTATTCACTGCTCTTGAGAAGTTTATAACACAATAGGAGAACCATGACTAATACTTCTAAAAAAGACAAATCAAGGGCAAGGCTTAGGAAGTAGCAGTTAAAGTATGTTTTCCAAAGATACTACATGTTTTAAAGGTTTCGTCCAGGAGATCCAGCAAGAGAACATGTGGCAAGAATACAAGGAATGATGAGCATGCCAGCATACGTATAATCTCAAATTTTTTATATCATCTTTTATAAATAGGTCCCATATCCATTTGGAGTTTATTGCAGTATATGATGAAATAACAGTATTCTTAATGAAAAGTGGGCTACTGAATTCAAGTGCTACTGATTCTGTTGTAATGATTAACTTTTCTGTTTTTTAACCAATAACAAATCATTTTGTGGAGGCAGATAAACCAGCCCCCATTCCCTCTTCTGGAAATATTATCTAAAGTCTACTGACTAATCTGGATGAGAAACTTTATCAGATTTAACTATCCAATTTCACAACAACATCCTTCTCTCTCTCCAGATCAGCTTAGGAAAAGACTCAATACTGAACTAATTAATAAGAGCAAGAACCCTTTGAATGATCCACCTTGACTGGGTTAAGATACTGGTCCCACCTAAGAGAAGGAAGAAGTTTCTTTGATAATTTCAGTTAGTAGAAATTAGGATGGTATGGACCAGATGGAAATGAGAATCCCTGAAATGACTGGTCAATGAGAGATGGCTTTAGGAAAACAATTTTCCAAAGATGTGGCAGAAAATTAAGTGACCACTGTCGTATTTGATGAAGCAAACTGTCAATCGAACTGTTACCTAATCTTTGGACCTTTGATTAATCTTAATATGAAATACTCTTTGTATAAGAATCCTATTAAATTAGGCCTTCAAAATGACTTGCCAGAAAGACATCCAATGGTATGAAATTCTATTAGTTTGGACATTTCTTGCTTTCAACAGATAAATACATAGATTTGGAATAATCTAAAAATAATAAAAATTGTCTCTCGTTGGCTTGTTTCTGTAGTGCAGACGGTTCTGATGACTACTGTTTTGTTATACAGTTTGAATTTTGTTGTCATTTTGTCTCTATGTCTTTGGTAATAAAGACATAGTGTAGGACTAAAGTATAAATTAACTGAGGTGATATTTTCATCTTTATTCTATTGCCTCTGCCCAACCATGAAAAATGTCCATCAATTTTCAAATGTTCCTTTAGTTCCATGTTTTATAATTGCATTTATGTCTTGAGTATCTTGCTAATCTTCTTTACATTTTATATATTTTGTAGTTGTTTTGAATGAGATTTCTCCATAATTTCTTTCTGGTTGATATTAATGCTATAAGGAAATACTGATGAGGAGAGGGAGGATTTTGTATCCTCCTACTTTCCTGAAGCTACTAATCATCTTAATCTTGCTCTTCTTCCCTCCTCTTCATCTCATATCACCATCCGATTATCCTATCATCTCCACTCTCTCACTTATCTTCAATCTCTCCCTGTCTACTGGCTGTTTCCTACTGGCTTACAAACATGAACATGTCTCTTCCAGTCTCAAAAAACTTTCATTTGATCCCTCTCAACTAGTTAACAACCCAAATCTTTCCTCTCTTTTAACTCCCTGGGAAGAACACCTCTACTTACTTTTCTCTCACTCTCCTAATCTCTCCACAATCTGACTTCTGACCTCATCATTCAACTGAAAATGATCTCTCTGAAGTTACTAATAATTTCTTGATTGCCAAATTTAATGGCCCTTTCTCAGTTGTCATCTTTCTTGACCACTCTGTGGGCTTTGATCACTATCTTCTCCTTGATACTCTCTTCTAAGTTTTTGGGTCACTACTTAAAATTGGTTCTACTGGTTCTCCTATCTTACGTATCTGACTGCTCTTTCATTGTTGGATCTTCAACCAGATTATACCCACTAAGCATGGGTATCCCACAGGGTTTTCTATGCTGGGTCCTCTTCTCCTTCTACAGTATTTCACTTGAGGGTTGAAAATGAGAAAATGAGAACCTATGGAGACAGAATCGCTTTAAAGAAGATTAAGCAAAAAAAAAAAAAAAATGAAGAGACAAAGTACTATTTTTATTAAGAGAGGAAAAAATCCTAATTCAGAAAAAAAGAATATTAGAGACAAATGGAGAAAAATATAAACGTAACTCTCAAGACTTTGTGAAAGCAATGAACAATCCAATAAACAAAAAAAGAGTGACAGAGAGGATTAAAAAATTAAAATAAAAAAAACCCTCAATCTATTGTTTTCAAGAAACTCACCTAGAACAAAAAAAGATATATGAAAAAACAGTGTATCCCTCTCAAAGGGGAAGGTAAGGGAAACATAAGCACCTCTATAAGATCTTTGGTTTCTCACTTAAAAGAACAAGCCAAAGCCATTCTCCTGGTACCAACCAGATACTGATATGTATGCCATGTAAAGTTACCCTAGCTTTTGGTTTCACCAGGTCCCTCACTCTTCTCTCATTAACTTCATAGATAAGAGTCCATCTCAAGCTAGATGGCTCCAGAGCATCTGACATCATAGATAAGAAGATAAGAAAGTATGAATAGGAGATAAGTTATATAATTCAAGTAAGTATGTTTTAAAACACTGAGAATTTCACCTAAATGTCACAAACGTAGACTTTTAATATTATACATTTTTAAAAGTTCATGTAGGTCCATTTTGTTCTTTTTTAAGTAAGCCACAGCTTTTAAAATTGTGATAAGCTAATTATGATTGATATTATAGTTAAAAATTTCATGGGTACATTTTAAAAAAACTGACTATCTTACATATTTACCTGCTTGCTTCTAACGAAGATGTCTCCTTAGAATTTTGGGAATTTAATATTTTTTCAATTTTCTCAACTGAGCGAATAACTTGAATAAGTCTCAACACACACATCTGTAAAGAATAAAGCAAAAAAAAGTAAGAAAGAAATCTTTTCATGATAGTTTATCTTTGCCACCTTATTTCCTGGGACTAAACTCAGGACAAGACTTAAAAGGTAACGTTTGTTCAGTCAAACCTTTCAAGTTATGAAGAGTTTTCTATGTCTTAAAATTTGTCACTGAAAACACAAAGAAATATTAAGATTGACTTTCTAGAATATAATGCCTTGCTTTATTACAGCATAATATAAGAGGCTTATTGTAAGAAATGCTGACCTTCCTTTTTACTCAAATTTTCTATCCTTGCTCCTTCCCCCTCCACTCCATTTTCTAACCATGATTTTCTCTTCTGCCTTACTTTCTGAGCTCCCTAAATTTTAATTTTGCTTACTTTTTGTTAGATCTTTCACTTTATGCATATATGCACTAAGTATATATCAAGGAGGCTGAACATAACAACCACATTTACATGTACATGTGGGAGTAAAAAGACATAATTTTATAGATAGTTAAGCACTTTCAAAATAGCTAAAACAGGGTAAAGATAAGCAGAGAGGAGTACTTTGAAGGGATGGGTAAAAACAGTCACTTCTTTACAAAAGATTTTTGTGTCACAGATAAGAGCTAATAACAACATAATGATCAGAAATAAGTAGATAGATAAGTCTGTCAAGAAGGTCTGTTTTCTTTTCAGCTTCAGGAAAGTTTACGAGTGTGTGTGTGTTCCTCTTTTTTCTTTCATGGGGGAGTGGTGGTTAGGGAGGATCCAGACCTGTTCTGTTATTTCACTGATATAAGGAACTTCCCATGAGAAAAAAAGTCCCTTTACCAGTGAAGTTTGGCAATCATTCTGCAGTTATTTATCCACTACGTCACATTTTTTAGACCTACAACATCTATAATTCCCAGGTACTTTCAAATTCAGGTCTAACCAGGCCTGAATCCTCCTACCCTTCTATGATAAGATGACATTATGTGCATTCAGATGGTAGGGCTATAGACATTATATTGATACAAAAGTTTTTTGTGGAAGATTACTCATAGTGTGATCTTTGGAAAGATCACTATATTGGGATGGCAGACTTGAGTTCTATTCCTAGCTTTGCATTTGTGTAACTTTAGATGACTCACTTATCTCTTGTCCCATTTCTTCATCCATAAAATTAAGAAGTCAGCATTGTCCAGACTCCATAGGTATGTTATTTAACCTGTGTGTCAGTTTTCTTATCTGTAAAATAGGATATTATCTGCCGTACTTAGCTCACAGGGTTGCTGAGCATTTTGCAAAACTCAAAGCCTTGTATAACTATTGGCTATTATCATTAATACCAGAAAGAGCATTAGCTCAAGAGGAGGCCTGGGTTCTGTTTTAGCCCCAGATTTGCATTAACTGGTTTTGTGAGTTTAGGAAAACCACTTAACACGTATCTCTGAGACTGGACATTTTTAAATGTAAAACTGACGTCTGGATTAGATGATTTCTAAAAATTCTCTAATTATGATGTGACCTATTTACTTCAAAAAGTTGGTGGATTTCTAAAAATTCTCTAATTTTATGATCTGATCTCTTGAAAAGGTTGGTGGAACTGTAAGATTAAACCTATTAAGGTTTTTTTAAAAAAGCATGAGAAAAATAATATATGGGAGAAAGATCCTGAAAATATAAGCTTAGTGAGCATTAGAAGCCAGAGACTGCTATATTTAAAAAAATTAAAACCAAGATGTAGAAGTTAATGAACAAAATAATACACCAACAGCCAATATATTTCCTTGCTATTTTTCCTTTGATTATACTCCATCACCGTTCTTCTTATAAGGACTTTTTATATTGGTAGTTTATATATTTACCCATACCTTTTTTCTTCTGATATCCTCTTGTTTAGACATTCGCTCATCAACTGCCCGAATTCCCTCACTGACAGTTGACTTAAGGCTCTTAAAAAAAGAGAAAGCAAGGTAAGTTAAAAACAAATAAACCCATGGCTGGAACAAATGAGGTATAACATTAGAAGCTTTTTGCTTATTCAGTTGCACAAGTATGTGCTGAGAGCCTGTCAGGACTGTACCAAGTACTATGAGAATACGCAGTATAAGCTTTATAAAACTGAATATTTATATGATAGGCAATAGTAGGGTAATTTAAGATGCTCTATGATGACAATGGTAGTTTAGGAAAATTAGTACTATAGGGGTGATAAGTGGAATAGACCAGGGGAGGAAAGGAATTAGGAGATTATTTTGATGATCCTGGTGGGAAGTAATTATGGTCTAAACTAGAGTGAATAATGAAAGAAAGAATCAAAAGGACTTCATTGCTACACTTGAAGAAAACAAAAAGTTTGTTTATTCAACATATGTTAATCACATAAAGCTCTAAAAATATATGACACTAGGGGAGAAAAAAGATAGACATTCTAATAGAGGAAAGTAGGACAGATACAAAGATAATAAAATACAAAATAAAATCTAAGTACATAAGAAAATAAAGTCAGATTAGATAAAGGAGAAATCATTTCATTTGGGGGCAAGAGTGAAGAATTAGTAGAAGAGGTGATATTTAATTTGGAGGGTAAAATGAAAAGATTAACATTTGGTGAATAGGACATTCTAAGATTATGCATAAACACAAACAAAAAGAGATGGGCAAGGATATGTTCAGGGAACAGCACACAGAGAATACATGAGAAGTGGTATGAGATAAAGCAAACACGGTTAGTTGGATTAGTATTATGGATGGTTTTGTCAAATCATCAGAGAAAGCAACAATGCCTTTATCCTCCACACCATCATGAGCAGGAAGTCTGGCAGGGACTACGACTGACATCCATAACTGTACTAATTCCGTGATCCCGAACTACGAAATTCCCTTTTCTGATCTTAACTTCCACTCTTTTCAAAATCTCTCCTTTCTACTGCCTCCTTCCCTGCTACCTATAAACATGTCCAAGTTTTCCTCATGTCTTCACTTGATCCTGGGAGGCCTCAAATTATAATGCTCTTTCACAGCTAAACTAGAAAACACTACTTAATTGGTTGCCTCTATCCCCACTACTCTCTTCTCAACATTCTAAAATATGACATTTGACCCTACAATTCAGGTGAAGGATGAGGGCTGGATATATAAATCTGGGAGTATGCTATACAGAGGTGATAGTTAAAGTCATGGGAGAATGCGCCAATCCTCTAACCATGAGAGATTTCAAAAAACACTTCATATTTTCCTATCTATAAAGAAGGTAGATTTACTGGCTACTTTCACGCCTTTATTTTTCATTAGAATAGGAGGGCCTAAAATCTTCTAAAATATCCATCAGTTCAAAGAGAACTGTGAGAGATTCCGGTTTTTCTTCAAGACATTGTGCTACCTTCATCATGCTCCAATATACTACAAAATCCTTGAAGAAATCTGTAATCATTCAAAGAAGTTTGGCTTGTCTATTCACATAAGGAAGATCATATAGACATTCTATTTCCCAGATTTCAAACAGAGCTTGTCCAACACAATGTATATCTGAGACAGCACAGATGAATAATGAACCAGGATCAGAGCTGGACAGAAGGAAAGAGGAGAAGGGAAGGGAACACACATTTATTAAGCTCCTGATGTGTTCAAGGCCCTCTGCTAAGCAATTTAAAAATATTATTGCACTATCATCTTCAGGTCTTGAAAGAGCTGGCAGATATGACTGCTGAGTTTATCAATGACAGCTTTAAAGGCCACTGGAAAAAGAAGGTATCACAAGAATGAAGAAGGCAATTTTCAAAAAGGAAAGAGACCAAACTCTACAAACTATTAGCCAATGAGCTTGACTTTGATTCCTGGGGACATTTTTTTTTTAAAGAGATGCTTGGTAAACACCTGGAAAAGGAAGCAGTGATTAAAAAGAATCAGAATGGATTCATCAAGGACAAGTCATGCCAGACTAACTTCATTCCCTTTTTTGACAGGATTCCTAAGTAAATGAAGTAGATGGTAAGGATTTAGTTTAATTAGATTTTGGTTGAGCCTTTGATAAATTATCTCACATTACTTGTGTGGAAAACGTGAAGAGACATGAGTTGAACAATAATACGATCAGATGGATTCAGAGCTAGACTCAAAGAATCACTGTTAATGTGTTTAATAGCAACATGGCGATGGGTCTCCAGCATAGCATTCCAAGGATCTATCCTTGGTCATGTGCTGCTTCATCAATAACTTAGATAAATGGATACATGATATGTAAATAAAGTCAGTACAAGACAAATTTTAGGAAGGATGATACAGTGGATGACAAAGTCAGGACTCAAAAAGATCTTGACAGGCTTAGAGCACTAAATCTCAGAAAATTAAATTTAACAGGGATAAACGTAAAATCCTGTACTTGGGTACAAAAAAATTAACTTCAAAAGTATAGGATAGGAGGGGCATAGAGAGACAGGTAGAAGAGTATATCTAGGAAGACAGGTAAAAAAGATAAGGACTAAAAAAGGGGCAGCAGATGTGTCACCAAGAAAACAAGCATTTATTGAGTGCCTACTATGAACCAGGCACAGTGCAAAAAGAGCTGGGGATACAATGAAAGGCCATCACTCCCTGCCCCAACCCCCCCCTCCCAAATGAGTCCCAGCCTTCCAGGAGTTCATAGTCTAATGGTGGAGACAATAAGCAAATAATCATGTAGAAACAAATTATCTACAGGATAAATTGAAGATAATCAACAGAGGAAACGCACCAACACTACAGGGGATTGGGAAAGGCCTTTAGCTGAAGGTTCTTTTTAAGCTCTTAGCTGGCACTTGCATGAAGTCAGGGACACTGAAAATTATAGGCATGAGAGAAAGCCAGGGAAAATGCCTAGAATCAGGAGAAAGAATGTTGTGATTAAGGAACAGCAAAGAAGCCTGTGTCACTACACTGGATCACAGAATACATAGAGGGGAGGGAAAGGTGATGTAGAGTATAAGAAAATTAGAAAAGTAGGAAAGGGACAAGCTTTAAAAGTCTAACAGAGGATTTTATATTTGACCATGGAGGTGATAGGGAACTATTGAAATTTACTGGGAGTGGGGCTGGGGGATGACATGGTCAAACCTGCACTTTAAGAAGATACTTTTGGCAAACGAGTGGAGTATGGATTGAAATGGAGAGAGATTTGCAGCAGGGAGACCAACTGTCAGGCTATTGTGATAATCCAGGTATCAGGAGGACAGCTTGCACCAGGGTGGTGACAGTGTTAGAGCAAAGAAATGGACATACATGACAGATGTTAAGAAGATAAAATCAACAGTCCTTGGCAACAGATTGTATGTGGGTGGTGAGAGAGAGTGAGAAATTAAGGATGACAACTAGGTTGCAAGCCTGTGAAGTGGGAAGATGGTGCTAACCTTGACAATAACAGAAAGATTAGGAAGAGGAAAAGTGGGGGAAAGATAATGAACTCAATGTCAATTCTGGACACGCTGAGTTTAAGATGTGTATGGAACATCAAGTCTGAAACACAAGACTGGAGGTCTGGAGATGGGGTAGCGTTGGATATAAGTAGATCTGAGAATCAGATCAGATGTTAATTGAAGGGGAAGATGATGAGGTCACCAAGGAAAATAGCATGGAGGAAGAGGAAAATAGGCCCAAGCAAGACAAAGTGTTTGGTGATACCCGCCCTTAGGAGGCATCACCTGATGAAGATCTGGTAAAGGAGATGGAGAAGGAGCAGTAAGACAGGTTAGAGAACAAGGAGAGACTAGTATCATGAAAACCTAAGGAGACGAGACTATCAAGGAGAAGATATTACAATTAAGAGATAACTGGTAAACCTGAAGAAAACAATCTCGGCTGGATGATGAGATCGGAAGCCAAATTAAAAAGGGCTGAAAAACGTATGAGGAGAAGAGGAGACAATTGTAGACAATTCTTTCCTAGCAGTTTAGCTGTGAAAGGGAAGAGAGAAAAAGAGCGACAGTTTGAGAGGATGAGTAGGGGTCTTTTTATAGAGAATGGGGAAGACTTGGTCATGAAACTTAGTTTGCAGTCAAGATTAAAACGGCACACACTTTAATTACATTTAAAAACCTAACTACACAGACCAAAAATCTGGCCTGAAAACAAAAACAACAACAAAAAAAGGTTTTGACACATTTGATATTAACACAAACCAATTCAACAGCAACATATAAGCAAGACAAAACTAAGTAAAAATGATAAATTTAAGCATTTTCAGAAACGAATTCACAGGATCTTCTTTCAGGGTTGGTATTGTTCTAATAATGACATATTTTTGTACTGTTATGAGTTTTAGGATCCTTAGGTGTCCTCAATATGCCATTCCCTTTTGATATTAGAATGCTTTGGCAGATTCCCAGGGTGAGAGAAGAATTTTGGGTATCAGTATGTCCAAGCCTTCCATCAGTAGCTTCAATAATCATAAGACTTTCAGAAAAGCAAAATCACTACTCGGGGAAAAGCTGAAGACAACCAATCTAAAGTAAATCTGATTATATGATGTCTTCATATCTACTTAAGGACCTAATGATTTTTAAAAGTAGATTCCCAGTTCAAACAACCTATAACACAAAGGGCTCTATAAAATCAAATTAATCCCAAAATACCCCCCACAAATCTAAGAAGGAAAAAAATCATGATAAGGAGAGTCTTCTACCCCTTACTGATTCAACATACCTTAATGCTCAATGGCCTATATGAAATGAATTAGTAACAAAATATATGGACAATTATTTGTATATACTCCACCTATGAAGCAGATAGAGTTTTTTAGGCTCCTTCACTTTCGTTCACAAAATCTGTTGCTTTCATCTTTTTTCATAAAATCAAAAATTTAAAAAAAATTGTGAAATCACTTCATATGTAAAACAATACATCATTTCATTTCTGGTTGGAGCTATAGTAATTCACCCAACTATTTTCTCTACAAATAATAAACATTCCATTTTTAAAATGTAGTACATGACTCATTATTTTGTACCTACCATAACCTCTTCTCGTAACTGCCCCAAAGGCACAGAGAGCTGGTTGAGGGCTTTGTCCATGCCAACCTAAAAGAGAAATTTTGTTAATGAATACACATTATAATTATCAGGAGTGACAGTTATGATGAATATCAACAAGAAAATAACACTAGATTTATATTCAGTTATGCTGACATCTATATTCAATTGTCAATTCATCCTTTTCTACTACTATATAATGTTGCAACAAGCAATCAAACTAACAGAAATTTAATTTTCTAACTATTGTCTCTGAATATGTCTTCCATCATAAACTATATAGGAATATAATATTGTTTTTTTTATGAAGCTTCAAAAATCAGAGAGCTAAAAAGAGAGACAGAGACAGAGCACCCAATAGAGAGAGAAAGGTGAAGACAGATGAAAACTGAGTGGGGTGAAAAGGGAACGGGGGGAGGAAAAGACAGGAATGAAAGGAAATTAAATTAACTTGAAAAGCAATTGGAAAGAAATGTGCACCTATTATTTACTTACAATAATCAATAACCAAAACATATTCTTATCATATTCCTTGAACATTCAAGAAAACTCTAAGCAACCTGGAGTAACTTACCAGCATTTACTAAGTATTTATTATATACCAAGCAAGGTATATAATACCACAAGGTACTTAGAAATAGAATACAGTAGAAAAATCACTTGAAGAGTTCAGCTCAACCTATTGGTACTTTAAGATTTAAATTTCCAACAACCAAAGAGAGTAATCACTAATTTGAATTATCTCTAGAATTCCAAAAAAGCTAAGCTGGTTTATACTTTTGCATTATCAATAAAGGAAGAGCTTACAAAGCAAATTAAAATTCTGAAAAGAAAGGAGAATTATTCAAATATTATATCCTCAAGCTTTTGAACCCTTCCATTTACATACTATAGCTTCCTGAGGCTAATTATATAAATTATTTAGAGCAAGTGTCCTAAGGATATTTAATGGTAAATATTGCCTTAGCCTAATTCCAATTTAGCATTTATACTTGCAAAGAAATTAAACCATGGCAAATTTCTTTTAAAATAACATATTTTCACTTTTTACTATTTCAGACTGGTCTTTTAATTTGACTGAGTCACTAAAGTTTTTACTTTAATAAATGGAAAATTTCTCCCAAATAGTCACAAGCATTATATTATTGCCATTTAATAAAGTGCTGACTTCTATTTAGAGCTAACTGAAAAAGACAGAACAATATAGGAACCAAAGAAAAATGTTTTAAATGCCTAAGCTAAAAAGAAAGAAAAGAAATTAAAATGTTTAACAAACTTTTGCTTCTCTGTTAATTAGCTGTTTCAAACTTCTAAAATCCATCAAGGATAAAAGCTAGAATGGAAATTTTCAAATGTAAAATCACTTGGATAAGAACATTAGAAACTATATAGATACCCAGCTTGAATGCTTACTAAGTTTGTTGAAAGGTTGACAAAATCTGCATAATCCTTATTAATGAGTTCTACCATGGCTGTTTTGAGAAGTTTATAATAGAGTTCCAGATCATCTCTAAGCTCTTCTAACTGGACCCGTTTCCTACAGTCAGACACAAAATGATCAACATCAAAGTCATCCTGAAAAACAAAAAAAAAAAACAAGATACAATATTAACAATAATTTCTAACATTCAAAAAAGAAAATATTAAGATAAACAACATAAAAGAAAATGCCTATTTCTGTGGCAAATTATATAGCTCTAGGGAAAAATCAATTAACAAGACTACCAGCAATATAAATGATAGAGACATTCACTTTCTGCAGAATTCAAGATGAGGTTGCATTAAACAAGAGCACCCTCTATTGTTGCTTAAATTCTGCAAATGTCTTTATTACTAATATAAATATGCCTTAACATGGGAAAGAATTACACTGTGCTCTCTGGAAGAAACTTGAAAGACATCTTATTTTCACTCATCCATAGGGAGTGCTATTGTCAAACTGCTATAATGCTTCATAATTAAGTAAAAAGAACAATAACCTAAGAAATCAGAAGGAAAGGTTTCTACTCACAGCTCCACCGTTAGTCAATTAGTTACCTTCTCTGTGACTCAGTTTCCTTATCAGTAAGATAAGGAGACAGGGCAAAATTATCACGGTTCTAGGATTTCAATATAAGTTTCAAATACCATAAATAGTAACATACCAATGGTTAAATATCTGGTGAACACAATTACCAAGTATTTAACTGATTTTTAGTTAACACTATACGGCTCATAACTGGCATGCCCCAAGACCTAAGTCATTATATTTAGAACATTGACCTGGGATCACTCGCAAAACAGGAACAGTAAAAACAGGAGGAAATAAAATGTTCACAGCTATAATAAAAATTCTAAGTTAGGTAAATAAACTTCTTAGAAGCAGTTTTTAAAGTAATTTTTTGGGCTAGAGTGTAAAAAACTCATGGTCCACATAGAAGCTCCATCTGTAAAGGAGGAGTCAAATAGATTAGTACAAAGATTTTGGACAGAGAACACAAATAAACAACAATTTGGGCCTAGAATTATTAAATAGAAGGAAAGTGGGCTAGATTGCCTTTGGCAAATTACAAAGCTCATTTACTCACTCTTTTAATAAGCTACAGTGGGCTAAGCCAATCAGGCTTCCACACTACGTTTAACATCAATATGGCAAACCCACAATACCAAGGGCCACTTTATTGCTTAAGGAGTAGTGAACTGGCCCAGTTTGGAAACAGCAGATCAAGGCTCCCCTGCAAATCAGTAATGGGATTTAGGCCCCTGTACTTCAAACCTAGGCAAGATGTGGAGACTCAACTATAATAATATTAGTAATAATAACAATGATGAGGATGATGATAATCCACTGTCCTTACTTTATAGGCCTTTATATACTCTATCCTTACATGCATAGTTAACATGTTTGTATGTACAGTAAATGTATAAACATACGGCACAGATATATGTTATGTTGTTTAGTCGCTTCAGTTACGTCTAACTATTTGTGACCCCATTTGGGTTTTTCTTGGCAAAGATA